>CM043721.1:25857701-26557701 GCA_023969325.1 Oryzias curvinotus
TGCATTTTTGATTATTGAGACTGAATTAAATCAACATAGACAACCTCACCCAAAAATATTTTTACATTGGACATTAAAGCGATTTTGTATTTTTCAGAGTCAAGCACATTAATTCTCTTTGAGACTCAAAAGATCCAACTGGATCTCCTAGGTATTACATAGATTTGTGTTAAAAGGCTTTAATTTGATATGTTTTAGTTGCAAAAAACTAGAAGTTAGATTTCCAGAAAAGTTGGTGAGGCACTTATGACTACTATTTATGTCACCTAGCCAAAATTCTGTAATAAAATGAAGAATTTTTAAAATTATAAGGTCCAAATGATGTATAAGGAAGAAAAGGAAAAGAATAACAGGAACAGTGGCAGTCTGAGAGTCCTTAGTAAAGTTTTTACATACCATGGCATGAATAAGTGCATCATCAACTACTACATATAAGCATTTCAAATGACATTTTATAATTATATTTAGTTTAATATACTTCTGTAAATTCAGCTGGTCAAATGTTCAAAACTTAATTCAGCCACATCTGCTGTACGGCTGCAGCTACAGACACTGCACTAATATTGCTGCTGCTGCTGCACTACTGCTGCTGCTGCTACAGCCATTGCACAAATGCAGCTGCTGCAGCCATTGCACTAATGCTGCTGCTTCTGCAGCTGCTGCAGACACTGCACTAATATTACTGCTGCTGCTGGTGCACTATTGCTGCTGCTGCTACAGCCATTGCACTGATGCAGCTGCTGCAGCCATTGCACTAATGCTGCTGCTCCTGCTACTGCTGCTTCTGCAGCTGCTGCTGCTGCTCAAATGCTGCTGCACCAATGCTGCTGCTGCTGCAGCCACTGCACTAATGATGCTGCAGCCATTGCACTAATGCTGCTGCACTAATGCCTCTGCAGCCACGGCACTAATGCTGCTGCTGCTTCTTCTGCTGCTTCTGCAGCTGCTGCAGTCACTTCACTAATGCTGCTGCTGCTACTGGTGCTTCTGGAGCTGCTGCAGTCACTGCACTAATATTGCTGCTGCTGCTCTAATGCTGCTGCACCAATGCTGCTGCTGCTGCAGCCACTGCACTAATGATGCTGCAGCCATTGCTCTAATGCTGCTGCTGTGGCACTAATGCTGCTGCTGCTGCACTAATGCTGCTGCTGCAGCCACTGCACTTGTGCTGCTGCAGCCATTGCACTAATGCTGCTGCTGCACTAATATTGCTGCTGCTGCACTAATGCTGCTGCTGCTGCAATAATGCTGCTGCTTCTGCAGCCACTGCACTAATGCTGCTGCTGCAGCCACTGCACTTGTGCTGCTGCACTAATGCTGCTGCTGCTGCATTTATGCTGCTGCAGCCACAGCACTACTGCTGCTGCTGCTGCTGATGCTACTGATACTTTGCACAAACAGAAGTGGAGGAGACAGTTGAAGGAATGAGCATGTCGTTGCAGCCCAGTTGTGTGTCAGTGTTCATCAATCCCAGACATCTGTCTCAGTTCAACATGGACAACCCCCTTCACCTCCCTCCTTTTGCTCTCCTTCTTTCTTCACAAACTCCTTATCTCTCTATTCTCTGTCTCTTCCTCCAGTCACACATGAAAGACTGCCTGACTTATGCCTGTCAGAGGAACATCCTTCAACATGAAGACAAGACGAGAGTGGGGGGGGGGGGGGGGTCTCCAGACACACACACAAACATAAATCCACCCACCAGTTCCCACTGCATGGGCCAAAGCGGGTCGTTGAAGGTGAGGGTCTGGTCACTCTTGCTCTCCTCAGGCGGGTTGTCAGCTGCAGACTCTGTCCTCTGGGAGCCTGCGAGCACACAGACACATTATGTGTGTTTTTCTTCCCCTGTCTTGAACTCTGACTTCAGGACATCCCTGTTCTCCAACCAATGGTGTAAGGCCTCCTGGAACCCCTTCTCGCAACTGAGGTGGAATATTGCTGGCAGATTAGCATATGATTAGCATATGATTTGCATCTTATTATTGCAGCACAGCTTGGCTCTATGTTTGGAGGTGCCTTCAGCTCATCGGGGCCTGAATCTTCCTCCTCTTATCCTCTTGGATCCTCTCTCTTTCATACTCAACATGCTTTATTTCCTTTCCTCCCACACATTCAAACACTGGACCATCAGACCAGGCCTGTTTAATTTGACTGATATTAAACTCTTCTTACAAACATTCAGGAATTTTCAACTTTAGTCCTAATCAATTATTATTAACACACTTTTTACAGTTTAGCGATCACCAATTAACCAAATAATGTTGGAGGCATTTTGTTCAAACACTCATCAGGCTCTGTGCTTGCTTATGTAAAACAGAAATAAGTAACATACGGCTCTAAAATGCGAGGGCACCAGTGAGGATGTTTGGACATTGTCATACCGCTAGGTTCAGTTCTGGGCTCAAAATTGTTTATCATAAATATTATTGGTTGCCGTTATTGTCTGAGCCCCATGATGAATGTAAAAAATACCTGGTAATTGTAATGTGATTGCCATCGATATATATATATATATATATATATATATATATATATATATATATATATATATATATATATATATATATATTATTATTTGGGGGTTTTTCTGTCAAAGTTGAATGGGTCTCAAATCTCCATCTCCTTTTCAAACATATTTTTGTCAAATGGAGACTTTTTATTTTCCATTAACTGAAGAGGATTGAGTGACTCAATCAATGATTATTGTTGTCACTGAGGTTATTGATTTATCGGTTGTTGTTTTTTTATATGTTTGGAATAACTAAAATAAACGAAACTGACTATCACCATACAAATACAGAGATCAACCTAAATGTACTGAAATAAACACAAAATACATTAACAGAATCTTTGCATTGAATTTTTTTGTAAATAGGTCATTGAGAACCAGTTGTCATTTAACCGCCTGGGTCAGAAGTGATGACCTGAGTCAGAGATCGGTGCTTCAAGCTGCTGAATGTAGTTTATTTATGCACTGTCAGCTAAAACAACACATTTAAATTGTAAAAATTTAACAATGCAGATGCAGACTCACCACTGTCTAACTGTTGCTTCACCTCTCTGCATTGCCTTTCATCATTCGTCAGAGCATAGATGAGCAACACAGTGTGGGCTGCTGCACACAGACAGGCAACAGTAATAATAATCATAATTTTCCGCAGATACAGCCAGCATTTCCCATCACATACAAACATTGACACCGGTTTATAGCTAAAAGACACAATGACCACAAAAACACTTAATTTATTTACAGAAATTGACACTGAAGTGGGTGAACAGAACAGCCCCATTTATTAAAGAAGTCTTACACATATTAATCAACAACAGGTAAACTAATTAATTAAAAACTAATCTTGCTACAAGTCACCCTTAAAAATCTCTAAACTAAACATAGCTGTTTGAAATAAAACAATTCAGTGTTTGCAAAGCTGAGCATGGCTAAATATAACACAAAAGATTCGTAGGAAGCACTTGGCATTTTAGAAGACGCTGCAAAGATTTCTTCAGAGTATTCTTAAAAGGGGGTGTTTTTAGTCAAAACAGCAATCTCAAGGCAAAAAGTACAATCATGCACTGGAACAATTGGAACTTGCACCAGTACTGTCTATAAAAAGATCAATACTAAACTTAAACAGTGTAAGAAACTGTAAAAATGTGTGCTAATATATTTAAACGGCTGTAAGAGGCACACTACAAATAAAAGGTGATGCTTTTCTCAGAGCCTTTGGAGTACAAATAAAAGCCTGGTTCCTCTGTGAAGGACATAAATAAAATTTTAACCTCAACTATTAAAATCTATGGAACACTTTTGACTCAGTGGTTATAAAAGTCATGATACAAAAAATCCCATTATTCGTTGTTTCCTCTTATTTGTGCTTTTAATGTCTTAATTAGGATTTTTAGTTAGGAAGTTCTACTGAAAGATCAAATGTCATTTTGGAACTAAATCGTACCTGCCAAAAGATCCCATTTGATAACAAAACTTAATAGTCAAAACTTTCAAAACTAATTAAAAACGTTTTTTTTTTCCCCTTTTTTCCAAAACGATGCAGTTAACAAATGGTTAAGTTGTTTAAAGCAGGAACATGACGGAATGTAAAAAGTGTGTGGTTCCTCAAATCTGAAAAATACCATTTGTGAAAGAAAGATTTGTTTTTATCATTGTTTAAATGTGTTTTTAATATTAATTCAACTGTAGATGGCCTTACAGACGGCCTAGTTACCTTTTCAGCAACAGTTCTTCTGTTTTTTGCCAAATTTTTACCCCAAACTAGGATGAGGTGCTCTTTGAGGAAGGGTGCTGTTTGAACTGAAAACATGCTCAAAAGTTTTATTATAAGACACCCCTAATAAGCTTTTCAACTTTGCTTCTCTGCGTGTGAGTTTTAACCTCCTTTATGCTCAGTAAAAGGAGCACGGAGCAACATTCCTTTGAGAAAAAAAAGGGACATGGCAGTCCTCCGTCACACTTGTTTTTCTCCTTTATGCACAAGAAACTCTGCTTGTTGGTGTGGTTTCTCCCTGTGTTTTTCTTTATTGTCTAGATGAATTTATCTTACACTATTCTTTTGAGAGAGAAAAAGCTGTGATATCAATCATCAAAGATGGAGAAGAAGAAAAACATGTTTCATTTCAGAAGAGTTTTCCGTTCTGTGAATTTCATTTCATTTTCAGATTTTGGGCTTCTTGGTGGCATAGTGGTTAACACTCTTGTTTTACGTTGAAAAGAAGCTGTTTCAAATCCCAGCTGGGTCCTTTCTGCGTGAAGTTTGCATGTGCATTGAGCCACACAGCTTAATTGGCATCTCTAAATTGTCCCTAGGTGTGCATGTGAGTGTGAGTGTGTGGCCCTGCAACAGACTTTTAACCTGCTCATTGTGAACCCTGCCTTTGGCAACAGTAGCTGGATTGGCTCCAGCAAGCTCCAAAAAGGATTCTACAGGTAGGTTGGATGGACGAAGACCTTGAAAAAGCAAGAATATTCTGAAAATTATGACCTCATGTCCATATTCCTCCAGGCAGACATGTTTGGAGTCTTCAGAGTATATTTGAAACAGTTTGATCTCTAAAACGCTCATCATTCAAGTTCAAGCGGTGTGCCACTGGATCGAGTGACTGGGCCACCGCAGTGTAAGCAGGTGAAGCCATTCATTTTCCATATGTGTTTGAAAATTACTTTGCAGAAAAATGCGTTCTAACGTTTAAAGGCTAAGCTTTCTCATTGTCTTCATCTGTTCTATCTTCATAACCAAAACCCACACAACCTTACAGAAGTAATAAAGAATTAGAGGCCATTCGTGTTTCTATTAAGGGTTAAATAAGTTTAGGGACATTTAAAAACATGACATGACTATAAAGTTTTGATTGACTGACTCTTAAACTTGTTGAATTTCCTTAGCTAATTTTCTTAACTTTTTTGTTTTTATGCCATCCATGCCTCTTTTATCGCAATACCTTGTTCTTCTTGCCTCACAAGACTGCATTTCTAGTACATAATGGTGCTGGAACATAACCAGAACCATTCTATTGTTTTCAGATCTTTTGATGATCAATTATTGCTTTTCTTCATCATAAGTATTTTTGCAATCCCGCTGACTCTTCAAGTATTTGATTGAAACCTTATAATTGTGTTCAAATTGATATTAGGTACTAATCATAGCAGACTTTTCATTAAACCAGTGAACATGAATAATTATAAGCTACATTGTTAAACAATAAAAAATATCTTATGAAGAGGTTAATCAGTTAAATTTTAGATAAATAAATTAAAACAACAATTCTTACTATTTCTAGTTGTGAAATATTTGCATAACTAAGGTCTTTATTCTGCTCAGAAGTTGCTTATTTAATAGTTTTTCAAAAACATCTAAATAAGATCAAGAACAAAGACTCTGTGACAGTTTTCTGGAGCTTTAAACCACTGGAGGTCAGCAGAATCCAGTGATGCATTGCTATGACATTCCTACTTAAATTCAGTGACGTTTGGAGAACCTGATGTAAACTTACTGTGTGCAGTCCTGAGCTTCAGTCCCCTCAGAAGATCCCTCTTTTCTCTGTCATGACTGTACTGCCTCTGAACCCAGTGAACCTAAAATACAAATGAAATGAAGTACAACTTAAAACTAATGGCAAAAAATAATCATAATTTAGAAACGTTTCTGTTTTGCTTTGAATGACTATATGCAAAGAGAAGGACCTGAAGCAGCATGAACGGTGCAAATAAAATGTGGTTTCTTCTTTTTTTTCATTATATTTTGAGACTTTTTTTTTTTTTAAAAGGCCAGTGTGCAGGTAAAGGTGAAGAGGAAAGTAAAAGGTTTCCTGTTCACTGGACTAAAGAGCAGTCGTTTGCTCTCTCCTTGGTGCTGCCATTGTCCTGGGTTAAAGCTACAAAAGCACTCTCTCTGCCTCACCTACACCTCTGTCCTTCACACACCGCCTGCACGCACACACACACACACACCCTTTCATGGGCTGCCGCTTGCAGCTTTGATCTGATAGAGGCGGGTCCTTGGGAAGGTTGGTGCAGTAAATCAAACAACAGATCACACATACACACACGCATCCAGTGCATATCACTGTCAGGGCACTATTGTCCCCTCACACTTAAATTAGAGTGGAAGAGGTTGAGAATAAATACTATTGAGAGGCGGCTGTAGTCTTTTATGTCCTAAAAGCCTGCTCCTTTTATTCTCCCTTCATGTTCTTCAATTAGACTCAATTAACAAAAGCTGGGAGCTGGTCTTAACTACCAGCAGAGGACAGCTGTTACAGCTGGAATGCTGCGAACGTGATATTAAATAAAGATGACATGGAGAGGATGAGAAGGGAGTACAGATCTGTAAATGGACAAATTTGATTTCATTCAAGGTGCCAATAAACTAAATGTATTTTGTTTTTGGTTTGTTTTTTGTGTCACAAATGTATACCGGCAATATATCTAATTTATATGAGGGCATTTTATTGCACAGTTTTATTTATTGCCAGCCATAAGTATGTTTGTGAAGAAAAAACACACTGTTAATAAATATATGTTTTCTTTGTTGTTATTGCATAATAAATCATTAAATTGCCAGCCTTTCAGACACACTCCAGGAACATTTTTAAAAAGTCCATTAATAAACTGTTGAAAACCCCTTTAATATTACAAATATTATGATAAACTGTTGATAAATAAAGTGCAAAATTTCATAATTTTTTTCTGATTAGGACAAAGGTGCACAACCTTTAGACAGGCTGTGTTTTTGACTTTTGACAAGTCAAATATGTATATTTTTAAAGCTTAGTGTAATAAGTTCCCAGACCTAAACCTTTAAACTTTTGCATTCTATAAAGTACAACTCCAATCATCTTTTGATCTATTGTAAAAGGGTTCCCAGTAGTCTTTTAATTATGATAATGACGTTTTTAGGCAACATTGTAAGCCCATTTCCTATTGTTCCTTTGTTTACCTGCTCTCCCGCTAGCTTACAACCCCTCACAACCCAACCTCACATATGAGGTTGGGTTCAATATTGAAATATTGGAGCTTTCCAGCCGTCCAGTTTTGAGTCAGATTCCAGCTCGAACGAGAAAAACAAAGACGTTCTATATCACAGCTACTAAATCTTCCAAGCAGTATTTTTTTGTTTGCTACACAGAAATTAAATTTTAAGCTCAATTTTAAGCTTTAACATTTTTTCAAGTCCACCATCATCTGAAAAATGCCACAAGAGCGTATGAAAAAAAGTTCAATCTTTATTTGCAATTAATGTGCATAATACAATCATTTTAGCAGGCATAGATCTTTACATATATATAAACTACAAATCAGTGTTTGTGTGCGTATGTGTAGATGTGTGCCCTGACTACCTTGTTAAAGTCCTCGAGCCCCTCCTTTACAGGAGCAGCTAGAACACGATGATCAATACACATGATAGGAAGCTAATCACTCTCTGTCAAACCAGATCCTGCCAGCTACTAATGGCACATGCTCAACAGGGATGTTTGTGTGGCTGTGTGTGAGCTGGCCGTAATGGCAGATTGAGTTCTCTTTAGGGGGTGTTGCTCAAGGTTGGACTCAGGGGACAAGGTGCAATTGACCACACTATCCATGACACTGACCCCTGCACAGTCTGCGCATTCATCATCTGACTGTTATACACGGGCAGCACCCTCCACACACGTCACACACAGTAGAACACAGAAAACTGCATATATGCCATCATCTAAAACAACAAACAACACTTCATCTCTGTGTTTTTCCAAGACACAATGCATGAAAAGGCTGTTCCTGCAACTTCTGTATCAAATACAAAGGATATCTCTTCCTTCAGAATGCCAAACCAGCTTAAGAGAGAGTCGGGAGATTTGAAATAGTTGGAAAAGACAAAGAACAGATGTGCTTTACCTAAAATATGGCTAAACACTACCTGACTACATAACAGAGGTAAAACTGACAGAAGTATAATGTAAAAATGTGGAGAGAGCTAAAAAAAAAAGTAACATTGCACATGTGTTGAAAGCCATCGATGAATGATTTGGTGTGTGTGTGTGCAAAGATGGCCATGCAGAGCTGCAATAGATGAATGCTGCTGAAAAAAAAAGGGTTTGCGTGTGTCTTTTTGTGCATTCACATGACACTCTGGTGTCGCCACACAAATGAATGAGCGGATGCCAGGCAGCTGCAGAGGTGCGATAGCTGAGTGGAGCTCCACAGATATCGGCGCTGACATTTTGGGCTTCAATTCCCACCTCCGGCTCCACGGGAAAGGGAAGCCAATGGCAATGGTAGTGGCTACCCCACCAACACCACATCCACCCTCTGCCCTCTGGCTGTCAATCAAATCCCCGTGTGTCGTGGTGCTTTGTTGGACTCTTCTCGGTCCTGGCCCTGGCTGGACCCTTTATGCAGACGTGACTGCAGCACATGACCCAACCAGACTCTGCAGCGCCACTGATTTCTATCTGTTCCTCAAAACTCCCACCTGTCCTTCCATTCTGTATCTTCATTCAGCCTCTCACCTGCCCATCTGAAAGCCATAACCACAAGAGAGAATGTAGAGAAAAAAAGTCCTGGTGTCTATGAGTATAACAACTAGCTTAAAGAAAAAAAAGAAAAAAATGGTGTGAAGAAGAGGGCCGGCTGGATAAAATAGAAAATACTAAAACAGATAACAAGCAGATACACTCCGGCCCCCCTTCGCCTTCTTTTGGGGCACCTTTTGGCCTTCTCTCCCTCCTTTGCCTCACCCTCCCCATCCACCCGCAGGCCCTCTGGTGTGTTGCTCACTCCATTGTGTCAGCCTTCAGAAGTGCTCAGTTTGAGTGGCAGGCCGTCACAGATCAGTTCCCAGCTAAAGCGGCCCGGCAGGCCAGGGTGACGGGCCAGGAAGGGATCTAAGTGGGGTTTATCAGCGCTTCTTAACGCCTCTCTGGCTCCCTGACACAAAAGAGAGGGGGTATTAAACATCTAAAGCAAACCAAAAGGCGTGAAAGCTCCTTATAGGGCCGCAGGATTGCGGATGTGACTGGAGTCTTAAAGCAAAAGAGAAAAAGGGTGTAAAATGAAAAAAAAAAAAATAGAAAACACACAAACAACTCAACACTGAAGGAAGAACAGAGGGTAAAGTCATTTCTTCTGTATTGAAGAGAAGGTAAACTAGGGAAAAAAATGTTTTCAAGCTTCCCACCTTTAGCATAATGACTGCTGTTAACAATCTAATCTACGAAGCCGATGCTGCAGATGAGCGATAAGATTTCACACGCCAGACAATGTGGAGAAAATTTATATTTTACAAGAGAAGAAAACAATATTTCTCACTTCTAATGAGTTAGAGAGGATAGCTCCTATGTCAAGATCCAAAGAAGCACACAGTTTTGAGGAAGATCTGATGAAGATGACGAGTTGTGCAGAAGAATGAAAAGACACATTCCCTGTTTTTTGAGGTAGTGAGTGGGAAGGCATGTCCACACATTCACAAAGTAAACAAAAATGGCAGAGAAACTCTAATTAGGAGACAGAACAGTGGATAATTCCAGTTACTGCAGTCACGGTCAGAGTTTTAGCTTACTGTCAAACTGTCACGGAAGACGTGTCATTAATGAAGACAGCAATTTTACTGAGAATAATCCTGTGAGGCGCATCTGCTTTTATAGATGAAAAGGATTAAACACATGAATATTCTTAATGCACTGGATGATTTAGGTGTGAAAGTCAAACTCAGCTCCATAAACCACAAACATTCACCAGCAATTTAGTAAAATAACACATTTTATAAATACAGTGCCATGTTAAACAGATCTGAAACAGGTCTTTTTATCAGGATAGATTTAATAAGCATGACAAACAGCACGGTCGCTCCAACAGTCTGTTTCTGAATTTAAGACAACCCTAGAAATACGACAGGTGGCAGTTCCTTAAGTGACCACAAGGATCTCGTGTTTTATTGATTCCCATGTTAAAAAGTCCTACTTTACAGTCCCATTCCGATCCTCTTGATCTATAGTAAAAGCGATTCCAGTGATCTTTTATTTATGATTTTGCCGTTTTTAGCCAAACTCAAAAAGCGTGTTGTTCTCTAGGACATCGTTTCTGCAGAGCAGCAGAAACTTCACCTAGGAGTTGTGGGTGGGACTGTAGGCGCGGAGTAAGACTGTCTCCACTTCCCATCATCCATCTGTTTACATGCTCTCCCGCTAGTTTGCACCCCTAACAATCCCAACCTAACATCACAAGTGAGACAAAAATGGAGAGCAATATTGGAGTTATCCAGACGTACAGTTTTGATCCAGAAAACAAAGACGTACATGGATTTATTTGTCTTCTAGTGGATGGATCTAAATGAAGCGTAGCTTGTGGCCCACCCATTGTCCCTTCTGCATCGCAACTATAAACATTTTCAAACTGGAATTTGTTTCGTCCGCTCCTGATTCACAACGATTTGAATATACTGTACAAATACTCAGAAATGCAATTTTAAATTCAATTTTCTTTATTCCACAACAACAGGTTAAAAACACAATATTGTGGGTCTTTACACTTACACTCACATATGTACAGTTTTGTGTTTTTAAAACATCAATGAGTTATAGAAAGTTTTTATTTTTTATTGGCAGGTGGGTGGACTCAACAAAACTCTTCCCTTAATCTGTCCACTTAAAATAACCTGCTATTCGCTCAAGTGGCTGCATCAATAAGTTGCATCTGTGCCTTGATTAACTACACATACTTTAAGAAGGAAAAAACAGATCTGATCACAGGGTGGGTCCATGCTGCAGGGAGACACTTGATTGATGTGTGTATGGGAAGAAAACACCAGCAGGGGCCAGTGTGTGCGTGTCAGGAGCCGGTAGGGGGTTAGTACCTGAAACATTTAGGAAAAGGTCAATGCAGAGCTCAGTTGCAGACATGTTTGTGCGTTTTAGAAGGAAACTAGAGCTTTGAGAGTGAAGACAGTTCGATGAGATTCAGCGAGTGGACAAGTGAATGAGAGAATGGAAAGAAAAGACAAGAAAAAAAGTTGATGTGATAATTGCTAATCTCATCTCAGGTTAGTCATGTGAAATCTTTTACTGGTTCCCCTGTGCATTTAACCATATTTAATATTCATTGTTGCTTTTCTATAATTGTTAATTAAATCATTAGCAATTGATTAATCAACCGCAGAATCTTTCCTTGCTTAAGGAGGCCTGCATCAGTCAGGATTATGAAAAGGAAGGTAAGCCTCTCTTCTGAGAAACCATGCGAACTGTGTGTGTGTGTGTGTGTGTGTGCAGGTGTGTGTGTGTGTGTGCATGTTTGTGGATTTAAGCTATGTGCTGGCAATAAGAATGCGGTAAAAATCTGAAAAGGTAGAGCCACTTCAATTCAGCCATGCCTTCATTTCTGCCACTGAAGAACTACAAAGATGTTCGCTCCAAACTGTTTCCGTCCAGGAAATGTCTTTATGGAAGTAGATTAGAAAAAGTCATTAATGCACTAACCATCATTTAGACTTTGGTTACAGAATCAAAACAGAGTGCCATGGTGTGTAGTTGTTTTTTTCACAAGAAGTTTAAAACAATTATTGCAGTTTAACCCAACAGAGCGATGTTAGCTGCTGTGTATGAAGGTAAGAAAAGAGAAATTGAACAAGGAAGATATTGCTTAATGTAATCTGGATTGTGTGTAGACTGTAAACAGACTGAACAGTTGTCAGAGACTCAGATCTCTGATTAGGATCTTATTTGAACCTCAGCTCATAAACAGAAGCATATTATTGTACGCAACAACAAAGTGGGGGAGGGGGTACAAAGGGGCCAACATGTTAGTCTATCTTACACCATGTAAAACCTGTGTGCATTGTGTGTGTGTGTGTGTGTGTGTGTATGTGTTAGTGGGTGCGTGGGTGCGTGGGTGCGTGCATGCGTGCGTGTGTGTGTTGTTTGGTCACACTGAATGCATGCAGTTCAGCTTCCCAACATAAAAACCAAGTCAATTTCACTTGATCGTTTTTGGATTCATCATTGGGTTAATGATTAAGCTTTATAAAACTGAGCATGAAACCTGTTTTAATATTACATTTTTATATATAAACAGTGTAAAAAGTTTTTACCCTTTTATGTTTTTCTTGACGGAAATATCAAGTCTTTAAAACGTTTTATAGAATGCGAGTTCCAGTGGAAAGGGAAGCCAGATCTCTTTGAAAAACCAGAAGAGGAACGCATCGCAAGCACATTTGGTAATATGCCGCTCCTGGGTAGTGTCTGGGACGCTGCAGGTCACGGTAAGTGGGACCACTTTGACTTTGGTTTGTTTTTGAAGCTGTCATTTTGAAGCTGTTATGCTTCCCATATGCCTCTGTGTTCAGTGGAACCAGACGTTTTGTTAAATTAGGATCAAAATTACAGGTAACATTGCTTTTTTTTTTAATCAGATTAAACTGAAATTCTGAGTGTACCACTTTTCCTGCTATTCTTTTTTGGATTAAAATGAATGAAGAAACATGTGAGTTTCTGGTTAGTATCTTTCATTTTGGTTACAAACCTAGCTTGGACTTTCCATTTGAACTTTGCATGATTTGCAAGTATAAACCTCTCCACACAGACTAAAAGAAGTCAATGACTGCTAAAGATCTGACAATAAATGACAATAATGTGATGTTCCATGCCTGCTGCGATTGACAACAGCTGACTCTAAGAAGAAATTCACACAGAGACAATATAACTGAATTCCAGTTTTTGGTCTACAGTGTGAGTTTGGAAGATACTTTCCATTATTTTCCAAGCGTGGTGTTCGGTGGTAATGGATGTTGTCTCTGTCTCACTTTAGATTGGTGTGGATGTGTCTCTGCAGAGTTTCTTCTTTGCTAAATTTAATATTTCCACCTGCTGGCCTCTCAATCCAGCTTTTTGATCCGGACTGCTTTTACACTAAAATAATAAGTATTTCTGTTTTTAAAACACAGATTAAAACCTGCTAAAGAAAATGCTTTAAATTATATAGGAGGTTTTTCACTAAAATTTAGAACAAAAATTGAAAATTGAGCAAACGATGAAAAAAAAATGGAAGAGGTGCTGGTAGAAAGAACAAATGTCTTTATATGCAAATTCTCAATATCCAAGAGCATTATTCCACTAAATATATGACTCATTACAAAATGTGGGCCGTTTCAGAGGTGTAAATTAAATTTCTAGTAAAGTTCTGAAAGTATAAAAGTAATTAAAGCTACTGTTTAATGAAATCATGAACCATTCATGGAGTCACTGGAGATTATACCTAAATTACCTCAATTAATCAAATGCACATGAATAAGTCTGAGGAGAACACAAAATCCAAAAGTTTAAAAAAATGTAGCATGTGCTTTAATCTTGATATTAACGACATATTCTGGGCTTCTCCATCTCTTCTCTGTGAGTGAAGGTAGGCTATGTGACTCATGAGGCTTTCAGAGGGCTAAAAAGTCCAGCGTACCCCACACTAGTGATGGGGCTGAAGCCTCATCCCACCTCTTTCAACCCCAGTCGTGGCGGGATGTCTCTTTAGGGGACTGTTGCCCTGGCAACTGCCTTGTGAACTCAAAGGGTGATGCAGAATGGTTTGTTGGAGGTGGCAGCGTAGAAAGCAGACTAACAAGACAGTGTTTGGAACAGGCACATAAATGACAACTTTTAACCATGACTCGCCACACGGTACTTTTTTTTTTTTTTTTTTTGCATCCTTCTCACTAATCAACACTAAACCTGATTAAAACAGCAACATCAGCCAAATGAACCGGCATTTGCATACACACGCTGGGTAAAATCAGAACTGATGCCAGAGTGTGAATTCCCCATGACACGGCCACGTTAAAATGTATCAAGCAGTCATGCCTAAGTAGCTGAACACTCTGATTTGCCTTAGTTACAAATCTATTTCCCGCTGTGTTACACAGACAGTACAAGTCAGAGCCCCGCTCACCTCCTCCCCACCCCCCAGATACTCACGTTTGGAAGATTATTTCAAGTTTAAAAAAGCCTTTACTCTAATTATTGGGCCAGTTCAAAACACTTACCCCCACTGCAGAAGCAAGTCCATCCTCAAAGCAGGTTCTGTTAGAGCGCCCCCTGCTGTCTCTCAGGGTGTAAAGACCTTTAAGGCTGCCAACCTGCCAACATGGAAACAGAAAAAGATGTCAGGTTCCAAAACTGTCAGGACAAAAAGAGTTGCAGGACACATGACTAGAGGCAACTTCTGCTTTTTTTTGACCGCCTTTTGTTTAATGACTTTATGACCTCTAAACTTCAGGTCATTTAAAAAAAATGGGTGGGAAAAACCAGACATTTGTATTCATCGATACAGTGAGAGGGTTAAAACACGTAACACCTCCTGCTTTAATCACCCACATGACCCTTTGGACTACCCGATTTCATCGTGTCCCCCACGGCCATCTGTCTTGTGTGGGTTTTTCTGAGAGAGGTGGGATGAAATCAAATAGCACAGAGTTTATCTAACCTTATCCGAGGCTTTTCATTTCCAAGCCCTATAAACTCAATCGCATTGAACGCCTGGGAGAGTTAGAACTAACTAAGTGAAATCTACTCGGCAGCAATTGTGTGCCAGGAGCATGTTGTGTGTCTGTGTGTGTCTTACTGATTCTATCTTCCTTCACTTTCATTCTCTCTATTCTCTGTCCCTGAGGTGCATCAGGGCTGAGACCGCCGAGTAAATTGTCCCAAATTGAGTTCCTTCTTGCCAGCAGATACAGGCCACATCCCGACCATTTAGAGTGCGGCAAGAGGGGGGGGGGGGGGGGGTGAAAACAATCACAGCACTTGCTTGAAAAATTTCCCTCTAATTTCTATCCTTGGCTTTTTCTCTTTTCACCCTTCCTGTGTCTGCTTCTTTTGCTCCTTTCCAGAGCTGATTTCCCTGTTGCCTTTCTTTCTTTCTTTCCTTCTTTTTTTTTTTTCTCCAGGCACACTATTCTTCTGCCTCTCCATCTTTATGTCACCCTCTCTGTTTCTTTCCTTGTCTTTGTCTGCGGCTGTAAATGTACATCCATCTCTCCCTGCTCAGCTTGGCTTTTGCTTTCCTTTGATGATCCGCTCCTCTATGGCTCGCTCATCCCTCTCCATCCTTTCTCCCTCATCTCCTTTACCTTTCTTTCCCTCCCAACATTAATTCCCTTTCTGCACTCCACCCCTTTCCCGCTGTAGTTCCTTTGCTCTTTCTCATCCCTCCTTCCATGGCTGGCTGTACCCGATGACATAGTACCCATCAGTGCCGACATCCTGGGTGGAGGAGTCTGGCTCTGACAATAATCACACACCAAGTTTATAACACCGGCAGCCCAGCTGAGCTGAGCTGAGCTGAACTGAGCACACCCGGCTCCCCTGGCACCAGCACACTCCATTTAACTCAGCAGGGGGCGGCAGGCTGGCTGGGGAGAGAATGAAGCAGAAGGCAGAGATGGGATGTCTGTGTGTTTTTAGAGGAGTAGGGGTTTTTAGGAGGTCATATAGAAGCAAAGACTGCAAAGGCAGAACAGAAAATAAAGGACACCTGAAACGGGAAGCAGGAATGGGGGTGAAGAACGGTTTTGGAAAAACTAAGTTTGAGTTTTGAAATGAAAAAAATATATTTTGCTTGGATTTAACATCATGACATTGATCCCTTCACTACCTCTCAGTTTTAAATACTCATTAATTTAGCAACAGCTAAATGCCTTCTTTTTTTCAGCAGCTCACACTGCACTGTTGACGTATTCCGTTTTTGTTGCATCACAATGCTTCGTTGGAAAGAAAAAACTTAAAATCAATAGCGTGAGGACTGTTGGTCTCTACAGAGAGCCTATACCTACTCACTGAAAACCCGTAAACCACAGAAAACCAGACATTCTATCACAAGAACCAAGATTCCAACTCAAAAAGCAGGTACAAGTTCAGATAACTTCATGTATGACATCTTAAAAATTTCACAGTTTTATTAAAACCTTAACTGTACACACTAAGTTAGCAAGACTTGTTTTTATCTGCTCATCCATGCAAAGCAGGGGTGGATGCACAGAAATGGATGTGTGGACAGACAGTTTGCAGTCTCTTTGATGTTTTCACAGACTTTCAGTACAGTTTTTTACAAAATTGTACAAACAGAACTAACTGAAATTGCTGAATGGAATTCTTCATGGTTCTGATCTTATGAACTAATTTTACAGCAATTTCTTTTTTGCAGCAATCCATTGTGATCTTAGTTCTATAGACAGAGTTGAGACAAAGATAAATCTGTGGAATCAAAGTAAAGTTTTGTTCTGTTAAGTCTATGGCTCGGGTTACTTGCAGATGCATTTTTATTGTATAATATGTTGTCTGCTTTTAGGTGTCATGTTGGACTGAATTCTAAAAAGCTATGTTCTGCAAAATGGTGACAGTAAATCAGGCAGTCAAAACGTTTGAGCAAAAGTTTTTCTTTTTAATGTAAGCATTGATTCTTACATCAATGAATTGATTAATACTTTTTGTTCAGAATTAAACAAACCAACCGTGTTTGAATGTGTTGCTGACGAGCCGCAAAAGGGTCAACGTTAACATTGATTGACTAACACACACACAAGACATCCACACAACGAGACGGTATAAACATAAATAAGAATCAGAGTAATTTCAAGTCAGCTACAAACAAACACAAACACACCTCCACACACACAAACATTCCTGTGCAGAGCCAGTGCAGGTTCACAGCAAAACAATATGAGGCCAATCAGGGGACCATTGGAATGGCTCTCCCTCTGCTAATGAAGGCACTTTGAAAAGGTAATCTAATTCACCAGCAGCAATTAAGGCTGGGAGCGCCTTGTCACTATCAATTATCCGCTCCTTCACTCATGTTCTCCTGTGTCGACGCCGAGCCTGCCTGACACACAGCTCTGTTGGACAAATCAAGCCGATCCACTAGCCGGTCACTGAGAACACTAATCATGAGCGCGTTCAAATGCAGCCTCACACACTCCCTCACACGCAGAGACGCTGCATGCCTAAATAACTGCACAGTGAACTAAGTAAGCTTGGCTTAAATTAGGTGTTCCTTGCAGACTGGATCTTACAGGTTGCTCCTGCAGGAAGGCCGATGCTAATAAACATTAATTCAGTTTTTAAACCAACATTGGATTTCATGCACCTATTTTAAACTGTTAACTAGTACAAATCTTAGTGATGTAAAACACAACACTTATGTGATTGGCATTTCTCTGTTTGTTTCCAAATGTTTATTTGTTGCACTTTGTGTGGTTTACTCCATTATTTAAGGTCTATGTTAAAATTTCGGGTAAGATGTGATGCATATAGATTTCAAACAATGTGGTTCAAACGTTCAAACAATGTTTCAAACTTCAACTGCAAAGACTTTAATAAAGCTTTGAAAAATATGGCAGCACAAATGAAACAGAGGATGTCTCCTGGATAACTCAGCATGGTAGTGCTGCTGCTCCCCAAAGGTAAATATCCAGATTTGATGGTGCTGTTTTTAATATGGTGCAGTTTACAATCAATTATTTTAAAACAAAATAACAACACCACGTCACCTTTGATTGTTGTAGTCTTAGCTTTTTCTTGAAATTAGTAAGTTATAAAAATGATTGTGATTATGTTTTTGTATTTTTTTAAATCAGTTGTAAACTAAAAACAAAATAAATTGATTTTTTAAAGGTGAAACATCTGAGAAATAAAAACAATGAGTGCTTTTTAAAAACCTATCTGACTGTCTCCTGAAATCTAATGAAAATCATAAATTTCCTGCAAAACCATTTAAACCTCAGAAACCCTTGAAGGGAATCTTTGTTGTGAAAAAAAATCAAAAGGTAAAATTACATCAGTGGATAACCTCCTGCAACAAGAGTATTTATCCCTCAAAGTACTTTCAGGAGGTGCTTAATGGCTAAATAGATGAAAGAGGAGTCATTTTCACTGAGGAGACCACACTATGCTTCTCAGCTGAGCTCAGCTAAGGTCTTTTCCAGCTCATTGCTTTGATTTCAGGAGCAGCAGCTTCCCTGCTTTGGTTCAGTCAGAATCCTCAAAGCAATCAGCAGGCAGTTGTTTTCTGTGAGGATGTGCCTGTCCAGAGTAACAGGTAACAGGCAGTGAGCAGAGAACTCAGTAGAGAGAAAGAAGTAAGAACATCACTGAAATGGACAAAAAGACTAGAGATGCAGAGTTACTCTATCCCTGACCTGGACTATCCTCAAGCATTACAATCAGTTTAGACCAATTCTTTTGTCTCTCTCAGGTTCAGTCTGGCAATAATATAACAGTTTTCAATCAGTTTGGGTTTTGCATAGATGCCTTTTAAAGGCAAATTTCCAGAAAATTAGAACAATTTCTTTAAACTGAAATATTAACTTACTTAAATTTTAGATCACTATACATATATAGTGTAGTGATACACTATATTTACAAAAGCATTCACTTGGCCACATGTGTATAAAATCAAGCTCTTAGTGAAAGGAATTCTGAATGCTTCAGGATACCATAACATTTTGGACAATTCCATGCTCCCCACCTTGTGGGAAAAGTTTGGAGCGGCCCCTTCCTCTTCCAACATGACTGTGCACCAGAGCACAAAGCCAGGTCCATGCAGACATGGAGGACAGAGTCTGGTGTGGATGAACTGGACTGTCCTGCACAGAGTCCTGACCTGAACCCCATAGAACACCTTTGGGATGAATTAGAGCAGAGACTGAGAGTCAGGCCTTCTCCACCAATATCAGTGTGTGACCTCACCAATGACCTTCTGGAAGAATGGTCAAACATTCCTAGAAACACACTTCTCAACCTTGTGGACAGCCTTCCCAGAAAAGTTGAAGCATTAACAGCTGCAAAAGGTGGACCCACATCATATTGAACTCTATGGATTAATGGTGTAGTGGCACTCTCTCTGCGTGTCTTTCTCTTGTACCACCATTTGAAGCCTGTCCAGCAACTGTTATTTAAAACGCGAGTGAGACGTGTTCTTCATCAACGTTTTATTCCAAAAAATGAAAAATTACACGAACACACGTTCCAAAAAACTATATCACTTCCAACTTTCTCAGGCTTCAACCAACAATGAGTCTCGCTAACAGCATCTCTGTGACATAGCGTTATTTAATTGGAAGTTTCAAACAATGATTATTTAAATTAACTATTAAATGAAACAGTGCATTTGTCTTAAACAATAACTGTTAAATATAAACTGTGAATCTGGCTCCAAAAATAACTATTAAACAAAAACTCTGAATTTGGCTTCAACAAATGGGAT
This sequence comes from Oryzias curvinotus, assembly GCA_023969325.1. Classification (NCBI taxonomy): domain Eukaryota; kingdom Metazoa; phylum Chordata; class Actinopteri; order Beloniformes; family Adrianichthyidae; genus Oryzias; species Oryzias curvinotus. Next base: position 25,877,434 of record CM043721.1, read on the forward strand.
GGTACTTTAATTCATATGTGAGCCGAGGCAGGTGAACCAATACCTTTGGTAAAATAGGGTAGGTTAATATAAGATTTGTTAATCCAATATAAAATAGCAAAATAAACACACTTGCTATTTTATAAAAAAAAAAAAAAGCTTGTTTACATTTATTTTCCACAACAGCCCCAAAATATTTCTTATTTATTGACAAGACAAATGTTCTCTTTTAGTGAAAGATCTGGACTGTTGTGTGGCCAGTTCAGCTATGGTTCTTTTACAGAGGGAACCCTGGCTGTTGTAACAGCTGCAGTCTGTTTTTGTTAAAGCTTACCCTTAAATACATAGGCCTATCTTACCCTAAACCATTTTTTAGCTTTTATGAGTTTCCACTTTCTTCTAAAAACCACAAGCTGCCTGTATGATCTGAACTTAATGCCCAAATACTAACTGAGATGCTGATTTAACCGCTTCATGCCGTATGTCACTGATTCACAACATTTAATCCAAGACTCCACTTAACTTAGCATCACCTTGAACAGTAAAAAAACATTGAAGAATATTAAATAAAGTCAGACATGAAGGGGTTAAACTGAATGCAGAGGGCATGCTGAAAGGTGTCTTGAAAGACACAATGTCCAAAATTAGTAAGAAGAACCCCCAAATGTGGACTGACCACAGTGCACAGTTCCACCTTGAAGCAAACCATTTGCAACAAGTGTTCTCGCTCCACATGACACAGGGCAAAAACCGGAACAATCCGGTTTTAAATCACAGACCTTTGATTTATTCATCTGTAGAGGCTGCAATAGGTTTTTTTATTTACAGTTTTCTTTAGTCAATCTATGTCTAAACCAACATCCTAATGACTACTAGCGGCAACTGAAGGCCTTCAACCTTGACCCAATGATGACTCAAAAAGGCAGATTACAAAATTTCCTGTAAAGACCAAATCCATCATAACGGTCCAAGAACAAGTGGTAGCGCTTTATTTTACAGTACAGTACTTACAGTGTACTTAAGTGGTATTTACATGGTACCAGTGACGTGCAGTCAGGAGAGGCAGGTGTTGCTGTGCCTCACCTGTCATTATGGGAAGAAAAGAGAAAAAGTAAATTCATTTATTATATTTAATCAGTAATTTGTGCTTTGCAGTTATTTTGTAATTAAATGTACCATTTTTGGGTGTTTTTTCTTTTCAAAATCGCTGAATTTCCGCATTTGGCGTTCAGATACTAAGAAGTGACGTGCGATGAGGCACCAGCCCGCTGAGCCTCACCTTGGATTGCGCAATACCTATGCAGTCAGACGGTACTGCTGTCTCTCTGTAAGTCGGTTCAATCACTTGTACTATATGAGCTGAGTTTACATAATTTAGCAGATGTATATGATGTACAGTGTTTGTTTTTATAAATAACTGTATGTGAGGGACTGTGTTTCTTGTGCTGAGCGCTAAACGCCGGCAAAAAAGCCGCTGAGTGAGGTCAGCAGTTCTCGTGCCTCGTGTTAGGGGGCGCCGGTGAGCCCTGAGATTATGACACTAAAAAATAATAGAATAAGTACCATGTAAGTACCGAGTAGGCACATAAAGGTACCATGTAAGTACCCAGTAAGTCCCTTAAAAGTACCATGTAAATACCCTGCAAGTACCCAATAAATTCCATAAAAAGTACCATGTAAGTACCCAGTAGTTACACTATAAGTACCATGTAAATACCACTTAAGTACACTGTAAGTACTGTACTGTAAAAGAAAGTGTTACCGAAAAACGTTGTTTGTTGACAGTAGCAAAATTGTATTTCATTAATGCAGAAGACACCAAAGTTGGGGAGACTTTCAACACAGACTATATTTGCAGCATTATATAATCACAAAGAGCACATTTAAGCTCCAAATCCTCATTTGTATAAAATAATCAGACTTGTCTAAATTATAATGTGGCATCAGGTTAAAGCCTGCAAACCAAGGCAGCCTCCATCAGACCGCCAGGAAAAAGGAGAGAAAAACTGCAGATAGAGAGGGAGGGATGGTTAAAGCATGAAGGATAAACAAAAACAAACACAGACATCAAGAGTCATTGAGGCAGAGTGTGAGAGCCACATGAGGCAGTCCACCCTATGGAGAGAGCAGCAGCTGGTGTGTTCACTAACAGCCCTACAGGGGCTGTGGACTCCACAGGCACCATGATGGAGAAGCAAGAAACAGAGACTGGGAGGTGGTTGGATGGTGGAAGGGTATGCTAAGGGCTAAATGGTTGAACAGTTCAGCCTTGTTGGGTACAGTATTGGCAGGAAATAGAATGATGGGGTGTAATTGGTTCAACAGACCACCAGACAGAAAGAAAACATGGATAATAGTAGGTGTTAAATGGATATTAAACCATCATTTATATTAGGTTTGTCATATGATAAGATTGGAGAGACCAGCAATGATAACTTTATAAAGTGTTGTTGTAAACAACATGGTTGAACATTTGTTTTGAATATTGATTTATAGAACAGTTTACAGAAACTTTATGCATTAAAATACACCAAGCTCTGAAACACAGAGAACTTCTAAATATCAGAAGGTTTTACTAATATTTCCATAAAACGTTAACATAATAGATGTATTGCAAAAACTATCATTAATTATGACGAGTAACATTTACTTTCTTCTTCATTGGAGTTAAATGTAGTACTTTGAGTGTTTCATTTGTGACATGTAGCACACAGAGACCAAAGTTTTACTTTTGAAGAGCTTCAAAAATGAGTAGGGCAGAACCAAAAAGCAAATTTTAACCATGAGAAGGTTCTTTGCCATGCTTTGGGTTTGACCAAATGCACCTATCCATCAATCTTCAGACTCTGCTTTATCCCTTTCCAGGTCACTGGGCTGTTGGAACCAACCCAGCTACTGTTGGGCAAACACAGGGTTTACCCTGAACAGGTAGCCAGTCTGTTGTGGAGCAACGCACTCACAGCTCTGAACACCAATTCATGTATGAAAGCATGTTTTTGGACTGTGGGAGGCAGCCATAGATCCCAGAGAAAACAAGCAGTCGCTAGAAAAGAACATGCAAACTCAACTCAGAAAGAACTCAACTGGGATTTGAACCTGGACCTTCTAGATGTGAGGTAAGAGCACCAACTATCACCACCGTGCAGCCCCCCAACTCAGCTGTTAGGCTCTATATTTGCAGCAAACAAGATTCCATCATGCAGACGGAGCTCCTGTAGTAAATGCTGAGCCTCAACGTACTGGGAGAGTCTCTGAACAGTCTCATGAATTTGGACATGGAGACATGATTACCAAAGTTTTTGTAGAACTCTTCAAAATAAATAAATCATCCATGTCTTCCATACATTCTAAATAAATATATACTCCTCCCACATGCATTTTGAGCGTTGAGTTTTTGAACACATCTTTGAAAAAGCATCCAGCAACAAATTTGATGTGCAAATTGCATTTGCTGTGAACCTCTGCAGTCGCTTGGAGAAACAGGCTCTCTTCCTGTTGTTTTAAAGTTTACGCCCTGATGTTAGTTTAAATTCCATGTGATGCAAATAAAAACACTCATTTCACCTGACTCAAAGTTAAATATACATTAAATGCTGAAGTACACCAAAAACAAGACTGAAAGGTCCACATGAAGACCTATGACATCCAAAAAATAAAGTCAGCATTTACTTTTTTACCATATGTAAAGTTGACGCCATTCATTTCCTCCATTAAATAAAGATTTTTAAAACCCATTTCAAAAGGTTGTTAATCTAAACTTTTCCTCTTCCTTCTTGTTTATAAAATAAATTTTGGGCAAAGCTAGAGGGTTTTGTAGCCTTTTTAAGACCTGGAGCTTTGTTGATCCTCAAATCATTTTAGTTATTCATATAGACTTTTATTGGTGTGAAACAATATTTAAAGACCCACTCCAATTAAAAATAAATGTCTTTTTGGTGCTTTTAACATGTTATTGAATCATTTTTTCTGATGGAGGATATATATAAAAAGAAAATTAATCTTAAAATTGCATTTCTGGGTATGCCATTATTCAACTTGCAGATGAAAAAAGGAACTTAAAAAAATGTTGTAATTGTGACTTGCTCTGGTCCCGCAAGTCAGAGCGGAATTTTAATGAACTGCTGCTCTGTAGAAATTATGTCCTAGAAAACGACACAGGTTTTTGGATTTGGGTAAAAAGTGGCATAATAATAATTAAAATACTACTGGGAACACTTTTAAAATGGATCAAAACATGATCGGAGCAGATCTTTTAGTCCAAGTGTCAGAAAAATGCTGTTTTGTTCTGTTACAGTTTTGATCTGTCAGTTTTTGCCATCATTTTACATTACCTCTGGTCCTGTCGTAAAATCTGGGTTATGTTTACACAATTTGCAGACAAACTGCTTGTAAACAGAAACTTTGGAAACATCTCCAAATCAGATCTGCAATTGTTTTTTCCATTGGATCACGCTCATGAACAGCATGGAGCTGTTTGTTCTTTTTTCTTTGGGTCCACTGTTGTCTTTGAACTTCATCGTTTCTCTGCATTTCCCCCTCTATGCCCATTTCAATATTGAAGAGAGTTTTATTAAAGGCTAGACTCCAATGTGCTGAGGCGCTTGCAGTAATTTTCCGACAAAGTGCTCTAATCCATCACACGGCCAACATGTGGCCTTTGCAGCCATACATCATCTGAGCCCACAGAGAAGGAAAAGCATAATTTCTACTCTCCTCCACCTCTACTTCCTTTTTTACAACTACTCTACCCTCATGTCCCACCAGAGTTTCCCACCTGGGAGGGAAACCACATGCTTAACACACCTTCCACCCTCCGCTCTTCTCTCCATTTACAAATGAGAGTGAGGTATTTGCGAAGATGAAGTGGGGGTAGAGGTGGGCAGTAAGCAATGTGGGAAGAGAAAATGAAAGAGATGGAGATAGGCATGAATGCATGAGTGTGTGACGTTGAGAGAGAGAAAGAAAAAGATAAGGAAAATGGAGAAAAAGCTGGAATGAATCAAATTGTGCACAAAAGCAGGTGAAAGGGAGGGAGCAGGTGTTTGTGTGGATGTGTGTGCATGGTGTGTGCTTGCTGCATAAGTCAAGTGGATGCGTGAGGAAATAGAAACTGGTAGAGCAGAGGAGATGAGGGAGGGAAAACGTGCTGCATTTCCCAGCATGCAGCTGGTGCAGAGTTGCCCTCTGTGTTGCCCCTGGCCAACACCTGCTTCCATTTCGCTCCCTCCACCCTCCGCACACCGAGGAGCAGGAATGAACTCTGGGCCCCCTGACTAATGGAATGGGCCCTCGCTCCTGACCATTAGAGGATTGCTGTCCCTTTTGGCACCCCTGAGTGCCCTACAGTACAGAAATAAGTGAAGAAGGGGTGAGGTAAAAGATGATGGCAGGTCAGCCCTTTTTCTTTTGCCAAGCAAACACACGTACAGACACACACTGTGATAACACAGCAGCCTGAAGTAATACAGCCAAAGGAAAGGCTTGACTTAGCTTAGCAGATAGTTAAAACTAAATTAGAAACCCTGAACCAGTTCCATTGCTCCAGAGCTCTTAATAGTGAACCTGATCACAAAACGTTTGTGTGATTTCATTTAGCCAGTAAATCCTGCACTCTACCTCAATTACATCTTCCTCACTCGCACACTTTGAGTACACAGACAGAGGGAACTGAGGCGAGTGGAGTGATGGAGGGAGGGAACACAGAGCGGATTGAGGTTTGAATCTCCTGATGAGCCGATAACACACACAGACACTGAGCCAAGCTGTGCCACGGTAATCGTATGCTAATGATATGGTAATGATATGGTAATCTGCCGGCAGTATTCCACCTCACCGGAGAGAAGGTGAGGCCTTTCACCATTGGTTGGAGACCAGGGACATCCTGAAGTCAGAGTTCAAAACAGAAATTCTGCACATACAGGATTTGAATTCTTCTAAAGCTGAGATTTTATTTCAAATAACAATGAAAAACATAGCTCTGTTGCTTTTAATCCGATTTGTAAACTCAGAAATAAGCAAGAAATAATACCTGCGAACAATGCAGGACCATGCAATGCCACTTAAATCTAGGTGTACTGTGAGCTCACCTGCAGGCTTTATCAGCATGTTATGCGTAGTTGCTGTGCTGTTATATGATGTTGGTTTAAAACCAAATAATAAATCCTATACTTTTGATCATGATTAAGTTTGTGAGTGTGTGTTGGATGCTGTGCCCCTCTGCCATTATCCATGTAGTCAGAACATTTCCTACTGCTTTTCAACAATACCAAAGCCCAGCAGCAGCTATGGATGGAGGTGAAATATCACAATTATCAATTGAGGGCTTTATTAGGATAGGTTTCAGTTAAAGGGTGATAAATTAGAAGTTTCTCATGAGGGAAAAAGGTTTAAGCGTCTGCAGAAATGCATTGCGGTAAGCTGCAGGAAAACATCACAGTAAAGCCCTCGGTTTGATGTCAAACTCTTTGTATTTTACAGTTACCAAATGGATATGTCAAGTCTGCACAACAGAGACACGCAGTGACATTTTCCTAGATGCTGTACAGTAAATCAAAGAGACCCAACAATATGTTGAGTGCCAGCATGGACACATTTGATTCCCATTTCACTCGTGCAGCATTAACGCAGGAATGCCAGCACACATCACAATCCTCCCAAGCGGGGTCTGTTCTTCTCAGACTTTTCATTCAAACTAAACCATATATCACATCAAATTTGACGCTTCTGCTTGCTTTTGATAGACAGCATTTACTGCACGCCAGGCGCAAATCACAGGTGACACAATTAAAAGGGGTTTGACTTAACAAAGGCGATATAGTGCCTCTGACATTTAGCATCAGCCTCTGGCGACGGCAGGCAAAAGAATCTAGTCAGCAGATTGGACCTAAGGGGACTATGAAAGCAGAGCCTGTGAAGCTAATCTCTAAATATGTCACTGCGATGGACACATTAGTGAGATACAGGCGAACACACTTAGTGTGAACCGTAAATCTCTGGTGATAAACAATTAGAGCAAAATCTACATTGTCCAAAAAAATACCATTTTCTTTTTGCTAGAACATACTATTTTAATTTTAATCCTTAAATAAGAGAATCAAATGCAACAAGCGGAAAAACGTTTATATTTGTTTGAAAAAAAGTTTAAATGAATGAAACAATATTAATCATTTTACTTTAGCAAATAAGATAAATCACAGTTAATTACAAATACTTGATCAATGGATCATCACCAAGTGTCAGAATCAGAATTTCCTTTACTGTCGCTGTTTGCACAACAAAATGATGCTGTTTAAAAGAACATGCAAAAGTCAGGATTAGAAATCAAAATAAGTATAGATTGCGAAAAATTATAAAAACATGTCAAATCTCCAATATGTATATCATTGTATCAAAATGTGACAGTCTGATCGTATTTCCAACAGAGCTTTTTGATGGTTTGGGGTTATCGGATGTCAGAAATAATCACCAAGAGCAACAGTCATCAGCAATGGTCTCAGGAAACAATTGTTACAACACATTTATTGTTATGCAACTAAAAGACTATTTACCATCAATTTTCAGATCACATATGGTGAGAGCCAGCACTAACAAGTCAAAAAGGATTTTAATTTTCCAGCAACTACACAGCTACACACCGTCCAAACCTGTAGAGGTTTAGATAAAAAGTGACACTTAAGGTGCGGTACCTCTCAATTTAACTGAGATGCTGCGCCATTAACCAAAGACAAAAATGAACTCCTTCAGAGGTGAATGAAATGAAGCACCTTTGTGCAACAAAGTGAGTCAAAATCCCAACACAGGGATGTAAGTCACTGATATAAGTCATGAAGGGAACAAAACCTTAACGGTATGAGTGCTTTGGTGGTTAAACAAATCATTGAACCTCTTTTATTTCTATTTGATTCAGTTTAGGTTTAGTCTAACAAATATGGGTCCTGAATGACGTGTGTGTTTGAAATTGACTCTGGTTGTCAATTAGCTAAAAATAAGTCTAACAACATTTTATTCTACCTATTCAAATGAATTGCTCCATTCAACTATGCAAACATTGCTATTTATAGAGATTGCAAAATGTATTTTCGATTGTTTTGGTCTTTAGGAGATGGCATCAAGGGACTGAAAGCAGCACAGAAAGCCAGAAAATCCTGGAGGAAAAGCGCAGGTTTCTGAGTGCACACATGAGGGACAATGAGAGCAAAAGAAGGGTGGAGAGGAAGACAGAGACGGGGGTGGACCGTCCAATACCCTCCTGATAAAGGTCAAAGACATGTTTTATTCATGATGGAGGCAGCGGCAGCAGTGGAGGCATCAGGGCCAAGGTTGCTTAGAGCGTGCGTCCTCATTCCCCATGAGAAAATGCTGCACAGGCCAGTGGACACGCCCACCAACTGTAATCGATACTGTCAAAATGTACCTTATATGTAACAATAATTAAAACGTAAACATAAATGGCTCAGTGTGTTTTGAATGTGTTGCATGTGGTTAAAATCTTTAATTCAGGAAATAAATTCACTTAATTTGTATTTAGATAATGTAAAAGTAAATGGGTTTCAAACCATGAAGGTTTGAAACTCCTGCAATCTTTACCAGTTTGCTTTAATACTTTTGAATATAGAGCTGAATTCTATGTTTATGAGTTGTTTATCACTTATATTTCTATTTTTTTTACCGGCAATAATCAAAATAAGATTTTAGTGTAACAACAACCAGTATTGATCGGAATCCTCTTAATAATACGTTATCATCCAAAACACCTGAATGCAAGAGTTCATCAGCTTCCAAATACTATCACCTTAAAATGTTGGTATATTAAAAAGAAAGACAGTCACGAAAATTCTACAAAAACTTCTCCTTTTAACTTTCTCCTAAATTTATTTGATATATTGAAAAACATGGTGTGTTTTTTTTCAAGGAAAAATAATTGATTTGATTTATTGATTTACTTCAAGCACTGTAGTCAAAGCAATAACATATTTATACATATTTATCAAACTCATTACAGAAATGATAAAATGCATAGATAAAAAAAACAGATATTAATTTTAAAAAAGACACTTAAATCACATTTGCTTAATTATAAACAGTGATCATTAACTAAAGTCAAGTAGAGCTTGATTTATTGCTTGAAAAGGAATGGGAAGAAGTGGGTTTATATAATCCCACCCTACTGAGTTAATTCATTTTATAGTTTTACTTAGTTTTTGTAATAATTCTGATCAGATAGATTCTTTTCAAGTGACAAAATCCAGTGCCTAGAAAATAATAAAAGAAGAGACCACAAATGTTTAAAAGCAACATTCGGTTTTAATGAATCACTTTGGATAAATTCCTTGTAGTATAATGGTGAAAGGAAATATGTATTTATGTATCTATTTATTTATTTACTCATCTGGTTGTTTGGGAATTTGTGGTTTGTGTCATTGTTTTTGTTTCTAGAGTTGCTGTGACTGGTGAATTTTACAGTTTGCAATTTGTGTGTTTGTGATCAGATACCCAGAAGTCCTTCTGTATTTTGATGAAAGTCAGACATCCTTGAAGTAGAAAGCACAAGTCAGCACTTTGGAAGCTCTCAAACATAAAGAAGAAAGACTTGTCACTTTTAGCTGCTAAAGGCCCTTAGCAGGAGGTAATAACAGCAGTATTAAACATTCACTGACCCGCTGTATGAACTCCAGCTTGTGCTGCTCAGCCAAAGCTCTGGCGGCTTTGCTGCCTCCATCCATGTGAACTGCATAGAAGACATGGCGGTTGGGCCCACGGTGCCCCTCTGTGGCCACACGTTTGCTCTGCAGCAAGCAGCTGCACACCAGTACCAATAAGCTGAACATGAAGCCTTAAGAACAGGAGAGAAGAAAACATTCAAATGTTGCTTAAAAAGGAAAATCAAAAATGTTTGAGTATATTGAAGCATTAGCCCAAAACTGAGGCATAGGGATAGTTTAAATCCAGTTTCAAAAGCAAAAGAACAAGTATTATTCACAATAAACATTAGCTGTTTATGTTTATGTGATGAACTGGTTAGTATCATGTTTATATAAGCAACAGATAATGAGAACACAGTGCAAAGCAAAGTGTAACACCTGATAAAACTGCTATAATTAATGCTTTAAGAATGACTGCAATAGTGTGCAAAGTGCCAACAAGAAACCAGCAGGTTTCTATTGTCCACACAAGAAAATAAACAAATCCTCCAATATGACCATTACACAATCGAGCTGCACAAATGAACAAATGACTTTGTGCAGTGTGGGCTTCAGCAAAGTAATGAACATAGGCAATTATGAAACAATTTGCCCATAAGCCACCTCCTCAGTACTTCTGCACGAAATCCACTGTGGCTGCCACCTACAGCATGTGAAACCACCCACCTGTAGCCACATAGACGGAGTCGTCCAGGAAAAATCTTTCACCCTGTGCGATGAAAGCTGGAACTCTGGCACCGGGAGCCCCAAGCGAGACAACACACTCTCCGCAGTTCCCAACCCACACGTTTAATCTCCTGGCCTTGATGCAAATGCTTTTGAGAGCAGAAAACTGCTGTTGCATACACTCTATCAACTAACTTCCCTCTTAAGCAAAACAGGAACTTTATCGGGGACTCTTTACACGTATACTTTTCTGAGAACAGTGATGACAGACAACTAGTTATCTCACACTTCTAACCTCAAAACTAATGACTTGCAAATTCTGGCAGACAGCAGTTTGACAGAAATATTTAGGCTTTTTTGAGTTGCTTAGTTTGAGTTGCAGTTATAGGTAATGAGTCCAGTCCCATCTGACTTTTTCATGGATATATTCTCAAAAACAATTTTTGTCTTTTGCGTAAATAATGTAAATGTGCTTTTATACTGCAACATTAATACAAAAAGTTGGTGGTTTAGAACGCTTTCTGTCATTTTTATATGATAAAAACACCAATATTGGGATTCTCAGCACTACATAATAATTGCTTCAGTTATTACAGTTTGGTTGTGTTTTTTGCATTTCAAGGGTTCTCTTGTGAGGTCTTTCCTGGCTTGATTCTTAACATTTAGTGGGAAGACATTATCTTCTTTAAAATAAGGGGTCTTCATCTGTCTGCTTGTCAAAACCAGCATTCCTCCCAAAATCAGCAAACGTCTTATTCTGGTTTAGGGCCTGTAGTTGAACTCAGCTTCCATCTCCCATGCCGTTTATTAAAATCAATAACCTTACTTGGGGCTCGAGCCCCAGTCAATTCCACTGAGGGGCAGAACTGGCAGCGAGTACCCCACCCGGCCAGCAGCCGCCCTCTGGCACAGACAAAGAAGACAGGGGGGTTGGAGGAAGAGAAAGACAGGCTGGAGTACAGCAGCGCAGCTCTGAACACTGTCAGAGCTTCAGGGCCCACTGGGACGCTGATAAAGTACCTGGACATTTTTATAGACAAACTACTTATTTCTGTCCTCATATCGCTCGCAAAGACTGATAACTTTATATTCGCTTCAGCCAGAGGAATGAAAGGGAGGGGGTCCTTTCAGGAGTTTAATTGATCAAACTGTAGCCACGAGGGTTTTTTTCTGGAGATAAAAGAGGCTAACACTTTCCTCTGTACAATTCAGAGATCTTTCAGAGAGCAGACGCAACAAAAAAAGAAGAATGTGGCTCATTATGCAAAGTCATTACCATCCACTGACTATACTTGCTGAAGAGGAGAAGTGGATTGCGAAGTTGTATAGTGTAGGACTTGCAGAGGTTAAACTGCCAGTGTGAGGAGAACATTATTTTACATTACCCAGATTAATAGACGCTGCCAACTTTATAGTTTTAAGGTCAAATTTAAAAAGCATTTCATGACTGCTCACCGAGACTTGGCTGAGCCTCATGTTGTTTTACTACACAGAACACCAACAGCAGAGCTGCAGCTGACGACATTTCTGAGTCATGGCAGCAGGAGAAGTCCAATAGATTTAATCAGAATGATCAGGTAAAACTTTATACACCAACACAAACATTCCGAAGAATTTTTACCAAACTAATGTGAATTCTCTGCATGAAAATGTAATGCTATAACATATTTTGTTTAACTTAAAAGATCAAGAAGGTTAAAAACAATTCAAAAGTTTGATCAGCAATATCCACAGGGAAACCATTTAAACTCTAAAAAATGAGAATCAATAAATGTTTTTCTATTGTTTGAGGCAATCAAGCCAATATAAAAGTCGGCCTCCAACAGTTTCAGTACATTTATAGAGGAAATTTGATTTATTAGCTGCTCTTTTCTGCAATCATTTTTGCTGGTGATGATGTTTGGTGATGATTTGACAAATGCATATCAATATTAAAATTGAACGGATCCTATATTCCAACAACATAAGTTATTGCATTTGTGTATAAATTGGCCTATGTTAGCCAGACAGAAAAAATAAATAATTTTTATGCATAACTTTAAAATGCCAATGTATTATTAGACCTGTTTTTACTGTCTTTGTTTTATTTCCTTTTTACTAACAATTTTCTGTTTGGAGGAGTACCCAATAGAAAACAAAAACCTAAATTTAATAAATGTCAATATAAAACGATCTTAATTTAGAATATATCTTGAAAGAAGCAGTTAATTATATTAGTGTGTTATTTTTAAATGAAAATTTAATCTTTGTCAAGTTTTAATACCAACCCATATAATACCAACTCATAATAACAGATTTTTCTTATTAACCAAGGTCAGTTTTGAATGAAAATATGAAAAATGAATTGATTAAACTTACAAAGTGAAAGCAAATCAATAAAGTTGTTGGGGTTTATTACCTAGTCCTTTATAGGGCGCGCGCTTCTGTAGCTGATAGTTATGTGGTGAGACAGAGGACCATATTTTGACAGCAAGCGTCACTATGTCGTCATCATTTTAAGCCCCGCCCATTGGCACGGTTTATTCTTCTCTTGTGGTGACTGTCTGCACCTACATCCAATGTCAGAGTTTATATGGGTTACAAGGGTGAAAGAAATTATTAAAATAGAACCTTGAGCTGTACATAAAAAATGTATGGGTACTTACATGACTATTATCAGATAAACGCAATCACAAAAATGTAATGTTTGTTTTTCTGTGTTCATATTGATATAGATATTTACCAATACCAAATACATTTAAATGTTAAGAGTTTTATTACAATAAATGTAGCAAAACATAAGAAAACCAGGCTTAGTTAGACATCTATTGACCGGACAAGATGAACATGCAGATGCAATGCATTGATTGAAATTCACAAAAACAATATGGTTTTATGTTTTAATTGTGAGAAATCATTATGAAATAAATGGTGTGATGGCGACAAGGGTACTTTGTAACAAAGATCGACATGTATCTCGTTTTTATCTAAATGTCTCCGACTATGGCAGAACTTTAGCAAAAGTGCTATGGCAGCACTTTTGAATTTATAATTTAATACCAATTTAAAACCTTTTTTTATATTTCCCGACAAATAATGGCGAGGGAAAGAAACAACAAGTTCGTGCTCAATCCTTTCAAAAGAAGCAAGGCGAAAACGGATGTCTTCAACAGGGAGTCATCTTGTCCGGAAGTTCGACTAGAACACGCCTACTTTAACACGACGGCCCAATAATATGGCTTCAAAGAAGTGCGCATGCGTTTGCTAAATGCGCGGGAGAGCCTCAAAACCAAAACAACCGTGTCATGACATTTGTAGGGATTACTTAATTCACCGCTTTTTATCCAACTTACACTCGATGCATTAGATCACTGATAAGACGAAATAAAAGGTTAGTGTCCACACAGCCTTATTTTAATGCTTGTAATGCCAGTTATTATTCCTGTAATTAATGTTGGTATTTGAATTTAATAGAGCTGTATTGTGTTTGCTATGCGTGTTCATTTAGGCTCATTGAGGTGAATTCGCTCGTGGTGCGACAGAATGTCTGATGACTTCAGCCAGTCTCTGACTCCCCCAGTGTCCCCCTTCACATCAGACAGTCATTGTGATCCGATTCCTGCTCGTCCACCGCATTTCTGCTGCTCTGAGGTTAAAGATGAAGCCGCTGCTGCCCTGTCACCTGAAGGATACGCTGCCAGAGGCTCCCTGAAACGGTACAGAGTCGCAGACGGGCACGCTTACTTCTAATGTGGGGCTTTGAGCTTCTGACATTCACTTGAAGGAAACTGTATTGAGTGCTGTAGTGTATTGTTGTTGTTTTTTTTTAATTATTATTTTTTTTTTTCCCGTAATACAAAGTAATATTTAATTCTCAGTTTGAGTTTACAATTCCTTAGCAATTTAATCATTCTGTTTTGAAAATACATTTTGCAACTTGGAATTCAGTATGAAGATTTAAAAGTTTAAAGTTTAATTTAAATAAAAGCAAAATCAGTAGCATTTTAAATTGTTGTGGGTTAAATAAATAATGATCAAACAGCATTTAAATTAAAATTTATTATTAAAATGACATTTCAATTCTTTGTTTTAAATTCATTTTATTGTAAATATATTGCATACTAATTTGCCTCGGTGCATATGTGTCAAAATCATTGACTGCATATGAAAACTGGACTGAGTGGCCCCTTCCCCTTTGCGTTCCAAACAGGAAGTACCTGCTGGCTCCAAGAATCCAAAACCCATTGACTTCTATAAAGAAATAAACAATTATAGCACTAAAGACCATTGACTGTTTAACGTATAACTGGACGGATCACGTGTGACCTCACTCATAAAAAAAAAGGCCTCGCTAACGGTTCCAACCAAATTCAGTCGCCATTTTTCCGCGATATGTGCGTCACCATGTTGGAATTCAACCTCCTCAGTAAGCCATGATTGGTGTGCCTACATTTCTATGTCAACCGCTCTCTCCAATAAGGAGTGAGTATGTTAGAAGGACACACCCCTTCCTATAAAGCGGGCATGGGAGAATCTGTCAATCAAACGTCATGACCGTTCAACCCAAGGCCAACTTCTTTTATTGAAGCCTCTTATTGTTCAGACTGATTATTCTGATGAACATAATGACTGAGCATTAGCTGTTTACTTCTCTATAAAAGTCTATGGGATTTTGGCTATTTGGAATGCCGGGGGGCGTTTAAAAAAGAAAAAAAAATGTAAGACTAAATTGTAATTCTCATATTGAATTCTAAATTGCAAAATATATATTTTTTAAATTGCAAGCCTTAATTTTCAATTGAATATTACGTAGAATTACGGGAGAAAAACGTCTTCCACAGTGGTGGAACAGAATCTCTGTTGATAGTGTTGTTGAATGTCAGGATGCTGTTGCGGCTGGACCCAGCACCAGCTGAGTATGAGGCAGACACGATGGAGATCTTTGGCTTTGTCTGGGTGACGGAGACAGCACTGGTGGAAAAAACCAAACTACTCTTTGCTCTGTTCAGGTAGTTTTATCGCCTTACTTTAAAAGTCCTTTTTCTCAGAAGCATCAAAAATAAATATTATAACTGATGATGTTCTTGATCATTTCATCTCTTTTTCTTTATTTATTCTTGTTGGCTTTTGTGTTTCAGACAAAATGTTTACAAATTGGAGACTTTGGTCAAGTCCTCCTCTCATGACTTTGGTAAGTCAGTGTTTAATGTAGTTCACAGATCTTTGTTTTGGATCGCCGTC
This sequence comes from Oryzias curvinotus, assembly GCA_023969325.1. Classification (NCBI taxonomy): domain Eukaryota; kingdom Metazoa; phylum Chordata; class Actinopteri; order Beloniformes; family Adrianichthyidae; genus Oryzias; species Oryzias curvinotus. Next base: position 25,893,000 of record CM043721.1, read on the forward strand.
AAGTCCAAACTCCATCTAAGGAGCTTATAAAAGCAGTTCATTTACTGGAACTAGTTTATTTTTAGAGTTGAGAAAGCCCTTTACGAATATGAGATAAAAGCATCTTCAACTTCAAAAACAAAGTCAGGAAAATCCTTCCTCATGCTGTTGTTTTTTTGCTACAGCAAAGAGACGTAGGTTTAAATCAACAGAGTGTATAAGTTAGTGTGAAAGGCTGCAGACCCTTTGGTTTAGTCGTTGGATTTTCTTTGCCTACAAACCTCATCTATATGTTTTCCCATGTCTCTATAATTTGATATACTGGAAGCACAATACAACACAAAAAATGAACATCCTTCAAGCTGGATCAAGATTTAGAAAACATGAACTTACACAGAGAGCCATTAGGTCCAGTTTCTTACTGACCAAAATCCATCCAGAGCCAAATAGTCCCACTTCACGGTTAAGAAAAACACACTTTATGTCCTTGTGTCATTTATAAAAACGCTGCATTTAAATTTTTACAGGAGTTCAATATTTAACTATTTTAAGTTGTATTTCTTTTGGCAGCAGCAAACATAAGTTCCTTTCAAAATAAAACACACCTTGTGTCAAATAAGATCCTCCTTCTGCGGCAGGTTTGCATGAATTTTGATTTGATTTAATTTGAAATGCTTTATTTCAAGCAATCAACAAAGGTGTATCAAATTTAGGATATATAGACATTTAATCAAAGATTGCTTGAAAGGGAGTGGAAGGAACCAACATATATAATCTGTTCTACCGTAACCATTTTTATTACATGATTTATCAATATCCGGTTCAAAACATCTATCAGACAGAATTAAGAATCCTTAGGTATCAACAAAAATACAAGAAAGCCAAATCAAACATGGCATTTCCTATCATTATGACTTTGGTGCACCTTCCTCCATTTTCTACTTTTGCTATCAAATATAAACATGACAACAATGGTTTCCAATTTTTTACCAAAAAGTATCCTATACACTTAAATGCGATGTTATGCATTAAGGACTTTGCCTCAAATACACACTTATGTGCAGCAGACGATCAGAATTTATTATCCTAATAATAAACTACTCTGACACTAAAGTAAACCATCATTTTGTTATGACATGGTTAAAATCTAAACATAAACGGCAAAACTTTGATACCTACAACATATCAAATCAAACTACAACCCGTTATTTGTTTAATTTGTTAGCATTTTTCTTCAAGGCTAAAGAACCGTTGCAGAGATTTTAAGCCGCCGCAGTGGGTCAGGAGCCCCAGGTTCCAGACCTCTGGACTAGAGGAATATAATGGAGCAAATGTGGTCTTTTAGTTCCTACCTGGACCCAATAAAAAAAAATAAGACCTCTCACCTGTTAAACTGTGTCAGTGTATAAGCCTAAAAGCTCAAATGTGGCCCACCTCCACTTTTTAACCAAGATTCTTGTCGTTTTTTGAATAAACAGAAATAATCTACCATATGTTTATACAAATGACTACAATCTTTTCCACAGAGTGACATTTTACAGTTTGACGTATGCTTATTGCCCAAAATTCTAGTTCAGTCTGTGACATCATTGTTTTTTAGGACTGGCAGGCCACCTCCACTATGAGGCAGACGATATTCGACAGCAGTGCGTTTTATTTCTCCAGTATGTGAAAGTCTTCTTGCACAGGTTGGTGTTCGCCCTCACTCAGTCATGTTTGTCGGTGTCTTCCGATGCCGGGTGTTCAGCCGCTTTTTCCTGTGTTTGGGATGTTTCCTTGTCAGATACTTTGAGCCCAGCAGCTCCATGGATGCAGGTCCGTCTCAGCCTTTTGAGGAGCTGGAGCTGCAGTTTCCCTCGGCTTTGCTGGAGGAGCTGTTTGGCCTCACTCTCCTCACTGGCCGACTCAACGATCTGCCGGCCAACGTTCAGAGTGCTCTGGTTATACAAAACCCAGGAAAGGTACCTCTGAACGTCTGTTCTGCATCAGACTGTGACATGTCTGCGTTGTAGAGCTTTTTCATCACAGAATAAACTTCCAGGCCTTTTTTTTTCCCCCTTATACTGTCCCGTTTAGCTGAATTTGCTTTTGTTGACTTCAAACCATGTTCCTCCCACAGATTTTTCCTCCCTCCTGGCATTTACTGCACCTTCATCTTGACATCCACTGGTCAGTCTTGGAGATACTGCACGTACTTGGTCACAAGATGCAAGGTACGAGTCGGAGCAGACGAGTCAGACAGGAAATGAGAACTAAACGCTGTGTTATGTGACTCCTGTGGATTGTATGTTGAAGCAGCATCTCTGAAACTATCTCCAGGGCAGGTGGTGTACGCCCACCAGTTTGTAAATCTGACAGGAGAGAACCTGACTGATACCAGTCTGTTTGAAGACCACCTGTGCAGTCTGCTCTGTGACCTCACAGGTCTGGCCATGGGCAAATACAGCAAGGTGGGTGGTTCATTGCACCTCAAATTACATGAAGTATCTGTGGTATTTCCGGTTGGGTTTTAGCTGATTATCTGCTTTCCTTTCTTAGCATTTGATTTATAGAAACTATAAAGTTACTTTATAACCAAAACACTAGAACTGTGAACAATGTGGAACCATGTTGGTTCCAGGTGAGGCCCACAGAGGTGTTGAGCAGCAATCATTACCTTTGCACCTGCACAAAAGAGATCTGGATTCTGATCATGCACCTCCTGGAGTACCGGAAGAAAACACTGCACACACAGGTAACACACACACACACACACATTTACCACCACTGAATAGAATCTACCCCTCGGTCCAACAAGCAACATCTTCTCCTCTAGTCTTTCTGGAGCTACATGAACTCATTGCTGAAGCCCCTGGCCTTGGGGCAGCCCGGGGCAGATGGCCTCTCTGGTTTGCCCTCTCATTGTAAAGACCCTCTGGGCTTCACGTGGTGGCTGGTCATTCATTTGACCATGTTGGGCCAGTACAGCCGGAATGGTACGATCCAGAGTGAGGTAAGAGTGCACCAACCTTGGTGAGGATTTTTTTGTTCTCAACATGTTCCACAGCTAAACATCCTGGAATATTAAAGTGTCCTGAAGGGTAAACACTGAGCAAAACTGAAGTGTTTTCACAACGTGCAAACCTGTAAAGTTGAGCAGTTTTTCAAAAAGTCTGACAATTAGAGGGTTTTTTTTAACAGTTGGCACATGACAAATTTGCACTAGATGGTAAAAAATGTGTTTTTAGATGAACACATTTTAGGCAAGGCAGGTGGCACAGAGAAGCAAAAAATAGGTATTTATTGATGACATTTGATATTCCTGATTTTCTCATATCTTGGTTTCTTCAGTGTTTAATAATAATGTGACCAACAAGCAAAGACTATGTTTTTGTTGTGTTTCCTCAGAATAACCTGGACGATAACTGGACGTTTGTTGTAGACTTGCTGAAGTTAACCTGTAACCCAAAGGTCGGCAGTGGTTTTGTTTTGCTGGTTACCCTAAGTGTTCTTATTACGGTGCATTGCTTCAGAGCAGCTGTGTTTGATAACAGGGGGCCCTTGATGAGGAGCAGGTGAGGATGCACGTCCACTGCTGCCTCACTCTGTGTCTGCTCTGGGGATCCAGCACCACTGCTGTTTCCATCCTCTGGGATTATTACAGTAAGAACCTGGTAAGAAACAGCAGAAGGAAACATGAAGTCCAAAAGTTTCATTAACAAAAATGTGCTCCAACTAAACATGCTGCTACATTTACAGAAGCTCCATCACCAATAGGTGTCAAAAAACACCCATTATTTTTGCAAAATTGAAAACTCTCTATCCAAAAAAGGCCAAAACATTTAGTCTAAAGTGAGATGTTCACCTTGTTTTTAGCAACGCAAAGTCCAAAGTATTGCAGAAAAGCTGAATGCAAGGAGAAAATTGGTTTAAAAAAGTAATACAATTTAAAGTCGATGGAAAAGGCTGTCATCCTAAACACAAAAACCCCAAACGCAACAAAAATGAATACAATTTGGTTTTGTTTCTTTTCTTATGCGCTGTACTTCCTTTAAAACTCACGTTTCATCATATTAACCAAAGTAGCTGGTGAATGAAGACATGAAGCTGGCTGGTGTTAGAGTAGAGGATGCAGAAGATGGGGTTAGAAGGAGGAGGCTGATTCGCTGTGGCGAGCCCTGAAGGGAAAAGCCCAAAGGAAATGAAGAACCAAAGTAGTTGGTTAAAAAGAAGCAGTCATCTGGGCTTAATTTATCTTTTATTAAAGACCTCTTCTCTGAGTCACGTCTTTAATAAAAAAATAAAAAAAAAACTCAAACATCTTCTATTGGATAAACCAAGTATTTTTCCTTTTTTACCGACTTCTTTAATAGAATCTACCAGGATAAATGAGAATCTGGACAGATTTGAAAAATCTAATTACAATTACACAGTGCTGCTTTATAATTTAACCCTTACATTTTTCCATCCTAATATCCATCATTTTTCCACAATTTGATGATACTTTTTCCTTTTACAGACACTCCTGGTTCTCTGTACTCTTCCTTTTGCCCAGGTTCCCTAAAATGACCTTTTTTCCACATGCTGGGATTCAGATATCTTTGTGATGATCATTCGATCTTCTATGGCTGTCAGACACAACGATATTGTCATTACTTAGACAGCCTCACATTGTACCTGTAGACTTTCCTTCTCCATAAATCCTCCACCCAAACGTCTCTGTTTGGACTAAAGACCTTTTTAAACGCTGCGTTCACTGGGAGTCAGCTCCCAAAAAAGAGAATAGGCAAAAAGGTTTGTTTGGAGTTTAGGGCTTTACAGTGGTTAGCAGTGTTTGTAATTGTGCTGCCCTGCAACAGACTGGTGACCTGTTCAGGGTGTACCCCACCACTTAACAGAGCTGGGATAGGCTCCAGCAACCCTGTGAACCTAATAGGGATTCAGCGGGTTCTTAAGATGGACGGATGGATTTGAAACACAAAACGCTTACATAAATCGGTATTAAAACTTTCCAAAAATTATCTTTGATTCATCATTCTTCAATGTAACTCTAAAGTATTTATAATTGTTTTCTTGAAATAGAAAGTGTTGCTGTCGTAGCAGAAACACAAGCAGGTTTAGGCTGACTCAGAACTTGAAAAAAGTTTGTTTTTTCTTCTTTTATTTTTTAATGTCTCATGTAGTTCTTGTCAAGCTCACCAGAGTAAATCTTTTTTCCATCCATCCTGTGAAGAACGCCTCGTTCACTGTGCCCTGGCTGGGGGTGTCCACTTTGGGAACGCAGTGCAAGACGCCTCTGGCTGTGCTGGAGCAGGCCCGCCGCCTCGGATGTCCCTCTCCCGTCCGCTCTCCGGGACACACCCAGCTGTACCGCTCGGCCAGCTCCTTCCACATCTTCCTCAGAGTGCTGGCCCTGTGCCTTGGCCAGGATGGAGTGGGTGGAGTCCCACAGAGACAAATCAAGGGCAGGTAAGGATAAAGACACTGATCTAAGAAAAGTGCAGCTCAGGACGGGGTTATAGTATTCAGTCTTCCTCTTGATCTTTGCATGTGTGTTCAGTTTGAACAGCTGTTTGGATTACTTTGGCAGTGGGGCTGCATACCTGCAGTAATGCTTGCAGGACATGTGTGCCCGCAAACAATCATGCGTTTGGCTCTTGTTTGTTGAAGCGCCAGGTGCACCGCTCCCCCAGCATGCCTTTGATATTTGCTGAGGCCCGGCGCTGGAGCAGGTGTCTCAGGAGTCTACCACCTGCTCTTCAGCTCAGGCCAGACCCGAGGAGTTTCCGATGACGCTCAGGCAGGACTCAGACCGCACCTGCTCCCCGGAGCAACGGCTCAAAAAGCCAACCGAAGGGCTCTAAGTAAATGAAATTTACAAGCTGATGTTCAAATCAGAAGCGAGTGCTGAGCCATACAATATCCTAACATAGCTGGGTGCCAGAGAGTGGCAGCCGTAGATAAATCCGCCTAATGACTTTCCTCTGTCTGGATTGTGTTCAGTAGCACTGCAGACATGGGGCTAATTAGCTAACGAGCGTGGCGGTTAATTCGCCTTAACGAAGCCGTGTTGGTTTCCAACGCGGATGGAGACGAAAGCTTGGGTGAGCAGAGGGAGGGGGCTGTGGGTGGCGGGCAGCCTGGCAACAGTCTGGCTGTGTTGGGACAGGTCCAGGTTCCCCCTGCTCCACCTCTCTACCAAAACAGCCACCAGCACCTCCTTCTCCCCAGAGCCTCTCTGACTGCATCGCTGCAATGACCCCGCTCCTGGCCGAGCTCAGCGAGAAACCCGCAGCCATCACTTTCCCTGCCAGCAACTTGATCAAAAGTGCCAGAAGTTGTGAGCATCTGTTAGAGACTAGAGACTCGCTTCTGCACAAACATACACAGGTAAGAAAAAGGAAGGAAATCCCAGCTGATTAAAAAAATCCTTATAACACATTCATAGGTTTAAATCCACTCTTCCAGCGTCATCCATTTATAGTCTTTAGTGGGTGTAAATAAACTGGATTTAGACTCGACCTGGTCTTCCCCAGCCCCCTCCTTCTGGTTCCACCACTCTGTTTTCTTTCAGTTTGTCTTGAGAAGCTCGCTGCTCGTGTTTTGACCCAAACAGCAGCTCTGCTCACCTGTGTGGGCTGCATCTGTGCTTTGGAGATGGGGTGAGGGCTTCAGCCTTCTGTGTTCTCTTGCCAAGCAAACAAACTGCATTGTGGATGTGTGCGCAGCACGTGTGTGTGTGGTATTATTGATCTTTCTGTGGTGTTGCAGTAAATTGGTTTGGCTGCAGAGAGAAGGACCAAGCACCTACTGCTGCGTGTCTGAGTGTCTCTGACATTTAACATGATCTTTAAAGGCATTTCTCCACAGTGCCCGCAGGATCTAACAGCGTGCTGCTGGGTGGTTCTCTATTCTTACTTACCAGCTCCTAGTTTTTTCTTGCTTTCTCTCTTGCATCCACACACACACACAGTCATCTCTTCCCTGGAGCGTACAGCGTCATGCAGGTAGGTGATGGAGGAAGAAAGTTCAGGTAGAAACACTCAAAGTCAGAGGTTTCAGGGAAACAAATCAGCTGTGATGAGTTGGTCACCAAAAGTAAAGAAACACTGGAAATAGGAAGAGTTTTATTTTCTTATGCTCTGAAACAGAAACAACAAACGTAACTTGTTGTTTTTTGCTTGTTTTTGTGTCTTGTTTGTTTCTAGAATTTATTCCAAGTTCTCCTCAAAGAAGATGCAGGAGCTGTCTGAAACAGGCCTCATGAATTTTCTGCTGCTCTTCCTGGTGGTGGCCCGGCAGGTAGAGCTGGAGGATGTGGCCAGCAGGTTCTGCGAGCTGCTCGGCTTTCTGCCCTCCAACCGCCCCCCAGCACACCGCTCACTGGTATGGAGGGGGCAGTTAGCATTGCTGCTGCTTTTCCAGGTACGTCTGAAATTCAGGATACTGGTAGAAAGGTTGCAGATGCATCTTTAGAAAGCCTTCTATACAATGGAAGAAATAAGCATCTGATCCCTTGCTGAGTTTGTAAATTTGCCCACCTAAAAAGAAATTGACAGTCTGTCATCTTGATGATTGGTTCATTTGAACATTGAGAGACAGAAAATCAAGACTTTAAAGAATTTACATATGTTTATTTGCACTTCATTGTGAAAAACAAGTGTATGATCCCCTGGTAACCATTAAGAGTTCTGGTTCACACCAGTTGGACCTGTTAGATCAACCTGTTACCTGTACAAAAACACCTGTTCACAAAATCAGTCCATTAGTCAGACTCCAAACTCTCCAACATGGAAAGACTAGAGAGCTTTCAGTGGGCTTCAGGGAGAAGATTGCAGACCTGCACAAGACCAGAATGGACTACAAAACCTTCAGCAAAGGAGCTGGTGGTCATTGTAACAACTGTTGGTGCAACTGTTCAAAAATACAGGAACCTGATCATCAATCCAGCTATAGGTCTGGGGCTCCAAACAAGAGCTAACCTGGTAGGGTTTCCATGATCATGAGAACAGTGAGAAATCAGCATAAAATACCTGACAGGAGTTAGTTGATGATCTCAAAGCAGCTGGAACCAAAGTCACCAAGAAAACCATTGGGAATACTTTATGCTGCTATGGTTTAACATCTTGCAGAGCTTGCAAAGTCCCCCTGCTAAAGATGTTTGCCAATGAACACCTTCATGATTTAGACTTTAGAGAGTGATTGGAAGAAGGTGCTGTGGTCAGGGGAGACTAAAATGTAACTCTATGGCATCAACCCAACCCGTCGTGTTTGGAGGAAGAGAAACCCTGCCTATGACCCCAAGAACACCATCCCAACTTTTAAGCATGGAGGTGGAAGCATTGTGCTTTGGGGGGGGGGTTTCTGCACACTTCACTATGTGGATGGGAGGATGGACAAAGTGCTAATGAAGGTTTTGCCCCAAAGTACTAAGTCTTTCTAGCAAGAGGGTTTAAATGCTTATTTACCTTAATGAAACACAAATAAATTCTTTAAAGTGGATTTCTCGACGTTATTATTTTCTGTCTCTCACTGTTTGAATGACCTACCACTAAGATGACAGACTGTCGATTTCAAATACTTGTTTCCTCTACTGTAACTTTAGGAGAAAACATGATCTTTGTGACCTGATTAAAAAAAAATTGTAAATGACAAAGTGAAATAAACTGCTGTGTCTGGATGTTTATTATCAATGTATTCCACTTTAGCATCTCTGAAATGAGTTGTCCAAATATGTCCAGTTGAGGATAAATATGTTTGACGAGTTTGACTGTTTTCCCAGAAAGTCTGGTTTGTTTTTTTTGGACTGTCAGAGGGGTTCAGGCTGCACCCCTGTTTGGACAAATGTGTGCCAAAATGAGAAATTTAAGAGCAGAGCAGTATAGCAGCAGCCCAGTCAGCAGTGTTTTTTTGGCAGATCCCATCAACTGATGGTTTTTCTGATTCATTGCTGCAGGAGAGAGGTCTGGATGTTGGGGTCCAGGCCAGCTGGTTGGCTTCTTCCTTTAATGAGACGGCCAAGGAGTTCTACAACAAAACCACGGAGGTCTCCCGCAGACAAGCCCTCTGGGGGCCTCTGGGCTCCTACCTGGACGGTGTGGCTGAGGTGTTTGAGATGAGCTCCAGCCTCAGCCTGTCGGAGGAGAAGCTGCTCAGTGAGGGCTTTGACTGGCTGCTTCCTGCTTGTCGCCAGTCGGAGCTGAACTCGGCGCTGAGCTTCCTGCAGGTCATCCTGGCGCAGCTCAGGTGAAACTTTTACCGCCTGTTTCCCTCCACTTCTCCTTTCATTTTTGGATTTCTGGTCTTTGACAGATGACAGATGAGAAAACATTTTATCGTTCAGGCTAAGCTGTGCTTTTATAATTTGCTCCAGAGGAGGTGAGTGGTCTGTTTTCTGCTCCTATCCCAGCCCAGAGTCCTGACAATAGGAGGATTGTGTGGTCACCAGGGAGCGAGTGCCTGCAAAGAACCTGTGATGCGCTGAGGCCCCTCTTGGTCTCAGGAGGTCTAATGACCCCCGGGTCACCCTCACCAGGTGCTGGTAGAGCCCTGATTAGAGTTACGGGCCCAGGGGAGCCTCTGTGGACCCCCTAGTTGTTTTGAGAAGGGCAGTGTTGCTGCGGTTGTGTGAGAGACTCCGGTCAGTGCAGCATCAGAATGGGTTCAGCTGCAGGACAGGGGTGTTTGTTACACAAACGACCCCAGCTGAAGGTTAAAGAGGCACGGCTGAAACAGTGTCTGTTTATGTGGAGGGGCAGTGATGGGAACAGCGGCGCAGGTGAGTCAGGTGAGGAATGATGGGAATCTTTCCCTCTAGATTCAGGTGAATCTACTTCATCAGTCATCAAAGGTGAGCCTAAGAAGAGTTGAAATAATAAAAACTGTCCGGATTCTTCTTGCAATTGATTTCATGGATCCACAGAGTCACAACACTGACAGTAATCTCATTCTGAACCTACGTTCAAGTCACCCTGGGCAACGCACGTTCAAGTGACCGCTTCCAATGCTTTGACAGTAGTGCATGGTTGTTACCTTTTTTTTTTTTTTAAACACTCAGGTCTATGTATTTGCACATAAATGCATGTCTCAAAACTCACACTTTGCTACGTAAATTTCTACGATCATTTTTATGCTCGACATACAAAACACGCAGCCATGGGACGCACGTCCAAAGTTAAACAAGTTCAACTTTGACTAATCAGGTCAAAGAATTGGTAGTGACATATTAATGGCATCCCTTTTAATTCACAGAAGTACTAACTGTTTGAAAATTGGCCATGGAGGAGAAATTAATAATTGAGGTTTGTGCCCGGATGGAATTCTGACACAAAGTCATATATCGAAATAGAGCTGTGAAAGAACAGGCCTGAGGCAAGAGGTTCAAGATTTGCACCACTTGCCTTTTCCAACTGCAGGTGCTGGACGTACAAGAAGAAGCCCCTCCCTGCTTGTCCAGTGTGAAAACCATGGGCTAAATGCACATTTAAGAGCTTTATGAGTGCTTTATGTCTCCAAAGTCGAAGTTGCACCTCTCACAAACCTTTCTGTCCATGAGAAGACTGAGAGCCTCTTTCCAGTTTCAAAAGCCAGACTTCAAAATGTCTCAAGGTTCCCATCTGTAGAGGTGTACATTTGCACATAAATGGCCACGGAGGGAGCAGTTAAAAAAAAAAGTGCTCCCAGGGGCCCTCTGTGTGACGACCTGGACCACCGTGACCCATGTAACAGAATAAGAAGATACCAGGCGCCCTCTTTGAAATTCATCCCCCCAAATGAAGCCTAATTCCTCACCCTGGCAATTCTTGGGATGTCTTTGTGATTAATGCTTTTTCTGTGACACAATTAATGTGTAATTATGTACCCTGGCAAGTTTAGCCTGTACATCATTACGCCCATTAAGAGCAATGTGGAATCTGCACACATTAGCAGAATTATTCTGCCAACGGAAGGGCCGAACATTCACTGTTGATAGTCATTGTCATGGTGCCGAGGCAAGAAGCCAATCACAGGCATAATTCCTCGGTTTGATTTCTTCCCATGACCCTCTGCTGTGAGACGGTGGGGGTGTTGCTGGTTGATGAGATGAGCTGACACCGGCGCACCCTGTTGGATGTGTTTTCGGCGCAAACAGTTAATCCCCGTCTCCTTGGCTTGATGGAGGAAAGCCTTGCCGTGAAGCATTTTGCTACCTTAGCCTTTGATGGAAAAAAAAAAGCAAGGCAGGACAAAGTCACACTTCTGCTGCTTAAGGGACGTCTGTCTGGTTGTTAGGATGCTATATGTTTGGAGTCTTGGCATTTCTGGCGGATGCAGCTGGGGGGAGGCTGGCCGTGTGCCTAATGCTGCTGTTGTGTTTTTGTGAGTACACAGGGAGCCACAGATCCAGATTAAGTGTGGTCTCTGACGATGTTTTGTACAATGAGGGCTGATGGGTGTGAAAGACCCATTCCACAGTCGTAACAAGCCTAATGAATTCAGACTCTAATCGATTGTCTCAGCTCTCGCTGGATTAGATGCAACCTTGCTGGAAGGGAAGGCACCGCTGGTGTGGGTGTGCACGCACGCGTACCTCAGCCACGCCTGCTCTAGGAAGGAAATACGGGGGTGCTTTACTTTTCTTTCTTCCCCAGTTCACCTTAACCCCTGCCTCTTCACCCAACTCCCCCCATCCGGGTGAATGAGGGGGACAGAGGGATCATCTCCAGGCTAAATGAGATTACAGCTCCTTCAGCTGCTTATCAGGACTAATGCCAGGCACCACGGGGCTGCAGGAGCGGCTGGGGCCAGCGCCAGGGATGAGCCCGAGAAGGGTTTGTGTACAGGAGATCCCCTTCATGCCTGTATCTTCCTCCACCACACCTTCCTTCACACTGCAGCGCACTGTTGCACCTAGTAATCCCCCTTGAGAGAAAAGAGGGAAAACACACGAAGGAGGAGTAAAAAGGAGTGACAGGGCAGGAGAAAGAGGGTGGAGGAGTGGGGGCTCACACACAAACGTATCAGGATGCTGGACACTTTTTTTTTTCTTTTGTGAATGTGTCCTTTCAGGCGGGTCCATCAGCTCACTGTCCAGTCAGAGGCCACGCCAGCCTGGGCTCCTCCTCTCAACAGTGTGGTTAAAGAGCGCCACCTAGCGGTAGCTGCTGCCTTGTGGACGCATTTTTTCCCCTTTCTGCGCAGCCTGCGCCTCTCCCAAACCCCCCCGGCACAGTTGGCAGACGCCGCAGCAGGTCAGTAATGTCTGCTGAAAAGGTCCAGGTGGTGGTGGGCATTAAAGACCCACTCCAATGGAAATGGTGTTTTTGGTATTTGAACATGTTCTTCTAGCATTTTTCTCATGAAGGAGGACATATTTAAAGTGAATTAAGCTTAAAATTTCATTTCTGAGTTTTTTTTTTATTCACGTCGTTGTGAATTATGAGCAGATGAAGAAATGCTGGTGGGAAAAGAGTGTATTTGTGATGTAGAAAAACAATGCAATGGGGGGGCCACAAGCTCCCTGCTCTGCTCCATTCTGATCATCCACTGTCAGACAAATAGATCTATGAACGTCATAGTTTTCCTCGTCTGAGCTGGAATCCAGATCCAAACTGTGCTGCTGGATATACCGGTATGTGTCACACTGCTAATGTTAGGTTGGGTGTGAGGGTTTTAAGCTAGCAGGAATGACAGATAAAGTCATTCCTGCTAGCTTTGTGATAGTTTAAAGATGGATGATGGGAAGTGTGGTCTGTTCCACCCATAGCTCAGAGGCAAAATTTCTAATGCTGCTCAGCAGAAACGATGACACAGGTTTTTTTTATTTTAGCTAAAAAAAAAGAGCCAAAATTATAATGAAAAGAGCCCTAGGAACGCTTTTACAACAAATCAAAAGATGATCAGAGTGGGACTTTAAAGCTGCTTTAGCAAGATTTGTACCAGTATAAGTTGTGAAGAAGAAGAAATATGAAGATTTCTAAGAAATTTGTTCTTAGTTTTGAAAACATTTATGTTTAGGAGGAGCGGATGATATAAAATACTGTCTTGGATCTAATTTGATATTTTGCAGGTTTCACTTTGCTGGCATTTGATCTGCCCAGTTCTGCCCCGCAGGAGCTTCAACCCAACCCGCTTCAGTCCATCATGCAGTGTTTTGGCTGGGATGATATGGTTAACCCGCTTCTGGTAACTCGCTACCTTCCCCATCTGCTCCAAAACAGGTAGAGTTACGTGTTCAGGTCTATTTTGATCACCTAATGTCCATGAGGGGGGGGGGGGGGGGGGGGGGGGGGATTTCACCACTGCAATACTCTAATATGGATAGTGGTGGGAAAACTTTTTGATTCGTGGGCCACAAAGGGTTCTAGAATTTGACCGAAGGGCCCGACAGGGAGCAGATGATAGGGGGCAGATGACAGGGGGCAGATGCGAATCCACTTCATAAGAGACTGAAATAATTAATTTTAATTGAAAATTAATCAAATTTTTGATTGAAAATTAATATATATACTTTAAAACTGTTTTTTTTTTTTTTTAAACTGTAACTTTTGTTCTCATTTCAATGCCAGTTGCACCAATAGGTTGGTGTCTCTCGGGGAAAAACACTAATTTAGGGAAATGCTGCATTCATGTGATGTTGGAATGATCGTAAAAATGACTGTCTGACTTGGGAAAGACGTGAACATCAGAAAACCCACAAATTTTCAGACACCACATGAATGCAGAATGTCTTTCTGCACCTAAACAAAGGTCAGTATGGTAGTGCACCATCTATGGGGAGATCACAGGGAAAATAAATCAATCAATAGATTATTGACATAATTTTTTCCAGGTTTAATATTGTAACAGGCCACATATGGCCCCCGAGTTTGCCCACCTTTGCTCTAATGCATACATCTACAGTCGTGGCAAAAGGTTTTAAGAATTACATTAAATATTGGAAATTGGAAAAGCTGCTGCTTAGGTTTTTATAATAGCAATTTGCATATACACCAAGATATTATGAAGAGTGATCAGATGAATTGCAAAGTCCCTCTTTGCCATGAAAATCAACATAATCCCCCCCCAAAAAACACTTTCCACAGCATTTCATTGCTGTCATTAAAGGACCTGCTGAGATCATTTCAGTCATTGTCTTGTTAACTCAGGTGAGAATGTTGACGAGCACAAGATCATGATGTCAGGCTGATTGGGGTAGAATGGCAGAACTAACATGTTAAAAGGAGGGTGATGCTTGAAATCATTGTTCTTCCATCGTTAACCACGGCGACCTGCAAAGAAACGTGTGCAGCCATCATTGCCTGGCATAAAAATGGCTTCACAGACGAGGATATTGTGGCTACTAAGATTGAACTTAAATCAACAATTTATAGGATCATCAAGAACTTCAAGGAAAGACGTTCAATTCTTGTTAAGAAAGCTTCAGGACGTCCAAGAAAGTCCAGCAAGTGCCCGGATGGTCTCCTAAAAAGGATTGAGCTGCAGGATCAGAGTGCCACCAGTGCAGGTTTTGCTCAGGAACAGCAGCAGGCAGGTGTGAGCGCATCTGCACGCACAGTGAGGCCAAGACTTTTGGAAGATGGCCTGGTGTCAAGAAGGGCAGCAAACAAGCCACTTCTCCAAAATAAAAAAAATTAAAAATGGGACAGATTGATCTTCTGCAAAAAGGATGGCGAGTGGACTGCTGAGGACTGGGGCAAAGTCATAGTCTCCCATGAATCCTCTTTCCGATTGTTTGGGGCATCAGGAAAAAGGCTTGTTCGGAGAAGAAAAGGTGAGTGTACCATCAGTCCTGTGTCTACCAACAGTAAAGCATCCTGAGATCATTCATGTGTGGGGTTGCTTCTCATCAAGGGAGGGGGCTCACTCACTGCCCAAAAACACAGCCATGAATAAAGAATGGTACCAAAACACCCTCTAACAGCAGCTTCTTCCAACAATCCAACAACAGTTTGGTGACCAACAAAGCATTTTCCAGCACGATGGAGCACCGGGCCATGAGGCAAAAGTGAGAACTAAGTGACTCGGGGACCAAAACATCGAAATTCGGTGTCCATAGCGTCGAAACTCCCCAGATCTTAATCTCATTGAGAACATGTTTTAATCCTCAAGAGGCAGGTGGACAAACAAGAACCCACTAATTCTGACAAACTCCAAGAAGTGATTCTGAAAGAACGGGTTGCTGTAAGGATTTGGCCCAGAAGTTGATTGCCCAGTCGAACCACTGAGGTCCTGAAAAAGAAGGGCCAGCACTGCAAATACTGACTATTTGCATAAATCTCATGTAATTGATGATAAAAGCCTTTGAAACGTATGAAGTGCTTGAAATTATATTTCAGTTAATCGCAGAAACAACTGAAAAACAGATCTAAAAGCAGTTAACAGCAAACTTTGTGAAAACTTATATTTGTGTCATTCTCGAAACATTTTGGCCATGACTTTAGACTTGGAGTCTCAGATTTTTAGCGATGAATCTCATTTTATAGAATACACAAACTAGATTGTTTCTTTAAAAATTACTCAAATCCCACATGTACATTACCTGGAAATACTTTCACCTTCAAACTCAGTTTTGCTCAATGTAATTTAGGAAATGGTTTAGCAACCGCCTCCAGAAAAGCAGCACTTTAGATCAGAGATGTTTGAGAGGAGTCACTACTCCGTTAGGAACAAGAAGCTAAGATGAACATTTCCATCCATCCATCCGTCCTCAACACCGGAGATGGCACCAGCAACACCTAAATAACACACACTCGTTACCGTAACTCAGCTGATACTGACGCAGAGAAAATCACCAACACATTCCTACTGGATATCAGTGCAAGGCTGCTTTTCTCTGCTTCAGAATCTGCTGAAATCAATTGTGTAATTCCAGGTAAAGCTCCAGTGTTTAAGGGTTCATCCCTTTCAGGGTCGGGGAATGCTGCTGGAGCCTATCCCAGCTACTGTTAGAGGAAGGCGGGGTACATCCTAAACATGAAGTGTCTTTGTTTTCCAGCGAGCTGGTGTCCTCGCTCAGCAGCGGCTCTGGTGCTGCTGCTGCTGGTTCTGCACAGAGCCTCTCTGTGAAGGCCTGGTTCAGATGTGTCCTGCAGCAGCACCTCCACAGGAACCTCCACGGGACAGACAGCAAAACTGGTGGGAAAATCTTCAAAACAAGTCATTGGTTTTTATGAAAAATCTGATGCGTCGTGACAACCAGTCACCAAACTGATGAGGCTACTCCGTGTTTGCACCCCCCAGGCCGGGCTGCGGGGGAGCAGCTGAGTGAACTCACCCGCCTCGTGCTGAGGCTCCCAGAAGTAGATGATCTTCTGCAGAAAGCTGCCCTTCATCCCGCATCCAGCAGGCTGGAGCCCACTGCAGCTCTGGAGATGTTTGTCAAGGTAACAGCTGAGTTACTTTCACTGCTCTGAGCTTCGAATCTGCAGCATTTCGGTTTTTCAAGAAAGAGAAATGTGAACAGACGCACGAGCTCTGTGCTGCAGGGAGACATTTACATGTGTGTTTTGTTTGTGTGTGTTTCAGGCGGTGGGCAGTGTCTACAGTGGACTTTCACTCTTATCTGAGCGATCGGCCATGATTACCAGAGCTCTCAGCTACATTGGTGACATCTTAAAATACATTAACCCTTATGTGGCGAGCAAGAACCCAGAGGGGATACAGCTGGCATACAGGGCTGTGGGTAGGTGGACGGATCATACACAAAGAACGTTTATTAAAGTGAGACTCTGGTAACGAACTGGAGTACATGTGAATCAGACTTAGTGATGCTCTATCCTGTGTGAGCCAGGTTGTGTAGTGAAACACTGGAGCCCCCTGCTGGCCACTACCAGATGTCAGCAGCTGTTGATCCGCATGGTGGATGGGCTGCTGCTTCCTCACAACCTCCCTCAGGACAAAGCTCTGAGGGACAGCCTGCCTTTGTATCTACAGGTCAGGACAGTTTAGTTTGGGCTTTTATTCACAGCTTTTAAGAAACCTCACAATGTAACGCACTGCCCAGCTGTCCTCCATGAGTTGTTTCATGTCGGTCTTGCAGGGTCTGTCGGTGGCCTCAGGTGTGTCTCAGTCTCAGGGGGTTTACCTGAAGCAGCAGCTGCGCTCTGTAACCTGCAGATATCTGGACCACTTCCTGCCCGCTTCGCCGTCCATTGGCAGCATCGCCAACCACCCCGTGCTTCTGGCTGCGTGTGAGCCCAGCCCAACTGTGCGGGGGTCTGGACTGAGGAGGACCATCTTGGGGGTGCTGTGGTCAGTCTCCACATCTTTTTGCTTCAACATCAGCCTTGCACATTGTTGTTTTACTGACATGCTGCAGGCGACAGGTCATAGCGAACACCTATACATCACGCAAAGGTAAGTGAGGGTGCAGTATTTGAGACCCCCCCCCAAAAAAACAAATCCTGCGCAGAGCCCATGGAAATTTTTTAGGGAATTAAACAATCAGGGTTGTTTGTGTCTACATCCTATAGACACTTAAGTATCAAAATGCCAAAATGCATGAAGCATTTGTGCGCTGTCAGAAAGGAGCCAATCCTGGCACCTAACGACTAGAGCGCTGCTGAAAGGGCGCCGTAAGACGGCATCACCCACACGTCATAAAAACGTCACGATGCACTTACCACATTCACGACAATGGCACATTCCATTGCCTCAATTGCAAAACACACTGGCACTACCTTTTAAGATGCAGTTGCTCCTCTCTGCAACCCTCCCCCGGCCGGAAAAGCTCTGATCACGCAGCGTCTGTTCGGGTCAAACCCTCGTAGGGCTGCATGTGACTAAGACTCAAACGGGTAACACTGCAAACACTGAAGTGCTTATCCGGGTGTATTTCTTTCTTTTTTTCCCTCACATTCTGCAGTGACAACTTTCTTCAGTTCAAAGGTCACACCCCCCCTCCTCGTCTCGCATCGGTCCTGACCTTCCTGTTTGAGCTCCTGAGGAGAAACACAGACTCTGACGTCACCCTCCTCACTGTCCCCCTCCCCTCTCTGCTGCGTTGCTTGATGCTGGTCAATGAGCCACAAGGTATGAAGAACCATCTCTTTTCTGCCCCCCCAGGCTTTGTTAATTATTTATTACATCTTAGTTTTCAAAATAATTGACATTTGGTTCTCTGGCAGTGAGGAAGACGAGCTTAGATGCTCTGCAGCTTGTGGTGGAGCGATGTTCCGTTGCGTCATCCGAAGGACCATGCGAGCAGATGATTGCAGTGTTACGGTAACGCTATGATACGCTGAAGTACCAGTCAGAGGATAGATGTTGCAGTCTTTACATATCTGAGACAGTTAAAGCCCATTCTGTGCAAGTTTTACACTGGATTGTTTTCCATGTCTGCCAGGTCATTTGTGGAGGAGAATGAAGGGGTGTACGCCAGGCAGGTGTACAGCGTTTTAGAGACGGTGGCTGTGTTGGATCCCGGTGTGGTTCAAGCTCTCATTCCCAGTCTGTCCCAAAGTCTGAGAAGCTCTGAGCACAAACAAGGACTGGGCAAGAACATCACCCTGAGGTGAGCGTCAGCCTGAAGCCATGCAAAAACCCTAGACATGCACGTGTTCTGTAAATCTGTCTGTGAAACAGGAGTGCATATGTGAAGCTGCTGAGTCTGCTGGGAGAGAGTGGGCAGGCGGAGATCACCAATCTGGAGAGCGACTAAGACGTTCCTACCAAAGGTACCAAACCTCGGGATTTGGAACGACTTCTGAAAACGGCTCATCTCCCATCAGCCTCCTCCTCCTTTTTGATGTTCAGAAAAATGTGGACCTTTTTTACTGAAACGTCCATCACTGCTGCACAGAGCTGTATGAGTAGTACTTTTTTTTTTTTTTACAATGAATGCCTAATAAAATGTTACTAAACTGTACTTAATGTAAATAATAGGTGGAAATCACAGTCTTAGATTTAGGCAAATGTTTGAGAATAAAATAAAAAGTGATGGTCAAATGCCTGATAATCTAATGAGAGTACGCCGCTCGATTGCCATTTGGCCATATACCATCAGAATTGATCTCCACCAGGTTAGCACAGTGAATTACAAATTTAATGAACGTCAGAGTTTAAAATCAGAAAGAAAAAAAGTAAGGAGGAGAGGTACTGTTTGTTCCTCACCTCTCTTTTTGTCTTTTGAATTCCCAAGCTGCAGCAATCGCTCCCAATCCGGCTTTAGTTTGCACCTAATCATACGAAGGCTCAATCCTGTCTTGCAATCACACAAGCCCATTTTCTGTCATTGCTAGTCATTTACCAGCCTCATCAAACTGCAATCCATCTCCTCTCCAGAGCAACCGTCTGCTGCACCGCACTCCTCTTCCCCGGCAGCATCAGAGCGCCGGAGAAGCCCTTCAGACATCGAGCTGTGCGACGCTGCTTTAAGATCAATGTGCAACCGCCTGATGTTGCTAAATAAACCTCTTAAAACACCACCTTGATCATTTCTCTTCCCATCTTAACTGCTAATCTCCCTCTATTAAATACACTCCATTTGTTCTTTTACCACCATCTTTATTCTGCCCATTTTCAGGCAGACGTGTTGCTTTGGACAGACAGGGGAAGTGCATCACATTTCTCCCATTTTAGATTGAGTTTGGGAGACTCCACACAATCCTCTCGGACATTTCCCTCCCATACCTCACATTCGTCTTAAACATGAGCTGTTTTAGGTCCTGAGAAAAACAGAAGCGTTGCATCCACAGGTCACAGCACACATTCAGCAGTGTGTCGCTCCTTTTACAGGTTCATCTGGATGAAGTTTGACCTCATTTATATAAAAACAGGAGTTCATGCACATTTCTGATACAACTTTAGCAAAAGATGACTGCTTTTGGGACACAAAAGTTATTAGAAGATGAAACGTGTTTTTAGCTCAAAAATCAAATATGTTATAGCCCTATAATGGCTTGCAATAGTTTCTGTCTTGAAATATCTCGTATTAGTTAATGAGCTCATCAATATTTGTCCTCCACCTGTACTTCACCTGTTATCAGGATTTCCATCTTTCCTCTGAAGGCTTCCCTCAGATTCACACAACATCCGCCTTTGGAAAGAAAACGCAAATTTGCCCCAATGACCTGGCAGCGACCTCCTCATAAAAGCCTTGTGGCTCTTGTGAATAAGAACAGTACTTTCTATATTTTTGTCTGTCTAAAGACCCCCCCCCCAGATCCAGTATGGTTACTGAGTCAGTTCCAGCTTGTTTGCAGCTCTGACCGTCCAGAGTTTGTGTGGTTAAACGGCACCAATCCTGTGATGGGGCACTTGTAGAGTCTGTAGGTTTGGGCAGGTGAAATGCGGGGCGGGGAGGAAACACGCTGCTATCCCATTGGAGGCAAACGGCAGCGTTGGCCCATAGAACACCTCCTCTTTCCCCTCTGTGCTTAAATCCAGCACCTGCAGGAGGAAATGCGATGAAGTTGGGTCACTCAGAGCAGAACTGAAGTGCAACTGATGTATGTCAAAAGAGTTGAGCCATTGATGATCCTGCTTCACCAAAAGTTATCCTATGCTGAATTCTATCTCTGCTGTCACTACTGCACTTAGCGGAGCTATAGTCACCCAATACTGGCTCTGAAAAAAAGATCTGGAGACACTTTTGGTGTCCAAGGACGTTTCAGGAAAGAAGATTTTAAGTCCAGTTGCTATGACTCGACTTCAAGACGTCACCTGGATGAACAAGAACCTTCACCGATAAAAAGCAAAACTGTTTCTACCTAAATGTGTCTGAGCCAAAGCAGCACCAATTCGGATCTCCTTTATGCTTTAAGTTAAACACATTTAGGTCTTAAGGATCTGAAAGTGTGGGAGCTCAGTGATGCTGTTCTGTTTTATTTAACATGGTGCACCTTGGCTAAACTGGTGAATCACAGGTTCTGTTCCTAAATTCATGCAAATTAATTTACCTCAACGACCCACTCCACTGAAAGACTCTGTCTTTGTTTTCCTCGTCTGAGCTGACATCTGGTTCCAAACTGTATGACTGGATAGCTCCAATATTGCTCACCATTTTTTGTTGAATTGGGGGGGGGGGTTAGGATAGCTTTTGTGGCTCTGCACAAAGTATGCACTTGAAAACAACAGGTTTTTTTTAATTTGGCCTACAAACAGTATAACTATAACTAAAAGACCACTGGGAACACTTTTACAATAGTTCAAAAGATGGTCAGAGTGGGACTTTCAATTTTTTATCTAAAAAAATGATTCACAGAATCTTTTCAGCAATGTTAAGAACCTAAAAAATAGGTTTTTGTTCGGTATACCAAAAGCCAGACTTGCTTGTGAGTCAAATAACACAAGTTCTACTTATTATCAAAGGTTCCGCACAACTTAAAGACAATGAAAAAATGTTATGACTGAAAGCTTAATCTTGCCCAAATTGCTGTTTTTTTTGGGTGGTTTTCCACATTAATTGACAATACCTAAAGCTCAGTCTCTCACCTGAATGCACGCCAGCGGCTCATTGGTCCAGATGGAGTATCCTCCAACCACGTAGATCCTGTCATCATGAATGGCCACCCCAGACTCATTTTGACCTGCAGAGGGTGGAGCCAAAAACTCTGTCACTGTTCCAAACGGTGTGCATGATCCATTGACTGTAAATGAGAACTGGACTGATTGACCCCTCCCTCCTCGTGTTCCAAGCAGGAGGTACCCACTGGCTCCAAGAAGCCAAAATCCCGTAGACTCTATTGAGAAAATTAACCGCTATAACTCAGCCATTCTATTGATCAGGATAACCATTCTTGGTCTGATACCTTTTTTTTAACATGTTCTTAAAAATCCTCTTTTTTCATATTATTTTCTTTACTATTGCAAGTTATTCAAGTTATAAAAGGACCAGTCAAATGCCTCAGTAAAAGCATGTGGTGCCCGGTGGCCGTCACATTGAACATTTTAATTGGCAGATTCTCCCAAGCCCGCTTTCAGTGGAAGGAGTCAGAACTTCGAAACATGCTCAGTCCTCATTGGTGACAGTAGTTGCTATAGAAACATTGGCTCAGACTAGCTTGGACCAATCGTTGTCGTCTGGCTCCAACATGGCAACGTCCATATTGTGGAAAAATGGAGACTGAATTGGCTTCATTTGGTTGGAGCTGGAAGTAAGGCATTTTACATGGAGGGTGTCAAAGCCGCTCCGACCAGTTCTCTGTATACAGTCATGGGCATGATCACTGCATGACTGCCCCTAAGAGACTCAATGGCAGATACAGAGTGCTTTACTGTCCCATTCACCCAGCAACACACACATTAAATACTGATGGGGGCAGAGCCGCCATGCAAGGAGCGAGCCAAACCACTAGAAGCTATATAGGGGTCAGTGTCTTGCCCAAGGACACTTCAACACGTAGGCAGACAAACCTACAACCTTATGATCTACCTCTGTGCCACAGCAGCCCAAAAAGGACATGAATAACAAAGGAGAAAGACGGGGCCGGAGTATGAAAAGGATTGAAAGAGTCTGAGTTTCAGTTAGTGATGAAACAGGAAGAACACTTCTGTGTCATGAAAGGAAATTTGGTTAACCCTTGTGCCATCCTATGACCCCACCCTTCCATTGACGTGTTCTCCCAACCATGACAAAGGTGGATAAAGGTAGAGAGGTTTCATGTAATCCATGGACACCAGTGAAGATCAATCATTGATGAAAAAAGGTTCAGAGCTCTGTCTAGTGGGGTCTAGATGACCCCACGCCCAATGTTAAAGTGCCTAGGATAGCACAAGGGTTACAGTGGAGTTTAAGGCATCAACAAAAGCATTTTTCTATGTAAAATAATTTTAGGATATTCAAAGTGTTACTTCACACAAGCATGTATAAAACATTCCAGTTAGTGTCTTCAGTCTGTGGGTAAAACTGAGGCAGTAAAGACAGAATCCCTCAGTTTTTTAATCACCATCTATTATTTCTTTCATTTTTACTCAGTTTTGAACAGATTTGGTCTAAATTTTCTGTCATACAGAAAAAACGTTTTTTGTTAAGAGAAGCCTTATGCTAGAAGGCATTAAAGCAATACTGTATACAGATATAGTTTAAAATGTGCATTTTTTAATTAGAATTTATTATTTCTATTATTATTTCTCTAAAAAAATAAATGGTATAAAACCATGTGGTCCCTCTGCTGGATCACAATCCACTTCCTGTACATTATTGACATCACCTCCTCTGACCCAACTGGAGAACCTGCAGACAACACTGCTTGCTGTCAAAGGCCTCAATCAGACAGGGGACGTCGACCAACTGTCAGGAGGTGAACCAGCTGATGCTCTGCTGCCTTCAGAACATCCGCTGCCTTCGAGCTGGATGTGAAACCTCTACACCTTGACCTTGCTCACACTTTTCATCCTTCCTGTTCCTAGAGAAAGGCATCTTTTAGGATCTAAAGTGGGAACACAACACCTCCTCCCTTACTAAGAAAGCCTGGCAGAAATGTGTTTTATGAAGGAACATGTACTGACCGAAGAGCCACTGATCCAGTTCTACACTGTAGTCAGTGAGTCTGTCCTGCTCACATCCATCTCTGTGTGGTTTGGAGCTGCCACCAAGCAGGACAGGAGCACACAGCAGTGGGCTACCAGCTGGACCACAGTATAAGGAATCGCATCAATATGTATTATTATCATGGAGTCACCCGGGGCTTCTGTTTTTTCAAACGCTCCCTTCCAGGAGGCGTTTTAAGGCCCTGTGGATCAGAACTGCCCAACGCCAGCATAGTTTCCGTTTCACAGCTACGTCCTTATTAAATATTGAAATCCTCACTTGCACCTTCTAATTAAGTCCACTTTACAGACATAAAGCTCAATGTATCTGTGCACACTGCAAAAACTACATCTTAAGAAAGCAAAAAGACCTTATTTCAATAAAAGGTCTTATTTTCTTTCATGCAGGTTTTTCAACAGCAAAGGAATTTCAGTTAAGAAAGTGAATTCTTGATAAGATCATTTGCATATATACCCACAGGCATCCCACTATGTACCTGAGAAACATGATACATGTTCTATGAGCAAAAAACACAAGATTAATCCACTTGTTTCTTTCTTGGTGCTGTTTAGTGAGCACCTATAATGAAACTATGACAGGGAAACAGGAAATACCTGGTGTGAGATTGTCAAAAAGAACAACAACAAAAAGAAGACGTTGGAAACTGAAGATTTTTATATGTTTGTATTTTTTATATTTATTTTTTTAACAGTTTGACACATAGTGTCACACAGAAGTCCCTAATGTAAACATCAGCTTTTCAGAATAATGATTTGGTCTCATTAACATCCATTACATTTTTCAGGAACTGCTTTATTTCCCTTTGGGTATTAACAAATTGTCACTGGAATCAACTGCATTGAACTGTTTTATTTCATTTTCTGAGTGCAGTTCCATTTTTCATTTAACGCCGCTGAGAACGGGACGCTCGCCACACCGAGGGTTGCGTCTGGTGTTAGTGTTTACAGGAACCACAGGGGGGGGTGAAGCGTGATGAGCTGCCCCTGTCCAGGCTCACCTGTGAGGAGGCTGAAGGAGCAGCGGGTCCACTGGTCCAGGTCCATGTCGTAGGAGTCGATGTGGCGAACCAGGATGCGGTCGTTGTTGTAGTCCAGGTCGTTTCCTCCGAGCACATAAAGGTTCCTCCTCACGGCCACCATGACATGATAGACTCGCCTCTGCAGCATGGGACTGCGGGCCAACCACTGGTCCTGGAGAGGAGGGGAAGGTGGCAGAGAGATGGATGAGAAAAGAGGAAGAGGCAGAAAATGAAAGATTGTGGTTTGGGAAGTGAGGTGGGGGGGTAAAAAGACAGAGCTAGTGGAAATGAAAGCAAAGAAGGAGATTAATATTTAAGCATATTCATGCATGGGTAATTGATGTATGCTCAGTGCTAGATAAATAACGTGACACTGGAGCTCTGGATTGTACTAATGACTTCCCTCCCTTTTTCTAATCATATGTTTCAGCCACTCCATTTTCCACCGAGGGTCCCTGCTCATCCCACTCAGTTGTTTTTCGTCGGCATGTGTGCACGTTCTAGGCAGAGAATGAGTGTGCGTGTCTGCTGGGGAGCTGACGGGTGGCCATCTGTTGAGGGTAGAGTGGGTGGGGGGTTGCTGTTGCTCTGGCAGGTGAATGCAGATATGTAGTGAATACAAATGAGGCTGCTCCTCTCCGTCTTTTCACTTCTTTCCTGCCTTCCCAGGCCCATATGGGTGTGCACCCTTCACAGATACACACTGCACACCCCCATGTTGGGCTGCGAGGACGGCCCCATCAACATCCAGGCCTCTGGAGAAGCCGCCTCATGCGCAGGCACAGCAAGAAAATGGCAAAGAAATTGCTGCGACTTAATCAACTTTTAGCAGATACTGTTTTATATCAAAATAATTACAAACAAATCACAAAGCCGTTACTGCAGATGGAGGAAGTGACAGATCTAGGTTTCCTACGTTCTGCTTGTTCGGGATATTCCTGGCTTCCACTAATTTCCATATGGTGAGAAAACCAATTAGCCGACACTTAAGTACTGCCTGTTGTGTAATCCATCACAATTCAGCACAAGGTCGGCATTGATTTGCTTTTTCAAAAAGCATCCATTGCTACACAGATGCTGTTTCCATGTTTGCTACCTTTTCACATTTTTCAAAACACATCTCCTTTTTTTCCCCAATTAGACAACTTTCAACACAGAGCTAACATCATCACATAACCTATGACCTACAGTTGGACAACCAGGAT
This sequence comes from Oryzias curvinotus, assembly GCA_023969325.1. Taxonomy (NCBI): domain Eukaryota; kingdom Metazoa; phylum Chordata; class Actinopteri; order Beloniformes; family Adrianichthyidae; genus Oryzias; species Oryzias curvinotus. Next base: position 25,918,654 of record CM043721.1, read on the forward strand.
AACTGGTGCTCCTGTTAGTCAAACCACACAGGTTTCAACGGTGCAGCTCTTGTTGTTGCAACCAACACCTTTTCACTCTGAACTTGTCAGAGATGGATGTATTTTTGGGGCCCCTCTGCATCGTCTTTTGACGTTTTGGGTGTCCCCAGCGCCTTGTTTTTTTTCGACATGCTGCCTGTTCCAATAAAATCAGGGGTCCCGAATCGCGAACCAGTATCGCCACAGACACAGACTAACCTTGATTCTTCAGTTTTGTTATTTACTGATTTAGAAGGAAGTTTTATTTTGGAAAACTACAGGACAAGCCCAAAGCTGAAAATTAACAAAGCCCAACAAAAAGACGTGTTTGGAAAGTTTCTCTGGGGAGAAAAGAGCCGGTGAGGAAACTGAAGAAGAGCCTTCAACTTCAAAGAAACATAAAGCTGCTGTTTACTGACAAATACAGGAGTCTTCCTCAATGTATGGATTTATGGAGACGGTTGGTTCCATGTACCAAGTCTCTCTGCATATGTGGCGACTGACCCTAATGTTTTACATCATCTCACAATAATAAAGATGCAGACACGATGGATTCCCATTTCTATTTAAAAAATACCAGCTTTCTGATAGTTGTGTCATTTTACTTTGCTTTATTTATTCATCCCACCTTAAAAGTTGGATGCGGCGGAAGTTAGCGTCCGGTTGTTAGCGTCCACTTTGACGTTAAAGGGACAATCTTCATCACTAAGTTTAAGTTTAAACCAGTTGCAAACATTTTACAGAGAGTGAAGATTCAATCCAAAAAAAGTTGCCGACCTGCTGAAGATGTTTCTGAGCAGAGAAAATTTGTAAAAGGGACATTCTGGAATTTTTTGAAAGGCTGAATTAGGCAGGAATTTTCCAGTTTGTGTGCGCGTGTGGCACACAGTTCCATGTATTTTATGTCATGTGACATTAAAGACTGTCAAAAAGTTATCAATTATACTGAAATTATTTAAAATGAGAGTTAGATATTAATTATATGTACATGTGCACCAATCATCGGCTACTTAAAAATATATTACACTGAATATTTCGACCATTTTTTCCTGTAACTTTAAGAATTCATTACTAACTTTAAATTTTTGTCGAAGACCCCTGATTTAAACCATTTACTGTATCGGAAAACTGGATGGCATAAATGAGACGTCACAATAGAAAATGAAGTCAATTCAGTCGCCAATTTTTATGATACGGACGTCGCCATGCTTCAGCTAGATGACATCAGTAAGCAGTAATTAGCCTGAACCAGTCTGAGTCTGTGTTTCTATGGCAACCACTCTCGCCAATCATAAGTGAGCCCACACCCCTACCACTAAAAGTGAGCTTGAGAAAATCTGCCAATCAACTGCTTTAAAAGTTGGACATGAAAACACCTTTTATTGAGGCATCTGATTGGTCCGTTTATAACTTGAATAACTTGCACAACAGAAAAAATATGACAAAAACGAGGATTATCAAGAACATCTAAAAAAAAAAAAAAAAGGTATCAGAGCAAGAATGGTTGGTCTGATCAGGCACAGACCTGCCTGATGCAAAGCAACAAGATGTAAAAGTGCATCATAAAAAATTTGGTTAAATAATTATTATTTTTTGAACATAGTTTTGAATGAATTTTAAAAAAAATCATCATTGGGTTTTCTTGTGAAAAAATGGTCAGGTTTTAAAGACTTATGACAAGGAAAATTGTGTTTTTGGTATTTTTAACATGCAATTTGATGCATAGAAATTAGAATGGGTGGGGCACAAGTTCTGCCCCATTCTGATACATCCACTTGTAGACATGTACGTTTTTGTTTTCCAATACTGGATAGCTCCAATATTGCTCATCATTTTTGTTGCAGTGCTAATGTTAGCTTGGGCTTATGAGGGGCTGTAAGCTAGTGGAAGAGAGTGTCAACAGATGGACGATGAGATGTGTGGGCGGTCTTACTCTGCCACAACTCAGAGGTGAATTTCCAATGAACAACTGCAGCACTGCAGAAACTATGTCCAAAATCAATGACTGATTTATTGATTTGGGCTAAAAAATGACATAACCATAATCAAAAGACCACGAGGAACACTTTAAAATTGGATCAAAAGATGATCGGAGTGGCTTTGTTCATTGGCTTCACCAAATGCTGATATAAGTTCTTCTAAATGAAGAACAGCCATTTGGCAAAGTATTTACTCAATGAGTTTAGAGTTAAGGACAACCTCAAACAGTGAAGTCTTTACAAAGTCTCTCATTCCACAGTTTTAAGCAAAAAACCCGATTTCTAATCTCCATATGAGCTCATTTCTCAGTTACCTGTTCTGGGTCGTACACCATCAGACGATTTTGGTACTGAGCAGTGTTTGTAACTCCACCTGCAACGAGAGAGAACAACCCATCCTGAGCTTCTGGTTCTTCTGCACACTCAGCATCGCATGCACAGGGAAAAACAGAGGTCAGAGGTCGGCCTCGGTGTACCTGATACCCAGAGCAGGTTTTCAGCCACACAGCCAGCATGGCAGGACAGTGAGCGGTCAAAGGGCTGGACAAACATCCATTTGTTCCTCTTGGGGCAATAGCGCTCCACAGACGGCAGCACCTGCCTCAGCTCATTCCTGCCCCCCACTGCATAAAGGTACTGGCCCAAAGCCCCCAGGACAAAGTGTTCTCTGCAGGCCTTCATGGGGGCGATCTCTGTCCAATGGTTGCTCCTGGGGTCATATCTACATGCAGTTCTCACTGCACACGTCCTCCCGGTGGCATGCTCCACCTCTCCACCCACAACAAACAGGAAGTTGCCCATCACAGCCACACAATGGTGACTGCGGCCCGTGGACATGGGCGCCAGCTCGCTCCAGTTCGACCCTCCTCCCACACGAACGTGCTCCTGACCCGACGGGCTGAAGTACCGCAGCTCCCTCACCCTGCTCACCTCCCGCTTACGGCCACCCACTATGTAGAGGGTTAGGGACTTGAAGCGGGGCCGGGTGCGAGCCGACTGGTGGAGCGGCTGAGCAAAGGTGGCATGGTGGTAGTCCAAGGCCTCATCCACCAGGGCGGCAGCAGTGGGGCTGGTTTGGACAAGAGGATGACCATGGGCCAGGTGGTGCAGGGTGGGGACGTCCATCAGGCCGTAGCGGACGTGCTGCAGAAGATCCTCAGTGTACTGGTAGCGACAGTCATGTTCCAGCCACAGAACCACCAACTGTACGGAGAGAAAAGAGAAGATCACAACGGGTGGTCAGAGTTCTTCTTAGCTTATCAGTGAACAGACCCACTCCAATGAAATGGTGTTTTTGGTGTTTCTAACATGTTCTTGAGGCATTTTTCTGATGATGGAGGACATATACAAAAAAAAATTAAGCTTAGAATTGCATTTCTGAGCATTTCTTTATTCCAATCGTTGTGAATCAGGAGCAGATGAAAAAAAGCTGTTTGAAAAAAATTGTTACGTAAAAAATATACAAGGCTGGCCACAGACTCTCTGCTCTGACCTCATATCAATGGTTAGGGGAAGGGGGGTGAGGTTGCTCTGCGCCAACGGTCTCGATCACAACTCAGAGGCAAATTTCTAATGAACTACTGCCACTCTGCAGAAATGATGTCCTAGAAAATACCCCAACCCCGGGCAACAGACCTGGCAGTTATCACTGGGCCGCATAGAAAATTAACACAACATACGTTTTTTCTCTTTTTTTCTTTTCATTTATAATCTAATCATGAAGGAAGTTTTATTTTGGAAAAACTGCTGGATTTTCCTCAAAACATCTGACTCATTCTTGACACATGTCAAGTTGCTATATACATCTACTACTTCCTAAGAGCGGCTGCGCTGATTCCTCAAAGGAAACTCTCAAGCTCTGGATCATTTTTTGTGTGGGAACTATCTGCTAAGGAAACAGAAAAAGAGCCTTTGACTTCAAAATAAAAGAAATCTGCATTTAACAGACAAAAACCAGGACTCTTATTGTAACAGTTGTTCCCACACAGCATAATAATTATTCTGTCTATTCAACAGCCGGATGTCTAATGTTACAATGAAGCTGCTAATAAAATTCCAACAGTGGATTCAGGTTTCGTATTAGATTTGTTGTTGTGTCCATTTATTTTGAAAATCAGACAAGGCTTGAAGTTGGCGTCCAATGTTTTAGCTTCCACTTTGACAGTTAAGGGAAAATCTATACCACATTTTTGTGGTTCTGACAGCAAAATCTAGTCTACAAATAAAGTTTAACCTCTTGAGACCTGGCAGCCACATGCATAGAAATCACAGTAGGTAATTTTGGCTAATGGAGGCCCTGTGACTACAAAATAAAAAAGGCACATCAAGCAAGAGCTCTGGTCTTAAGCTGCAGATATACAGCGCATTTAGATTCAACTTTACCCTCAGACTCATACAGGCTGGTCTGTGAAAATATTGTCTGGTAGGGGACCACTGGGATTGCTTTTACAATAGATCAAAAGATGATCTATTGGGGGTGACTATAGTTACAGTATGTGGAGAGGGCTTAATTTCACCCCTTTTCATTTAAACTTTAAATCTGACAACATTTGTCTTTTTTTCTGCATCTATCAGTCATATGCAGAAAGAAAAGACGGATCAGATCTGCTAGGAAAAAGAAAAACAAGGTGCATGAAAAAAGAATTGACTGGAAGACCCTTTATCCGTTTTTTTCTTCAAGACAACGTTGGGCTATTATGGCAGGACTGGGGAGAAAACAGTGCTGCAGCACACACACACACAAACACACACACACACACCAGCCTTTATTAATCAGCAGCATTCAATATACAGTCTGCAAATATCCACAGGCAGCCTCTTTTGTTTAATGCAGGCAAAGCGGGTAGCAGGGAAAAGGATTTAATTGAACTTGAGAGTGGCGGAAGGTTATTTAGCAGCAACGAGGTGTGAATGTGGGCGAGAAAACTGGAGATCTTTGATACCATTATCAGGAAGACAAAGTGCACTTTAGCACAACCCATGCAGAGCCCGAGAAGTTATTACAGAGGGAAGAAAAGAGGCCTGTTTTTGAAGAAAAAGCAACATGAATGACCAACACAAAAGAGAAAGAAATTCCCAACATTACGTCTCAGGAGGAAACATCTGAATAGATGAGGGCTGTGTCCATAAATAACCCCCAAAACGTCTCCTCAAAGGGCTGGTTATGCAGCAAACTTTCACGCCAGCCGTCAGTGGCATCACTTTCCTCATTTTATGAGCATCTCTCCTCATGTCTTGGAAATGACAGTGTGTTGGTGTGTGTGAGAAAACCACAGCAGCTGACTGTGAAGGTCACACTGCATAACACAACTTCCTCAGGGCACAGAATAAATCAACTCCCTCCCCCTTTCCCCCCTCCAAACTGAAAGAGAAGTGCAAGACAGAGGGAGAGAAAGAGACTGTTGTTTGTGTGCGACAGTGATAAAGTCAGGGGAGAAGATGATGAGGGGCTGAGAAAAGAGGAAGAGGAGGATGATGATGATGATGATGGAGAGCTGCAGAAAAAGGGAGGGAGCAAGGGATGACATGAAAGGGAAAGCAGAGAAAAGCAAAAGGCAGAGAAAATGTGTTTTTGAAAGCACGAGAGACTCTGGGAAACTCGAAGTGACGGTGATTGACAGACGAGCGGTTTCGGTCCAGTATTGATGTCCGCACTACCATCCTCCCACCCCCGCCTCTTTCGGACGACAGCCCCCGCTCGCCGTCCGCTTCCGTCTGATGCCCAAATTAACCTTCTGAGCGAAGTGAAGGAGGCCCAAAGCAGCCTAATCAGAGGCTGATTATGGCAGCGGCGCCTGGCTAAAGGGTCAGGGTAATTGTGCCATCAGAGGCCTGATTGTTTTCAATCAGACGGGCGGCCGAGTGACAGCTGGGGGATTGGGGGCCCTGATGGAGCCACGGTGGGCCTAATCAGAAAGCAGAGGGGGAGAGCGAATGAGAGGTAAGGGAAGTAAGGGATGGGGGGGTTTGAGGTGGTGCAGGGACTGATTGGTGCAAATGAACAGTCAAAATGGCAACTCTGCATCCCGCACCGCCGCCTCACTCCACAATCCAGGCAGTTCATCACGCGCAGATGCATGCCCAACAGGACTGTCAGAGCGCTCAGCTCAGTGCGCTTGATGCATCCCACACCAGCGCAGGACCAGCAGGTGCTGAATCTCTTAAATATTCCAAGCTAGGTGCTGCGATGCTAATGTTTTAAGCGGATAATATTCCGATTGGAAATTCAATCAACCTTTAATCCTGTTCCTCAGCTTAATCTGGCATCAACCTGAACATATTTCACAACAAAAGCAGCGCTCTACACCCTCAGATAAAACTTTTTTTTTTTTTCAGCAGCGGTTTGTTGCCATCATGTGTCCTCATCCACACTGAAGAAGAAGAACATTTCACTACATACTTTCCATATCTCCTCCTCGCTGAGCGAGGTGAGGCGGTCGCTCTTCAGCACTTCTCTGAGGAGGCGGAAGGGCAGCTGCAGAGCCTCGTCCTGCCGGCCCTGGCTCAGCTCAGACAGGTGTTCCACCAGGTAGCCCACCACGGCCTGCTCCAAGGCGGGCAGGTGGAAGAGGTCAGCCACACGGTACAGCTCCAAGTAGTTCACGCTGCTTAGTTCCTGCGGGGCCAAAATACTCAATCAAACAGAGAGAATTGTCTTGAAACGTGTCCATAAATTTAAATGTGTTTTATTTTATATTTTATTGATATACTTGGCTGGTTGTAGGCTCCATTCTAAAGCCATAATGAGGAAGGTTTCTGCATAAGTCTCAGCTGTCAAACAAAACTAGACCCATACCATGACCACCAAAGAAACTAAAGATAAGAAAAGGGCGCCACCTGCTGGCAATACCACAGAACTTACAAACCATGATTGACACGAGCCCAAAGTAAAGCCACAAAAAAATGTGTTGTAAATAAACACACAATTTCTGGCATAGCTCCTCCCACTCCCTAAGTAATGTAAATAAGATATTATTATTAGGATAATATTAATTGCTTGAACGATATTCTCCAAATATAATATTTGAGGACAGGTGCAAAGTTGGTCATTGAGATGGAAAAAGAAAAAGTTTACTAGGTTTATTTTTGGCTGATGTTATTCACACGTGTGACCAAGCAGAAAAATGGACGTAAATTCATGTTGGCCACACGTAATCTGTGCGGCCAACATGCACATTGCTGCAGTCCCCACATATATCTTAACCCAAACCGTAATGCTAACCCTGCCCTAATTACATACAAATAGTCACTTCCTTCATATTTCCTTGAATTCTTTATAGAATTCAACCCATGGTTTTCCTGTTTCTCTTTATTTATTTATTTATTCTAGTATCTTCCGCCATTATTTGGTGCTCAAGTCCTTCTACAGCTATTTTAACCACTCAACTGTTAAACTGTTCAGCTCTTTCAGCTTTTTCCAGTTATGACTTTTGGTCCTTCAATGTCTTGATTTGTCAAGATATTCCAGGATTTCCAGGATTTGTGCCTCCATTGAAATCCATGGGGAATCCTCGGTACAGAAGCTCGCTGGTTTGATATCCAGCGCTCACATTTCTCACAAAATATCTTTTTTTTTGTTATTGTGCTGTTTTCACTTTATTCATGGTCAACTCTGATCATTTATTTATTTATGTTTTTTCTTTTTTTTTTTTGCTAATCATTACCCTTTAAGTTTCATTTTTATTCCGCAATGTAGCATTCAACCCTGCACTTTCTTTTGGAAATGCAGCTTCTTCCAGTTTCCTTAAAATAAAAAAGATGTAAGTGAAAAAAATTTTTTTAAAGAGTTTTAGGAAAGGTCAAGAGCTCCAGATTTATTGAATGAATCATATAATTCCTTCAGGTAACCTCTTTAGTCGATTCTCAACACAGTATCTGAATGCACTTTTGTGAAATCCTTTTTGGGACAACGTGGGTCTTAAAAGTGTTTTGGAATTTCCAGTTTTGTTCATTTAATAAAAATTCTCTATTTTGTCAACAGTATAGTAGTTTAAAGGTTGTCATCTGGACGGGGCTTTTAAAAAGCAAAGTCACAGTTTCACACAAACAGCTGTTCTAAACAGATGACTTTTGAGATTTAAAGACAGTTTGTGCCCAAATTTCTTCACTACTCAGTGCATTGGATAGGGCGTTCACCATTTTGTTGGGATGTCTGAATCTAGAATTCAAAAATCCAGTATCCTGGAAAATTCTCTGAATGTTCTGGAAAAAAACAGTGATCAATGATGTTCAATAGATTGGTCAATACAGACCACAATGCACTGCGTTTGAACAATTTTGTATTTGCTAAAAAATGTATTTAAATGTGCTTTTTTAAAATCATACAAGCTTTCATCATCAGAACACAGTTGATACATAGATTGTTTTTTATAAAATCTTTATATTTATTCGGTTCTAACTTGGGTGACATCATATTTGTCGTTTAAAAAAAAGCATGTGCCTCAATGATGTGAAAACCCAGGGCATAGAAAAAGAACGAGTGTTTGGGATGTCTAATGGAACGGAGTCCCATCATGGGGGAGCAAAGCAACAGAAAGCTTTGCTCCCCCAGGAGGGCTGAGACGAACAGAGAGCAAAGAATGCCGGAGGGAGAAGAAGAAACGAAAGAGAATCAATCCAACTTAAAAATCAAATCAGTAAAACCAGCTTTATGAGCTAAGACAAGAAAAATTCTGAAAGACACAACGTTACAATCACTTATTGGACTTTGGAGGAATTTGGAGCCCGGAGCAACGTGCGAACTTCCCACAGGAAGAAATCAGCCAGGATTTGGACCACAAATCAAGTTTATTTTCAATAATCTTTCTTAAGTCAAACCGCATGAGAAGATGGAAAAAAAAAATCACCTGAACCCTGATAAAATAACTGTCATCAATAAGTTACAGTCAAAGTTGAAGTTGACCCAATTGACCAGGGAGAGGTGAGCTGCAGACACAACTCCCCCATCCAACCCCTTCATGCCAAGGGTCAAGGAGAGAGGACATTGGCTTCACTCGACCATGGATTTGAACCCACGACCTTTCAGTCTTAATAGAAAATGCCGAATATGTTTTCATGAGAAAAAAAACGAGCATTTGCGCTAAAATCTGTTTCCTCAACATTACACAAGACTGACTTACTTTTATCCCATGATGTAAACCCCAAATGCAGAACTTCTATGAAGGTAAAAATGTGTCAAAAAGAACGCACTTGTAAATTTGATTTGAGAACTTGTAATATAGAATCATTCATAAATTCATAAACTTCCTTTTTGTTAAACTTATCATTTGTGTTTACTTTACAACCTGCTGACTTCACAACCACCAGGTGGCAGACTTTAGCTGCAACGGTGGGGTTGCTGTGGCGCCTTGGCTGCCTGACAAACAGTCTGAACAGATTAGAGGACAGAAGTACGATTTAAGGGCAGCATCTTCAAGAGCACTCTGAACAATTGCAATAATTTAGGTAAAAAAGGGTATAAAAAAGAAGTGAGGTGCTTAAAAACGATGCCAAATACTAATGGATCAAATCTGTTTCATAGTGTCTACTAAATACAGTAAAAGCTAAATATGATGTATCTTAGACTGACTTTCTGCAGTAACCTTAAACTGACCTGTTTTTGTATCTGCTGGGGCTTGGCCACCAGCCCAGACCACAGTTGAGGGATTTTTCAACTGTTCCAACACATGCATCTTAGTCTTGTGACAAAAAGCATGAAACATCCAGCTGGATGGCCTATTGCAGCAACAAAAACTGAGATCCTTTTAATTGGTAAGACGTAAGAAGCTGCTGGAGTGTCTCTGAGCAACACACTGAATGACTACCGGCTAAATACTCCTCCAAACGTCTCTGGCCTTTAGGTTTCTATGGAGGAGGATCCACACTGACGGCGAACATTCACAGCACCATTCCAACCAAATTCTTCCATCACAAACAGAAACCGAAGAAAAACCTTTCAGAACTTTACAAACCAGGGATGGACACAGTTTTTCTGTTTGAGTCTGACCGTGAATTTCTCCTCAAAGCGAGTGGTTTTAGGTTGTGCACATACAGACTACCTTTCCCGCAGTGAGGAGCCAGTTTGTTCTTCAGGTTACAAAAGCTGAGTGAGCTCCAGAATGAGACAGCGGTCCTCAAGAGACAGTAAAGCCATAAATCTGAGCGTTTTACTGCAGTCACTGCTTTCTGACCAACTTACCAAAGCACCTGCAACCTGCAGAGCAGGGTAATATGAAAACTCTTTTGCTAAATGAAACTAAAATGCTTCTTTTAAAATGAAAATAAGACTAGACATGATATAAATGTAACATAAACCAAAACCCCTTCTGGTTAAAAATCCAATGCATAAAGTATAATGGCTCCGTCAGACTCTTAAAGAGTTATTCATGACAGCATTGTTGCATCTGCCTCTATTATAGAATGAGCTGCTGGGGGCGGGGGGGTGTGCACTGACAGGAACAGGAAAATTATCGACAAAACCAGCTGGGAGATCCGGCTCCATTCTGGGGTGTCCCCTAGAGTCTGTGACTGTGGCTGGTGCAGAGGATGTTACGGAAACCCATCATGGACAATCCTCTTCTTCTTCATCTTTCTCTGCATGAGACCATGGCAGCACTGAGGAGTTCATCCAGTCAGAGACTTTAACATCTCACTTATTGTTCTATGCTTTTGATTATGGCTTTTAATTGAGTTATGGTAACAAATCAATTTCCTCATTGTGGAATTAATAAAAAGTTCTATTCTATTCTAAAAAACTAGAAAACAGGATCCTTATGTTATTTCCTTATTTTCCTTTAGGTGTGTGTGTAAAGTTAGCATCGGGGTTAAGTTGTAAAATGTGAAAATTGGTGCGACCTTGTGTGTGTGTGTGTGTGTGTGTTGTGCACCTGGATGAGGTAGTGTGAGCAGAGGCTGAGGAGCTCCAACAGCTGAAGGTGGCTGCCTGCAGACAGGACGTCCTGGATAACAGCCGGCTCCAGCAGAATCTGACAGCAGCAGAAAAACAAGGTCACCGGTGTGTAGAGTTTCACTTTGATTCTCCTTCTTTAAGGACATTTTCAAGCACTTTAAGTAATAACCCATTTTTCCAATTTGTTTTTAAATATTACATTTCTAACAAACTAATGAAGGAAATCTTAAAAGAAGTTAAATCTGAATAATAGCAAACATCTAACCATGTATTAAACAGGTACCTTTGCAGGACGGGAAGGTTTTTTTAATTCTACTTTTAGATTTTTAAACTAGATTTAAACTTGAAAAAATCCAGACAATCTGTTGTTTAGAGAAAGACCTTCAAATATTGTCTTGGTTTTTGCAAAACGCTTACTGTTCCGTGTTTATCGGCTGTCCATATGCAACACAAAAACCTGAAATGCATCCAATGTATCCTTTTTAGCTGAGGAGAGCAGAGCCATGAAATGCTAGAGTGGTGTGGAGGCTTTACTCTCTGTTCTAAGTGCACAACAAGGCTGCAGATAATTAAATCTTTCATTCATGACTGGAATAGTCAAACTAGTAACATAGCAGACTAGCCTAGTCCTAAAGAATTTCGATAAAAAACACTTGATCATTTCTTTAATCACAGTACTGCTGACAATCAGACGGCTGTCATTTTTATCCAATCTTGCTCATAATATATTTATAATAAGTCAGACAGAAGGGATCTGAAGGTGTATTGAACTACTGTGGTGCATGTTGTTCCCCTTTTATGTTTGATGAGGAGGAAAATGTATTGTTAGTATTAGCAGTCATTTTAAACAGTTTCAACGCTAATTAGGATTCATGTTCATCATTTGGCATAATTATCAAGCAACTGTTGTGGAGTTTACAGTAAAAAAGAGAAATCGAACACAAACAAGCCTCTTCTGATCATTTTTCCTCCTCCCTGCAATTAGATGTGCATTTCCGTTAATTGGTGTTTGGTTTCCTCTTGGGTCCGTGCTCAGGTCCACTTAACCACATGCATCTATGAGCTTCATAAGGCTGATAGATTTAGACAGAGTGCAATAACAAGAAGTCATTTGCTGCACTTAAGTCTACACAGTCCAGAGCAGAGATGCTTTCATCACCACTGACAGGAAAATGGATCCTCACATTAGAAAAAACTGGGTTTAAATGAAGAACTGGAAGATTTTCTTTGACTCCGTCAGTCAACAGGCTAAACTGATGAGGGTAAGTGAGTGCTTCTCTTTTCCTGGTTGCCTCTCCACTTCAGCGGCCCACTACAGTCAGGGCGCTTCGGTCTCACAAAGCAGAAGTCATTTTATAACACTGTGCCTTGTGCAGTGTGGGAGGGCTGCGAGATTTGTGCGAACCAAAGCTTAGAATGCTTTCTATTTGCAAACTATCACTTGGAGACAACAAAAAAAGTCCATATGTCCTCCACTGAGGCCGTTTTTCAGCTTCAAGTGAACAAAGTATGAAGTTTAAGCCATTTGAAGTTCCCATTAGGGTCTAGGCGGGCTTTCACCAAAGCTGCAAGCTGGCGTTCCTGCTAAAGAGCCCCGACTGAAGGGATGTCGACGTGCGGCTGAAGAATTTTCATGATTTGCAGTGCAGAAACAAGCATATTGCCTTCTCGTCATCCGTTATCATTTCCACAAGGCAGAGGCAGAGCTAACCTAAACTGGCTTTTGAGCAAAGAGTTGACCTATTTATATTTCTTCATTTTTACTGTCAAAAACAATATTTCTGAACCGCCAATGATGACCAGAAACTGCTGACTACGTGGTGGTGTAACTGGGGGAACAAATAGTCAGGGATAATAACACCTATGACTGAAACTTACAGTGGCAAATTCTTTATCTTAAAGTCAGGGGGCCTATACCATGCAAAATCAACTTTCTGAGCCTTTAAGTGTATCATAATTTCTCACAAGAAAACAATCCCAAAGTGGTATTTTGATCCATTCCCACATTTCTGAGTGTTCTTCGAAAAACCAGCCCCTCCCAATCCACAAAAAAGAGTGGGTCCTCACATTATGATGTAGATAAGTGAGAAACAGCCCCTTCCAGGAAGAGTCTGTGCTGCCAGCTCCGCCCACAGGCAAACACACACGCCCACTTTCTCTGTGGAGCTAGCGGTGATCAGCAAAAACACTTTTATTTTATATACACAGCATGCACATCCATCTTTGCAAATGTTCAGATGTTTGTTTTTGTGGGTGAAATGCAGACGTGCTGCCGAGGTAGACTGTCGGATGATGTCATGAATGGCCGGCACCCACATAGAGAAAGGCGGAGCCAAAGAGATCGAGTCGTTTTACTTCTGTTTAGTAAAATGAACTGTGAAAAGAACTACTTTCATAGAAATGTGTTCTGTAGTGTGCCAAAGGTAACATATTATCACATTTATGGACGTAGGTTACTCTGAACAGCTTAGGAAAAGCATCATAAAGGCCCTTTATGGGCAATGGGTGCAGTACCAAGTACAAAGGGTGTAGGAAAGAAAATCAGTGAAGTGAAATATTGTGATATTTTATTTGGCAATACTGGTATCAATTTTAAATGTTGCAGAAACATGTAGTTCAGCATCTTACTTTTGTGTTCCACTTAAATCTCTGGCCTCTAGTTGGCAGCACACAACTCCCAGCCTCTTTCTGCAGCTTCGCACCACAGCAACAATAAGATCTCGCGAGAACCATCTCGTGGTCGTTGCTTACTCACTAGTCTTACGGTCGTTGTTACGGACTCCAAAGACACATTAGTCTTAACTGAAATAGGCAGACTGATGGAGATTGTTCAACGGCTCTTTGGTTGTTTAATCTAGCAGCCATTTGCTAAATTCATAAAGTACATTTAAGTGAACTTGGAAATAAATATCACTTTGTTTTGTTAACAGTAGCTATAGAACCTTATTGGTTAAGACACATTTACATGTTTTTAATACTGAAAAATGTTTTGTTGCGGAATCCAGATAATGTTGAGGATTGATTTATATGAACCAGGAATAAACTAATAATAATAATAATAATCCATTTTATTTTAAGCGCCTTTCAAGGAACTCAAGGACACTGTACAGACAAAGGTTAAAAATAGACATTAAAAGCACAATAAATAAATATAAATATAAAAGACAGGAATCGACAGGGAATCAAGATGGGAAAGCAGAAATAAACAGATGAGTTTTGAGTAACTAGGATGTTTGCTTGGAAAAAAGAAACTTGTGTGTGAGATACAGTTGTAGTGCTTAATGCTCTGATCATGAAATAAATTATTCTTTACAAATATATTTAAGTAAAAGTTGTATTAGTATTCAGACAAAGGTTTTTTCAAAGTCATGCTCTTTCTAAAAATTGTGACGTATCGCTTTTGTTACAGTCTTAGTATATGTCAGGGGGGCATACATCGTGTTGTGACATGTTTATCGAATCCCCGTACTCTTGCTAATACGCAGCCCTACTGGGTAGTGTTATTCTTTTGATTCAAGGCGGTAAGTTTCTGTTAACCATCAGCCCTTTATGACCTAATTCGCTTTTTCATTCAAATCCAAGAAGAAAAGACCTCTGATGATGACTGACATCCAAAAAGATGTTTTTATTCACTTCTTCCAGTATTTTCATCATGCATTTCCGCTTGTCTTGAATCCCCTGACTGCATCACCTGTTTTTTTTTTGCACAGGTGATGTGTTTGTTCATGGCATTTTACATTAAAACTTAACTGGATTTCCACGCAAATTTCTGTGCCTCTTTCTGTCCAGTTGATCTAATTTCTGCTGATTTACTAAATTAACTGCAGTTACACACTCACTGATAAGCTTAGAGGAGTGGACAGTCCCTTCTGGGACACTGTAGGAGCAGAGGACAGTGGTCCCAATAAGAGGTTAAAAGCATGTCGCAGGATTCAGACACAATGCGACTAACTTGGGTTATTTGTTCTATTGATGGCAAACCTTGGATAAAATGAGATCCTGTAGTAAACCCAGTCTTAGAGGTAATAATTGGAGCGTACCAGCATAAAACATCCAAAATCATTTTTAAACTGTACCACAGCCTCATTTCATGTCAGAAAAACACAACTTTATATGTTAAAGAAAAGTGGGAAAAGGAAATGTCTATCACTATTTCAGAGAAAGAATGGTATTCAATATGTGAATCAACTCAGTCTTCTACCACATCACTGAAATGGAGGGAATTTAATTGGAAAAACCTAAAGCGCTTCTTTATTACACCTTCAATTAAAAGCAAACAATCAGCAAATCCACAGATGTGTTGGAGACAGTGTGATACAGTAAAGGCAAATCATTCTCATATTTACTGGAGCTGTTCGCAAATAGGACCATTTTGGCATTCCTTCCATCATGTCTTAACAAACGCTCTGCGCTATACAATTCCCTTCAATCAGGTAGAATTACATCTGGGTAAAATTTCTGAAACAGTCATTCCTCAAGATCAGTATTTGGTGAAAATATTCCTAGTTGCAGCAAGGAAAGCAATAACTAGAAGATAGCTTAAGCCAGAACCACCAACCCTCACAGACTGGACTGAAATAGTGGAGGAGATCTATATCATGGAATAGATGACTTTTGTTTAAAGATTGAGAGAAGTAAATTTTAAGGAAAAATGGGACAGATGGACTGTATATAAAAACTAGCTGGCCATTGTATGACCTGTTTACACTTCTGGAAAGGTGGCTGACATTTTCTTTTTTTTTTTTTCTTCTTCTTTCTCTTTCGGCTTTTCCCATCAGGGGTCGCCACAGCGAATCATCCTTTTCCACCTCACTCTATCATGAACATCTTCTACCCTAACATTAGCCAACTTCATGTCCTCTGTTAAGACATCCATATATCTCCTCTTTGGCCGTCCTTTATTTAATTTTATTATTATTATTTTTTCTTCTCTCTGTAAGACTTATTTTGTTTGATGTCATGTACATTTGTGTTACATCCTGTTTAAAAAAAACAAGAAGAAAAATAAAGCTTAAGTTATAAAAAAAATAAATGAGATCCTGTAGAAGAAATGAGACCATTTACACCTTAGAACAATAACAATTATGACATTTTTATATAAATGTTTAGCATTTTGGTGAGCATGTCTGCTCACCTGTGATAGCTCATGCTTACCTGTCCTGTGTAGGCAAAATCTAAAGCATGCTTCAGTCCAACGCTGGTCACTCCTTGCAGAGTCACTTCATCTGCCTCACTCTCCACCATGCAAAGGCTGAACATGGCCTGATGACAGAGCAAATGCAGTGAGGTTAACTCTGACCGTACCAAATCACAGCAGCTTTAGCTGCTTTTAAATTCAGATTACAAACATTTTTAACAACAATAGTTATTCAACGTGTACTGTCAGTAGCTCTTCCACAACAGTGGGGCTCTGTGGGCTAATGATAGCTTTATACCAGATACTGATGAACATGCAGAAATGGCAGACTGACACTATCCCTTTTCACTGTGTCTGCACAAAAAAGAGCAAAAACATTAGCCTCCATCATTTATGTATTACCGCGCTCTGGAGCTCAGCAGAAACACAAAGGACGACTGGTTCCTTTCGTTAAACCTGGGTTTTCTAACACGTGCACAGCGACACGTGTGCACGCTGAGCTCCATGTGAAATCAAAGCAGTGACCATGCCATCTCCAGTCTGCCTCTGCTGTGCTCGAGTCCAGCTTGCTGCTTGCTAATCAAAGTTATTGACTGATGTCATGCAATGAAGGGATGACGGTTGCATTGATCAGAGCCAGCGAGCAGAGAGGAAGAGGCGGCGCATGAAGACTTTCTTTCTGCGGTTTATGTTTGAACTTAAACTGCAGTGAGACAAACGGCATCAATTCTTTGCTATATGTAATTTTAGCTGCTTTACTGTGGCGTCACAGCCTCAGGAGACTCATCCTGCTAACTTGCCGTTTTTGAGGAAGTATTTTTAATCAGAACAGCTGTGTGCAGCAGAACTGCATCTTTTTATCCTGACAGGGACTACAAGCTTTGCTTTCTTCTGCACATGACATATTAGACTACCCAGCCACCCTAAAATTGCATTCAGTCAGGAAAACAGGATTAACTCTTCCCTAAACTTACCATCATGCCTCTGACTCATGAACTTCTACCTCAAGCAAACAACACTTCTGGATATTGGGTTGGATGTCTGAGACAGAGCTGCTCAAAGAAAACATTTACCTAAAGCCTGTTCAACTCTCTCCCCTTGTTGATTGACCACTCTGCTAATTAAAAAGCTCCTGCTCCATTGAGCAGAGGCCCTCAGCTTAACCTGGAGTGTAATAGTGTTTCGTTCTGTGTGCATGGGTGGAAAGACTTTAGCAAAGAACCCCTGATTTTTTGATGCTCACTGGAGTGTTTAACCAAAGTCAGTAGAGTGCAAGAGCACCCACAGAGCTGCTGGCCTACGGCATGAATGCCCCTGACCTTGACAGAGGAGTTAAGGGGGCACAGATAGTGACGGATGGCTTCTGTGATCCGGGGTATGGATCCAGAGCGGAGGAACGCTAGGCCACGGTCAGTGTGCGCTTTTCACCTTTCCAGTGCTCCAGTGGAGGCACATCTCTGCAGTTTGCATGACCAATAAGATAAAAAAAGGTGTGCCTGCTTGGTGTGTGATAAACCTGAGGGGCCTCATTTTCCTCAGTGAAAAATAGCAGCTTTGAGAAAAGCTGTTTCATTGTCCATGATAATTGGGTTATGTCTGGGGACTTCAGGCTTTCTCTACAGAAATTGTTGCAGACCTCCCACACACCAGAACCAGTGGCAAGAACATACTCAGCCGACAAAGGCAAATATTAATACTTTGACTAGGTTTTACAGTCTTATCATGACCCTAAAACATCATTAACAGTGTAAACAAGTTGGCCATAAATAACGATAACATTATTAGCTTCACCTCTGCACAGCAAAATTAGAAACAACTCAAGGAAATGATAAAGTGATTTAGCTCTAAATAGTCAGCCTGTAGTCCAGCAGCTGACTACATGAGCTCACAGACTAACTAGTGGGATTTTTCTCTATTTTCATAGGAATATTTCAGGTTTAATTATGTTCAGACTGTGATAGAGTGATGACCAATGGCCTGTAGTTTAGGTTTCCTAGTTGTTTTAGATCAGGTCATGTTTTTTAGTTCAGTTATGTTCACTCAGATCTTTGTTTTTCCTCCATTGGTCACACACAAGGTTTTATCTGTCAGTTATCAAGTTATTTCTCTTTTATTCGGTTAACTTGCAGTATGATTGAGTTTTTTCGACTTCATCAGGTCCTCAGCTTTTCCTGTTTGAAGCTTAATCCATCTCCTTCTAGTAGGACCTCTTAGTCCAGACTGGGTGGAAGGTTTACAAACTAAATCTATTCAGAGACTCTTTAATGATGATGACGAGACAGTCTGAGGCACTCTTAACCACTGACTCTATATGAGAACTGGACCAAGTGAATGTGACGCCACCCATAAAAATTTTTTGTTGATTTTTTTGTTGAAGCCAGACATTATCAGTAAGTAGTGATTGGTCCAAATCAGTCTGAACCAACATTTATATGGCAACCCGTCTAAACAATCAGGAATGAGCTTGTTGGAAGTCCACACCCCTGCAACAAGTGAATCTGTCAAATGGAAAAGCGGATGTGGCGGCCAGCAACCACCACATGCTTTCATCGAGGCATCTGATTGGTCAGTTTATAATTTAAATAACTTGCATTACAGAAAAAAATCATGAAAAAATGTGGAATTATCAAGAGCAAAGGTGCTCATTACGTTGATCAGGACCACAAAGGACGTGTGGGTAGATCCCAGCCCACTAAAGATAAATGAAATAAAAAACTTGTATTTTTTTAAATCCATCAGCCAATAATCCCTCTCACCATGAAGTACATCACTTGATTGACATGCAGAAACATCAAACATCATCTGATACATACATCACGCCACATGCGTGTTTAACTACACTGAGCGCACATTGTTTTTGCCATCAGAAAGCCTCTGGTGGCCCGACTGTCCCCCGGGTCTCAGGAGCATTTAGAATAACACAACATCCCTTAGACGTCTATAGAAGTCTAAGGGATTTTGGCTTCTTGGAACCAGCACATTCTTCCTGTTTGGAACACCAGGGATGAGGGTTACTCAGTCCAGTTCTCGCATACAGTCAATGCTCTTAACTCATCAGCTCAAGAATTTGGGAAGAGAAACGCATACTTCTTAAGAATACTGTAAATGTGGATAAGCCATTGGCTGTGACTACCTGGATAACAGGTGTGGTCATATGATCTGCTGGGTTCTGTGCAGACGTTTTTTGTTATTTAGAACCTGAACTTTACTAAAAGGACAATAAAATGGCCAAACCCGTCTGACAATGGCTGCAACACTTCAACAACAAAAATGCACTCCCTGATGTGAAAACTACAAGGTTTTTTGTTGTCAGTGGCAAATTTTAGCAGCCGAACACGTCATTATCTTTGATTCAGTGGGATAATTATGGTCTGATTGCTTTTAATCTGCAGCTTGTTTATTCATGACTGTCTTGCTTATGTAAGATCACCAAAGAACTAGAGGAGCCCTGTCACTGCACATTTAGATTTGATTTGATTTAGTACAAGCATCAATTGTTGTTAATAAAATAAACTAAAAAAATCACGCAGATTTGTCAAACTCATTACAGAAATGATGAAATGCATAGATAAAAAACAAAACAAAAACAAAGGCACACTTAAGTCACATTTGCTTAATTAAATACAGTAATCATTAACTAAAGACATGCTGAGCTTGATTTAGTGCTTTAAAAGGAGCAGGAAGAAGCAAGATTATATAATCCCCCCCCCGACAGAGTTCATTCATTTGATAGTTTGACATAGTTTTTTTAATCCAGTTCTGATCCAATAGATTCTTTTCAAGTTACAAAATCCAGTGATTATTAATGATTGATGAACTTCAGAAAACATTCATTCATGATTTCAGTAAACAGTAATGGTAGCCTTTATGTAATAATCATTGATTATCATTAGATGACACGATCACATTAAACCAGTAATTATTGCTACACATTGCAGATCAAGTAAAAAAAATCAATAGCTTATTGGTTGTAATTCAAACCTTTCAGTAATCATTATTGCACATTACAATGTAATACTCATTGATTGTAATTAAAAGAGCTTTGATTATTTCACCACAATCAAGTTCACACGTATTTGGAATTATTCAAACACCTTTTGATCCTTAACTCCTCTTATCTTCATATCCTGAAATCAGAGTTTCTTTATACATTTTCTTGAACATTTGGATATTTGAAACATTGTTTGAGTTCATTACTTAACCCGGTCCAAAGTTTAGTGCCACACATCGACACACAAAAACGTTTCTTTGTGGTTCTTATCAGTTTGATCTTGAAGTTCCTACATCCCCTCAGTTTGTTCCTCCTTCATTTTCTGAGAACTATTTTTGGATATTGAATGGTAACGATTTCCCACTAGCGCTGTATAGAAGTTGTGCAGTGTAAAAATCCACAAGGTCAAACTGTTTTAAAAGTCTAGATTGATCAAATATATTGTTTGTATGATCAATTTTTAAAAAATGACCTGTTTATGTACAGTTTTACGGTCAAATATAGTAAAACATAGCAAAATGTTAAAAGTAAAATAATTCAACCCCATGTATAAGTCATAAATATAGAATCTGACTAAAAAGACAAAATTTATTATTGGAACCAACCAGGAGTTATTTGTAAATTAGAATATTTAGCCACGAACTTGTGTCACATTCACATTGAAAATCTAGGTTCCTGAGTTGTATTATATATATTTTCATCAAGTGTTGTCAAGTATCTAATTTTAAGAAATGAGAGGAACAATCTTGGATTTCTCCACTATACTATTGTTTCATAAAATTAAAAACATTTGAGAGAAGGGGGAATGATTTTGACTTCCTTTTGCAAATAACCCTAGTGTGTTTTTGGTGAACTGTGCCTGGCTCCTAATGGTTTTCATTTCAAAAAACCTTATCCAGGTACCCATAAGATCAGCCATAAGATAATTAGAACAGGTTCATAGTGTCTGCTGCAGTCAAGGTTAAAGTTGATGCTTAAGTACGAATGTGCAGCTTAGTTTTGTCCAGGAGGTGTGAACTATGGAAGATTAAAACATTGAACCTGCTGTGAAACTTTCCTTTCATTTTTCCTTGTCGATTTGTCTGTCATTGTCAGGCCCTGAGCCACATCTCTCCCGTTGTCTTTTTTTTCCCCTTCTTTTCTAATTGCAGATGCAGAAGTGCTCTGTGGGTGAAAGTTGATGCCTAATCACCATCAGAGTGGCTATTAAAATGATTCTCCTGCTGCTATTCTCTGCCAGGTTTTGGTTCACCACAGTCTGTTTCTTTCAGTATTTCAGAACAATCTTTCTTTTTTTTTTTTTCCAAAAACCCTCTCTTCTGTTTCACATTTCTAAGCCTTGTTTATGTCTTTTCTGAGCTTGGTCCTTTTTTCTGTTTTTTCTTTTCTTCTGGGTCTGGATTTTGAGTTAAGCTTCAAAACTAATATTTAATAATAACAATAACAAATAATATAAATCATATTTAGGAAGGATATTTAGAAATGTTCAGACTAGAAGGAGTAGATCTTTCCACATTCATGTACTCCCCTGTACAGCTGGTTTCCGCTCTACATCAAGCTTGTATGAGGCCTCAAACTGGGAAATATTCCTCTGAGACAATCATAGTCTTTGATGTAAGTTCTGTCTTGACTGCAGGGCCAGCAGACGGTGACTCCAGATATGCACGAACTGATTGAATTTGTGTGTCTGTGTGGGCACATGTGAACTGAGGGTGGTGAGTGATGCTGATGTGAGCCTGTATCTCTCCGAGCTGTCCAGACATCTTCACAGTGTGATGGAGCCAAAAGGAGCAGATGACACATTCAGGACAAGTCCCAAGAAAACACGTCTGACCAGGTCAGGTATTTTAGTACAGGTACTCGTATCAAATAACAGCTTCAGCAGATGCAAGTTCTGCGGCGAGTATGAAGTGTTAGAAATGCGTAGGTTGTTTTGGCATCAGCTAAATGGGTAAATGTGGTCCAAAAAAAAAAAAAAGCAAGACAGACAGTTTAACTGCCATCTCCAAAACACCTCATCCCCATCCCTGCAAATTAAATCAAATTAAAGCCAGTAGTGGAGTCAGATGACAGCATGAAGATAATTTTGTTAAGCCACTACTGAAGAAACATGGAGGCAGAGTGAGTTTTTTTTTTTTGCTTCGCGTAGCAGGCTAATCTAATAATCTGAGCGCAGGAACAACAACTTTGCCTCGCTGGAAATTGAAGGAGTCGCGTTTATAAATTAATCCCCAGAGCAGAAGGAAAACAAAAGGAAAAATGACGTACAAACGGTGGAGAGGCGGACCGCTCGCCCAACCTAAACCCCGTCTGCATTGATATAAAAATAACCTGAACACCCACACACTTTCACACTGGAGGAATAATCCCTGGGTAACTTGGGCGTATTTAATCTGTCTCTCATTTTCAAGAGGGATTAAATCTTACCTTCTAATCTGCTTTAAGTCCCTAAATCAAATCTCATTGGTGCACTTCTCCCTAAGCAGAGGGAAATCTTCCATCTGGATGTCTGACAGTTGAACTGAAAGTCCTCAGTGTATCAGCAGTACACGGCCGCGTCCATCCATGTGGACTTATGGAGGATGATCTCTGGGTTTTCTGACATCCTTGGCATCAAAGTTTTTACAGTTAAAGTTTAGAGTGCAGATGTTCAGTAGTGAGCACTGTCTCCCCGCCTGGTTTGTGTCTCACCTTGATCTGAACTGAGTGAAGACGTGTAAATGTTACATAACTGGAGGCAGGGATGGAAAACTGATGAAAATTAGTGTATTATCTGGTGGGAAAAAAATGATTTTCAGAGATTGTGAAATACTGTAATCAAGAAATGTCTGCAAGTGCACAATCTTGCATTAAAAAAAACCCTAATTGGGGATGGGGGCAATTGTCTAATTTTGGTAATGGGAGCCTCAGTGGCTCCGTGGTTGCTAGGCATCTGTGAGATCACATGCTGCATTCAGGCATTGTCATGAGCCCTCCTGCTTGATTTGCAGCAGTGATGTCGGTTCTTTCTCCACATCCTTGCTGCTTATTCCAGCCTGTTCACATTTATTTCAGTTTAGAACACAGTAAACCTTTTAAACTCCTCTCTTTTTTCTCATTTCAGAGCAAAGATCAGCTCCAATGTGTACTTACCCTGAAATAATCGCTGCATGCTGCCAGGACCGCTTTGTGGGCGTGAAATTTCTGCTCACCAGCGACAAGCGTCACGTCGCACAGCAGGCCGTCCTTCCTCTGCTGGTTGAGGGCAGAGAGAACCGAGTCCTGGTGGGACTTTGAATGGCATAGCCTCTGTCCTGTCAACATCTCCTTACTGCTGCAGACACACACGCACACACATATATACACAACAGATGTTGTCAAACAAGATTTCACTGGATTTATTACATAAGAGAAAGCTGTCATATTAGTGACGGTAAAAAAAAGCTCCTAATGCTAGTGCTATTCACAGTTTCCATGGCTGGTAAAAAACAGCATTATAGGCCTTAAAACAGTCCATAAAACAGATTTAAATCAGTGTTTTTGATGGATTATCTCAATAGTCTACTAAATAAGAGCTAGAATCCCAGATGTGTCCTTTGTTATGAATTTTAAAGTGAAAAAGTTTGTAACTTTTGGAGCAGCTGCACGTGACTACATTTCTGTGGTTCAAGCTCAGTGGAGGAAACATGATCAAAGCGAGGCAGCTGCCAGTCGAAACAGCAAAGAGGATTTTAACGCTCCTCCTAAAAGATAACTTAATATGAAAATGTGCACATAAATATAAAAAGAAACAGACAAATTACCAAAAGAAAAAAAAGAGAAACACCTTTAAAAGTCATAACTAAAGATATCTGACGTTTGAGAAAAATTCTGGACATCACCAGCAAAAAAAACATAACTAAAAACTTTTAATGATGAAATAAATGTGAATTATAAGTCTCACTTTAATCATCTAATCAATTTGGACCTGTGGGCCGCAGAGAGCACAGTTGTTTTTATGAAACTTATGATCTTTTTAACCTGGCTTTTAGCTAATTTTACTACTTTTATTCTTTTATTTATTCATCCACTTTTTAATTTTTTTTTCTTTATCGATGTTATCATGTTTTATGAATTTTAGGTTATCAATGATCTCTTTTAATATTCCTTGTGCTGATGCTTTATTTTGCTTTTATTTATAGCTTTTATCAGTATGTTTACTTTTTAATTATCTTTTTTACTTTAAATTTTTATTTCTAGTGCTTCCTCTGTTTGGACCTCTCCCTTTGGGTCGGCTGCTGTTCAGCCGCTGCAGCTCTAGATGGGGACCTGCATCTCCACTTTGCTGTGGTGGAGCGGTCCCCACCTGTGATGCTGCATTTGGCTGGCTATGTTATTCACAGAGAGGGAGGTTCCAATTATTATTAGCGTTTCCAATAACAAACATTCTGTTTTTGTGCTCAGCCTAGTTTTTATTTTTTTAATTGTGTTGTGGTGGGAGGTGTGAAAGGGGTGGGGGTGGTAGGGTTGTGTGTAGGTATGGGGGAGGGGTGCTCTTTTTATTTTCGTGCTTATTTTTATATTATTTATTTTTGTTTTGTTTTAATGTAAAGCACTTTGTGTTATGCTTTCATAGGAAAAGTGTTATACAAATAAAGTTTGATTTGATTTGAATCATCTACGGATTTATTTTTTAATTGTTCCCAGTGGTCTTTTATTTATGATTATGTCGTTTTTTGCCAAAATAAAAAAAAAACCTGTGTTGTTTTCTGGGACATAGTTTCTGCAGAGTGGCAGGAGTTCATTTGAAATTCATCCCTTAAGTTGTGGGTGGGACTATTGGCACGAAGCAACCCCGCCCCCCTTCCCCGTTGCTGAGACCTCATAGCAGGGAGCTTGTGGCCCATTCACCGTATTTTCTACATCACAAATAAGTTGTTTTTGAAACTGAAATTTTTTTCTTCTGCTCCTGATTTGCAATGATTTGAAAAAGAAATAGTCCAACATGGAATTCTGAGATTAACCTTCTTTATGCATGTCCTCCATCGTCAAAAAAAGGCCACAAGAACATGTTAAAAAACACAGAGTGGGTATTTACACTGGGCAAAAGGTATTCAGTCAGCAACCAATTGTGGAAGTTCTCCCACTAAAAAAGATGAGAGAGGACAGTAATTCTCATCATATGTAAACCTCAACTACGATAAAACACAGAAAATCACATTGTCTGATTATTAAATAATTTATTTGTAAATTATGGTGAAAAAAAAGTATTTGGCCGCCTACAAACAAGAGGATTTCTGACTCTCACAGACCTGTAACGTCTTCTGTAGAGGATCCTCTGTCCTCCACTCGTTACCTGTATTAATGGCTCCTGTTTGAACTGGTTATCTATATAAAGACACCTGTCCACAACCTCAAACAGTCACATTCCAAACTCCACTATGGCCAAGATCAAAGAGCTGTCTAAGGACACCAGAAAACAAGACTGTTGACCTGCACCAGGCTGGGAGACTGAATCTGCAACAGGTAAGCAGCTTGGTGTGAAGAAATTAACTGTTGGAGCAAATATTAGGAAAGGGAAGACATACAAGACCACTGATGATCTCCCTCCATCTGGGACTCCCCACAAGATCTCACCCCTTGGGGTCAACATGATCACAAGAACGGTGGGCAAGAATCCCAGAACCACACAGGAGGACCTAGTGAATGACCTGCAGAGAGCTGGGACCAAAGAAACAAAGGCTACCATCTGTAACACTACGCCGCCACAGACTCAAATCAATCCTGCAGTGCCAGACGTGTCCCCCTACCAAAGCCAGTACATGTGCAGGCCCGTCTAACGTTTGCTAGAGAGCATTTGGATGATCCAGAAGACTATTGGGGGAATGTTCTATGGTCAGATGAAACCAAAATAGAACTTTTTGGTAAGAACTCTACTCTGGAGGAGAAGGAATGCTGAGTTGTATCCAGAGAGCACCATACCTTCTGTAAAGCATGGGGGTGGAAACATCATGCTTTGGGGCTGTTTCTCAGCAAAGGAACCAGGATGACTGATCCATGTAAAGGACAGAATGAATGGGGCCACTTATCGTCAGCTTTTGAGTGAAAACCTCCTTTCATCAGCAAATGCATTGAAGTTGAAACATGGTTGAGTCTTTCAGCATGACAACGATCCCAAACACACTGCCCAGGTAACAAAGGAGTGGCTTTGTAAGAAGAATTTAAGGGTCCTGGAGTGGTCAGTTTCCAGATCTCAACCCCGTAGAAAATCTTTGGAGGGAGTTGAAAGTCTGTGTTGCTCCGCAAAAGCTCCAAAACATCACTGCTGTAGAGGAGATCTGCATGGAGGAATAGGCCAAAATACCTGCAACAGTTTGTGAGAAACTTGTAAAGACTTACAGAAAACGTTTGACTGCTGTCGTTGCCAACAAAGTATATATTACAAAGTACTGAGTTAAACATTTGTTATCAACCAACTACTTTTTTTCATTATTAAAAATCAGACAATGTGATTTTCTGGACTTTTTTTCTCATCTTCTCTCTAATAGTTGAGGTAAATCTATGATGAAACGTACAGGCCTCTCTCATCTTTGTCAGTGGGAGAACTTGAACAGTTGGTGGCTGACTAAATCTTTTTTTTGCCCCACTGTGCGTAATTATTTTTAAAACAATTGTAGACAGGATGATTAATCCATAATGGTTTAGCTTTCTTGTCTTTTCTTGTCTTTTCTCTTCCACACATCACCATTTTAACCGCGGTCTGGACAATCGCTCTAATTTAACCGTTGCTGGGAGGCTTGTCACCTTCACGGCAGAGAGCGTGAGACAAAAGATAAAGGCGATTGTGTAGGTGCGAGCATGTATGCTAGGGGCGTCGTGAAGAAGGTGGCAGGAAAGTGAAAAACAAAGGGAAGAAGAGGAGGTAAGGAAGAGCAGCTAGAGGCTGGGTCCTACAGTGTTTGCCGTTTTACACATTATCCAGCTCATTCTGGAATTTAAAGATCTAGAGGAGGCTTTAAGCGCCAACATTATGGAGCTCACTGCCCAAGTCCAGTGTGTGCTCAGTGACAACAATAATCTGAACATTTGGGTGTGGAAGACAACAATGTAAGCCTTCCCTGGACATCATGATCAACTATTGATCAATGACTTCTCAGCAAACAGAAAGAAATGGTTCTAGCAAGTAAACATATAAAGACCAGGAACAATGAGATTGAGGACTTTATTTATAATCCAATTGATCTAAATGGATCCTTGTGACAGTGCCCTGGTCTGTTTTTATTGCGCACACACAGCAATTGTAGCAGACTTTTATTCTTCTGATGATTTAATCTGTCACCTAAGCTGTGGAGCAGCAGGTCGTGGACCAAGCCAGGGCACAGGTGTGTCAAGAAGGGTTTTTCCATCTCCACAACTCATTTTTACCTCTACCCTGTATCTGATTATAACTTTAAATCTAAAGAAAAAAATGTAATCTATAAAAAAATTGCTTAGCTTTTGTCATTCATGTAAACCTTAGCCTATAGTGGCTTTACTCACAAAGAGCAATGTTTGCTGTCCATTAATTCACACTTTACCTCTAAACTCATACTTTACCTCCAAGTGTTCACATCCTATCAGCAGCTCCGTCCTTAATAAACGCACATTTACCAAATCAATTGAAATAGTTCAAATTCAAAATATTGGAAAGAATTGAAATTTTGTTTTGTTTTAGCTTCCATGAGACACACATAGATTCTGAACGTATGCAGCAAATATGTGGATACCTTTTGCTTTTATCTGTTATCGTTGCTGTTATTCATACTTCCACTGCTGTTCATCTTTGGACCTAATCCATGCAAGGATTTCTCATCATGAATTAGATTACATGATGATTAAACAGGTTTCATCCAGAAACTGAAAGCCTGAAAAATGAAACAGAAACTCTATTGATGGATTTCATGGTACCTCCTTGCTAATGTTCTTTGAGACCGTCTGTAACCACATGAGTGTCCTGAGTGGAGCACCTACCTAAGGCTGGGTACAGAAGGCATGCCCCTTCACACAGGGAGAGGTAATGGAGGTGAAGGGAGGTGCAATGAAGCTCCTGAGGACTCTCCGGGTGCAAACATCAGCCTGATAGGACAGAACAGCATGTCAGCTTCAGTCAGTCCAGCCACTTCACCCAGTCGCATTGTGACAGCCCCCTGTGCAATGTGTGAAGAGGTGCCACCTCGCGTCATGACTAATGCTGACTTGTCTCTTCTCTCAGAGAAGCTGCTGACACTTCTAATAGTTCTTCCTTCAAGTCCTTTTGAACCAGGTCCTACATGTGGAGCTACAACCTTGACGTGATGTGCTAATCACCTGCGAGGCACAGGCTTTCACACAAGAGGTCATAACAGACACTCAGCCACTGTGGACACTTGCATTACCAACACACAAGTTCCGCTCCCATGCTGGAGAGCAGTCTGTGTATTTAGAAAGTTGAACTAGAGCATCTGTGGAGCTGAGACCACACCTGACTGCTCTGCAGTATCATTCACAGTGAGATGGACCTGCTCGCCGATGACCTTCAGACACATGGATGCAGGCAGCAGCTACTGATGGAAGGAGGAAACGTGGACCCACTTTGACAGCTTGGACCAACCCACGCCATGCACACATGTCCTGTTTACTTCAAAATAAAGCCAAAAACACAAATAAAAACTACAAAATGCGTGCATCAATAATTAAGTCCCATTTATTTATGTATTCAAAATCATAAATTTTGAACCTTAAATTTAAAAATGCCAGACTGTTTTTAGACGGTATGTGTATTTAGAGTATGATCATCACAACAAGTAGGCCATTGTTCCCTGCAAAACACTAATCTCCTGACTGAAAATAACCGCAGTATAAGGTTCTCTTTTAGCACATGAGACAGATTTTACGCATGAGCAGCGTGCGGATTCTGTGGAGAAAGGTTTAGGTTGCCAGATAGCCAGACACCATTAGTGTATTAATTGTCACTTCCCAAAAGCTCCCAGCTGTCAAAGGGTCTCCTAGCAACAGGCCAGCGCCTCGGTCCACAAACCAGGAGGGGGATTGAGAGATGAGCTGAAGCCCCTGTTGAATACACGGAGCACTTTCTTTGCTGGAATTCACTGCGCTTCCTAGACGGAGCGCTCCGCGCGCGCGTACCTTACCTCACATGGATGAGATCTGAGTCGGTGGCGTCCCCGCCAGCGGCGCCTCCGGTACAAATGTCATTGGAGTCCAGGGTCTGGCTCCCGCACATCCGGCCAGAGGAAGCGAGGCTGCAGCGGCAGGCAGATGCGCTCGCTTATCAGCGATACTTATTGGCTGCAACCCAGTGAAGCACCTCAATTGTTAAACTAAAGCCCCGCCTCCTCACACAGTCATGTAACTGCGGCCATTGTCGAGAAACGGCGCCCTCTGGTGGACAGTTGAGGTGTGGCACATTGGTGAGCCACGTGAAACCACCAACAACTGTATAAAAGATAAACTTTTTGGAATAAAAATAACAGCCATCGAAACCACTAAATTTACAAATTATTTGCACAGCAAATGACTAAAGCAATGAAGCTGCACTACAACAGTAAAATGTTCACTACAGATCAATCTAGCAAACTCATGTGACGCCTCATCATTTTATTTCCCCTTCATCTATCACGTTTTATATCCGGTCCAAGTCTTGCCAGTTTTCAGTCCTCTTCGTTGGACGTATCAATGAAGGTAAGGAGTCGGAGTGCAGGAGTGTTACTGGTGACTTTGTATCAAGGTGCGAGCAGAATCACCTGCAGCTCAACATCACCAAAACAATGGATCTGGTGGTGGACCTGAAGAAGACCAGGTCTCCCCTGTGTCCATCCAGGGGGTCATGTGGACAACTGGTGTAGAAGTACCTCTCAGTCTATTGACAACAAACTGGACTGAGGTCAGAATATTAATGCTCTCTGTACAAAAGGTCAGACCCCACTCTACTTCTTGAGGAGGCTCGGGTCATTTAACATCTGTAAACCCATGATGAGGAGGTTTTATGAATCTGCTGCCTGTAGAGCTATCTTGTTTGCTGGGATGTGCTGAGGCAGCAGACTAAAGGTCGCAGAGTCAAACAGACGGAATAAACTGATCTTCTATCCAGTGATGGAGAGAAGGATGCTTTTTTAAAAACTGCGAAGCATCCTGGACAACTTCACCCATCCCTTCTACCAGCACCTGGACCAATATAGTAGGACACAGACGGCAAGACTAAGACCCCCCCTTAACAATAACTGAGGCCCACAGAAGATCTTTCCTTCCTGCAACAATAAAACTGTATAGCTCCTCTATGAAAACCTGCGTACTTCATACTGACAGTATTTTAGAATCATTTCACACAGTGCTAATTTGCACTGTAATCATGTATTTGTGATGTAGCTTTTTGGTTTGTTTGTTGCATGTTAGCATTTTGTGTGGAGTACTTGGTTAATGCTAATGCAATTTACCTTTGGGATGAATAAAGGGTTCTGATTGTTATAATCCTGATGCTGTCTATATAATGTCTGACTAAAATCTAAAACCCTAAGAAAAACACAGAAGAAATCTGTTGCTCCCTCTAGTGGTACAAAAGCATTAAAACAGAACAGCATCTTGGCTAGTTTCCACTGTAGAGTGCGTGTAAAGTTTAAGGGGCAGTAAATCACATTTTTACTTTAATTAATTACCTAACTGTTGAGATTTAGACAAGACTTTCTTTAATAAACAAATCTAAACAGTCTACCCCTCCCCGCGCGCTCTCAATTTAACCAGCTGCTCTACTATGTTCAAGTGACACACGGCTATTCCCCAGTTACTCTGAAATGACAAATAATAATGATAATAATACACTTTATTTGTATAGCACCTTTCAAGATAAAAAAAAAATACAAAGTGTTTCACAGTAAAACAGAATATGAAAAAAAGAATTATGAAAAAGCTATTTTAAAAAGATGTGTTTTAGCTGAGGGCCTAACAGCTTTTTATGTGCCCTTTTAGTTCGTTTCTGTAATATGCTGATAAGAATGTATTAACTTAGCAATAATAAATCATTTAATGGTGACCTAAACAAAGAATAGGCAACCACAACAAAACAATTTTGATTTTCTTGTTTGATTTTAACAACTCTTGTATTTCTGGATTCCTTCAATACTAAAATACTCAAAAAAAATTCTGAAGAAAAACAATTGCACAAATATTGGGACAAGGGATTTGGGCTTAAAAAAAAGTTTAAAAATTGCGTTTACATTTTAACAACAAATTAAATTAAAGGTATCCTGATAAATAAAAAGTTAGATTCACAAGAACAGATTTTAAAAAAAAAATCCAACCACTCAGACTCTTTTTTTTATTTGCCCACCAAAAGGGTTTTAAAACACAATTCAAAAATGAAGTCTTAAACAAAACTATCTACAAATCAAATTTACATAAAGACTTTCAAATTATAACGCTTAAAGATATAACTAAAAAGATTTAAAATGCCACGCTTTATTTGGTATTTATATTGAGAAATGTTTGATTACCATGCATTTCTCATAAGATTTATTACATGTACTGAATTTTTACGTTTGTTTATATATTTATTATCTGTATTATAATTATTTTTTAACCAACAGTTGAGCAGACAGATGAGAGCTGAAGGCCTCTTCTGTTGGACATTTCTTAGTGCTACAGCAGGAGGTTCTGGATCTTCTGACACACAAGGTGTACATTTTAATAAACCCCTCATGTAATTTAGGCTAAACTTTATTTATCTTTATTATATTTTTATCTTTTTTATGTGCGTTTATATTTTTAAAATAGCTTGGTTTTAGCAAATGTGAAATGGTGTAAATAAATGTACAACTTTAAAAAGTGATGATAAAACACGTTTTATTAAGGTGTAATGGGGTAGACCTCTTTTTAGTTCATTTTGAGTTCCAACCCCGCCTTTGAGTCTCATATTTCCCACTGCACCTGAAGGCAGCTCACACTGAAGGATCGCAGGCGTGCGCGAGCTCCGCGCAGGCGTACAGAGGTCCAGACGCTCGGAGCCCCTCCGAGCCCACTCCGCCGCGGTTCTGTGTGGCAGCGGCTCCTCAACAGCTGTGGGTAAGTGTTTGTGTTGTGTTTACCTTCATTCCGGCGGGGATTTTCTGCTTTTTACACGTCTTCACCGACGTCAAGTCGCCCTCTGAGCCGTGAGCCGACCAACCCGGGACTCCGCCGCCTCCCTCGGCCGGTTACGGAGTTTTCCCTGCGGTGAACGGAAACCTGCAGGAAAAAAAGTCACGTTTGTTGAAATGAGAGACACACCTAAGACAAGCTGTTGTTGTACGAGTCAAAAACTTTCCACTTGGCTAACTTTTACTAAATTTACGCCTTTGTGTTTGATTTGAAAGCTAGCTTAAACTTTGAAAAATATATTTGGCGAAAATATGCAGGTTTTCTTCCAACTGTAGCCTACGATTCTTCAGTGACCTCATAAAAATAAGCTAAATCACGTACATGCACAAAAAAAAATCAATTAAAGGTTCCTCTGAACTGAACTCACTGCCAAACATAGAAACAGTGTCACACCATACGAATAGAAATCCACTTTTGTTGTGTTTTATTATTCAGATGATAGGATTAAGTTAACTAAAATTGCATCATATGAACTGGATTAAAGCTTTAGGAAAGTGTTTCTGTTTCAGGCCTAAAGTTTAAGGCTCCTCTGCTGGGTTCCAGCGTCTGACACTTTAATGTGAAGTTAAATAGGCTCCAACAAGCTGAGACCCATTCTCCTGCATGAGCCGGGATCTGCAGCCTTCTGCAGACGTCTGACTGCATGGCTGCTGTCCACTCCTGGGAGTGGGCTCTCAGTGCAGACAGACTGCAGTCCCAGCAGCTCCTTTGGAGAGTCAGGGAGGAGTCGAGGCCAACATCTGCTGTGTTGGAGTGTCTCAGAAGAAGCTCTCTTTAAACAAGCCTAATCTAATCAGTTTCTTCAGAATTTCCTGTGTTATTGTTCAAACTGAAGCGGCTCTGGCTGCTGTCTGCTGCAGGTAAGACTCCTAACTACTCATAAGTACCTCACACAACCCCACTTCAAAGAAACCTGAGTATCCCTTTAATTTCACCGACTGATGCTGTAAAGAGCAGCTTTAAACTGGGTCCTGAAGACCTTAAGGTAATTGTAGAGGAGCACTCGTACACTAGGTTGTGATATTTTCAGGTTTTTCAGTCAGTCGCCTCTCTGTAGTTAACAACTACATCATTTAGAAAGGTTTTCCTAAAGTAATTTCGTTTATTTCAGGTGGTGCAAGTCCACTGTGTAACCCAGGAACACGTGCTGACCAACAATGAGAGGCCCGAGACCCCCTCAGCAGAGCTGATCTGCGGCTGATGGACTGACGAGAAGGAATCTCCGCCAGCATCCTCGCACAGGACCAGAGATAAACTTGTGGTTGACTGACACGATTCCTCCCCGTCAGCTGACGCCATGCGGACGCCGGGGCCGCTGTGGCTGGGCCTGGCCCTCGTTTGGGCTGGAAGCTGCCGCGCTCACAGCTTCTTCACCTGTGAGCCCATCAAAGTGCACCGCTGCATGGGGATGCCCTACAACATGACTTTCTTTCCCAACATGATGGAGCACTATGATCAGGAGATTGCAGCCAGTAAGATGGAGGTGAGTTTTGTTATTTTAACCCTTTTAACACCAGAGCTTTAGCCCTCCAGTGTTGACATTCTTTTAACTACCGTAACACTACGACTGTTTACACAATTAACGTAAATCAACTGATTGTGACGCGGAGAAAAGCGGCTCCCAATCAGCTGATTTACGTTGATGGCGTAAACGGTCAATGATTGATGGTATCTCAAAGAGCGTGCTGTATGCATCTGTTGCCGGCAACATTTCTGGTGTTAAAGGGTTAACACATCGTATTCAAATGACTTCCCAAACAATCATGTTTGACATTTGCCACATAAACTTAAATCCTATATTTTCTTTTATTGCTTATGTGTTGGTGTTCATAATCATTTTTTGATATTTGAGCTGGTTGTTTTGGTATAAAGGATCCGCGTACATATAAATGTGAACAATGTGAAGAAGACCAGCCTTCAAAGGACATTTTCAGGTGAACTACAACCCAGAACTTTTCAGCCAGCGCTGGCATTACCTCATTAAAGACCCACTTTGATCATCTTTTGATCCATTTTCAAAGCGGTGCCACTGGTCTTTAATTATGATTATGCTGTTTTTAGCCAAAATGGAAAAAAATGTTTGCTTTCTAGGACATCCTTTCTGCAGAGCAGCAGGAAGCCATTAGAAATTCATTCTTTATTTACACATTTTTTCCCAAAGGACATTAATAGGTAAATCACTAAAATTGCAGGATTTTCATATTAATATACCAAATAAATATAATAAAACAGTAAATATAATCAAATAAAAAAAGACATTGAGTATTTTACATTTTCCCAAACCTTTGGGAAAAGATGAGATTTGAAAGTACAGGAGTCAGCAGTAAAAAAAAAAGAAGAGATGGAAGCATTTGCCAAAGTACAAATACGGCAAAATGTGCCAAATGGAAGTGTTAAAACACGAGAAAACGGAACATGAAATAAAATGGCTTGACGTGTTGTTCGCTGTTGCACATGGAGCCCAGAGCAGCAATAATCTTAATCAATGATAATCTTAGGATAGAAAACTATCGGTGCCTCGGGTTCGAGCAGCCGGCCTCAGAAGGAGTATGTGTCGTTCCTGCTCTAAGCGTTTTAGTGTGAGCTGGCAGCCGCAGACCAGGTGATGCCGCCGTGTTCCACAATGGGCCGAATGTTGGCGTGATGTGCAGTTAGAAGACATAGAAGATAGAAGAGTTAGCTAGTTCGTTAATTAGAGTACATGTTGAAAACAGTTAGTTAAAGTTAGTTAAATTAAGATTAATTAATTAAATTAATTAATTAAGAGTTAGTTAAATTGGTCATCAAATGACTTCTGGCCTCAAGCAAGTTTCCATGGTGACTGAATTAAACTAGAGGTTTAAAGAAAAGTGCTTCATGACCATTTAAAAACCATAAAGTAGGCACATATATTGTAACATAGCGCAGTTTGAACCCTGGTCTATTATTTAGAGGCTCTGACTATATACAGTGTAGGGCAGCACAATTTGAGGAAATCCTGCGATGTGCCATATTAGTGATCAATATTGCGATGACGATATAACTATCGACACATGAACAAATGGCAAAACAACCAAAAACATTATTTCCTCTTCACTGCAGCAGTTTAATTTAAATAACCTAAATTACGCTCCAAATGACCCTGGTCTACATGGGAGGCGAGCATCTGACATCAAAGGGCTCCATCTGATTGGACAAATGCATAAAGGGATTTATTTGATTTGTTAAATACTTCAAGCTGCCATAAGATTGTTTTAGCGCGTTTTTAAGGTCATCGTCTTTTGCGATATGCGGGAGAACGATAAATTTGCAATTTATTGTGTCGGCCTAATGCAGCACAAATACCAGGTGAGTGACTTGTAATTAGCTGTTTCCAGAAACATATATTTGACCGTTTATCAAAATCTCAAGCCTGATATCTACAGAACATTATCCTAAAGCCAGACTTCCTATGGGTGAAGAGTTTGTAAAGATGCCGTCAGTCACTGGGGAAACTATTCATTATGGTGGTTTAGAGGTAAAGTTTTATTTAAAGCAACAACCGGTTGCACAAACCATCACCTGCTCCTAGTTTGAACACTTGAACTAGATTGATGGTTTGGGGTTAAAATTGGTATGGATGTGGAGTCTGCAGCAGCTCTGTACAGGTGAACCTGTGGGAGCGATCCTTACTTTTCTGTAAGCTCTGCAGAAACTCAACTCTCAACTCAACTCAACTTTATTTATAAAGCACTTTAAACAGAACAAGGTTCACCAAAGTGCTGAACAAAACAAAAATTAATAAAAGCACATGACAATAAAAAGCATAAAACACATAAAATAGGTCATGATTCCAACTCAGCCAAAGTGAAAAAATATGTTTTAAGAGCAGATTTAAAAATACCGAGTGAGTCCATCTGTCTGAGGTACAGGGGAAATTCATTCCAGAGTTTTGTCCTGAAGACTGAGAAGGCTCGGTCACCTCTCAGTTTTCTCCTGGTCTTCGAGACTACCAGCTGTGTCTGATTTGTTGACCTAAGGGAGCAGGGGGGGGGGGGGGGTGTACACCTGAATCAGGTCAGACAGATATTGAGTCCATGGAAACATTTAGAAATAAATAAGAGAATTTTAAAATGAATGCGTAAGCGAACTGGGATCCAATGAAGAGATGCTAAAATGGGAGTAATATGTTCTTGTTTCCGTGTACCAGTTAGAAGACTATCTGGAATCTAGCAAGTAATTTCTGGGAAAGCCCAACATAGAGAGCATTACAGTAATCCAAACGAGTAGCAAACCTAGGCAGAAGCTGTGGGGGCCTCATACAGGTGAAGGCATCACAGCTTCTCTGCAGTGCAGCTGACAGACATCTGGACCTCGTTCTGCTTCTATCAGTAGATCCATCTTTTATCTCCAAATAAGCCAAACATGTTAGGACACATTCAGATGATTTACTGCAGTGAAGCACTACAGACCTAATCCCAACTCATTTGTATAAACAGGATTAATTCAGGAGTATTTGATGGAATCCAGCGACTCATCGGACTTTTCTATACCACCCACAAATTCCAGACTAAAGCTCTGCAGGCACTTGAAGCAGAAGAGTGATGAATCTCATTAAAATTCAGTAAAGGCAGAGAAATTCTTGCTTTCAGGATTTATGGCCGATAGATCAGTGGAGAACCAGCTCTTTGCATACTTCTGTTTCACCAACGTTTGATTTAAATCACTAATAATTCTTTATAGTGTCCTCCTTGTTTATCCGAACAGTTGTGTTCTAAAAATAATCTGTGATAGTATTGCGCCAACTAGTCATCTTTATTTTTTACAATTATTACAGATGTTTTGGGGCTCTAAAACTCATTATTACACACTTTTCTCAGACAGAAATGAACATTTTCACTCTTTCTCTCCTGGTTAAACTCTCAAAGTTCAATCCTACATTGAAAAAGGTCCACTATTGTAGACTGAAAACAAAGATCTGATCGTAATAAAGATTGATGTAAATTTGTCAAACTGTACAGAAGACACGGCACAGAGGAGATTGACACAATCAGGAGGCAGAATGCAATGTGCTGTATAGAAAAAGCGTACAAAATTGCGGTAAAAAAAAATCTACGAGACTGCGAAGGGTGAACTATATCATAGCAATGGACCACTGTTGTCAACGGTGTTGATCGTTCACCTTCACTAACAATGAATGTGATGCAAAAAGGTTTTGTTTGGAGCAGAGGGAAGCATCTTCCTCGGCCTTTTAGCATATTTATTAGTAACCAAGAAGCTAAAATATCGGCACACGACTCCAAACAGATGCGCTCATTAAGTGTTAACACAAATGTCCCTGACCTCTAAGCAGGCGCCTCAAGGGGTTGTTACTGGGAATCAGGACGACCCAAATACAGGACCGAAGAGGCAAAGTGGAGTGAGGAGAAACAAAAGGCACCACTCCAAACATAACAACACAGGTATTTAGAAAAGCCAAGAAGGTTAAACAACCAGAGCATAAACACAACACAACAAATCAAATGAAGTACAGGCAGCTGTGCGCCACTCCAGGTACAGACAGGTGAAGGGGCGGAGCCCTCCAGGAGCCTCAGCCAACCTGCACTAAAAACTAAAGGAAACTCACAGACTGTGTCACGAGCTGAAAAACATACATGACATCACAGTTGGAAACAATACAAATCCCTTTCTACTTCTGTGTGTTAAAAAACATTTAAACAAAAACGAGGGAATTTATTTTTACATGCAAGTAGGTTCATCTTTGTGTTTGTTTCTCAGTAGGAGTTGACCTGAGAGGCAAAGCTGTCAGTTTGCCTTCCCTCCTACGTTCCAACTTCACCTCATTCATGGATATGATCTCTGACCGAAAGTCCAGGATCATGAGCAAAAAGCAGCCGTAATGAGCTTTTACTGAAGGATAAGCAGATCAGGGTGGGGGGGCAGAACAGTCGCTTTTCCACCTCACTGAAGGAGGGCAGTTTTGAAAACCTAAAGGTAGAAATGAAGCCAGATTTTACAGATGGATGCTCTAGTTATTCTTTACACCACGTGGTTCCTGTTGGTTGCTTGGTCTTAGTTCCAGAATGTTCTGCTTGATAGCTTGTGGAGCCAAAAGAGGTGGCCTAAAAAAACTGGAAAGGAATCTAAAGAAGAAAATCACTAGAAAGTAGTCAAATGATCTGCAGTAAGAAGTCCTAAAATAAGATTTCTAAATCTAGACAGGAGTTCCACACAAGCATTCAAACAGGGAAAAATGAGCTGAAAAAGCTGTAAGATACAATTTTATATAACCCAGTTAGTGTTTTTTTTGCTAGTTCTAAGCAAATGGTTTGTATTATTTGAGTTTTTCAGTACCTAATTACAGTTCATTTTGATTACAGTGACAAAAAACTACCGTAGTGTAATAAGTGGAAAGGACTCACTTCAAAACTAAACAAGAATATGATCTTTGTACAAGCTGGCCCATCTTAAGAAATCCCCAGAAAAATATAAAATAACACCTTTCTTATAATCTACCGTATTTTCCGGACTATAAGTCGCTCCGGAGTATAAGTCGCACCCCTTGCCAAACTATGAAAAAAAGGGCGACTTATAGTCCGGAAAATACGGTAAATCTAAATTTTTATTTCCAAAATAATGACAATGAATCCCATTCTAACTTTTCAACATGTATTGAACTTTAAAATAACATCCATGAATTGAACCACAAAACAAAGTGCAGTTGGAGTTTTTTTAAGTCTTAAATCAAGATTTTCTTTTGTTAGGAGTATGTAGCAACATGATGTTAAGTAAGGGTTAAAAAGTACTAATGCACACTTCGTCAGCCATTTACCTTTACTTAATAATATTTTCCCTATTTCTAGATCCAGGCTCTTAATGAGACAAACAATTCTTAACTGGTCTTTTTTTTTTTTTTTTTTTTTTGAGAAAAGCTTGTAAAGGTGTAAACGACTGGTCAAATATCTTGAATTGAAAACCAGATTTGAAATCTTGGCAGGGATCAAATTGTTTGCAGTGCAGGAAAGTTGCTCCGTCACGGCAACCAGCCTGGTCCTCCTTTTGAAAAGGGTGTGATGTCCGTCCCCTCTGCGGTGGAGTTTTTCTCTCTGTTGTTGGATCGTGTGTCCTGGCATTCCTGAAGACCTGGCTTTGGGTTACACACATTTGTTGTCGGAGCATGAACAAAGATTTGTTGAAGAGGCTTTTTTTTTTTTTCTTTTCCGGGGCAGATCTGAGCTTCTCGTATCACAGCAACCCCGCCACAGGCCACTGTGTCGACTTTGTTGTGAGGGACTCTGATTTCTGGAGGAAGGGGGGCAGCCACACCCAGTCTGACACAATGCGTCCTGCACATACCACAATGAGGACTCTCGTCTGTTAATGACTCACTGGTTTCCCCCCCTTATAGCCTCGTGTCTCCCGGGTGACAGGCTGACTCCCCCTGACCTATATCCAACTTGACGAACAAAACCCAGCTCTCAGAAATCTTCAATGATCTATCACAGGGAACTGTTGCTGGAATCCAGGCTTTCTTCTCGGATTCTGCAGACAAAAGCCAAACATTTTCTGTCTGCGTCCCAACCAGCACTGCAGCTTCTGAAGCAAAACACCCAGAGGTGTCAAACGTTCAGGAGAATATCAAAACCTTCAAAAGTGAGATGCCATTTTCCCCTCTTCAAGAGCTAATCAGCTCCACTTCTGCTGCTGACCCAAGCTGAAGGTTTCTGCAATTAGGGCCTGTTTGTAGTGACTGTTGTAAAGCAAATAAAGGTCAGATTGTTGAGCCTCTGGAGAAGTCCAGACCTCGGCTAGAGAGAAACAAGGACGTCCTCTGTCAGAGGGGCCTGCACCTCTGAGACGCAGACTGCTGCCAGACTAGATTTCAGGAAAAAGGACTGTACCTCACTGTGTGTGTGTGTGCGCGCGTGGGCCTCATGCAGAAATATTACCAGTTTCAGTGAGCAGGTAACTCTAAAGCTTGATGATTGACAGTTGAGTTCAGAATCTCTGTTGTGATAAAGCAGGTTTATCCATCTCTTGTGGGTTATTATTTTATGTTTTGGACCATTGTTCCATCGTCAAAGCAAAATGATCTCTCAAAACACCAAAACAAAAGACCTTCTGCTGTAGGTGTGCCAGATTTAAAGCTAGTTTATATGCACAGTGATATGTACAGACATGTGTTGAGTTTTTAAGCTCATTTGAAATTCTTGTATAACTGTCGATCCTCAGCAGACTCCCCCTGCACAGTTCTGTGCATACAAGCCGTCTTCTGGGCTTTTTCCTGTGTTTCAAATGTCTGCACGTTCATTTCCTGTTACCTTTTACCAGCCCCACACCCCCCCTTGTCTGTCTCGTATTTGTTGACCCCCGTGTTGAAACGCAAGAGAATGGCTTTCAGGGCATGAATGGAGGGCTCTGTGTGGAGCTGAAAGGAATAGCACTACAATTTACTAAATAAAGTTCAGAGTTAATTCAAAGTTTGCATTCTTCTAGTTAAGGAAAGTTGCATCTTAAGTGTTGGATTTGGTGAGGTTATAGATTTATTTAATGAAAAAGCATCCCAACAGTTGAGGCTAAAGAGAGTTCAACTGTTTAATGCTACAACCAAACAACTGTAGTCGCAGTCATAAAAGGACAACACTTTCACTGTTTCCATCATTCAAACCTAAAAAGGAATAAACTCCATAACTATAAGAGAAGAAATCAGGAACTGCTGTTGATGCAATCAATAAAAAGTTTTGTGTTTGAAAAGTTTAGATTCTAAAAATGTAAAAAGAGGAATAAAAGTGTGGAGAAAAAAATCCAGCAAAACCGAGAAGTTCACATGGAGACAGGAGATTAAAGACCCACTCCAATGAAAAGGATGTTTTCAGTGTTTAAACATGTTGTTGTGACATTTATACCCACGATGGAGGACCTTTATAGAGAATATTAAGGTATTTTTCAGTTAAAATCATTGTGAATCAGGAGCAGATTTGTGACATAAATGCTAAAAACCCTTGTGCTATCCTAGGCACGTTATCCTTGAGAGTTGGGTCATCTAGACCCACTAGACAGTGCACTGAACCTTTTTTCTTCAATGATTTGTGATCTTCACTGGTGTCCATGGATTACATGAAATCCTCTCCACCTTTATCTACCTTAGTCATGGTAGGGAGAACACGTCAATGGAAGGATCGGGTCATCTGGACCCCATAGGATAGCACAAGGGATAAAAGGTAAAAGTATAAAGAACTCTAGCTGCTCTGCAGAAACTATGTCCTAGAAAATGACTTTTAAAATGGAATAATGGAATGGAACAAATCGTCATTAAAATGGAATAATCGTAATTAAAAGACCACTGGACACGCTTTTACAGCAGATCGAAAGATGATCGGAGAAGGACTTTAAATATATCAGGTTATGGCTTTTCTGCAATTTGATAAAAATGAAAAGAATATCTATTACTAAGAAAACAGGAATTAAGTCAACTTTGAATGTGGACTCAAAGTAGAGCTGCGACTTCACTAAACACAAAGGAGACAATCAAAAAAGAAATTACTCATCTTATACACATTTCCTAGATTTTTACATCTGACCTCACAGTGAAATGCACCATCGCACCACCACCTTAGCAGTGTTGACAGTTTAGCTTTCGTTGAGGCTGAAGGACATTGAATTTACTGTCTCTAAAATCTCCACTTGCAGCCATTTATGCCCCTCGCAAAACTGCGCTGTTCCCCGGACGTCCACCATTTCCTGTGCCAAGCCTTTATCCCAGCATGCACAGAGGACAACAGGGTGATCCGGCCATGTAGGGAGAAGTGTCAGGCCGTTCTCTCTGACTGCCGGGAGAATATTCGAATCTTTGATGTCACCTGGCCTCCTGAACTTCAGTGTGACAAGTAAGAGGCTTCAGTCCACAGCAGCCTCTCCTGTGAATCTCAAGTAATCCATTATCCTGTTCTCCTCCTCAGACTGGACCCATGTGTGGTGGATGGTTCTGTGCCTCCTACAACTGCTCAACAGACCCCCTCATCTCCTAAGAGAGATCTTGGGTTTTGGTGCCCCCTGCAGCTGAAGACCAAACCGGGCCAAGGCTCGTCCTTCCTGGGTACCCAGGACTGTGCTCCACCGTGCTCCAACATGTTCTTTAAACCACACGACATTGAATTTGCCAAGACCTTCATCGGCGTGTGCTCCATCATCTGCCTCTGCGCCACACTCTTCACTTTTCTTACTTTCCTTATTGACGTGAAACGCTTCCGATACCCAGAACGGCCCATAATCTTCTACGCCGTGTGCTACAGCTTCGTGTCGCTCATTTATTTCATTGGGTTCCTGCTGGGGGACAGCGCAGCCTGTGCTAAAGCGTCCCACCCTGCCGCTGTGGACACCGTGGTGCTGGGCTCTCATAGCAAAGGCTGCACTCTGCTCTTTATGCTGCTCTACTTCTTTACCATGGCGGGTATGGTGTGGTGGGTCATTCTCACCATCACCTGGTTTCTGGCTGCTGGACCCAAGTGGAGTTGTGAGGCCATTGAAAAGAAAGCGGTAAGTTTCAAAAGCTTTTTAAAGAAAAACTGACATTACCAATAAAACTAAAGCAGTGAGGAATCATGGGTCTTCAGGAGGAACTGTTAGTCTTGTGCTTCTGTCCTTGGTGTCCAGGTGTGGTTCCATTCTGCTGCCTGGGGCATCCCAGGGGCGCTAACGGTCATGCTTCTGGCTCTAAACAAGGTGGAAGGAGACAGCATTAGTGGAGTTTGCTTTGTGGGTCTCTACGACCTGGACGCTCTCCGATACTTCGTTCTGGCGCCGCTGTGTGTGGGCGTCATTGTCGGCCTCATCCTCATTTTGGCAGGTATTGTCTCCCTCAACCACGTTCGGCAGGTCATCCAGCACGACGAGCGGAACCAAGAGAAGCTGAAGAAGTTCATGATCCGCATCGGTGTGTTCAGCTGCCTCTACTTGCTCCCGCTGGTCACCCTGTTGGCCTGCTACACCTACGAGCAGAGTCACCGCAGCAGCTGGGAGAACACCTGGATCAATGACCGCTGTCAGGAATACAGCATCCCCTGTTCCTACAAGGTAACTCTAGTTACATAATGACACAGGAATAGAATAGAACAGAATGCCTTTATTGTCATTATACATTGTAAAATAACATTCAGAACAGTTTTCTTTAAAGTGGGCAAACAAAACAGACAAATGCATAGAATAAAAAGCAGCTAAAATGTGCAAGAATCAGGTGAAAAGGCAAGGCCACATCTGAGTTTTACTCCTAATGGCACAATCTGTACATGTTGAATTATAGCAGAGGCCAGACTTTTCCCTGAAGCCGTTTCCATCAAGTCAGATGCAGCTGCTGTAATAAAACAAAATTCAAATCCAGGCATGCTGGCTGTAAAAATTCTCTGCTATGTTAATGCAACTTGAAGCTGAACGTCTGTGCCAGTCAGGAAATGCTTTGTGTGCATTTCAGTAGTAAGGTTAACACGTTACATTATTAAAAACAGAAAATAGGTGCTTTCTGACTTAGTATTATATTTATTCCTATAGTAGCTGAAGAATCACAACCAAACGACGGACAGTACAAACCCTGAAAGTGTTTAATTACGGTATCTTTGAGCGGTTGCGGTTTCTGCCTAGTTTTATATCAGTTTTATTAAGTACTTTTATACATCTTGTTTATTTTGTGCCTACCCAGTGTGTGATGGTGCACACACATTCATTTGCTGTGTTTTTAACATTGTCCTCATGTAAATAATTAATCTAGCTTATTTAGAAAAAATGTTTTCAATTCAGTGACAGAATCTGAGGCCAATTTTATTGGCTGATGGCACAAAAACCTTGGATTCTGATGAAAATCCATGGCAACTTTTGGAAACAAATGGTAACACACAAATATAGATATGATATCCATTCTTGCCACGTTAAGCTGTGGAGTGTGCCCTTGCAGGTACGGACTCCTTCCAGACCACACGCAAATGCCGCATGCAGGGTGTGTGCAGGTGATATGCAAGTGTCCGTAGGATGCAGGACGGATGCCCACACAAACTACACACTGATTGTCTCATTTCTAACAGTCAGGCTGCACATAAGGAGCACACA
The DNA here is from genome assembly GCA_023969325.1 of Oryzias curvinotus. Taxonomy (NCBI): domain Eukaryota; kingdom Metazoa; phylum Chordata; class Actinopteri; order Beloniformes; family Adrianichthyidae; genus Oryzias; species Oryzias curvinotus. The sequence continues at coordinate 25,962,843 of CM043721.1, forward strand.
CCTGTCACTCGAACAGCCTTGCATAGTGCATTGGTTCTGGGGGGGATAAATCATAAAGTTTGAAGACTAAATTTCAACTATGTAATAAAGTCTCTGTAACTTAAGCCTTAGTCACAACTGCCCTTCCGAGATAAACCAGGCTTGAGTTACCGAGACTTTATTACATAGTTGAAATTTGGTCTTCAAACTTTATGCTGAAAGTCTGAAACACTCGAGCACAAAGTAAACTGCAGGTACAGTTTGTGACAGACGTTGATGGTGACATTTTAGAAAAACGTAAAAAAAAAAAAAAAATTCTAAAGTTTATGAAAAAAAAATCCAGTTTTATCTGGTGACTAAAGCGTGTATGTGTGTGTATAAATATGTATATGTATAATATATATATATATTTATATATATAATATATTATGTATAGATAGATATATACTATTAATACATACCATCGTTTATGTACTGATAATTAAAAACTACACAGTAAGATTAAACAAAATAACATTTGAGGCGTTTTATTACGAAATCAGGTGAGCAGCAGCCATCGGACGTCCTGCTCTGCTGTGAACCGTGTAATGCGGGGAGCATGGCATTTCAAAGGCACCGCTGGCTCCGTGGGAAGCGCGTGCCACGGAAAACACTGCTTCCTTAGTGGGCTCGTTCGTATTCTTCGGGCGGGAACTACGGAACCAGCAGCAGGAGGAGACGCGCGGGGCGGCCCCTCAATAAACACTCCAGTGGGCCTGAGTGGTCTTCTGCTGGGGACTTGACGTAACGTGGGGCAGAAAGCAACTTTCTGATGACAGAATTTGCGCTGAGTGAATTTAAACACGCATGTGCAGTGACATATGTATCAGAGGACATTTGATTGGCCGTTCTGCATGTCAATCAAATCCCATACTTCTCGGTGAGGATTCTGACTTTTTTTTAGCTGCAGCAGCAAGATCAGGGTTTGAGCTGTAGCTGCAGGTCACAGAAGCATTCTTCTCAGATTCATGAGTGCTGAGCAATAATGCAAACCCCCCCAGACTCTCACAGCTGCTGTGTGTGTTCAATGAGAACAGCAAAGGAGCTCTAAACTTCTACAGGATGAAAATGAACTCCACTTTCAATGAATTGTCATTTCTGTTTATAATTTATACTTTCTAAGTGAAAAATTGGATTTGTTTCTTTATTTTGAACCAAAGTACGTAGTCTGATTTTCTCTGGACGTACCTCTGTTTCAGACTGCAGCCCCCGACCGGCCTGACCTTTCCCTGTTTCTGGTCAAATATTTGATGACGCTGGTGGTGGGGATATCAGCGGTGTTTTGGGTCAGCAGCAAAAAGACTTGTTCTGAATGGGCTTACTTCTTCAATAGGACCCGCAAGAGGGAGTAAGGCCACATCTGTTCCCGTGTTAACCCAGCTAAAAAGGAATCCAGCTGGTTGTTTATGTTTTCATAACTGTTCTTTGACCCGCAGCCCCATCAGTGAGAGCCGGCGCGTTCTCCAGGAGTCCTGCGAGTTCTTCCTGAAGCACAACACCCGCGTCCAGCACAAGAAGAAGCACTACAAGTCCAGCGCCCATAAGCTCAAAGTCATCTCCAAGTCCATGGGCACCAGCACTGGCGCCGCCCCCACCAATGCGGGCACCACCAGCTCCTCGGGGAACCATGAGACCCTCTTGGAAGGTTCTCTATCGGACACCTTAGTCAGAGAGCAGATGGATCGGACCGCAGCCGGTCGCAGCTCCAGGAGGGGGGAGAGGGAAGGAGGAGAGAGACGCAGTAAAGGGGGGAGCTCCAGCAGGATGAGCAGCCACTCTGAGAGCGTGCACCGAGCTGCAGATGGAAGGTGGGATAAGGCTTCACGGTCACATTCTGAACGGTTGGCATTCTTTAGAAAACACAACATTTACAAGGAGACAGAGAATTATCTACAAAGACACTCCCCAGGAAGAGTTTGCCGCTGCTTTGACACCAATAACTCGTCAAATTCGGGTCTGCCTTTTCTCTTTTAATGTGCGTCAAATCCGCTTGATGCTCGTCCAAAAATGTGTCAATAGACTTGATGCTCCTGAGGAGAACTTCCAGCCGAAATGCAGCGCAGCTCCCAGAACGAGCTGAAGCGAGAACGCATCGCAGCGACCGATGCTCATAATGTGCAGCAGGATCTCTGATCGGGTCTGTGCGTGGCTTAACATAGAAACTGGACGCCCTTGATGAGCAGTCCTGACCACTATGAATGTCAATCGTCTGATTAAGATATTTACAAATAAAGTTACCGATCATACAAGATTTTTTCACTACACATCCATTATCTACTCCTGCTTCGTCACAAGGACTGTGTGCTCACACTACAGCTTTCTTTGGGCAAAGACCGGCCCACTGAAGGACTGAACTCCCGTTTGATCAAATGTCAGAACTGTAGCAATGTCTGAACAGTAAAGTAGGAGGAATGAAATGTGTCTGAAGTCTCCATCATTGACCAGCAGTTTGTCTTGGTTGGTGCAGGATTACTCCCGGCAGTGAGCTGGCCGAGGTCAGGGGAGGTACTGGTGGACCAAAGCAGCATCCAGCTTTAAACCTACTACCCTCCAGCGCTGTCCAAGACTCCGCCCACCAGATCTGTGAGAAGAGCAAGGACCCAAAGGACATCTGACCTCCCGTGTTCATCTCGTCGCTGTTTGTGTGCACACCTTAACGGGCTAAAGTAGCATTCAGTGCATGTCAGCAGAACATACCTGGATGGTTTGGGTCGTGGTGTGTTGGAGCAGAACCTGCATGATCCAGCCCAGAGCTGCTGTTGGTTTAGATTATGGGATGGTTTTGTAATCCAGCCTCACAGAGCAGTCTGTCTGCTTAAAGGCACAGTTTTTCCTGAAAGCACATACGCCTGCTTATCATCACAGCATAGCTGTCCTTCCTAGACAGTAGCACAAAAAAAAAGGCAATACTATAGTAAACATTCTTTGTGATTGTAGCAAAAGATTGTTATTGATTTAGTCACTACACTGAGAGTTGTTATTCATAAAGATGTTCTTGAATGTTCTATTGGAGTAGATGTCTTAAGACTGTTTTTTATCTGTACCACTGTTTTATTCTTTTCAGGTTTGATTTTAAACGTTATTGTTCGATTATAATCTTATAGAAATGGGCTTCCTTTTCTTGCTTCTTTGTTTTAAGTTTTTACTCGTCTTTTGTACATTTTGTTCACTGGTGACTTAAAACAAAACTTTGTTGAGGGTGTTTAGCTCCAATCCTTGACGTTTCCTGTCTGGTCCTGCCTTTCAGCTCCTTAATTGAGGAACACACCTGATCCAGGTAATCAGAGAAGAAGCGTGTGGGTTGGAGTTGCACATCTGAATTATATTCTGTCTAAATGAACAACAGATGTGGGATTTCCCTAAAAATTCTACTTGAGATTAAGGTAGCAGGGAGCAGATCTACTGGAGTTTTACTCACCCAACAAATAAAACAAATTGAGCAGTTTTTGCACTATTTGACATTTAAAGCACAAACCACTTATTAGGTAGTCGTAAAGATCAGTGATCATTGAATGTTTGGGAGTTGTTGTTTTTTTACGTTTGGGTTGATTTATGTGGAACTTCTCTTGCTTTCATGTCTGCTTTGCTCCAAAATGAACATATTGTTGCCAGAAAGTTGTTGATCTTCCAGGCTGGGAATCTTTTGAGATTCCAAATCGGAAAAGAAAAGGGAACGTGTTTTTATTGTGTACCATTTTTCATCTCTGTTACATGTAATATGCTTTTGTTTATGATATATTTGAGAATAGTCCATCAAATCTTTAGTAAGTTTTCTGAGCAGCTCTTACTGTGCTTTTTTTATATACAGATTTTGTACCAGTCCTGTTTGATAAATTGAATTAAAAGTGCTGTATTTATTGTTTCTGTGTCTAAACCTTATTATAAGATTGAACTTTTATTTATAAAGCACCTTTTTAACATAAACTCTAAAGTGCTTCAGGGGTTTAAAACAAATTACTACAGAATGCCCTCAGCCCCCCCCACACACACACGCACGCACGCACACACACCCAACATAATGACACAAATGAAACTCAAAGTAGAAATAAGAAATCTAAGCAAACCTTTTTTAAAAAGCTTTATGAACTTTATCATATAAGTCAATGTAAATTTTGTTGCTTCTTTGTTTTAAGTTTTTACTCATTTTTTGTACATTTTGTTCACTGGTGACTTAAAAGATTTTGTTGAGGGTGTTTAGAAGAAAGAAAGCTCTAAATGAGGTGTTTGTGTGCTGAACTATTAGAGTAAAACAGGACAACTATAAACGACAGATATAGTCATCGTATTCAGTATAGAGTTTTTTAGGATGGGTAATGTTGATGCCTCTCATAAATTTGACGTCCTGATCTGAAAAAGCTGTGAGGATGGTCATGTTCACTTTAACTCACAGTTTCAGTCGTTGCGTTTCTGACAGATGCTTCAGGTGTTTTGCCTCTTAAAAAATAGCAGAAGGGAGCACTTCTAGTTTTTTCTCATTTTTATTTTATTCAAATGAAATTCATAAAATGTAAAAATGTAAAAAAGAAAATATTTGTCATCAACTGAAGTTTTCTCATTAAGATGAGAATTGGAGATGGTGAGAGACTGAATGTGAAATAGTCACACTGTACATTGTAATTCCTCCATGATGACCTTCTCAAGTGCTGTGATTTTATGGGGGTTTTTGCTTAAAAACTCCCGAACAGGTTCTCTTTTGGACTGAGGTGTAGAGAATGGCTAGAACACTCCAGAACCTTAAAAGGATTTTTGCTTAGCCACTCCTTTGTTTCCTGGGCGATGTGTTTAGGTCCTAAACACATCGCACCATCTTCCATCTTTAGTTGGATCTTTTGGAAGATCCATCCAAATTTTATCCTCAATGTTCTCATTGATAAAAGAATCTTTTTGCCCAAAATCTCTCCCTGCATGGCTCCATGTAATAATACAGATCAGTTGTGCTTTCCCCTTTGCAGAAAAACTGTTTGAAAACCATACTGTTTCCACCCCCATGCTTCACAGTGGGTGTGGTGTTCTTGGCATTCAATTCAGCATTCTATTCCCTCCAAACAAGGTGAGTGGCATTGGAGTTCCGTCATGATTTCATCTGACCAAACGACCCCCCCCCCCCCCCCCCAAATCCTCCTGTGGATCCTCCAGATGGTCTCTGGAGAACTTTGGAAGGGTCTGGACATTAAGCAGGCTAATCTTTGGAGCTCTGCAGGATTTGAGACCAGGTTCACATCATGTGTTGCCATAGTTACTGTGGTCCCAGCTCTCTTCAGGTAATTGACCAGTTCCTCCCATGCAGTTCTGGACTGTTTCCTCACTGTCCTCAAAATCATTTGTTTCACCAGGTGTCATTAATACAGGTAAACAGTTCAAACACATGACATCATTACAGGTAGTGAAGGATAGAAGAGCATCTTAAAGAAGTAGCACTGGGTCAGTAAGGGACAGAATTCTTGATTGTTTGAAGGAGATAAATACTTATTTTCTGCACATTTGTACATTCATTCTGTCCTAATCAAACAATTTGATTGCCTGGATTATTTTTGTATGATTTCTCTCACAGTTGAAGCATTTCTGATGAATTCCTGATGAAAACTATAGACCAAACTCATCTATTTCAGTGACAACTTACAGAATCAGTGACTGCCAAAGACTTTTTTGCTCGATTGTTTGGAAGTTAGGGATAGTGATAAAAAGCTGTGGTTTGGAAAAAATATACAAATGAAAAAGTAATACATTCAAAAAGTATCTCATGACATTTTTTTGACTATGATCTGGAATACAAAGCCATTACTTTTGGTGACGCACAGACTGGAGCAAAACCTTCTCACCGGGTCATTTTTGACCCATCATAAAAGAGTTCAAACCTGATTCACAGCCTTGTTTTAATATTTTTACAGCAAATTCAGCATAATTTCAATTCAAATGTTGAAAGATCAGATAATCTTTGCTCAGATTCTGCAAGATATTATAACACCCAACAAGTCTCAATCACATATTTGTTACTTTTTTCCTCCTCTGAGTTTATGAATTGGCCTTTTTGAGACACTGAAGTTTCCCTCCAGCATGACCCTCTAAACTGCTGTACCGGCACATGCACAGTGGACATAGTGTGCATGCACAAACCCCAGAGGGACGTCTTCACACAAGTTTTTCTGGCTCCATTCTGCCCTCCTCCCTGCGTCAGGCTGGCAGCAGTTGGAGTCAAACCGTTGCATCCTTCAGACCGAGTTCTCTGCTGCTGCTGCTGCCTGCAGGATGACGCCTCTCTCCCCCCGTCTGCTGATTCTGCTCTGTCTGGCTCTTCCTCTGCACGGCCAGGAGAAGGGAAGAAGCAGAGGATACCGAAAAGATCCAGACGCTGACAAGGTAAGGACACCATCACCATCTCCCACAGAGGTTAGTTTACAAAGGAAACTGAGAAAGGTTTTGGCCTAAAATGATAGGAAAACTACAACAGATGCTTGTGTTTAAAAAGTGAGCAAAATCACAAACTTCATGATGAAGATTAAACATTTTAGTCCCCTTAAGTAAAAGTAAGTGTGTGTGGACTGGCAGCTTTCAGGTCGTACAAAGAAGGAAAACAAAGCAAAACCAGGCAGGAAGTTACAGTCTGGCTCACTTTGTCTGCCTGTTTTTGTTAAAAGCCTTTTTTTTTTCTTTGACTGAGAAAAAGAGATCACTCTGTGTGTATTTGGTAGCAGCTGAATGATACAATGGCAAGAAAAAAGTTTGTGGTTTGCAGTTTCAGTGCATCCGTGGTTTAGATTGTGGTGAAATAAGAAAACAAAGAAAGTCTGTTTGGGACTCCAAAATGAAACTTGTGGGGTTTTTTGAAGACATTTTTTATTTCTATTTTATTGTTTCTCTGAAATTAGTGTGACTCCCTTCAGAAAATAACAAGCAGTAGCACCTTTATTGAGACCCCAAAATGTGTCTGCAACAATTTGTGTAGCCAGAAAACTCAAACATCACTCATTTTTTAAGGGAGATTGTCATCTTAAATTCCTGTTTTTGTGCATGAAATGCTACAAAATTCATAGCTCTGCAGGATAAAAGCAAAATTTATTGCTCCAACTATCGTAGCAGATAGAACAACCAAACTTTCAAAGAAACTGTCAACGCAGAGAGAGCTGAGACTAAGCTCCAATATGAAAGTGGGCTGTGTTTTTTAGCAGACAGAGGTTCCATTTATTAGTCCACTTTGAAAGCTCTCCAAAAATCCAAACTCGAACCTTTCCTTGATGAATGTCAGCTAGGTTTCAAGACTCATGCCGTGACCCCCCCCCCGGGCACTCATAATTCAGTGAATGAATGGATCTTTTCCCTCTGTGCTGCAGACGACTCCAGCTCTGTTTCTGCCTGTGCAAATCAACCCAAAATCACAGGTTCCATCACAGACGCGCCAGTTTCCTTCAGGGATGATGTCAGGCTTCTGTCCTCCAGGCAGTGGTCGCAGCTTAATGACTCCTACAGACTCCCAGACATCTGCTTCAGAGCAGATGAAATTTGAATTCCCTTTTTTAGATTGAAGAAACATGTTGAAGCTGAAGGAAGAGCTCTTTGTTCTCCTTTCCACTGCTTTTTTGCTAAAATACCTTGTGGCTTCCTGTGACTCCTCTACAGCTGGAAGTTCCCAAACATCTGCGTGTCACCTTTTGTCATTCTGGCCGAGGGAAAAACATGTTAGTTTTGTCAAAAGACCAATTTACTTTTCCAAAATAAAATGTTAGCTGCATCTAAAAACAGCTGCCACAGTCAGAGAGCAAACTGCAATCAGACGTGTTTCATCAAGGAACATATGACACAAACCTCTGCAGCTCCTCGCTGTTGTGTAGGTGCACCTTTTTGCAAGCTACTGCATCTGTGTGTGTGTGTGTGTGTGTCTGAGTCAGCGTGACTAAGATGCAGCATCTGAAAAAAATAGCAAAGGATGCAGCCGCACAGTGAATCACAGTGGAACAGATGTCTTGTAATTTAAGCGGCCACCATCAGAGCCTTCAGTCTGTTATTATTTTGCATCAGCTTTATTGGGATTTACATTCATGCTTCGTCTTGAACACGTGCTGCATCCCAGCTGCACGGTGCATCTGACGTGTATGTTTATATGTGGGTGTGCTCTGCATGCAGTCTAAATGTGGACTCTCTGGGACAAAGGAATAAATAAAAACCTGAAACAGGAACCATGATAGTAGCTGGTGTTCTTGCATGGTTTGGTTCATCGCCTGCTTCTCCTTTACGCCTCCTTTTTTTCAGTTTGGCAGCTGTCTGCAGGGTCCAGCAGGCACCCCTGGCAGAGATGGTAACCCCGGAGCCAACGGCATTCCAGGGACCCCGGGCATCCCAGGTCGAGACGGGCTCAAAGGGGAAAAAGGAGAATGTGTGAGTGAAGTGTTCGAGGAGCCCTGGAGACCCAACTACAAACAATGTGCCTGGAACTCTCTGAATTATGGGATCGACTTGGGTAAAATAGCTGTAAGTCTCCCACTGTGACAAACTCGCCATGTTTGACCCGTCCAGAGGAAAACTTCCTCACTTTGTTCTGCAGGACTGTACGTTCACGAAGCTGCGTTCAGAGAGTGCCCTCAGAGTGCTGTTCACTGGGTCCTTGAGACTCAAATGCAAGGAGGCCTGCTGTCAGAGGTGGTATTTCACCTTTGATGGAGCGGAGTGCACTGGACCCCTGCCAGTGGAGTCCATCATTTACCTAAACCAGGGAAGCCCTGAGCTCAACTCAACCATCAACATCCACAGAACGTCCTCAGGTACCAAATCATTTGCTCACACGTGTTTAAAAAAAACTCTGAACCAGTAATAATTATATTTATTTAGTGTCATTAAAGTAGAAGTAACACACAAGCATAATCCAACTTCATTTTAGGACAGTCATGGACTGCGAGGACCAGATGGTTTTTGCAATTCTTCCTTCTTACTGCCCCTTTGAACAAATATTTTACCCCCTGCCACACACTCAAATATTCACCAAAACTTGTTCACACCTAGTACGTGGTGGAAATGAATTTTGTCTATAGTGAACAACAACCCCAATGAAAAAAAGAAAAGATCACAACAGGATGGAGAAACCATCACAAAAATGAATGAGGCCAAAATCTCTTAAAGGTCAAATAATATTTCAAAATCCACTACCAAAACACGCGTGTCAGGGATATCCAAAGAAAGCTAAAATTATTATGGGATGGCAACAGGACCTACGGCTTGGCAGCCATTTTATGACAGAGTGACAATCTTCATATTTTCGCACAATATACGAAAAGAAAACATCTGTTTTAATTTCATACACACCAGTAGCTTAACCCAACAACCATGATTGGAGTTTTGCTGACCTTTGACCTTAGAAAGAGGCCACCATCATGAATAAAAAAAAAAGTGACTTCACAGACCCATCCTGGCAGTGAGGGCATGCCAGGATGGGTCTATGAAGGCGGGGGCGGCTAGCGCCAACGGGCCATACAACACCGCCTGCAACTTTGTTTGTATTTGGATCTTATGCAGAATCTCTGTCACAAGAGTCACTCATAAGACAAGCCACACATTTAGTGAGCATCACACACAAACATAAAAAAAGTGGAAACTCCAAACAATCAGGAAATGTCTCAGACCGAAATGTCCTCATGTATCTTCCTCACATAGGAAGCTGTGTAGACTGAGACAAAATGTGTCTTTAAACAGCATATAAGTGAACAGAAAGGTAGTGGTTGCTTCTGCTCCATCAATATTCAAGTTTGCTGCCGTCTTTTAATGAGCAGCTCAGTCTGTTCAGTGAGTTTGCGAAGAATCAAATCTTTCCAGTTTGGATGTTTTTTGCAAAACGTCTGAGAGGTCATTGGGGCTGTAAATGTTTACAGGGTAAAAAATGTTTCAGTTTCCTTTAGTCTCAGGTAATTGTAACTTAAAAAGTAACAAAAAAAAAACCTCAAGCAGTTCATTTGCTTCGCCGCTGGAACTCCTTAAAACAAATTCAAGCCTCTCAAACAAACAGAGGGGTGACTTAGCCAAACCTGTGCTGGGTATACTTTAAAGATCTAAGTGTTACAGGGTAACCGCTGCTCTGTGATGGGAGGAAGGGTTGTTTATGACTACAAAGACGTGAGGATTTATTTTCTCCCTGCTTTGTTTGGCAGACCAACTCTGTCTTTGTTCAGCCGCTCTGCAGCGTGTCAGCTTTATTCTTCATCTCTAATCCTTTATCTGCTGCAATGCAGGCCTTCTCCCTTTTTTTCCCTCATGTTCATCACTGTGTCAAATAAACAAAACAATTGAACACTTTCCACGTGGGATTTCCTTCTTTCTCTCCAGTTGAGGGACTGTGTGAGGGCATCAAAGCAGGACTGGTGGATGTGGCGCTGTGGGTGGGGACCTGCGCCGACTATCCCAGGGGCGACGCGTCTACTGGGTGGAATTCTGTGTCCAGGATTATCATCGAAGAACTGCCTAAATAAAGGAGATGAAAGGGATGCTTTGTAGTGTAAGAGTATGTTATCTGGCTGTCCAAAAGCATCAGGTGTGCTGTGCCGAAGCGCTGCTGATGCTAACTCCAACCTCTCCGTTTTAAAGCTGCACAGCCTGACAGGCCTGCTTGCAAAACCCTGTCACTTGTCTGGTCTAGACTGCACCTTTCAGCAACGCCGACCATGTTTTAACTGTACGCAGTGATGTGTTTCCATGCATCATTACTCATAATAAAGTTCTCTTTTTTAAAATACTTTAACTCATCATTTTGAAATAAAGAATACATACCATCAATTTATTTAAAACAGGTCAAAAACCTCGTTTTTTTTATTGTTTTCACAGAAATCAAGATTAAAACACATTTTTGAAAGAACTGTTTTTGGAACCAACCGTCCCATTTTATGACAAGATGTGGGAGACGTGTGAGCCAGCAGCTGCAAACCTGAGAAGACTATGGATTGAAATATTTTACTGTTTTCTTTCTGCTACAAGGAAACAATTTTAAACATCACTTCTGTGTGCTGAAATACACAATAAACCTTCATCCTAGTAAATGTCCACACCCCACTGACCAGCACTTCCAAGGTCACTTTGACAGGAACTTCTTCTCCAAAAAGAAACAAATGTCCTTCCTGCGATTCGGAGGCTGATTCTGCTCTTATTTCACAATAAAAACCAGAATTTACACAAAAAAAGAAAAGAAAAGCAAAAATCAACAATGTCTCATTGTTGATTGATTTGCCGAGTGAAGGCGTCTCACTTCTGTTGTCCAGCTTCAGTCGAGCTCAGCTGACTGTTCACATGGCACCAGCACGTCAGTTCAATAGTTCAAGTTAAATAGTCTGTGCTCATTTTCTCAGGTCAACCCGATTCATTTTGTCCCGAGAAGAAAACGAGAAACGTTCTCGTACACCACAAAGGTGATGCAGCAGGCGGGGGTGACACGGATCAGGTTCGGGACGATGCCTTTGTAGAAACCAGTCACGCCTTCATTCCTTCACAAAAGAAAAAAAAAAGGCAGAAACCATCAAGATCCATGAATTTTGAAACCAAAGCCTCATTTTGAGAGGACATGTTCAGTCCTGTAGTGATTTACGTACCTCCATGTCCTTGCAATGACATCAGCCACTCCGTTGTATCTGTTGTGCTGGTCCTGAAGGCGAGCTCGCACCACCTGATAGGGATATGTTGTGGCTACAGCAAATATCTTGGACAGGGCGGCCATTGTGATGTACTCCAGTGCATTCTGTTGAGGAGACAGGTGGAAGCACAAAGACTTGACCGACAGACTTCAGACCATGAAAGAACTTAGACTGAGTTTTAAAAAAACTACCGAAGGTCACCAGGTCAGGGATCCCCAACTGTTAAGGCAAAACGTGCGCACACAACAAAAAGGGGGAAAAAAAAGTGTAATGAAAGTAAATAGTTGGAAATACAGTTATAAAATTTAAGAAAAGGGTTTTTAAAAAGAAAAATACGATTGCAAAAGTAAGTCGATTACAACAGGTGAAAAGAATTGGTGATTTGGGTGAGCATTGATCTGACAGGCGAGCTGAAAGAAACAGATGTTCGGGCCGACCGGCTGATAAAAAAAAGGTCCCTACCACGGCGAGGCAGCCGGTAAGATGCGGGCGTAAACGGGGGTTGATCAGCTGTTTATTGTATCATCAAGGGGCGCTTTGGATCTGAATGGTTGAAAGTGTATTTTCTATTTCTGATTTATTCGTTGATTAATTGGTCATGGCGCATTTGTGTGCCGTTGTGTGAAATGTGATCATTTATTTGAAATTAAATGATAGTTATTTGTCATTTAATTATAAAACAGAATATATTTTCATAAGAATAGTTTCAATACAGCTTTTTCACCTTGCTTGGTTGCTGCAACCTAATACTCATGAACTCACTGCAGAAAGTTCTCTGTTCTAAACCCAAAGGCAAAGAAAAGAAAAGAAAAGAGACAAGTGTCAGACGAGTGGAGTCCTGCTGGCGTTTGATGCTTGCCCCTTCAAGTGGGGCAAAATAACTAGCGGTTGGAGCTGCGAACCGGCATCCACCAGTCCGTGGGACGGTTCTGTTTGTTTTGTTTTATTTATAATCTGATTCTGAAGGGAGTTTTAGTTTTGGAAAACTACTGCATTCTCCCCAAAACATCTGCTTCATTCTTAACGCATCTCAAGTCGCTCTGTCACGTGTAGAAAATACATCCGTTACTGTTTTATGGCCGCTGCACCGACTGCTAAACTGAAACCCTTAAGCTAGCTAGCCAAGCTAACAAAACAGAGAAATATTTAGAAAGAAAAAACAACAACACTGAGGAGAGAAGAACCTCAGAAATCTGCATTTAACAGAAAAAAGCAGGAGTCTTTACTCCAAACATTGATTTATTGTGACAGTTGTTTCCACAGGCCATAAAAATAATGCAGAATATTCAGCAGTGTTATAAAGATGCGGCAAGTAAAGTTGCTCAAGTAGTGGATTCATGCTTGTTAATATATTTGGAAAATACCAGTATTGAGCGTTTTTTTGTTTGTTTTGTATTTATCAGTCCTACCTTAAAATTCTGACGAGGCATAAGGCTACTACATCACATTTTAACTGTCCCTACACCAAATCTAGTGTACAAATAAAGGTACACTAGATACACAGACGATTAAGATAAACTAAACGCTCAAAAGTTATGGGAGGCTGGGGCAAAAATAAAAAAATAAAAAAATAAATAAACAGTGCCGAGTTTCAGTGAGAGTTTCCAAAAACTTTGGGAGAAATTCTTTGTCTGACTGCACAAGTTTCCAAAACAATCTCTTTTCTGAACAGTCAGTCATCTGGAAAAAATAAAAATAAATAAAGAGGATGGCGACCCATAAAACTGAATCGTTGCTGACCAGAGACTAAAAAAAGAAGAAGAGAAGTTTGATCCAAAATCAAGTCAGGGACTCCAAGTAAGACTGTCACTAATCATTTTCCTCCAATTGTGGAGCTTGTGCAGCTCGCTGAGATGCTTCCCATCATGTGCACGGCCTAAGGACTCACCAACTTAGCTTCTGATGGCACTTTCTTGTATTTATTGTAGTCTCTCTTCAGCTCTTCGTAGGCCATGAACTGCAGCGCTCCATGTGATGTTCCAAACAGACCAGGAACAAAACCCTTAGAACAGATACTCTGTAAGGGGTTTGTTTGGGTGACAGGAGTCCAAACCTCACACCCCACATCCACAACTCATGATACAGCAGCACACAACATCTGGAATTCTAATTAAATACTAATAAGACAAATAGTGGATGTATGTGTTCATTCAAATGTACAAAAACTTGAATTGATGAGGTATATCTTACATTTTTACTAGTCTCTATAGTACGAACTGCACACAATTTGCTGAGGTAGCGCTTTGTAAGTAATTAAATAGGAAATCTTAGTTACAAAGCAAATAATTTATAAAGCAAACCTAATTATCATGTCTTCAATTATTTATTTAAATGTGGTTTAATCACAAAAACTGTTGGGAGTTCCGTTTAAAATCCCAACAGCAGGGATTCATGATGTGCGTGCATTCATGACACGTTGCTTTAAGCGCTTTCATTTATTAAAACTGACTGACGGAAAATGATTAATTCCGCTCTTTTTAATTACACTGCAAAAAAGGAGAAGCTACTTTGAGAAGAAAAAGCTGACGACGCCCTCTGGTGGTGAATAAAGACCATGTATGTGTATATATATATATATATATATATATATATATATATATATATATATAGAGCTAGCACCATAATCACTAGAGCGGGTCACAGTGACTGCAGTGTGTGGGAAAACAACCAGAGGTCTCACCCGGTAAAGTCCTGGAACTCCCTCATTGCGGTAGATCTTAACCAGGGCGTCTACCATTCCCTTGTACTGCTTACTTGTTGGGTCAGAACCGTACTGCAGAATCAGCTGGGTCTTGGTGACCCAGATTGGATTAGTGATGCTAAGTGTTAGGATGCCTGCAAATCAAAGCAGGAAATTGTCACAAATGAGGCTTATAAGACATCCCACTAACAGAATTAAGAAAATCCGGTTATTGTTGTTCTCACACTACATCACACTAAACGGTTTACATTAATGTATGGGCTTCCTGCACCTCTCTACAAGGTAATGACCACTCTCTAAGAACAGAATTCAAAACTGAATCCAGCAGAGGATGGAAAAAGGACAAAGAACTGTACTATTAAAGACCCACTCTGAAGGACATAAAAAATAAAAGATAAGCTTAAAATTGCTTTTTTCTGGGTATTTCTTTATTCAGATTGTTGGGAATCAGGACCAGAGGGAAAAATGTGTGTGTGTGTGTGTGGGGGGTAAATATGTAAGGAACTCCTGCCACTCTGCAGAAACCATGTTATAGAGAACTCAGGTTATTTGATTTTGGCTAAAAATCATCCCAATCGTGACTAAAGGACTACTTGGAATGGTTCTACATTAAATTGGGAGGATCCAGGAAAAACTGATTGAGATCAGTTTGTTCGCCACTACGAGGAGTTAAAAGCAATATCCAGATGAACATGTAAGATCAATCTAAATTGGATTATACTCTCCAAAAATGTTTTCTAATTGCTCAATAAAAACTGAAAAAAGATTTTTTTGAAGCAGCTTGCATGACTTTTGAAGCAGCTTGTCATGACCTTTAAAAAAAAAAATCTACTAAAAGGTGGATTTAAACTCTTTTTATGTGTGTTTGTTTTAGTATGTGACAGGGACCCACCACAGCTGTTGGCGTTAGCCAGTTTAGAGCCCTTTAATCTGGCTGCTGTGCTGGTCAGAAGAGACGTGGACGGGACGTACCTGCTTGAGCCGCCGACACCAGGTGCTCAGCTGCACTCAGTTCAGTGTCCCGACCTTCCTTGGTGTACCCCTTGATGGCGTTGTAGCTGTTTAGAAACATGGAGAACCGTCAGGCCACCAACAGCAGCAGGTCAGGATGCATGTGAACATTGTGGGTGAACAATACAGTGTTGATGCTGCTGCAGTCCAGCAGCTCTTCTTACAAGAAAAAGTAGAGGCCCCAAGACGCTCCTGCACCCCAGATGTTGGGTGTTGCTCCTTGGTACAGACCCTTCAGCCCCTCCAGAGCCCAAACGCTCTTCATGCAGTGCAGGATCCCTCTGTACTGGGGTCTCAGCTCCAGTCCATCACTTACTGCACCCAGGACACAAACATCCACGTCAGAACCATCAACAGCACAGGATCCCTGCTGCAGCGCTGCTAAATCCATCTTCAAGCTAAAGCTCTGCATCCATTCAAGCTACGGGAAGCTGAGTAGCTAGCTGAAACTAATCTAACGTTGATTCTGGTGGTTCTTTGGTTCCGTTTCGTACCTGCAAACCGGATTTTGACGAGATCCAGCGGGTGCAGCACCAGCGTTGACACGACCCCCCCGCTGAGTCCTGCGATCAGGTTCTCGACTTTGACGTGACTGAAGACCTGCTGCAGGCGTCCCGGCGCTGCCACGGCGGGCAGCCCGGCCTCCGTCACGGTGCCGGTACCGTGTTCCGGAGCGGAGCTCATGGTTTTTATTAAACGCTCAACAGCGGCGGCTAGCAGTGAAACCAGTGTTCACTAAGTCCCGGAAATGATCTCTGCTTAGCTGCCGAATAGAAGTGAACACAAACGTCATCCTAACAGCGTGGCAGAGGACTGACCCACGTTCCGCGCGCGCGGCTCCGCGCCATGCTGGACCGCTCCAAATGTCAACCACGCAGCGACCTTGTCCCTTCAAGATAAAGCTTCTAAAACCGTCCACTCACTTCTCATTTCCGACCCGTCCTTTCAAAATAAAACCTCGGATTATTACAGACGACACAGAATGTGCACAAAACAGTGGAGGCAATGTTTTATGTGGGAATTCTAAATTTACTTATTTTAATGATGAGTTATTTTGCCATGATAGTTATTTTAAATGCAGACTACAATTGTATCGGTGTATGTAGTGTCTGATACATTCCATTGTCAAAGCACTGTTTGTAAATGGTGTGTTTACAGAAATAATGTGTATATGATGATAATATTAATAATAAACAGTGTGTACAATGGTGCAATTGAAATTCCTCTTTTTAACGGAGTTTAATAAAAGAATTTGTTGTGTTAATGTTGAAAGAATTTTCTGCTTTTGGCTGGTAACTGGTGTCTTTGACCCACAGTAGCCTCTAAATTTACCGGCAATGACATTGGCTGTTTACCTAAACAAAAAACTGTTTTAAAGTTAGGAAATTATAGAGCTGAATATATAATATAATATGAAGTGCATTCCTAAACCATTCACCTCTGAAACGTGATGTAAAGCATGTTTGTAAAGACTAACATAAGAAATATCAATACACGGATATGTCAAACTTATGATAATTTGTCATGATTCAATTGGATTATTTGAATGAATGAATGAATGAATGAATGAATGAATAAATAAATAAATAAATAAATAAATAAATAAATAAATAAATAAATAAATAAATAAATAAATAAATAAATAAATAAATAAATAAATAAAGAAATAAAGGTTTAAAAAACAATATTGCAACTGTGAGGTGAGCCAAACTTCACCTTTAGGCCAAAAACATAACAATATTTTCATGACTAAGTATAAAATTCATTAATATGTCATTTTCTTCTTTAAAAGTGTGAACCGGTCTACTGTTTTGTGCCTTTTTGTACACAAGATCAAATCTTGGAAAATGACACACCCAATGGTGAATATTTTGAATTTGGAAAATTCAAATAACTTGGAGCTTCCTCCGTAGGGTGGCTGGGCGCTCCCTTAGAGATAGGGTGAGAAGCTTGGTCACCCGCGGAGAGCTCGGAGTAGAACCGCTTCTCCTCCACATCGAAAGGGGCCAGTTGAGGTGGATGAGTCCGGATGCCTCCTGGACGCCTCCCTGGAGAGGTGTTCCGGGCATGTCCCACTGGGCGGAGGCCCCGGGGAAGACCCAGGACACGCTGGAGAGACTACGTCTCTCGGCTGGCCTGGGAACGCCTTGGGGTCCCCCCAGAGGAGCTGGAGGAAGTGGCTGGGGTGAGGGAAGTCTGGGCATCTCTGCTCAGTCTGCTGCCCCCGCGACCCGGTCCCGGATAAGCGGAGGAAGATGGATGGATGGATGGATGGAAAATCTGAAATATTTGTATGTCTGGAACTTTGTGGAGGTTCCTCTTTGGAATGGAAATTTTGATTTTGTTTTCTGAGAAATAATTTATAGAAACACTATTGAAAAACGTTCATTTTTAACAAGAAACAAACATGTCAAAAGAGACCCATTCCATTGTGTTAAAGCTGGACTCTTTTTGGATATCTGTAGCAGGATGTGGAGGGCCTTAGTTTAGGTGTTTTTTCCCCCCTGTAAAATTAATCCTTCAATTTACATAAATCTCGAGGTGCTTTGATGAATTTAGTCATTTTGTTGCCTTCCGCGTTAAGAAACTATTTCCGGTCTCCACCTTTGAACAAATTCTAACTTAACAGATTTTCTTCTGTGACGTAACGAATAGCGAAATCCCACAATGCAATGCGAACAAGCTCATCCACACATGGCAGTTTGTTTTCTTACTTGCTAATGTTGTTCTGCTGAGAGTAAGGATTTCCGAGTGTGCGTTCTGTTTTATTTTTCTAAATGAAGGTTAAAGTCCTTTCAAGAAACCAGGATGATTACGTCCGGGAGACCAAACTAGACATTCAGCGAGGTAAGAGTCCTGTTTTTATCTGTGGTCACTCAGCTAGCTAGCTAGTCGGTTCTCCGGTTAGCGATGTGTTTACCAGCGATTTTCTTTCTTTCTTTCTTTTTTTACTGTAATTAAAAAAACTGAACCTTTTATATGTGGTTGAGTATGAATAATTTTACTTGTAAAATTTGAAAAACTTGGCGAACAAATAAAGATGTAGATTAATTAAACTAGCTGCTAAATTTAACAGTGTTACTCTCATCTTTTTCTTTCCTTAAAATTTAGCATGATTGAAATATAACGCATCCTTGGTTAGTATTTTTAGAAAGTATTAAGAGTTAACATCTTTAGAGCATTTGTGTCAGTTTGCCTTCTTGTTGTCAGTCCCCAGGAACTATGACCCCACCCTCCATCCGTTTGAGGTGGCTCGGGAATACACACGGGCCCTGAACGCAACTAAGCTGGAGCGAGTCTTCGCCAAGCCTTTCGTGGCCTCCCTGGATGGTCACAGAGATGGGGTTAACTGTCTGGCTAAGCACACCACGAGCCTCTCCACCCTGCTGTCAGGCTCCTGTGATGGAGAGGTTCGTCTTCTGCGGGTCCACAGCGTCATGTTCATCTGCATTGAAGTTCTTGGGGCAGGCCCCTTTCATGCTTGTTTTCTTTCATGATCAGGTCAAAGTCTGGAATCTTTCCAAACGTGAGTGTGTCCGCACAGTGCAGGCACACGAGGGGTTCGTGCGAGGAATGGTGGTCAGATTCTGTGGGACTTCTTTTTTCACCGTAAATCCTGCATTCTTATGAAAAAATATATATATTATTTTCAAATCATATTTGCAGGACAAAGAAATGCATTTTTGATTTTTTTAATATAACAGATTGGGGATGACAAAACGATTAAGCAATGGAAAATGGAAACGCCGGGTTATGGCGAGGAGGAGGAGCCACTTCACACTATTTTGGGAAAAGTATGGTCTTTGTGGTATTTATTTATGTGTGTAGCATCACACATCATTGATTTCCTACACCTTTCTACTTGTTTGTAGACTGTGTTCACAGGGCTGGACCACCACCAGAAAGAGGGTGTGTTTGCAACATGTGGCCAGCAGGTGGACATCTGGGATGAGCAGAGGAGCAGCCCCATCCGCTCTTTCACCTGGGGGGTGGACAGCTTCAGCTCCGTCAGCTTTAACCCTGTGGAGGTATGGCAACACGCCGCTCAGAAATCCCTCAGAGGAGGTTTGATTACAGCAGACTACGGTGGCCCAGAAGCCCAAATCACATTAACAAATCACTCAAGGCCAAAACCTTAAAGATTATAACAGCATACTTTTTAGGAATCAAATTACAGAAACTAAAAGTAGCAAAATGACTGAAAACAAAAGTGATTTCCAGGAACCGCAATGCAATTTCAAAAACTGAAACAAAAGAAGGTATTGGGAAACGCTAGGTATTATGGGACATCACGGATTGGAAGATAATGCACGAGCTTTGAGGAGGAAGGAAAGCAGAGGATAGTTAGCCCAAACTGTGGTAAACAGTTGATTGATTGATCAATCACTGAACTTTTGCTGTGACCGTGGCTGGAAGATAAAGAAATATGTCAAAAACTTCCATCTTAAAAGGTCAACAAACATCATCCAATCATTGATGTCTAACAATAGCTGCTTTTTCTTGTTTCTTACTTTGTTTCATTTTTTTAAACATTGCCTTTTGAGTTCTGTAAATTACTTTTGTTTTCCAAAACGTTTCCTTTTTTATTTAGTTTCATGTATTTAAATTGTTTATTTTTTTTTTGATTGATGTTTTGTTGTCTACAGTGTAATGTTGGCTTTTTTGTGTGTTGAGTAATTTGTTGACGTGATTTGCACTTCAGGGTCGCTGTATCAAACAGTTCCTGTCTTGTTAAATAAAGAACACATCCTGCCAATTTCCTTTGAGTGAATCACATTTCCTCTCAACAGACAGAACTTCTTGGAAGCTGCGCTTCTGACAGAAGTATAGTCCTATATGACATGAGAGAGTCAGCACCGCTTAAAAAGGTAACCAGCGATATGGATTACAGGTATGCAGTCCTGTTTTATGTCACAAAACCTTGTTGTTGTTTTTTTTTTTACTTTCTCTTTAGGTTATTATGACTATGAGGTCCAACACCTTATGCTGGAACCCAATGGAAGCTTATTACTTCACGTGTGCAAATGAAGACTACAAGTGAGTCCAGAAGAGAGCTTCCATGTTATTTGTAAAGTTTTTTTATCATAACCTCCAGTTTTTCCACCGCAGTCTTTGCCTCTAATATTTTCTTGTTGGCTAAATGTCATGAATGTCTGCTCCTTTTCTCATCAGTCTGTACACGTATGACATGAGGTACCTGGAGAAGCCCGTGGTGGTTCACATGGACCATGTCTCTGCTGTGCTCGATGTCGACTACTCTCCCACTGGGCAGGAGTTTGTGTCCGCCAGTTTTGATAAAACCATTCGGATCTTCCCCAAGGACGCTGGACACAGCAGGTTAGCAGGTTAAACTACAAAGCAGAAGACATTTATACCGCAAAGGTTTATAACCCCATTTTAAAGACTCCCTCCAATCATCTTTTGGTTTGCTGTAATGGTGTTCCAAGTGGTCTATTGATTCTGATGATGCCATTTTTAGCCAACATCAAAAAAATCTGTGTTATTCTCTAGAAAAATAGTTTCTGCAGAGCGGCAGTAGTTCATTAGGAATTGACCTCTGAGTTGTGGGCGGGACTGTTTAGGTCAGGGGTCGGCAACCTGTATCTCTCAAAGAGCCAATTGGATCAGTTTCCCACAGAAATGAAAACCCAGGGAGCTGCAACACTAGGGGTGTTAGAAAAAAAATGGTTTCACCGAAATATCGCAACAGTTTATTTGGGAATACTTGTATTGATTTAAAATTGTTTTATTGAATAGACCTATCCGTCTGTCAAACACCCAGAGGTGTTTGATAAGTGAGATGATGGAAATAAATTCACTTTGATGCAGACTTTCTATTTTTATTTCTTTAAATCCAGTAAACCCACTAAATTATATTAATTTTATAGATGAGAGCTATTTTTTGTTAGGAAGCAGCTGTTAGTTTGTTGCGGGTCTAATAAGCGTTGACTCTAAGCCCCGCCCCTACCTCTCTACCTTTTCACATCTCTGCAGCTGTTTTCTGCATAATTTTATGGGTGGTTTTAGTCTAAAAGAATAAAAACGCTTTTTGGGGGGGGCTTTCATGTGTCCCCTTCGAGATTACCACTGACAGTCTTTGTAGAAGAACTTTCCATCCCATAACAGACTCTGGTTGCGTTCACAGCTGTAGACACGCCCCCTCTGCGCGTTCACGCTCCTCTCTTCTTCCTGCCTGCTCGCGCTACCTGGCGGTGTTAACGGCTCCACGACAATCTGAGAACATGATAGTTATTTTACTAAACCACAGAGAGCCGCAGCTCAGGGAGGAAAGAGCCGCATGGGGCTCCGGAGCCGCCGGTTGCCGACCCCTGGTATAGGTGAAGTAAGTCCACGCCTGTTGCTGACGGCTCAGTGCAGGGAGCTTGTGGCCCATTCAGCATATTTTCTACGCCACAAATAAGATCTTTTTTAAATAGCAATTTTTGTTTGCTCCTGACTCACAATGATTTGAATAAAGAAATGCACAGAAATGTCATTTTAATCTATACGAGAAAAGTTGCATTTCCTGCAGAAATAAGTTTGATTGCGCAATTGCTGAATGTGGTTGCTTTTATTTGCTTAATTGCATAACATTTAGCCGTAGAAGCTTAAGTTTATTGAAAGGAAAATGGTTGACTAAATTACTGAAGCAGTTTGCTTTAAGGGGAAAGCTGCAGGAAAGCTTTTTCGTTGTAATGCTGCAATGATGTCACGTTGCAGAGAAAATTGCAGAAGTATGCAAAATTGTCCATAAATGGCAGAAGAAAGGTACTGATGGCGGAAATGCCAAAAGTTGTTTAGGGATTTGAATGTTTATGAAACCATGTTAAAATTGTAGCTAAATGTCGAATTAGCTTAAAAAACCTTAGTAGATACCAAATTAACGAATGAATATGTAGCATATTACTAAAGTATTTACTAAAGTAAGTCTGTGTGTGACAGACTGCCATCTCCATGGTAACAGGTTCAAAGTCCATGTCTGCTCGCAGTTGCATGTCATCTGACACACACTACAGTCTGATGACGACGGCCTTCTTCCTGAACAAACTGATGCCGTGTCTACACTTTAAGTTAGATCAAAATCACTCTTTCACTTTAGAAAGCTCACAAGTTGAGGAATACATTGACACAGAATTTAGTTAGACAGGTTTGTTTCTATCGATGATGTCACCCACTCTGGGTCTGGGAACATTGCAATACACACTGTTAAAATCTGATGAGGGGTCCAAACATTGCCACATTTTTAAACAGCTGCAGTTCAAAAACTAATTTAACGTGTCCAAGCTGCCACTACATTTTAAACTTGAACGGTTTGTCTACCTGAAAACTGTAGGAGAGAATTCAAAAACGGTGAACCACTGTCTCCATTGACTTCCTTTATATTTGGAATTTAAAAAAGTAAATAAATTTGACAAGCCCTAAGAATTTGCTTAGAGACAACATAAAAGTCCACAAATAGCAGAACAAATGCATGTTTGAGGTTTTGAATAGCAGAAAGTATGCAGACGTTAAAAGTTTGCAGTTGCAGACGTATGTATTTCTATGGCAAAAGTTGCACCAATTCTGTTGAATTGCAGAAGAGAGCAATAATGTCCTTAACTTGTGGAACATTTTGCAACTTGAAAGGCAGAAATAGCACAAAGTATGCAGAAGATACGCATGGACAAACAACGTACAGAAGAGCAATAGTTTGATTGCTTTACCCAATCAAACCACTTGTCCTTTATAAATGTCCTCTATCAAGAGAAAATCTCTACAAGAACATGTTTAAAACACCGAAAACACAATTTTCTACAGAGAGGGTCTTTGAACTCACATGGTTGTAGATTAACAACAACATTTTCCACATGTCCAGTGAAGTTAACACACAGTGACTACATTGACATGCACACCCTTCTGTATGCATTCATAACGGCCAATATTCCAGCTTCAGGTTCATACCCTGAATGAGAGTTCTGCTGCTGTGATTGAAAGGTTTTGCTTCCCCTGGAGAGCACCATGCAGTGATAACATGACTGAGGATGTTCACAGACACATGAACAAGCTGCTGTTTTTGCAAGGAAGCGCCTGATGACAGAGGACAGCATTGTTCATGAGCGGATCTGTTGCAGTGTCGTTTTAACTGTCATTTTTTTCCCTGGGTAAAAATACTGATGCAAATTACTATGACTCCATTTCAAAGTAAAAGCAGGATCATTTTTACTTCAGATCTAATTAGTTATGCCTCACATCTTTCACATCCCATAACCTTTTTTGGGTGGTTAGGGTCATGTTTTTTAAAATGCTAGAATATGCTGTTCTGATAAACGAGTTGCTGTATGTTTTTTTTTTTAAACTGTCTGTTTAAAATCTTAATTTTTTTTTAAATTGAATAACAAACCTATTCTGTCTACTTTTTAGTGTTTTATATATTTATTAAGTTTTCAGTTTTAAAACATAGTACAAACAAACTCAGAACCCAGTCCCCCACCCCCTGCTGCTGTCAGTGTCATATACGCCAATATCAATTTTAGTAACGGAAATAAAATGGTACAAGTTATAAGCAGAGAGAAACATGAATATATAAAATCAGTCACAGTATAGGTTAAATAGCATATATATCACAAAAAAACAATAAGTAACGTGCAAATATATTAATCCACATGTAAAGAAGAAAAAAATAAAAATATAAGAGGATCATTCTGTTACAATTGTAGATGGTAGACTATAAAAGTTGAGAAACGGTCTCCATACCTTATTAAAATTTATGCTCTGATTGTCTCACATATTCTGTCTACTTTTTAAAAAGTAATTTACACACGGGCATACACTAACCACAATTCATCATGCTTCTACCCACCCAAAAATAACAGTTTTGATAGTTTACCAGCTGTTTTTGTATGTCTAATTATGTTTATTTAATTTTTAATGATGTAGAAGTTGACCTGCATCTCCTCATCCCACTGTAAGGGATGATGTAAAACGAAAATATCTACCGATTCTTTACTCAGAAGGGATGCCATAGCGTGCTGCACACATTTTCCTTTTTCAATGCCAGTGCAGATTTTTACCATTCTCTAATCTCTGTACAGGTTTTTATTTTGACTGAGCAATTTGAACTCCAAAGCACTCAGCAGATTCCAGACTTTATAACATTAACTGATAAAATGTCTTTTAACAAACACTGAAGTAATAATTCAGTCTGAATTTCCTGAAAGCATGCAGATGCTAGGCTTCTATGGAGTGTTCTTGACATGGCATTGTTCTTGTTAACTCAGGGAAGTGTACCACACCAAGCGCATGCAGCACGTCATCTGCATAAAGTGGTCAGCAGACAGCAAATACATCCTGAGCGGATCTGATGAGATGAACATCAGACTGTGGAAAGCCAACGCAGCTGAGAAGCTGGGAGTGGTGAGTCCTGTCCGGCCTTTTCTGCCTGAACCTTTGCGCTTGAAGGAATTTTCTGTGTTGTTTGACACAACTGCCGATCACCAGCGCACATCAATCTTGCATCTGCTCTCGGTTTATTGCCTGATGTTCTTTTATGAGTAGGTTGCATTTTCAGCTCAGCTTTGGCTCTGCGCCTCCAAAGGACTGTAACAGTAAAGGAATCTGCCAGGTCTGTGCTGTTGCCAAATGCCATGATGGATGCTGACCCAGAGCACCATCACTCTCAATACTTGGGATGTATCAAGAGGCATAGGGAATTCCAGACCCCCCCGCAACGATCAAACTTTTTTTCCAACTGTATTGTATTTTTGGAAAACTTGGAAGAATTACTGTAAATAATTGCCGTGCCGGTTCAAAGTAAAAGTGGAATTATAATTGGTTGTTCTCCAAAGTGTCAGAGAATATCAGAAAGAGAAATGTTCAGTGTGAATCCTGAAGACATGCTGACATCTTTCACTGCTGGTGGTGGTATTCTTTCCTGCTTATTCCCTTAATGCAGCTGCAGAGTGGAAATGGCTTGCTTTTGGCACTTGCTTTACACGAACGGTTTAAAACGGAGATTTATTTGCTGGGTTTGCACTTAGGAGATCAGACAAGGGCTGCTCCTATCAGCAGTTTGAATAGGCCAATCACTTAAACGGAGGCCACACTGAACATAATGAAGAATTAACAATAAAGTTGTATGGGGAGAGCTTTTAATTACCAGAAATGCTGAATCAAAGCTGCGTCTGTGGGAAGACAGGCTGGACTGATGGTGACTTCCCTGTCAGCTGCTATAAACTCAGTCTACTCTTTATTAACCGTAACCCAGCTTGCATTAAGCATTTTTGCCTTTTAAAGCCAATAATTCATCCTCTGGAGTCCGTATTGTCGTATGAAAATAGAAACTAGTTCATATCGAGTCCCATCAGGTGACAGTGAAGCAGCAGCTTCAGTTCCGCCGTTCACTCAGCTGGACCGGGCCAGCCTTCAAAATAAAGCACCAGTCTCTTGAAAATGTTATATTTAGGATTGGAAAGACCCTTTACAATGGTCAGCAATGTTACAGTGACTACGGCTACTGCTTTTATCGGCCTTCATTGCCTTTTAAACAATGACGGTATTGCAGAAGTGGTAACGCCACAAACCTTTTGACATCTTCAAAGAAATATGAATTAGACCAGGAAGTACCAGTACCACATTATGCATGAGACTGAGCTTGGCAATGGAATGGAAACAACATGCACTAAGAAAAAAAATGAATGGCAAAGGTTTATTATGAAAAGTTGATGTCCTAAAGTGTTTGAGTTTCCCCTACAGTTAAAGACTTGCTTCAGAAAAACAGTCGAGTCATGCTTTACTTGCATTACTGCAAACATTGAGGTGGATTAAAGTGATTCGGCCGTTTTTAGTTTAGAATTTATTCGTCAAATCTTTGCGTCTGTGAATGTTCTTCGTTGTTGTTCAAGAACACTTTGGGAATCTTCCTGATCCAGTTTAACCTACAAATGCAGCAGATGTCTTCCAGTGTCCGTGTAGCCATTCAGAGATCAAAGACAGAAGTGAATGTTATGTAGCTGTGTGGGACCGTCCTGGGCCCGCAAGAACCCCCCCCCCCACCCCCACCCCGCATTTTCATTTTATTTCCCTGGTTTGACAAAAAGGCTGCACCTCATGTAGCCCAGGGACATAAAAAATAAAATCATGAACTTATAAAGACTTTTTGTCAGTATAACTATCCTACATGATGGAATGGATTAAATGTACCCACAGAGGAAGTAAAAAGGGCTAAAAACGAAGCTAAACACAACTGATAAATGGTGACAGGTTTGATTTTGTAGCAAGCCCCCTAGTGGTCACACAGTGAAGTGTGTTGACTCCCCCTGCTGTGAGTGCAAAGGTTTCAGTCAGACCTGCTTCTGGAGCAGACCCCGGGCTCACAGAGCAGACCACTGGAAGCTGCAGTCCTGTTTGTGGCAGCAGCAGAGCGCTCCAGAGTTCACATCTATCAAGACTGACCAACCGATGTTGCTACTCTGAAGCTTTCCAGACGCAGTGGCTCATTAAACCAAGAAACTGCCAGCTGATGGCTGTCGTCATGTTGCTAAAAAAAGACCAAAAAAAGGCATTAGCTACCAGACTGATGGCTTTAGGGAAGGAAAGGGGTTTCAACAGTGGCTTAAAAATAGAGAATAGTTTTTTATGTATTAGTGGCTTTAATCATTAAGGTTTTGTTTGATTAGTTGGTAGCTTGAACTCCAATATTGGTGAGTTTATATTGCTGAAAGTTGTGTACCCTTTACACAACGTTGAGACCTGTTCTTTTCCATAGTAGCGTTGACAGTGAGATTCATTACTTTGTTTAAAACCGTACAGGTGAGCGCATCTGCAAATTCTTCTAGATTTTATTAGATCTTGAAAGACCCACTCTGATAAAATTGTGTTTGTGGCATTTTTATCATGTATTTATAGCATTTTTCTGATGATGGAGGACATTTGTAAAGAAAATGAAGCTTAAAATAGCATTTGAGTATTTCTTTATTTAAATTATTATGAATCAGGAGGAGATGAAAAAAATCCAGTTTGGAAAAAGATTTTCTTAGTGACGTAGAAAGTACAAGCTTCCTTGGGGGGGGGGGGGGGGGGGGGGGGGGGGGGGGGGGGGGGGGTTGCTTTGCACTTATGGTCACACCCACAACTCAGAGGTGAGAACTCCTGTTGCTCTGCAGAAACTATGTCCTAGAAAACAACCCCGTTGTTCTGATTTAGTCTAAAAACAACAATCATAGACCACTGCAAAAGGTGATCGGAGTGGGACTTTAAAAGTTTCTTTTATTGACAGAGGTCAACCTTTGCCCCCAACTTAAATTCATAAATGTTGAGGTCATGCAAACATTGTTTTGGAGTCGGTTTGTGTATTAAAGGGAAGCAGTTTCGGAGCACAGGGTCAGCATCTAGCTAGTCTTTCTCAATAAATTGAATCTCAGGCAAATCCTTGCTTTTAATTAGAATAAAAGCCTCAGAGGCCAAAACCAGCCAAGGCCCGCCGTAGTTTTTAGGAGCAAGACACAGCAGCCTGATGTTGATCTGCGCTTTCCTTTTTTAACAGACATTGATTTGTTACTGCTTAACTCATCATTCTCTGACGGAGAACAATGTACCATAACCGATTTTAATCACATAAATTTTACACATTTGTAAGAAGTTAAAGCTTTGCTTTAACATGACGAAAGTTCTGTGTAATGACACAATTACCGCTGCAAGAGTCATGGTAAGCGGCCGTAATGATGAGACACCACGTCGACCGTTAGTGGAACCTGAGCAGAGCAGAGGAAACAGGGGTCATCCTCTCTTTGTAGCGGGGAAAAAGATGCTGCCCTCGTCAGAAAAGTGACAGTGTTCATTCAAATGACCTAAATCTGCTTGCAGCCCGTGACTGCTGTCTCTGAGGAGACATTAACTGAAGTGTTTGCATTCTCTCATGATAAATGAATGAAGCCGCGCCTCAGCGGCTGGAGCTAGCTTATCCAAACGTTTCTAATGACACATATTGATACTTCATTTCTATTGAAGGCGCAGGGATTGTATCTAAGAACTGCACCCAGTCAGTGAACCGTCACCCATAGACAATGGTTTACTCCAGGCTCCAACCAAAATAAAGCCAATCCAGTGGCCATTTTTGTTGCTGCCGTGTTGGAGTCAGACGACCTCAGTAATCAGTGATTGATCCGTGTCGTTTTGGGTCAGCGTTTCTATGGCAACCACTCTCGCCAATCGGGAGTGAGCTTGTTGGAAATCCACACACCTCTACCACTGAAAGTGGGCTTGGGAGAAGCTGTCAATCAAATGTTTCAAACTTTAGACATGGAGGGCCAGCAGGCACCACATGCTTTTACTGAGGCATCTTATGATGTGAATAACCTGCACTACAGTAAAACAATATCATGGAAAAAGTAGGATTATCAAAAACATGTTAAATCAGAGCAAGAATGGTTATACTGACCAATAGAATAACTGAGTAATAGCTGTTTAGTTTTTTAAGGAAGATTTTGGCATCTTAGAACCAGGGTGTTCACCCTAACTTACCCATGCATGTTGTTAAAATGTTCACTATGACCTGTCACCTGCAGCATGCCCGTATGAACATTTGCATTTTCTGTGTGTTCTCTGAGTGGGTACGACTTTGGTATTTCCAACCAACGTAGTGCCCTGCACGTTTGCCCTGTTTTCACCTTCAGACAGCCTGTATCCACCTACCAGGGCAGTTATGACGAAGGCTAAGGGTCGGTTCAAGCCTCTAACTTCCAAAATGTGATGCAAACCAGTGAGAACCAATGGTCCAGTCCCTCAAATGACCACTAGAGGCTGGTGACAGAAAAGAGCTGTTTTTCTTTTACTCTCATGTTAAGAAGTAAAAAAAAAATCAACATAGTTGGGAGGGTTTTAAAATCTGGCAGGTGGTTGGACCCTACAGAGGTTCAGATTGACTCTCTCCTGGCCAAGGCTGTCTTTGGAAAGTTGTCGGTATAAATTCAAATGAAGGACTTGTTGCGTCTCTGACTTTTGTTTTGCAGCTGGCTCCCAGAGAGAGGGAAGCTGCAAACTACAGTCAGAAGCTAAAGGAGAAGTTCCAGAACCATCCGCAAATCCGCCGCATCGCCCGCCACAGACACCTACCTAAGAGCATCTACCATCAGACCAAGGAACTCCGGGTCATGAAGGACGCTCGCAGACGGAAGTGCGTACCGCCTTGTTTAAATACTGACATAAAGCTGATTTGCACTTGGTGTCCACATGAGAGGAGGACTTGTGCTGCTGCCAGCAGAGCCGAGCATTCACACCAGCCTGATGGAAATTCTCACAGATGGCTCTGCCCACCATGACGCGCTCTCGTCATTTTCATTCACCGCTTGTGTGGTGAAATGGATGTCCACTGAATGAACTCCATCTTCCTCCCTGATAGACAGAATTATCACGTGTCAGACATGCTTGAACAGTTAGATTTTTGTGTATTGTTGTCTAACGTTAGTGTACTCATTGTTTGTTTTTAGGGAGATGAACGTTCGCAAGCACAGCAAGCCAGGAGCCGTTCCTGTGGTGTCTGAGAAGGAGAAGCATGTTGTTACGGTGGTGAAATAGAGCGACTGCAGGGAGGAGATCCAGACTCTGACTGCAACCACACAGGAACCCGTTCAGACCTTTCTGTGTGAGGGATCAACCAAAGCTCCAGCAAAAGACCACCAATGTTGGGAAGTTCTTGCGTTTCAAAGAAACCTGAAAAGACAAACTAAAAGCTTCTGGACTGATGCTACTTCAATGAAAGCTTGTACTTTTCAGTTTTAAGCAGTTTCCAGCGTTGAGATTCTTTCCTCAGATGTTGTTCTGCATAACAAGTTTTGTACAATTTGCTTTGTTTTTTTTCCCTGAATCCCAAACCTGTGATTATGTTGTAAATTTAAGAAATTAAAATTGAGCAGTTGTAATAAACAAACGTTCCTTTTGTGCTTTTACCCCTAACTCATTTTTAGGTACATTTTATAAATGTTTAGGTTCTATAAAGTTGAAAGAAATTGTACTTGATGAAATGATCAGATCAAAAGAAATGTCAGCATTTGAATAGGTTTGATGAAAGAACAGAGGAAACGTTTCTGCAAAAACGCCAAAGAAGCAGACCTGAGGAGATGAAACAGCCTGGAAAGAAAAGCTTCTAATGAAGATGTTTTGTTGCTGAATGTAGGATGTCAGAAGTTCTTGAAATACCAGATTTAAATAGTTGGACATATGATTGTTTTTGTTCTAAATAAGTTGCTACACACTGAAGTGGTATTTTTAGTTTTGTGAGCTGTAAATATGAAGACATTCACTCAAACTTTAAAAACAACTATCAAACACATCAAACGTTATGTGGTATATTTTAAAATTGAAAAAGTTGCTTGTGATCATTAAATAAGAAGCTTTTATATCTATAGTTTTGGTATTTCTTGTTCATCTCTTCCTTAACCCTATAAATAAACAGATGGTCAGCCCTCTTTTTGGTAATTTTTTAATGTTATTTTCGTTTGCTGTTTACTTTGTTAAAGTAGCAGACTTTTCAATGTTAACCTTCAAAACGGTTTCTAATTGCTAGAACCCTCTCTGATGATCTTCAATCATTTTTCCGCTGGGAACTTGCTTTGCCAGTAAAATATAAAATAAAGACATTTTATACTCAGACCTGCTTAAAAGTTTAATAAAAATTTTTTTTAGATATTGTAAATGCGTTCCGAGTGGTCTTTCAATGATGATTACGCTGTTCTTGAAAAAACTCAAAAAAAAAAAAAACCTGCGTTGTTTACTAGCTCATAGTTTCTGCAGAGCAGCAGGAGGTTATTAGAAGTTCACTTTTATGTTGTTGCGGGACTGCTGCTGTGGAGTAAGCCCACCTCCATTTCCTATCATCAACCTGTTTACATTCTCTCACTCAGAACACCAAGGTAACACTACAGGTGCAACTGAAATGGCGAGCAATATTGGAGCAGTCCTGTCACACAGCTTTGAGGCAAATGTCAGCACAGGCGAGGGAAACAAAGACGTTCATGGATCTATTTGTCTGCAAGTGGAGGATCAGAATGGAGCGGTGCAGGGAGCTTGTGGCCCACCAAGAATATTTTATACGCAACAAATAAGATTTTTTCAAACTGCAGTTTTCATCTGCTGCTGATTCACAGCGATTTGAATAAAGAAATAGTCAGAATAGCAATTTTAAACTTAATTTTGTATGTCTTCTATCATCAGAAGAATGCTATAAGAACATGTTGAAAACAGCAATAACACGTTTTTTTTAGAGTAGGTCTTTAAAGGACTAAGAAACCTGTCAAACCTGATGAAATGCTCCAGATTCTATCAACACTGCAGCCTGAGAGCTGCAGGAGGATTGTCTGTGGGATACCATGCAGATCAACACAAGTGAAGGTGTGAGTATAAGTGAACCATAATGAGAAATGAAGGGGTTTCTTTAAGGGAAAGTGATCCATCAGGAGTTTATAGAGATCTAAAAATATCTGTTTGTATTGTATTATGGGCTGTGGATAGGGTTATATATAGAAAACATATTCTTCTGCATTTCTAGACTTGACCATAGTAGGGAGTGTGTCATGCTGTTTTGGGAATTGCAGACTTTCTCAGCTGTAAAAGCTCTGGGTGGAACGGCGGCCGCACCTGTTCTTACAGCCGTGGTCACGATCATATTCCATGTCTAACCTCCCACTCCACAACTGTCCCTCCTCTGATCTGCTTATGAAATATGCATGCTGTTTTTGTCCCTGCTGCTCCAGCCAGCCGCAGATCCACTCCGGGTTTTGCAGCTGCTGTTCTCCTGCTGTCAATGAACATCCAGCGCCTCCTCTCTGGCTTCAGTCTACGTCTTTCTATCGCTCCGCCTCTTCTTCTCCTCTCTCCCTCTCCTCCATTCTACTCTGCCTCTCTCTGTCATTGCATCCATTTTTTGTGCATTGAAGAAATCTCCAAGAATTAGGCTGTACGGACCTGGAGGAACCTAAACAGAGCAACAGAGGAGGGATAAGGGCTCCAAGGGAAGGCAAACAAGGGCGGACGGGACATCATCATGCCAGAAAAACCCCTCTGAAGGATGGCAGCGATGGGTTAGGCAGGATTTACCATGACTGCAAAATAAAAGGCAAGAGTTCATCATCTAATCCTCCCTATGCTTCTTTTTTAATGTCACTGAAGTACCCGAATGGATGGAGGCTGATGTTTGGAAAAGGTTGTAAACTGGAGCTTTTGATTCTTAAGGAGGCATATGTCGCTGTACGGTGTTTCTTAAAACAGCAACAGATTGGATGCTGAACACTCACCGGCAGCTGTCAGACTGCTGTGTGTGTGTGTGTGTGTATATATATAGATATATATATACATATAATATTTTTTGACAGTGTGCTTTCCCTTTCTTTTAGCCACCGTGTGT
Source organism: Oryzias curvinotus (assembly GCA_023969325.1). Classification (NCBI taxonomy): domain Eukaryota; kingdom Metazoa; phylum Chordata; class Actinopteri; order Beloniformes; family Adrianichthyidae; genus Oryzias; species Oryzias curvinotus. The sequence continues at coordinate 25,995,547 of CM043721.1, forward strand.
GAAAGATGTCTGCCCCACATGGGCCCCAGGGTGGCCCAGGGCCTGCCGCCGCCGCCGCCGCTGCTCCCTCAGCCATGCCGGAGATGCCGGATCTCAGCCACCTCACCGAGGAGGAGAGGAGGATCATCCTGGGCGTCATGGACCGACAGAAGAAGGAGGAAGCGAAGGAGCAGTCCATGTTGAAGTAAGGACAGCTCTTGTTGTGGGCTGGGGAGGGAGGTTGATGGACGCAGAGTCAGTCTGAGTTTGCCGGAGAGATTCCTTGGTGCTGCTTCTTGACGCGCTGCTCAGAGCTTTTGACAGTCGGCCAGCAGCGGTGGGCACAAGGTGAGAGGCAGCGGCGCCTCCTATGGGGGAAATTTACTCACTTTCACGCGTGAAAGTCTTTAGGATGACAGTCAGGCTTCGTGTTGTGCTGAGGCAGAGAGTGAGATGTGTTTCCGCAGTTTGTTGTGACTGTATCTGTACTACAGTGGGTTGGGTTAGCGACACACAGCCGCCATTTTCACGTAAAAAGCATGCTTAACCTTTCCCCACGGACGTCATCGAGATTACACAATATGACAGAGGAGCGATCGTTTAAGGTGTCCTCTTTGATGATGGAGCTGGGTGCGTGCGTGCGTGCGTGCGTGACAGAGAGATTTGAAGGCTAAAGTCTCGGCGGAGCCATCCTCTCCACCTCCTCCCCTTCTTTTGTACAGATGTCTCTCGGAGCGGTTTCAGCACCACGGAGCTGTCCGCAGCCAGGCTCCGCTTTTAAGGTGGACCGGAGAATTTCCCGCACGGAATTTAGTCGTGAGGCTGTTGCGTGATGGAGCATTACTATCTGTCGTCTCCACGTGGCTGCTGCACGCGCACACTCATTCAACACACTGTTCAGGAGAGATTCAACTGTGAGCGACCAGGGCAGATCAATAGATCCATTTACTGATTAATAGCTATTGGCTTGCAATATGCCATTTAACTCTTGAGCAGGAATTATAAGGGAAGCAAAGGAAAACATGAGCTTAATTTGAAACCCTTACATTTCTGTAAAAATTCATTACTAGGCCCATTATAACGTGTGTAATAAAAATAGGTCTAGCAGTTTATCCCATTATGGTGGAGTCAGCATTACTATGATCTCCTACATGCATTCATTATACTTCTTTGAATGACAGTGGGTTTTTATAAAAGCAAATCAAAATACAATTTTAAAAGTTTTTGTAATTATTACTTTATTATTCAATAAAATGAGACTTAGAAATGACCTCAAATTACCCTTGGGCCAGTCAAATGGCAGACAGATCAAAGGGTGGTGTCCTTAAATGTTGAGTTTTTGCTTCAGTTTTGAAGCTCATGGCCATCGAAACACTTTATCTGAATGCCGCCCTAGACATTAACCCACGTTTTAGAGGATTAGCATCATTTCTGCTAACTTTACTGCAGGAGTTCTGTCATCACCACTGCACTTTTTTTAATCTTCGTTGGAATATTAAGGGAGGCAAAAGTGTGCAAACTCCTCCTCCTTGTGCAGCTGCATGACAAACATGACTCATGTACTCTAAGACACGGCTACCTCAGCTGCCGCAGTACGTGACAGTGTGAATCATCCATACTTTTTTCTCCCATTCCTTCTCCTTAAAAGGTACCGCCTCCTTCTACCATATGACTACACATCTGCTCTTTTTTGTTCACTTTGGGGTAGATGAGGCAGGCGATTTTAGTTGACCTGACTTGAACAGTGATGCTGAAACAATGCTAGGACTGGCAGTGGACATACATGACTGAATATTTTGCCGTAGTTTCCCAGATTTAACAAGCTGAATACAGAGATGTCAGCAGTTACAGTGAGTTTTAATTTGTATTATATTGTTAGGGGTGTAATGAATAATCCACTTAATCGATTAATCAATTTATGTTTTTATGATCCAACTAAATCAGTCTGTCTGATGCAAGTTGTTGATTAAATCAAATCGGCCTATACCATTATGAATTGTTTCAAAATGAAATAAATCGATTATATTGACATTGGAAATGACCATTTGGATTGAGACATGGTAGGTTTATTTCTCTGTAATGTAAAAACGACCAAGTGCATCACAGTGGAAAACACACATGTGATGACAACAAAAACTGATCAACCATCATTCCAGTCCAATGTGTGGAAACACTTTGAGTTTAGTATCATAAGACATGTGACCATCCAGTGTCTAGAATGTTCTAAGAATGTTCCCTTTGGATTACATGTATGTGGAAAAACAACAGTGGACTGAACTTTAGGAAACTAACATGTGAATAGATTTGACATTCATTCTTGTTTACTTGTTTGTTTGTACACATATTTCATTTACACTTTACTATCTTACAAGCAACTATGAATCGTATCATCAATGACAAATTTTGATATGAATAAGATAAATGAGGAATTGTTACACCCCTAATGCGTGTAGAGGACTGTACTATTATCTGACAGGAAAACTGCATGTATTTTCAATTGATTTATTTATTTATTTTTGCTGAGGTATCCAGCTTGTTCCACAAGCCTTGTTAATGTCTTATAACTGTAATCTTTCTTTCAGTTTTCACACATCATAACTATACTATAAGTGCTGCCTTTACATACTTGGTGACTCATTGTGAGTCACTAAAACAGTAAATCCCCTCTTCTGTCTTTTTCACCAATGAATCACACAAGCATACCATATCCTGGAGCAGAGTCAATATGCTCAGCCCTGGGACAGGTACCAAGTCAGAGGATTAACTTGTCATTTAGGTCGTTGTAGCGTTTGCAGATATGTCAGAAATGGACTCCAACAGTGCCACCTTGCAGCTCATGCATCTCGTCTGACCCATTCATGGTCCACTTCCCTTGCAATTTGGGTAGGCGTTTCAGGAAAGTAGCTGCTCCAACACCGAAGTGTGTAATCTAACATAGGGAATCCTGGGAGAATGAAGAAGTGAATGAAGGAGAGAAAAAACCACCAGCATCAGGGTGTGCCAACTTTCTGCTATCTCACTGAAGGTGCCACAGAGAGTGTGGATGGAAATGCAGCACTGCTGACTTGCACGTACAGTAATTAGCTTCTTTCTGGCTGCTTATTATTTGTCCAGTGTGTTTATATTCATTTAGAAAATGTGCTGCATCAATAGAAAATCCATCTGAAGAAGTGGAGTGGTGCTCTGCATATCTGTAGCTGTAAATGTAAAACAATGCTAATGAGGCTCATAAAAGCTGCTGCAGTCAGACTCACATTTTGGTCATATTTTCAATATTCTGGCTTAAATACATGCAAAGCTCTGTCTGCAGTTAATTATAACAAGACAAATGCAATATTCCAGTGTAACAAAGGAGAAAAGAAGAAGAAATATTGGCTGTGGGATGGGGATCAGCTGTGATGAAGTGACCCAAAAAAGAGCCTGGGGCTTCACTTCTCTTTCCCCTTTGATTTTACCTCCTGCTGTGGGTGTTGGTTGTGTGATCGAGAAGCAGCAGTAACCTTTATCATTCTACCTTTTCTAGTATTGATACTATTAAACATTTGTAAGATAGTAGCTATTTGTTTTTAACCCCTAACGTCCCACCCTGATCATCTATTGATCTATTGTATAAGTGTTTCCAGAGGTCTTTTATTTATGATTATGCCCTTGTTAGCCAAAAAAAAAAAAAGTTTGTTGCTGTTTTTTACAGAGTGGCAGTAGTTCATTAGAAATTCACCTCTGAGTTGTGGGGGGGACAGTTGGGGTGGAGATATCTTGCACTCCCTTCTGCTCTCCATAAAAGCTCTCTGTTTATGTGCTCTCTTCCTAGCTTACAGCCCATCGTACCCCCAACCCAACATTACCGGTGCAACAAAAATGGCAAACAATATTGGAGCTATTCAGATAGCTGAGACGAGGAAAACAAAGTCATAATGATCTATTTATCTGCAAGTGGATGCAACCGAATGGAGCGGAGCAGGGGGATTGTGGCCCGCCCATTGTATTTTTTATGTAACAAAGGCACTCTTTTTCAAAGTACATTTTTACAACTGCTTCTGATTCACAACAATTTGAACAAATAAATACTTAGAAAATGCTATTTTAATCTGAATTTTCTTTATATATGTCTTCCATCATCAGAAAAATACCACAAGAACATGTTAAAAACACAATTTTCACTGAAGTGGGTCTTTAAAGAAGCTCTATAATGAGCCATCCAGCTCATGGATTACAAAGTTATGTTTGCGTGTTAACATATAGGGCTGTTACTTTACTCATTTTTTCTTCAAAAGTAGAAACTTAAAACTAATTACAATTTTTGGTTACATCAGGCACAATAAAAACTTTCAAACAACCTGAATCCCAGACGTAGCAACTAAATGATGAATCACACATTTCTTGCAGTGCTGTGTTGTTCAGTCTTTGGCTTTGAGGATTTTCATCAGGTCCACATCAAGTCTCTAACACGCAGAGGAGGAGGTGCAAACTGATGGCATCTAGCAAATTTTAATCTGGTACCCATTTGTCAAGGCTAATATATAGTATTTTATTCATCATTTCCATTTCCAGTGCTTTGCTTTCTTGATAATCCTCCAGAAGCACAGACAAGCTGTCAGTTCAGACTGAGTTACACCATACATGTGACCACTTAAACGTATTTCTAATCTGTAATAAACTGCAGATTAATTATTATTCTTTTTCAAAAGATTAAAAGTGTCTGCCCTCAAACTGAAAAGGAAGTCTTGTTTGTGGTATTTTATGATCCTCAAATGCCTCCCAGTCTCACCTTTTTGAACAGAGGGAAGTATCACTCAAAATTCATTAGTAAAGTCTTTCACTACTCTCTTACACGCAACACTGAGCATGGAAGCTAACTGCCTTCACTGCACTGATCTGCCAAATCATCCTTTCGATGGTGGAGTTGGATACGATTTGTGTTGATGTTCAATTGATTTGCTCCCATTTCCTTTTCCAGTTTACCCTTCCTGTCCCTGGCTGCACGTGCACACTCATACACCTCACTCTCCCACTCGGCTCCTCCATCAGATTGCGCTGCAAAGCTCAGTGTACCAGCTGGGGTCAGTGCTTCAGAGAGGCCTGTCTCCCTGGAGGCTATAGGTTCACTAACACTCTGAAGAGAGGAGCTCTGGTGAAGTGCTGTGGACACCGTTCTCCTGGTCTACTGTACGCATTCATGTTTTGGACTGAACAAACAATCCCGAGTGGCACGAAATCTGAGCAGCATGAGTGACGTCAAACTCCAGCCTGGTTATTGAAACCTGTGACAGCACAGTGCTGCACTTTGTGTCAGGACTGCAAACAATGCAAGAGCCAAAGTGAGTCAGGTTTAATGCAGCCTCCACTAAAATAGCAGCAATTCAAAGACAATGGGCTCGTAAAGCCGGTAAAACATCACAAACATCTTACTTGTTCTGAATATCTCTTCTTTGTATTAGTTCATGTAATTATTAGCATCAGGTCCTTTCTTTTTACAGTTATTAGATTGTCTAACTGTGTGTAGCAGTGGTTGGTGCTTTTGCCCCACAGTGAGAAGGCCCTGGTTTGAATCCTGGTTGGGACCTTTCTGTTTGGCGTTTGCATGCTCCATGTGCATGCGTGGGTTTTCTCCATGGACTCCGGCTTCTTCCCACCAAAAACATGCTTCATAGGTTCATTGGTGACTCTGAATTGTCCCTAGGTGTGCATGTGTGAGTGTGTGTGGGAGTGTGTGTGCCTTGCCACAGACTGGCGACCTGTCCAGGGTGTACCCCGCATTTACCTAGCAGTAGTCCGGAAAGCCATATAGCGTGTAAAAAAAATGGATGGATGTTGTTCTAACAAAAGATAAAAATAAAAAATTGATTGCAATTGTTTTGTGCATTTCGGAGTATTTCTTTATTGAAATTGTTGTGAATCAGGAGTAGATGAAAAAATGAAGTTGGACAAATATTGTATCAGGCCACAAGCTTCCTGCTCCGCTCCATTCTGATGCATCCACCTGCAGACAAATAGATCCATGTTTGTGTTTTTTCTTGTCTGAACTGGAATCTGCATCTGTATGGCTGGAAAGCTCCAATATTGCTCACTGTTTTTGTTGTGATAATGTTAGGTTGGGGATGTTAGGAGCTTCAATCCTTGTGCTATCCTAGGCACTTGAACATTGGGAGTTGGGTCATCTAGACCCCACAACCTTTTTTCTTCAATGATTTGTGATCTTCACCGGTGTCCATAGATTACATGAAATCCTCTTCACTGTTATCCACCTTTGTCATGGTAGGAAGAACACCTCAGTGTACAGGTGGGGTCTTAGGATAGCACAAGGGTTAAGCTAGACAGATCATGTGTAAATAAATGTAAACAGGAAGTAGGGGCAGGCTTTCTCAGCACCAACAATCACACCCACAAATCAGTGGTGGATTTTTTGCCGCCCTGCAGAAAATATGTCCAAGAAAAGGACACAGTTTTTTTTATTTTTGTTAAAAAATGCATAATCATAATTAAAAAACACTGAGAAAGCTTTGAAAATAGATCAAAAAAGGATTCGAATGGGACTTTAAATGAATCTGAGTGACCTGTAACTAAATATGAAAAAAGGCAAATAATAAAAGGTACACACTACTAGACAATACACACTACCCACATGCTCATGTTACATGCTGTTCCTATGTTTGTTTAGCCCCCTCACCCATGCACAGACACTGTGGGAAAAACCCATTCTGTCCCAAACAGCTTCCATCCCCAACTTTCCTTCACTGTTGTCCAGGCTTCACCCAACATGGTAAACAAGACATCCGTATGCTAATTACATGAAATTATGTTGAGGTTATGGAAAATCTATTTACAGGGAAGTCATTTGGTTACTGTAACTAGTTGCTCTTCTATTCCTATTCACCAAAACAATGGAAAACAAAAATCAGAACATACAGACCAACTTTAAAAGAAAAACGTAGTTTTTTTTTTTTTTAATTAAGTCTTTATGGTTCTTCTAATGTGTCAGCAGTTTTGTATTTTTGTTCCTTGCATGACAGTCAGCAGTGATGTACATGGATGTGCTGCCTTCAGTTTGAAACTGTTGTGAAAAGGCTTCAGTCTGATGAATGAAGTTGGTGGACGACACATTTTCCATCACCTTTTAGGAGGGATGTGTTACGTCTGTGATTTCAGTGCTTCCTGCAGAACTGTTTGCAGGTTCCGCTCATAGTGCAGATGTGGGGCAGATGTGCATCCTTCTCACGCATCTGTTCTTTGATTGTTTGCGTCACTCCATATTTTGTTGCAGTGTAGGCGTCTCATATTTAGGCAAACAGCTAATCTCCTCAATTAAATGTTGTTATTTTCTTTGCTTTGACATGAAACCAGAAACAATGTCGACAGTTCAACTGTAACACTCATAAATTATGTCTGCCTATCAAACTGAATGTTTCTCTTTTGAATGTTTAAATTTACTAAGAATTCTTAGAAAAATTGAACATTCTGGGTACATTTATTTTGAAGAGCATCATTTTTCCCATTTGGAACCTCTGCAACTTTATTTATTATGCTATACAGTTCTGTCCGTGTTGGCTTTAAACATTCTTGGTTTACTAACGCTTGTAATTTCCCAATAAAAGGGGAAAATGAAGGTGATGAAAAGAAAAATGAACAGGTTAGCAGGGAAGGGAGGGTAGCAAATGAGAATGGAGGCGAGAGGAGTGACGAGGAGGGGCAAGAAGAAAACATCAGAGAGAAGATGGGTGGCGAAACACTGACGTCTGTGATGGTATCACGTCCTGTTGCTCTGTGACAGCTCCAGCTCCCATTGACAGAGCAATCAGCCTGCCATCTCTCAGAGCCCGCACAGCAACAGCTTCTATTATCTCCTGACTTTGTTTTAGCATCTGCATTTGTCAGCATGGGTTTTATTGTCTTCAGTGCTTTTATCACTTAAGCAAGGTTAAGAGGGATTTTCCTGTCCCTTGCTGAGGAGCTTCAGACGCCCTTGCCAAAGCATGGGAGATACTGAAATAGGCTGTTTTGTTCAGCTCCAGATGGGAAAAACGTGGAAGAACGAGTTTTGAAATGACTTTAACTCGTGTACACCTCCCACCCCCTGGTGTTCCAAACAGGAAGTACCCTTTGGCTCCAAGACATAAACAACTATTACCCAGTCAATATATTGGTCAGAATAACTGTTCTTGCTCTGATGCCTTTTTTTCTTTTTACATGTTCTTGCTCATGTATGATTATAGGTGAATGCAGCCATGATGTGGTTTCAGAAACATATGACACTGGGCTAAGTAATAAGCATTCTCAGAGCTTCTACGGTTTGTGGAAACTGTGTGGAGAAATATTTAAAAACAATAATGACTGAATTTCTGGCTCTTCATATCTGTCTTTTCTGCATGTAGAAATTCTGCAAAGGGTTTTTGCACAGATCAAAAGGAAAAAGGGAGTAAGCACATCCAGGTTAAGCCCTGTCAGAAAAATGTCCCCGCTGAGACAGATATCAAGGACCAGGCGGGAAGGAAGGAAGTGATGGAAGTTTCAGCTATTTTTGACAGTTGCAGCCAGTTGTACACTTAGAGTTGGGTAGTTCAAATCTCCATGGTGGGTGTTTACCTTGAAAGCCATTGCTGTGTGGTGCACAGACTGCCAAATTCCACTCACTGGCAATGGGAGCGCAGTGGGAGGGGCTGAATACCTAGGTGAGAGTGTTCAGGTTGAGGTAGGTGAACCTGATGCAGCAGCAGGCCTTTGGACTTCACTGCGACGTGATGAAGGGGTGTTCTGATGTTTTTCTGATCCTCTACAGACTTGATGTCGATGTCTTGACTTAATGTTATTTTTATTTACATTTAGTATTCAGTTTGAAAATAATTGATCCCCCTTAGATCAATTTAAAGGCAGTAGTCTTCAATGCAGCAATCTACACTTTCATAAGAACAACTTTTGAAAAAAAAACATGAAAAAAAACACTCTGTTGTTGGTGCTTGACAATGTGAATCCACAGTTTCAATTTTCATAAATGTAAACTCTTCCCTTCACTTTCAAACTCCTCGAGCATCATTGGGAGGCTAATCTGTGAAACATGCTGGAAATAGAAGTTATAGAGTTTATAATGGCGCAAGTGAGGCAAGCTTGCAAAAATTATGTTTCCCTGTTGTCTGCTAAATGTATTACATGAATCCTTGGCTCAAGCTGAACGAAACAGCATGAATTACGATATGAACATATTAAGGATGTGGGCATGGTTAACAAAAACCTTCTGCTGCCGAACCAAAAGTTTACTTTAGCAGATTCTTCTAAAAATGACATCAACTTGGTCAAAAAGGGGTGGCGAGGGCGAGGCTGGATAGTACCTGCAGGTCATACAATGCTGCTTTAAATTAAAATGATTTCCAAAGATGAAACTAAAGGTTGGTTCAGTTGCTATTTCTGTTAGTCAGTTCTGTTAGATTTCAACTTTCGATCAGACTTTTGAAGCTCGGTTTGACTCGCAGACAAAAAAAAAACCTGAATAACAGGCGGAGGAGAAGAGAAATCTGTTGATGCTTCTGCAGAAACATACTGACCATCTGCTCTTCACAAGAGCAGACCATAAGCTTTTCATGAACGAGCTTTTCGCTGAAAGCATTTCAATACTTTGTGAGCTGACTCCAAATTTGTCATAAAAGGTAATTGGCTTTGTGCAGGCTTGCTTCAGTAGATTGGTGTCACAGCATTGGGAGACACAGATGAAGAAAGGTGCTGCTTTTAGGTTGGACTCTGGAACCCAGCTCTCTTATGCTGGTTTCAGTCAAAAACTGAGAAGACCTGCTGTTACTGGGACTAATAATAGCAGATACACTCAACCCCCTGCTGTGGTTAACATGCTGGTAGGCACAAAGAATCTGACTGCCTGTGATCTCTAAAACCTCCAGGAAGCAAAACAGAGAAATTAGCATTTCAGACAATATGAACATGCTCGAATGATGTTTATGGGGCTGTTTTATTTTGTATAATAAAAGGATATGAGATGTTTTTTTTTTGTTTTTTTTTTTGCAAAAAACTTTTTGGAGCCTAGCTCCATGGATGTGTAATAGTACAATTTAAAATAAAATCTATATTTAAAAATCCTGGAAGAATCTGTGAAACACAAATATTAATGTTTTTTTTATGTTTTAGTCTGTTCTTATTGATTTCAAATGAATCATTTGTAATTTCTGCTGTAATTGGCACACTGATTTTAATCAATCTATAAAAATATTTAGTTAGAAGCCGTGGATGAAGCTGTAACTTCTGCTGTCGAAGAGAAAGCATTTAACCTCTCAAGAACATGGTAGCCACATGCACGCGCATCACATTTTGGGCTATAGTTAATTCTGCTTAACTGGGACTATGTGTGTGGAGGGTTACTGCTCAAATATTAGCTTGGTGCTGCTCTAAACTCAGAAATGACTAAGGAGTATTTATTAAAAGTAAAAATAAAATTATCCTTGAAAAAGAAATAGTTTTTTAAAGTTATTTTAAACTGTCAGCACAAATACAAATATTTTAACCACAACTTCAGTTTAATCTTTTGCTAAGATTTTTATAAATTTGATCAGGAGAATTATAAGAGTGACATAAAATTAATGATTTACTTTTTTCAGACATTTAGAAAAAAGCCTTGAACAGTTTAAAATAGTCAAATTTTGATTTAGTATACAATTTAAACAAAATAAACATAACCATAGCCTCTGTGACTCACTTAAATGACAGTGAATAGATCAAAACATGGTCCAGGCTTTTTCATGTTTTACCTTTTCATGCTGAGGGCTCAATCTCACAAGCACACACTTCCACAAACACTGTGAACCCAAATATTCTCAATTCTTCAGACTCTCAATGCACTAAAAGAAAATTCCATGCTGTTTGTTCTAATTTTTTTTATTTCAGTTTGGACTAAAATATGCATAGACTTCATAATTCTCAACCGACCAAACATTTTGAACAGCTCCTATCCGAACTCACTTAAAGACCCGTTGGCTGAAACCCTCGACAGACATCGGCGCACATCAACGAATGACAAACGTAAGGAACACTTACGAATTACGTATATTACGCATGTATCACGAATGACCAAAATTTACTACGTGAAAAATGTGTATAATGCACGTGTGACATGGCCTTTAGTTCTTGTATTTAAACTGTAGATGTTTCTCATTTTAAAGAAATAAACAAGACAAATCTACAAGATATTAATGTTTATTTTAAGATAAAACATCAATTAGGACTCTAAAATGTTGACAGAAAAACTGTCAAACCTAAACTACACACTAGAGTGACTTCTTCCCTGTCCTCTCTCTGTCTGGAAGCTTACACATTTACAAGCAGTAGTTTACACAGAGCGCTCTAATCTCTCCTTATCCCACGTGTATGTGTGTGTGTGTGTGTGTGTGTGTGGGTGTGTGTAGATGTGTGTGTTTGCAGACGTTCTCCTCATTCAAGACTCTTCTGGTTAAAGCAGGTGCAAGCCGGTGACTCAATGTCCCGGCCAGCCCCTCAAACACACCTTTGTTCGACCTAAATCTCAAACCATCCAGCGCTTTATGTAAACAAATGCAGCAGGGTTTGTGTTGCACGCACAGATGTCATAAACTGGAACAGGCATCCTCTCTGTAGAGACCTTATGACAAGGAGCCCAACTCATTATGTAATAACTGCTGCAGTGATTCTCTTAAAAAAATTTACATTACACCCATCACAGGATCGCCAAATATCTATTTACATTTATTCTATATTCTGTCTTGTCCTTTTTCTTCCCTTTGAGCTGATTCTGCATTCAACTTGTTTTTTTTGTCCTCATTTTGCTGTTTTGAAAAATGCTGGTTGGGATCACAAGGTCAGCATTGCACTAATTTCATGTACAGCTGCTGATAATGCTGCTGTATGGCAGAAGCAGCCAGCTGACAAGGGGGGGGGGGGGGGGGTAAAGAGCAGCCATTGCTGTGACATCACTAATGCAGTGATCCTGGTCCTTATATAAACTCACTGCACTGTTGGAAAGACACTGTGTGTCCTACTCATGTGTGCAGCATGCAGAATCCTTCCCACTGATCCTCTATGACTGCTTCAGAGGTGCATCCTGCAGGAATTTTGTAGCAGAATTTGGGTTTTATCGTGTATGTTAAAGCAAAAGATCAGTTTCCCATCCCCGTCAGCTGACATCGGTCAGGAGGGAAACAGAGAGCTGATATTTTGATCCTAGACCCAGAATCCTGAGTCTGGCGTAGGATCTCTGACTAATCCCCTAATGTCACTCATCCCACTGTGGTAACTCCATCACAGACTTGATGATGGGCGGGCCTGATGTGTTAGGGGGAGGGGGCAGTCATGAGAGTAATGCTCCTCTGTGGAAGATGAAACGCTCATTGGAAGGCAGGCAGGACGGGCTGCTTTTCAAAGCCAACAGGCATGAGGGCGCAGAGGATTGGGAGTTGGGGGCTTGCTGTGTTTTCTGTTGACAGGAAGCAGAAGCTGGTTGCCTTATCCTCTAAGGGGTGTTTGCTTGCATGATCGGTTGGCTCTAAATCTGTGCAGGGAAGCGATTAATGCAAGGGAATCCTATCATTTGCAATACTACAAATGCTCAAGTCCAGCAGATCCGTCCACCCCAGACGGATGCTGGGAGATATAAAGTTCAACATGTTTTGATCTGTGTATACAATACTTTAATCACACACTTGGTTTTAATTTGATGGAACTTCAGTGTTTTAGGGAGCCTTGTTGAACATTTTCAACCATTTCAGGGCATTTCTGTGACTTATTAGCGGAAACTATGAAGCACTTATGACACATAAGCTCCAGTTAAAACAGATATGGCTTTGCTGGAGCTCCTTTTAGATGCAGGAGTCAGGCATTTCACTGTCTCCTCTTTCTTTCCTCTGGGCCTCTCAAAAGTAGATGTAACTGTTGTGAGCTTCTCTGCTGCACTGCAAAGACAAAGCTGTGTGATCCAGTGCAAACGATGACTGAAAATGACATTTCATTGCCATATGAATCCGAGTTGCTCTGTGGTCACAAAAACATGAGCCAAGACAAAGTGACATGACGTACTAAGAGTTTCTGTATTTGTATTCACCTCAGAAGACAAATTTGTGATCAACATTTTTACAAAGACAGCCTTCAGTCACTACAGGAAACAACCGGAATACAGTAATATAAATTGGCAATGCACTCCATTTAGATTATGCAGCAAAACTAAATCTTGGCAGGAATATTTGCCTAGTTTACTACAATAATAGACTTTATTTAGAACACAATAGTGAGATAGAATTACTTGTTTATAGAAAACACTCCTTAAAGATCCACTGTGATGAAAATTGTGTTTTTGGTGTTTTTAACATGGCAAATAAATAAATATACGCCCCTCTCACCCATCCCGGGTGGTTTCTCCTCCAAGCTGGGGTCTTCTACCAGAGGCCTGGGAGCTTGAGGGTCCTGCAGTATCTTAGCTGTTCCTAGCACTGCGCTTTTCTGGATTGAGATGTCTGAGGTCTTTCCAGGTATCTGTTGTAGCCACTCCTCCAGCTTGGGGGTTACTGCCCCGAGTGCTCCAATTACCTCAGGCACCACTGTCACCTTCACTTTCCAGGCTTTCTCCAGTTCTTCTCTGAGTCCCTGCTAATTCAGTTTCTTACGCTCCTTCTTCCTGATGTTCCCATCAGGAGTGGCTACAACAGATCCCTGGAAAGACCTCAAACCTCTCAGTCCAGAAAAGCGCAGTGCTAGGAACAGCTAAGATACTGCAGGACCCTCATCCCAGGCCTCTGGTAAAGGACCCGAGCTTGAGTGAGACACCATCCGCGGAAGGGAGAGAGAGGCGTTTTTTATTTTTTTTTATATATCGTCAGCCTAATAGCATTTCTGCCTAACTCATTTTTTTTTTGCCAAATTGAGATATTGGCCTAACTCTACTCTCCTTTGGTGAAAAAAAGGTGTTTTTTTTTTCTTTTCCAAAAACCGGAAAAAATGAGTTAGGCAGATATGCTGTTAGGCTGACGATATATAAAGAATATATATATATATAAAAAATTTAAGAAAATTAAGCTTTAAATTGCTTTTCTGAGAGTTTATTTATTCAAATTATCGTGAATCAGGTGAAGAAGAAAAAGAAGAAAAAGATTCTTTTGTTACGTAGAAAATACACCGAGTGGGTCACGAGCTCCCTGCTCTGCTCCATTCTGATTTATCCACTGTCAGACACATAGATCCATGAACATCTTTGTTTCCCTCGTCTGAGCTGGAATATAGATCTAAACTGTCTGGCTGGATAGCTCTGATTTTGTTCGCCATTTTTGTTGAACCAGTAATGTTAGGCCAGGGGTGTGAGGGGCTGTAAGCTAACAAGAAAGCATGTAAACATCTCTCAATTATGAGTGACGCAAAGGGGGGGCTTGCTATGATCCAACGATCCCGCCCACATATAGAGGTTAATTTCTACTGCCACTCTGCAGAAACTATGTTCTAAAAAACAGCATAATCATAATTAAAAGACCATTGCAAACAATTTTACAATAATCAAAAGAGCATTGGCGTGGGTCTTTAATAAAATAGCAATATTTTGTGTTTGGTCTTTCATCATTACAAGCTGCATTTCAGTCATTTTTTGTCTATCATAAGATCATTTTTTTATAATTAATATTATTTTCTTCATGAAACAGAAGTTATTTTTAGCTCAGTAAAATGCTGCATCTTAACAAATTATGTTCAGTATTCAGTTAGCTGGACTAGATTTACAGTTTTAGGCAAAAGAGAGATTCTCCAGCATAAAAAGTTATCATCACAGCTGAAACCAAAAGAAACTGGAAAAAGAACAGCAGCATACACAACAGCATTCTCAATGTCAAACACTGAGCAATCTAGCAGTCTGAAGGCCCTGTACTTCTGCTTCACTTAGGAAAAAAGATTTTTGCATCAGGATTACAAGTATGCATTACTGTAAACCGATTAGCGCTCATATATCCTCACTTAAACAAATGATTTTTAATCTGTATTTTCACACTATGGGCTAGTGGTTGTACTAAATTCTTGGATTTCATGTCAACTCTAACATGTTTGTGACTGTCCTACACAGACATGCTCTTTGTCTCACATGGACAGAATAGGGTCACCCTGAGCCATGTTGAACCTATATAGTGAGTTAAAGCTACACTGTTTTCATGTAACATAAAGGCTGTGATTGATATATTAAAAAAAAAACTTGCCCCTTTCACTCTTCCGTGGGTGGTTTCTCACTCAAGCTCGGGTCCTCTACCAGAGGCCTGGGAGCTTGAGGGTCCTGCAGTATCTTAGCTGTTCCTAGCACTGCGCTTTTCTGGACTGAGAGGTCTGAGGTTTTTCCAGGTATCTGTTGTAGCCACTCCTCCAGCTTGGGGGTTACTGCCCCGAGTGCTCCAATTACCACAGGCACCACTGTCACCTTCACTTTCCAGGCTTTCTCCAGTTCTTCTCTGAGTCCCTGGTATTTCTCCAGTTTCTTAAGTTCCTTCTTCCTGATGTTCCCATCGCTTGGCACTGCCACATCCACCACAACGGCTTTCCTCTGTTCTTTATCCAGCACTACAATGTCTGGTTGGTTCACCATTACCATCCTGTCAGTCTGGATCTGGAAGTCCCACAGGATTTTTGGCCCTTTCATTCTCTAATATATAATATATTCTAACAGGTTCTGTTAGAGTATATATATATATATATATATACATAGTTTTGTTTGTTCTTTTGTGACAACATTGTTGAGGATCATCTCTGATTGCGAGTATTTCATTTTTCTTTATAGGAGGAAGTTGTGTAACAACAGAACTTGTGTTATGAGACTTATTTTCTGTCAGAAATGAGCTCCAGACAGGAGGAGAAAACACTGTCTCTGTACAGGGTTGGTGCACTGCTTCCTCCTTGCGTAATACAGCTCATGTTTCAGTTTTGAAGGCTGCACTGCACTTTCAGTCAGGAAAAGGTGACAATGGACCCAAAATGCAGGTGACCGGGATCGGTTACAAGTACAAAAAAAATTTGAATCAAGACAAACTAAAAAACATCTGAACTTAAATGTGACAAAACTGTGATGAGAAAAGAAAAATCAAAACAAAACCTGACCGAAAATGTTGAAAATGTTTTAACCTACTTGAGAACATACTTTACTTTGAATGGTAATGGTAAAAAATTGGGCAGTGGTTAGCACTCTTGCCTCACAGCAAGTCCCGGTTCAAGTCCTGGTTCAAGTCCCGGCTGGGGGACCTGAACCAGAACACCAATGGGGGACCTGTCTGTGTGGAGTTTGCATGTTCTCCCGTTTTCACTGGGGACTCCGGCTCCCTCCCACTGTCCAATTGGTCATTCTATATTGTCCCTAGGTGTGAATGTGAGTGTTCACTGCTGTGTGATGTGGCCCTGCGACAGACTGGCGACCTGTCCAGGATGTCCCCTGCCTTCACCCACAAGTGGCTGGGCTCTGGCAGCCCCATAACCCTGAAAGGGAAAAAACTGATTAGAAGATGAAAGTTGATAATTACCCTACACAAGACATCTTTAAGTCTCACTCTGATCATCTTTTATTTTAATTATGATCATGTTGTTTTTGGTAAAAAATAAAAAAACTTGTCTAGGTCATAGCTTGGGCAGTAGTTCATTAGATGTTCAGCTCTGAGGTGTGGGGGGGAGCATTGGCTCCGATCAAACCCCGCACCACATCCCCTTCCCTACCTAACATTAGCGGTGAGCTAAATTGGAGCTATCCGATTGTTTTCAGCCTGATTCCATCTCAGATGAGGAAAACTAAGATGTACATGGATATAGTCGCCTACAAGTGGATGTGGATGCGTCAGAATGGAGCTGAGCAGGGAGACTGTGGCCTACCCAGCATATTTTCAATGTAACAAATACAGTCTATTGCAAACAGAATTTTTTTATCTGCTCCTGTTTGACAACAATTTGAATAAAGAAATACTGTATTTTATGAGTTGTTCCGGAGTACAAGTCGCAGCAGTAAAAAAAGCACAAGAAATAAGAAAAAAAGAATCTACAATGCACTGGAGTTTAGGTCACACTTTTCGTTGAAATGTATTTAAGACATTGCAGGACCAAGGACAGACATTTCATCTTAAAAAGGCAAATAATAACAGAATAGATGACAATAACAGACAGAATGTACACATGCTTTACTACAGTAAAACACTGATGCTTATTTAGCTTCTTAAAACAAAGGAGGAATCTAATATATTAGCACAACATATGAGCAAGGAATCAGAGAACCGTAGCATGAAGAACATACTAACAAGTCAACTAAACTCTTTATATCACTTTAAATCACAAATTCTGTTGAATTCTTAATCTTCTGTGTCACTTTGGAACATATCCAACAAGCCCAGTGTTAGACTGAGGGAAGCTTCTTCTTCTGCGTTCCTGGCTGGAGAAAATACTGATACACAGACCTACAGAGCCCTCTACTGGTTTGAGCCTTTTTTATATATTCACATATATCATTTTTACCTGAGTTTAAGTTGCAACCCTGGCCAAAGTATTTAAAAAAAACTGTGACCTATACTCTGAAAGATACAGTACTCAGATTTGCAACTTTAACCCTTGTGCTATCCTAGGCACTTTACCATTGGGAGTTGGGTCATCTAGACCCACTAGACAGTGCGCTGAACCTTTTTCTTCAATAATTTGTGATCTTCACTGGTGTCCATGGATTACATGGAATCCTCTCCACCTTTGTCATGGTAGGGAGAACACGTCCATGTAAGGGTGGGGTCATAGGATAGCACAAGGTTTAAGCTGAATTTTATTTGTACAGTGGGGTTAAAAAAGTATTTTGTCAACCACCAAGTTCTCCCACTTAAATAGATGAAAGAAGCCTGTAATTTTCATCATAGGTAAACCTCAACTATGAGAGACAAAATGGGAAACAAAAATCCAGAAAATCCCATTGTCTGATTTTTAAACAATTTATTTGTAAAGTATGGTGGAAAATAATTATTTGCTCAACGTACAAACAAAAGGATTTCCGACTCTCAGAGACCTGTCACTTTTTCTGTAGAGGATCCTCTGTCCTCCACTCGTTATCTTCATTAATGGCTCCTGTTTGAACTAGTTATCTATAGAAAAGACACCTGTCCACAACCTCAAACAGTCACACTCCAAACTCCACTATGGCCAAGGCCAAAGAGCCGTCTAAGGACACCAGAAACCAAATTGTTGACCTGCACCAGGCTGGAAGACGGAATCTGTAATAAGCAAGCAGCTTGGTGTGAAGAAATTAACTGTTGGAGCAATTATTAACATAGCATTAAAAACGTCACTGCCTCATGTTTGACTGCTGTCATTGTCAACAAAGCATATATAACAAAGTATTAAGCTGAACCTTTGTTATTGACCAAACACTGGTTTCCACCACAATTTACTAATAGATACAACATGATTTTCTGGATTTTTCTCTCTCATTTTGTTTCTCATAGTTGAGGTTTACATATGATGTCAAGTACAAGCCTCTCTCATCTTTTTAAGTGGGAGAACTTGCACAGTTGGTGGCTGACTGAATACTTTTTTGCCCCACTGTATATGTCCTCCATCAACAAAAGACACAAGAACATGTTAAAAACACCAAAAACCCAATTTTCATTGGAGTGGGTCTTTAAACCTGCTGTGACTGTGACAGGGAGAAAAACAAAACTACAAAACAAAACTAAACTTAACTACAAACACAACTAAATCAGTCAGTTTCTCGGCAAATTTTCTCCACATGTTTAACATATATTTAACGTAAATTACATGACCAATTTTTATGAAATTAAACTTTAAATGCAGCAGCATGTCACTTTTCACAAGCAAAGAAATGTGCCATAAGAGCAAGGGAAACACTAGCTTAGTCCCCATGTTTTTAACGGAAACTTAGTTTGGTACAATTGACCCTATTTCAGTTGTATAGCACTGGAAAAACAATTAAAAAAGTGAATCTGAGAAAGGGTTAGGGGGCATATGCCTGTTAATGGTACACACACATCATCCCATATGAGCTGTTAGAGCTGCAGTCAGGTCTGTCAGCATCAAGGCTGGGTTAACAGAGAGGGAGGTGACCCATTTGGGATGGGGGGAACCGAAGTTTTCCCAATGCCGTTGTTGAGCTCTGCATTAAGAGGAGTAGTGATGTCTGTGAGGGACAAATGTGAGCTGCATCCCAGGGTTAATAAACCATATGTGTGCCAGGATGAATGAAGGAGGATGATGAAGGAAGGCACATACAGTAGATGCCGCACATCTCCATTACTTGAACAGACAAGCACAAATGTGCAAGAACACAAAGCTGTTGACTGCCTGTTGTCTGGTGTGCCTGTGTGTTTGTTCAAGTGGCTGTAAAATAAACATGGTAAGTGTGCTTCCAGTTAGTCTGGAAAGAGGTACACTTGTGGGTGTGTGGGCTGAAGGTGACTAACTGACTCTTTGCTACTTTGAAATCTGACGGGAGGGGAGATATATGAGGCAACACAATTGAATCCTGGCAAGTAATCTAAGGAAACAGATGGATTTTTGTTATATTTGGCTGCAGATTAGCTACTTCCCGTTGCTCAGAAAGACTTGCAGTTGCCAACTCGTGTTTGACGATCTGAATATTAGTTGCTGGTCAGAGACATTTGGCTCCGGCGTTGTTGGATCGCCTGTGTGAATGAAGGAGTCGAGTGACTTCAGTGCTATCTTTGCTTTCTAAGGCCCAGATGTGGTAGCTGTCCAACAGTGCCATGCTATGAAGTCCCCTCCTCCCACTGCCAGGCCTATCACAGAGTGCCAGCATGCAGTACTCAAAGAAGTTATCACCACCCGGTTCTCCGGTTCTAAGCTTCTCTGAAGGGGACAATGTGAGGATGAGAAACAGCTTTCCTTCCAGCACTTATTGGATAGACTGAAAGAACAGGTGCTTCAATATCCATTCCTCAGTCTTTATATAAATGTCTATTTTTACTACAATCTCTTGTTTGGCTATAGGTGGACAGTGATATTAATGTTTTATATGAATTTTCTCTTAAGAGGTTCACCCGAATCTCACGTGGAGGGATGTGAGGAGAGACACATTGTAAAACAGTATAATAATACAAATATATATTTTTTGTGAGAATAAGCAGCTGTTTCCTACGTAGCTTTTTGATGAATGTCTCTAGTTATCTATTTTGAAGTAACACTGGGATTTTGCATTGTGTGGATTGATAATTTCCATACAATTAAAATAAAAGCTTTTACCAAGAACAATGTCAACAAGCCGCAGTAGTGGTTCCCCTTATGGAGAGATTGTCCTCGTTCAATTTCCAGCGGGTTTCTTTCTGTGTGGAGTTTGCATGATTTCCTCCTGGGTGTTTGGTTCCTCTCCGCGCACCCCTGCATCCTCCCACAATCCAAAAACATGCTTTACTGGTGATTCTAAATTATCCCTCAAGGCCATGTCACTACGTACAATTTGCGCATATTGTATAGATGAAGATTGGTCACATGTGAATATATGTGAAAAGGTGAAAACCACAGAGGTACAGAAAAACAACATCAAGAACTCATAAATCAACTAGAACATGAACCGTGTGTGATAATTGTACATAAGCAAATCATTAAAGATTTGTGTGTCAATTACCTAATTAAAACGTGAAATGTATACGTGAAATAGAAGATATACATCGTGTTACATGCGTGAAAAGTCCGTTAGAGATACGTGGAACGGTCATGGAAAGCCACACATTTCCTTATACATTTCTCAAAAATCAACGCACAATTGCGCAAGAACACCAGGATGTGTGCAGGACATCTGCACACATCAACAAAGGACGAACGCAAGAACACTTATAAATTACGTATATCACACATGTATCATGAAAGACCGAAATTTCATATGTGGAAATGCGTTGAATGTACAAATTTGCTGTGTAACATGGCCTTCAGATATGAAGTGTTGGACTGTTGTTTTTTCCCTCTGTGGACCTGTGCTGGACGGGCAAACTGCTTTTGTGTCTGGAGCTGGGCAAACTCCAACGTTCATGTGATCCTCAACAGGACTGAGCAGATTAAAGGGTTTAAGAGTTTATTTATTAAAAAACAAAGCTCACTGATCATTTCAAACATGAAAAGATATATGGTACCTGGTGAAAGGCAATTTTTCCTAATTTCCACCTGTAGTCCATATGAAAGTAAGAACAGGGTAGTAAGAATAAATAAGATAAATCAATTAATAAAAAGATGAGGGAGTGAGTGAGTGAGTGAGTGAGTGAGTGAGTGAGTGAGTGAGTGAGTGAGTGAGTGAGTGAGTGAGTGAGTGAGTGAGTGAGTGAGTGAGTGAGTGAGTGAGTGAGTGAGTGAGTGAGTGAGTGAGTGAGTGAGTGAGTGAGTGAATTCAGCGCAGACTTTCGGAAAGTTTTTACATACCTGACAGACGATAACATCATCTGAGCACACTGGCCACTGCTGAACTGTGAATGACATACATAGCTGGTGTTTCCCTACTGAGCCGGATTAATCGTGATGTAATTATCATCTAGTCTTTAGAGGACACAGAAGGGCCTGCAGGGTCACTGCTTGGCTGCATCCCAGATTTTAGCACTCCAGTGTTGATACAGATTTTTGAAAAAAGGCCTCCCACTCTTTGTGGAGTTGGTCTTCACCAATGGTCCTGCCCACAACTCTGATGATTTTCTAATGAACTTCTGCTGCTCTGCAGAAACTATGTCCTTGAAAACGACTCAGGTTTTTGATTTTGGCTAAAAATGTCATAATCATAATTATGTGACCACTGGAAATTATTTGAAAATAAATCAAAAGATGATCAGAGTGGGCCCTTAAAGCTGTTAGGATTACTAAGAATTCCTGTAGTCCATTGAAGGAAGAACAGGACATTGGTCATTTAACGAGAAACTTATTATTGCTTTTTTTATATTGATTTATCTGGTTTGAACCATCATATTTAGAGAAAAATAAATAGAAAGTAAGAGAGTGATGAGAGCAGGGAAAGCTCCAAAAACAAATGTCAAAAAGTCAGCAAGTGACAGCTGCTTGTCTGCACTGTTGAAGCATTCAGACTTGTGTCTTCATTTAATAATCTTCAGTTTTGCTCTGTGACTTTGCTTCTGTGATTGGTTGGTTGTTTAAACTTTTTAGTAAACATATTGAGGTTTTCTTCCTGTCCGTTACTGTTTTGGTTTTCATCATCATCATCATCATCATCCTCCTCTTTTTCTATCTGTTTAGTTTCAGGTTAGTCTCTCAGTTTTATTCTCTTCCAGTATATGTCAGCGTTTAATGCCCTCTACAGGACAAAGAAAGAAAAATAAAACAGGTCAAGTTTGATGATGCAGTTATTCCTTGTGCTATTCTAAGCACTTTACCGTTGCGAGTTGGGTCATCTAGACCCACTAGACAGCGCGCTGAACCATTTTTTTTCAATGATTTGTGATCTTCACTGGTTCAATGGATTACATGAAATTTTTCAACCATTATCCACCTTTGTCATGGTAGGGAGAACACGTCAAAGTAAGGGTGGGGTCATCTAAGATAGCACAAGGGTTATATTGACTGTCTTTTACTGATACTTTGTGTTTTGCTAAAAGACTGAGTAGGTTTTAAAAATCAGTTAACATTTTAAGATGTTTTTTTTTTTTATAACATATTACTGTCATGTAGGTGTAAACTGAGCCAAAACTAATGTGGTTTGTTGACAACTATCCTAAGCCGTTCTTTCTAAGCTTGTTTTGACAAGAAAGTCATATTTCGAATGTGATGATTTGTGGCAAAGAAGTTACAAGTTATCAGTGCAATACAGGATCACGTTTTATCTAGTTAATAATAAGTGTCCTCTTCTTTGACTGTCTTGTCAGCACAAAGAATATGATTATAGATTGTTTTAGTCTGCTCAGACCACTGCTTCCAGCTGGTTAAAGTTCCCATGTTTGGTGATATAACACAAATGACACCACCGTTGGAGCACACAATTATCAGACTGTGTTTCAGCAGTGAACATTTTTTTAATGGGAATATGTGCAGAGAAGGTCAGTGTGGTAAAGCTTGGTAGAGGAGCAAGTAAATCAGGTGTCATCGGTCACTGTTAACCAGTTCATGAGCTGAGATGAAACAGAAAAAGACCCTTCAAACCTACCTAAAGAAAGCTAGATCACAGAACATCTGATGACATTGAAAGGAATCTGTTTCATCGTGATGTTTGGTGTGCTTTGAGGGAAAAAAAGGAAGAAGTTTAAAGCCTCAATTTAAGTGTGAAGCATGGGGGTAGTAGTATCATGTTCTGAAGCTGCTTTGTTTTTAGATTGACAGGTCCACTTTATAGCAAAATCTGTTTTCATGACAAAAGAAAATCATTTGAAAATTCTAAGGAACATTTGAAGAGTGGTAGTTATCTTTGGCAATAAAGGTGTTGACCTAATTTCTAACTTAAGCTGAGGCTGAAGCTTACATCTTCATGTGCTAGCTGAAGCCTCTGGAGGCTGCAGGTTGGGAAGAATTATGAGGGCGGTGATACAAAAGTTTAAACAGCTCTAAATGGATGGAATTTATATGCAAACTACAGATTAGCTTTTTAAGGCCTTATTTAGACATTTCAAGCTATAACCAGAAACGTTTGGTTGGATGAAATGTCAGCAGCGGATTTTGCAGATACTGTACGAAAGCCATCAGTATAACAAAGTGACTATTTGACAAAAGTGCTTCCATAAAATATGTAGAAATATACACTCACAGGGCACTTTATATTAGGTCCACCTTGCTAGTGCTGGGTTGGATCCCCTTTTGCCTATAGAACTGCCTTAATCCCTGGTGGCATTGAATCAACAAGGTTCTTGAAACATTCCTCAGAGAGTTTGGTCCATGTTGACATGACAGCATCACACAGTTGCTGCAGATTTGTGGGCTGTACATCCATGATGCCAATTTCCCGTTCCATCACATCCCAAAGGTGATATACTGGGTTGAGATCTGCTGACTGTGGAGGTTGTTTGAGTCCAACTCATTGTCATCTTCAAGAAACCAGTCTGACATAATTCCAGCTTTATCCTGCTGGACATAGCCATCAGAAGATGGTTCACTGTGGCTAGGAAGGGATGGACATGGTCAGCAACAATACTCAGGTAGGCTGTGGTGTTAGAACCATGGTCGGTTGGTACTAAGGAGCCCAAAGTTTTCCAAGAAAATATCTCCCACATTATTACACCACCACTAGCTTAAAGCATTCATACAAGGCAGGATTGATCCATGCTTTTATGTTCTTGACGCCAAATTCTGACCCTACCATCTGAATGTGGCAGCAGAAATGGAAACTCATCTCCTATTCTTAGCTGACAGGAGTGGTACCTGGCGTGGTCTTCTGCTACTATAGCCCATCTGTCTTAAGGTTGGATGTGGTGTGCGTATAGATGGATGGATGGAGATAGATAGATAGATAGATAGATAGATAGATAGATAGATAGATAGATAGATAGATAGATAGATAGATAGATAGATAGATAGATAGATAGATAGATAGATAGATAGATAGATAGATAGATAGATAGATAGATAGATAGATAGATAGATAGATAGATAGATAGATAGATAGATAGATAGATAGATAGATAGATAGATATGGCTTGGACTTATCCCTCAAGACCATGTCTACTACCACTTGGACAATGAAATGTATCAGCTGGAACTGGTCATTCTCCTCTCACCTCTGGCATCAACAAGGTATTTGTACCCACAGAACTACTGCTCACTGAATATTTTCTCTTTTTCAGGCCATTCTCTGTAAACCCTAGAGATGGTTGTGGATGAAAATCCCAGTAGATCAGCTGTTTCTGAAATATTCAGACCAGACTTGGCACCAATAACCATGCCACGTTCAAAGTCACTTCAATCACCTTTCTTCCTCATTCTGATGCTCAGCTTGAACTGCAGCAGAACATCTAGATCACGTCTACATGCCTAAATGCTTTGAGTTGCTGCCATGTGATTGGCTGATAAGAAATTTGCGTCAATAAGCAGCTGGACAGGTGTGCCTAATAAAGTGTCAAGTTGCCATAGCAACTCATGCTCTGAACATAACCTGGTCTGGAGCAGGTTTAGTTGAAGGTTAGTTTGTTTTCAGAGAGGTGAAGCAGGATGCATGGCGTGTCCATTTGAAGGTGATTTAGTGGATGAAGAAGCTCTGATAATTCTTTTTCCACCGTGAGAGGGTGATAAGTACCAATCAATGTTGTAAAGATAATTAATTATCTTAATTATTTGCTTCAGTTAAGATAAATAACTTTTTGGGTTAAGTCAGCTTAAAAATAACACGTAGTTTTCAGACAGTTATTTTACTTTCATTCAAATTAATTCAATGAAGTAGGTGTAACTTTGGTGCTGCTGTCAGATCGGTACCGCAAGGAATTGTGGGATACCATTCCCTTTGCCTGTCTGGATGGATTTGGGTTTAAGTGTGGGTTTTTGACCAAATGTCTTTAGTTGTTTAGCTGTTTTACTACATTTTGCCGAGTTATTTATCCTGCTATGTTTAATTCTTTTTGCACCATGAGTGAGAGGGAGGGAGAGGATGATGAGTTTATTTAGCACCATTACTGCATTAGGATATTACAAGTATTGAAGTTAAAGTCAGCGTCATACTATTTCAATATATCAACATAATTTTTAAAGTCCACACTGCATCATTCAATTTAATGTTAGACAAATAAGAATATCAGCAGCCTCAAACTTACACAATTGAGAGTTCAAGAAGTACAATAAATTAAGATGGAAAAACGTTTAATTGAATTGGAGTACTATGACATTTAGTTAGATAGATATGTAAATTTGAGTTGTATAAACAATTATTGAGCTGTATAGACATAAGGAATTAGGCTGAATAAATTCAACTCAATTACTTGTTACCAAGTGATGTAATTAGTTTAAGTTGGATATATATATGTATGTGTATATATATATATATATATATATATATATATATATATATATATATAGATGTAGATAGAGAGAGAGAGAGAGAGAGAGAGAGAGAGAGAGAGAGAGAATCTTTATTATTTATCTTTATTTAGAGAGAATTTTTGTGTGTGTGTGTGTGTGTCACAATGGAAATGAGATAGAAACTCGTGCGTTTACTCTGTCTGTTCTTTTTCTCCAAGCGGAAACTCTTTCTTTTACTGACGATGCAGCCGTATTACTTTTTTGATGGGCGTATAATCTTCATATGCCGTCATTAAAATCTCTGACTCCGTCTCACAGAAGTATAGCGCTCTCTATTTTTCTCCACGCGTTTCCATGGTGACTCCATAAATCTGCGATCCATTGAGAATGTCTTTATATACTTGCCGTGTACGTGCATTAACCCAGGGTTACCAAGTCGAGCGTAATTACGCCAACTCATATCCGGTCTATTGCAACCGACATACCCAGAGTAAGCAAGTTTAGGCAGATTTCAACCAGAGTTCAGGGTTAAAGTCAGGGGAGTTTAAACATGCTTTCTGCAATACCCCCCTTGAATCAAACCAGACAGTTTATCTTGTCCACTAGAGAGCACTGTAGCATAAAATCAGAAGTTGGGTTAACACCTCCTGATCCATGGAAGGCAGAGTAACTAAAAAGCAGAGCTAAGTAACACATCCAGTCTAACAAGGAATTTCCTCTGAGTTTCGACAGTGACATAAAAAGGAGACTGTACCTGAGACCTCTGTTGTGTTTGAATTGTTTAGTGGGGATGCAGAGTGCAGGTTTTAGATGGAAAACAGAGCCCGTGTCTGCCCTGCAGGCCCCTGAAGCAGCCAAGATACTGAATACGTCACATGTGACATTTTACCCTCACTCATTTTACTGCGCCATGTCAGATAATACACAGCACACATAAGAGCACAGCACACACAAGGATGACACACACACACAGGCTCTAATGCATAGGCGAGTGCGCTCTCACGCACAAGCGCTCTGCCCGGCAGCTGTCCAGGCAGGCAGCAGGCTTGATCAGATAAATATGAGGCTTGTAATGCGACTACAGAGACGGTGCTGATGGGATCAATAAAGAAAGGCGCTGCAGGTCATCGGGAGAACACAGAGAGAGGATAAATATGGACTGGCTCATTGGAAAACAGAGCAGCGAGACTGATGGGTACATGGAACTCTACCTTCACTCTTGTGTTCTCTCACCTATTTGACACAGATCACAGACTGATTTCCTGTTCTGCTGTCATCTTCCACTTTTCACGCAGACCAAGAGAATCTCATCCTTTATCCGCTTCCTTCTCATCACTTGTTTGGTTATTTTTTTGTAACTATTCGAGTTGAAGTTGTTGGACCTTGATGAAGAGCTAACAAGATCTACTCTAACACAGCTATGTTGTTTTGGCCATATATTTAAAAAATGTTGCGTGTGAGACCCTGGTGTAAGATTCTTGCGTGAAAACTTGTCGTAGACTTTTGTTACTTATCTTCAAGTCATACTTTGCTTCTGAGCAAAGGTGAGGTCAGCAGCTTTGGTGTTTGGTTGCAGGTGAGATCCAGCACAGTCATGTGGCAGCTAGTGTTTGCCTGCTTGACTGACTGACTTTGTTTCTGCACTTTCTCTCTTTTCAAGAAAATAATAAATGGCAAAAAGTTATTTTAGAGGCCATTATCTTGCCTTGTTTTGTCTTTTGTGGTTTACTTATAAGTATCTGAATCTCAGATTTACAGATTTATATCAAACAAGTAAACTCTGTTTTGCTGATTTATAGATGTCTATTTGTAATCTGGCATTGTCAAAGGGTGTTTTCACACCTGACTAGTTTGCTCCAGACTAGAGATTTTTTCTCAGATTGTTTGCTTATTTGGATGGTTGGGTGTGACAGCTCTTCATAGAAAAGAGGGTCTCATTTACCAACAAATGACCCCTGATGTGGTTCACTACAGTGCGACCACAGACAAACTATTCAGTGCAAGTGTTACGCCCCCTTCTCTGTCTGCGAAACACAGAGGTCCCACTCTGATACAAAAATACACAAAACTCGGAACAAACAGAACCAAAAAAAACCAAATACGGCCACAGCCGTAACAACAAGTAAACCACTGAGTAATGGGAATTAATAAAATATAAACAGTCCAAAAGTCTGTATCTAAAGTAGCACATATAAGCTAAAAGATGCCTTGATAGTAAACATGATGTAGTCAAGAAGTAAAGGTGTTGTTTGATATGTCAAAGTTAGAAAACATGAAAAGACAATTTTCTATTTGTTTTTGGACAACAACTCTCTGTCCCACTGCCCAAACCGATGCAAGGGTGTAATGTGGAGGCAGATGAAGTCAAAGGGCGTTGTAAAAAAATTCCGTATTTCCCACCCAAACGCACTGAGTCAGCTGGACTATTCTGGTCTGAAAGCTCCCTCAGGGTTGTATGTCACTGGATGTGACTGTTGGTGACAAACTATCCCAAGATGTTTGTGAGTTCTTTTCATTTCCTCATGTGAGTTGCAGAACCTGACTCACGTTCCATGAACTGAACAAACAATGCACTTGACAAATCTTCTAAAACTGTCTACAGACAGGAAATCTGACAACCTGTAAAACCAATGTGTAAATGATTGGAGATAATAATGGGAATCTAATATTCTAGTAGCACAAAGCATGTAGCCCAGACAGCATTTGTTAAACACAGTACTTATTTAGTGCTATTCTAAGTGCACTAAACTAAACTAAACCACATTTCTCCCACTGATTTACAGGCTTTGAAAACACATTCAAATCTCTTCCTGTGACAGTTACATTTTTTACTCCAATCACAATTTGGATGCACAATTTGTAAAAAAGGTGTCTCACATTTTTTGCATTCCTATGATTTATTAAGAATGTAATGAATATGATTCAATACGAGATTGAGACACAAACAATAGCTTTTTAAAGTTCCATAAACACAGAGACAAACCATGTGATTGGCGTCAGAAAGTTGTCACTTTGACATATTTTTGAAAAATCACATTTGAACATTGCTTGCACATGATGTGGTCCAATGGAAGGATTTACACATTTTAAAGTTTGCCTTTAATTAAACAGGTGACTGTTTGTGCTGCTAAACAAGCACTCTGATGGCATTGAAATCGAAATCCAAGCTAGCGTTCTTTCTCATGTTTTTTTCTCTGTACAAATCTAATTAATTTTCAGACAACTGATTTATAGAAGCCACTTTTCATAAAACCTGAGTAATTTACAATTTACATGGTAAAGCAGTTGCTTATTTACCCTTCAGTTAAATTCAGTGAATCTCTTGGTGCAGTGCTCATTGGAATATTTGGGGTTTTTATGTGTTATGTTACCATTTCTGACAGTCCATGAGCATTGAGATTAGAGAAATTTAGATTGACGTTCAGCTTTTTTTATGATTTGAAAAAGTTTAAAAAGATTTTCCAGGACTAAGTCTCTTCTTTAGGAAAATATGAAAAATGGTGGAAAGTTCTGAGTTCCACTTGCCGAGGCTTTAGATGAGCTCTTTGCAGAACCATAAACTCAGAAGCAGAAAAGTTCATTTGGGTCACATCTTCCCAACAGCTGTTTTTGATTTTCCTGCATTTTTACTTTATAACTGTAGACCAACGCAAAGATGTGTTTGTTGTTTAACTGTGGGTATATCGGAAAAGTCCCTTTTTTTAATTTTTCCACACATGTAAAGTCAAACATAGACGAAAAAGAGGGAGTGCTGACTTTAAAACTAATAAACATTCAGTCAAGCGCCCTGACTTAGTTTCTCTTGTTGCTCTATGGATATATATTTTTTATTTTTGAACCGTAATTGAAAATAAAACTGGCATTAAGAACTATTACTTTGATTTTTGAGTGTCTTGTTGAAGGAAGTCCCCAAAAAATAGTTTTTGTGTGAATCTGAGGTACAACTACTGTCTCATATAAGCTATAAATGATGAAATTATCTCATTTTTGTTTTATTATTTTCTTCCTGTTAATCCACTGTAACTGTTTTGCCAGATCACTGCAGTTCACTTCTCTGTAATTTTTTGTTTTTTAGACTATCAAAAGACTAACAATCTTCTGTTATTCATGTTCCATATTGTGTTTTTTGTTGTTTTTAATATTTCTTTTTTATTCCACAAACACAATATTTTATTTATGTATTTTAGGGTCAAAGAAGAACCAAAGCCTCAGCCAGCACAGTAAGTAAACTGCATTACCCAAAGTGCACTGGGCTTTGACACTTCCTCCTAGCAGTAGGTGCTATGTGCTTCATGTGGCTTTCCCCTCTTTCTGGGAGTAAACTGAAATGAGCAGCATTGACGTCATGGAAGGAAGGTCTGAACTCTGCTGACATAACAGGAGCCGTCAATATTCAGAGGTCTCGGTGAATACATTGCTTTATTTATCAGCAGTAAAGAACTGGGTTCCATGACATCAATGGCATTTGCTTTGTCTTTATACCAACTTGAATGATCTAAAATGCTATTGTCCCTGGTTTTTACCTGGCTGTCAGCTTCCTGTGGTGTATCACCTGCTCTCTGATCTCAACGTGCAGACTTGCAGTGTTTGACAAATGTGAAGTTGATGCACCTGCGCCATTCTGCAGCTTCATTTTGATCTGGTCAGTCAGTCTGACAACCTACACTCTCTCTGTAGAACAAGCTAACATTAAATGACTTGATTGTCACCCTCAGCTGGGCATTTAATGCACCTTTCATTTCTACTGGCTGCAAAGCTTCCCAGTTTTTCAGCTATTCTACTTTGAGGTTTTAGCTTCTGTCTTCTCTCTTCCTGGCTGTGTTTCCAACACCGTCTGTAGTGATGTTGCAGTGGTCGCTGCTCTGCCTGTGTCCTAGCCTTTTCCTCTTTTTGCTCTGGTTGTAGTGAATGCTCCTACTGTAGATCTTTCCTCAGAGCTGAACCACCTTCCAAAATCTCCTCAAAGCTCAAAATGTGTTCTCCCATAACACCACATTTTTCGGTCACTGCTTTGCTTATTTGAACAGGTGGTTTAGTGGGATCACTGAGCTGGTAAATAATGTTCTCCAGCCCCAGCAAAAGCCCCAAAATGACAAGGAGCCAGAGGCCGACACGTAAGTAATGGCACAGACCAGCCCTGACCTCCTCCCAGCAGGAGATGCAGCAGAAGCAGCTGGGTGTACAGCCAGTTTGACCATGTTGTCCAAAGAGTCTGTTATGTAATGTGTCAGAGGCCACGATGCATTTTTGGTGTACAAGTGATTAAGACTGCAACCAGACACAAACGACAAATGCTTCACTGGATCTGCTTCTGCTGGAGGTTTCATCCTGTTTACACATTTATACTGATTAGTTTCTTTCTTCAGACACCAAACTGCATGCTCAGTATGCTGGATTACACAAAAACCTGTTCCATTTAGCCACTGGTTCACTCATACTGTACAGGCTCTAATTCAAGTACCAACTCCGATCATCTTTTGATCTATTTTCAAAGCGTTCCTATGGTCTTTTAATTTGGATTGTGAAGTTTTTAGTCAGCATTTAGAAATCGTTTTCTAGGACATAGCAGCAGGAGTTTATTAGAAATTCACCTCCAAGTTGTGGGAGGGACTGTTGGGGCAGAGTAAGCCTGCCCCCATTTCCCATCAGCCATTCATTTACACTCTCTCCCACTACTATTAGTCCCTCACACGCCTGACCTAACATTAGTAGTGCAACAAAAATGACGAGCAATATTGGAGCTATCCAGCCGTAAAGTTTAGATCCAGATTCCAGCTCGGACGAGAAAAACAAAGATGTTTATGGACCAATTTGTCTGCAGGTGGAAGCATCAGAAATGGAGCAGAGCAGGAAGCTTGTGGTCCTCCCAGCGTACTTTCTATGACACAATACTATCTTTTTTTAAACAAAATTCGTAAATCTGCTCCTGTTACACAACGATTTGAATAAAGAAATAGTCAGAAATACAATTTTTCTTAATTTATGTCCTGCATCATAAGAAAAATGCCACTAGAGTATGTAAAAAAACCCCACCAAAAATACAACTTGAATCTGAGTGGGTCTTTAAAAAGGAGTTGAGGTCATGTGTTTTTTTTGTTTGTTTGTTTGTTTTTAATGATCTGGATGGACCTGAACTATGACAATCTAGTGTTATTTCAAATGAACTGGTCCATTAGAGTCAGAAATAACAATGTTTTTTTGTTTTGTTTTGGTTTTTCTTTCTCTTGTGGTGCCCTGAAAATACCTTGGCTGTGAACTGTAGCTTCACAAAAAACTGAGTTTAGAGGAAAATAAAGTGATGCCAGGGTCAAGACTTCTGGTTTGACCCCTGACTGATGCCGACAGCTGAATGTTGAATGCTGTCTTTTAGATGAAAAGATTGATTTAATTTCATCTTCCTAAAACCTAATTAAAAAAATTCTGATGAATACATTTGAAAAAGTGTGCATGACTGAAACAAAAAGCTAGTGTTACCAGGTGTAAAAAACCTTCTCTGGAGAAACCTTTATTTCTATGAAAAAATCTATAAGTAACATTTTTTCATGTTAATATTTACTGCAGTTTGTAAAAATATTTGTTTTTTCATGTAATGGTCCATTTCTTAACATTTCTACAACAGTTCTTAGCAGTGTTGACATAATGTGATCAATATTCTCAGAAGAGAGTTGAATAATTGAGTACCCATAGTTCATAGCAGGAGAGGAACTCTGCATCTCGTAGAGATCTGTAGTTCCAAGGAAAAGGTTCAGGTTTCAGGTGAGCCGCTGGGTAAAAGAGCTCAGATATTCCAGTGTGGACAATGAGCTGTGGATGATAACTCTTCAGCACTGTCACCCACATTTGACCATGAATGAGTACCGGTAGTCCCTCGTGAATGACAGCAGCCTGCTGCCACCCCTACTATCACTTTGATCAATTATTACTCTTTCAGGTTAATTGTTTGTTGTTTAAAAAAAAAAAACTTTCAAAAATTGAATTTAAAGAATTTCAAATTTGACTTTATTTGTCAAACAGCAGAAAAAGCAAATGACAGGAGTGATAGCAGTAGCCTGTAGCGTGTGTGCGTGAAATGAACTGTAGGGTAAGAGGGGATTAAAAACACAAAAACATTTGTTTGTTGTTTTAATTCTCTGATCCTGGCTGGTCAGTTCTTAACCATGTATTACGTTGTTTGTGAGCAGTTTATCGGGCCTTCTGTCAGGAAATGCGATTTGCTTTAAAACACTTAAACAAAGCCGTGTGCTATTCTAATGTCTGCTTGGTAAACACACAAAGAGCGAGACATGATTAGCTCTTTAATCGCATTGTGGGCACAGCATGGACCGTGTCAGTGCCACTCTTGTGTTTCAGTGACTCATTCATGTGCTTGAGCAAAAAGTGTTCAGGTAGTTCTGCTCTGTAAACGTTCAGTTGGGGCAAAAAGCAGCACTATGATCTCAAACGCAACACTGTATGTGGTAAATAGATAGGTCTGCTTAATAATTAACAAGAGCTAATGAATGTTGCAGGGGATATGTGGGACGAAACCAATTCTAATCGCTATATTATGAAGTCAGCCCAGTGTTTAGTTTCCAAGGAGACGCTCAATTGACATCTGTCATACAAAATGCATGTGAGCTGTCCATGATGTGTTTTCACTCGCCTGTACACTATAGAAAACAGCCCCCCTAGGAATAAGTCAAAGATTCTTAACCCTTCCAGCAGATTTGCTTTAAATAATCAAAGAAAAACCCCAAAAAAAACTAGGGTAAGAAAATGTTCTTACCAAGAATTCTTGTTTTAGGAGATACACATGCTTTATTAAACCAAGATTATTTTGCTATGGAACACTTTCTTGATAAGATTATTTATCCTGAATGACAGAAAATAAGACAAATGTTCTTGAAACAAGAGTCTCTCTGCTTATTCAGGTTTTTGCAGTTCTGAGTCTGGTCAAAAGTTTAGGTCAGGGGCAACATAGAACTCAGAAGAACTATCTGTGTGATATGAGGAGTAATCATTCTCAATGACACAAATTCCAGATGGTGTGCTCATGAATCTGAAGGAGAGTTGCCATTGTGTGTATTGGGGATATAATTGTTCACCTGTCTGAGTGCAGGCCGTCTGGTCTCCCCTTACACTGTCCTGTTATAGAAACACAGGTGCCAATGATTCATTAAATGCACGGAAACCCGAGAAAGTGGAATTAAGTGAGGTTCTCAAACTTGCAAAGTTACATTTGATCCTGGCTCCTATCCTGCCACCACACACACACACACACACACACACACACACGCACACACACAGTTGCTGTTTTGAGATGTGTGGCATGACAGGGCTTGCACAGCATTGTAGCTTATAGATGCAACACATCCAACTTAGAGGCTAAAGAGAGTATAGGTTTAGAAATCCAATTAGAAGTCACAATTCAGACAAATATAATATCTGTTTGTCATTCTTCAAACAAAAGAGAATGACTGTCAGGTAGAATTGTACTCAAAGCTGAGTTCCAAGAAACAATACAAAGTTTTGTAGTGTAGTGTTGAAAGTAAAGCTCTGTAGTTTTACTGTGGTTTGTGTGTTTTTACACATGGGTTGAGTTCCTCGTCTTCCTTTTTCCTTACTTCTGCCTCTCTCGTTCACTTGCAGGAAGTTACACCAGCAGTTTGAGTCGTATAAGGACCAGGTCAAGAAGATGGGGGAGGAGACTAAGCCGACTCAGGACCAGAAGAGTGAAGCCCCAACCTGCGGGATCTGCCACAAAACCAAGTTTGCAGATGGCTGTGGTCACCTTTGTTCATATTGCCAAACGAAATTCTGTGCTAGATGCGGAGGACGGGTGTCTCTGCGGTCAAATAAGGTAAGTTGTACCCCCCCCCCTTTACAAACACAGTCACATCAACACTAATAGATGGCAACTTGATACAGGTTTTAAAAATCCTAGACGAAATTGGGAATTTACTAATTCTGCTACAAGAGCCTGTAATGACCAACAGCATTGTTCTGTTTTTTTTTTCACAATTAATTCTAAAATTAAAAATAATTTCAATATATTTATATTTTAAAGAAGCTCTAAGCAATATTCTGACTCGATCTTAGAAATTTTTCTTATGCAATTCTCCTATTTCCTCACCGGAGGGAGCTGTTCCTCCTTTTATGTTAGTCTAAGGATGCTGCCTTTGCATGACGTGCCTTTACTGTTCCTCTCTAACCTCTGTAAAGTGATCAGTCAGAACTGTTACCTCGTGAGCTGACATCAGAGCCATGAGTGTTTTGGTTTGCCCTTTGCTGTGAGATGATGCTAGCAGGACTTTGAGATGCAGCTGACTGTCTGTCTCCCTTCATCTTTCTCTGCCCCCCCCCCCCATGTGTATCCCTGTTTCGTTCACTCTGCTGCATTCCTGCGCTCATGGAATTGCAACAGGAGGATAAAGTGGTCAGCAAACCCTCTTTTGTGTGATTTTTCTGAATTGTTCATTAAATGCTGTTACATGCCTATGTACACATGCAGCAGTCACAAAAGACACAAAACCAAACAATTTGTCTCCTCTTTGAGTCCATCATTATATGATGCTGAATATACACAGGATAAAAAGTGCACAAAACCGAAGAAGAATGACACAAACTGGTATTAAAAAACTGGAGATGAATTTCAAACATTAAGCTTATCGGTGGACAAAACCTTTTTTTCCGTTGAAATAAGTGATGCATTCTGCTAAACTGTGAGAATGTAATATGCACTAAAGTTCATGAAGGTCCCTTGAAACGCTCTTTTGAAAACTTCAGACAAAGTTGTTTTTATGTTAAGCATTATTGTTGTACTGATACTGATACTTGATAAAGGCACATCAGTCCTGCTTTGTCCAAGTTGGTTCTTCAGCACTTTTATGAGAACAAACTGCTCTGATCATTCTTTGAATGATATAAAAAATAAACATCATAAACATAAATATAACAATAATGGATGGTTGGATATGCCTTCATTGTCCTTGTTCACATAATCAATGAAATTGGAGCAGTGACCATCCCAGTGAAAAGAAGAAATGTATCAAAACTTTTTGGATTTTAGATGGTATTTGATAACTGCTGGAGTCCAAACCCCTTGTTTGTCTCCTTTATATCTATTTATTGCACCACCTTCTATGATTGCTTAAAATTTTTAAATAGACATGCCATTTTTAATATCTTTCGAGCAGTTATTCCATATCTGAACCCTTGTCATGGAGATACAGTAACGTTTAGTATTTGTTCTCACAGCTGGTTGCATAAACACAATTGATCCTCTCAGACTTTTTTAACATCTCTTAAGTGGAAGAGCTTTTGAATGCTCTTTGGTAAGTTATATATTTTTTCTTCTGAACAAGATTTGAAATATTTTGTTATCAACCGTCTCCAAATTGCAATAATTTAATAATTTTAAGTTGTTAAACTGTGAGCTATATATAAGATGATCTGGTGATTATTTTTTGTTTGTTTTTTTAATAAAACATGTTGCAGGATAAAAATTTGCAACACATTTAACAAGTTTGGATGAAAATATATTCATTTCATTCTCTTTTAAAACAATAATTTTACCTTTCAGTTTGACTCCCAACTTAATATTTAGCTTTGATCTCTGTTTATTCTTTGAGGAGGATGAAACATGCTTGGCACCTATTTTAGGACAGTTCAAATGTGTCTAGTTTGTCTTCAAGTTTATTCATTAAGTACTGGGCTGCTCTTTATCTCAGCTTGGTAAACTCTATCTTTGATTTATATAAATAAGGATATCTGCAACAGTGATACAGAGGTGATACAGAGACAAAAAAACGAATTGATAATCTATAACAGCCCTAATTGTTATTGATCACCTTCTGCTTTCTTTGATCCAGCTTGGTAATTATAGGAGTTTCATGTACGTTGATAGTTTTAACAAGCAGCAGACGAGGTTGACTGAAACATTTGAGCTTCGGAAACCCCAGGACCCCCCCATTCCCCTCAGTGCAAGTTCTGTGTTTCTATTGTTCCCCGATATAATGCCTGAGAGATCAGTTACGGTGCTCTACAGATGGTGCCGAGCAGAAACCGTGGCAGCAGGCTGGCAGTGAGCAGCCAAACCATTGTACAGAACAGTCCCTGTTTTCTCCCCTGCAGTTCATCATCTTTCCACTAGGAGCAGTGGAAGGGCTTTTCCTGCTTATTTCAAAAATATTTTTGGCGGGAAAAGTTTTGCTAATTTTCAAAATTTTTAATGAGAACAACTCCTCTATTATTATTATTTTTTTTATTATTATTACTTGCTGTATTTAAACAAATTCTAAACTTATTTCATAATTATTCTTTATAATACAATTACCATGTTAAAAATGTATGGATCGAATTTGAGACAGCGGGTGAATAAGGTGTTTTTTCCTGAACCGACATGTCAATATTTTTAAACTAACATTTTTTTCACCAAAAGCTTACCAAATAACCTGATGTATCACAAATGATACTACATCTCATTAAAAAATATATATGTTTGAATTTTTTTGTAGATTTCATCAAAGGGTTCAAAAAACATCTTAATCCCTTCAAAATTGAATTTTCTGTGAATTAATTTATATCGTGAGATTTAAAGTGTTAAACTCTGATTTTTTTGATAATATGGAATACATCAGAACTATGTTTTCTTAACAGCCTCATATAGACAGACTATTTGCAGTTGTAGTTCAGATGACAGATGAGGGTAGAGCAAAGAGACGAGCAGCTCAGGGGAGAAAGACAGAAAATGTGTCCTCAAGCAGTAACGGTTAGGCACGGACAATACGGGCATATGCCCGGGGTGCAAATTTAAAAGAGGGCGGGATCTCCGTGCTTGGAAGAAAAAAATTTGAGCCACTATCGGTTTTCTATTATCTGTTATACCACAGACTTTGGAACGGCCTGAAACCTGTGAATTGCTGCCCTGCAGCTGCACGCTCCCCTGTCTTTAAAAGGGAGCCGCAAACGTGTGTGAATGAAAAGGGGAGGGGTAGTGAGCGCAAGGTGCGAGGAGCGCAGGGTACGAGGGGCGCAGGGTACGAGGGGCGCAGGGTGCGAGGGGCGCAGGGTGCGAGGGGCGCAGGGAGCGCAGCCACGATGGCACAACACCTGGATCATCATTAGATTACTCAGCTCATGCTAATAATGTAATTCTTTATAAACTATTGTAGACATTTTTAATAGGTGTCTTTATTTTCCATATAAATGTATTTTTTACGTCTGCCCGTCATTTAACTGGTGTCAGTATTTGACATAAAGACAGCAGGTAATGCTGGCAGCAAAACAGCTGCGCTTTCTGAGATCATAAATACACTATAGATCATTTGTTTATGAATGTTTTAAGGTTTTTTTGGAGTATTTTTACTGTTGGTGTTGCACAAAATTAGGAAAATGCCAAATATTCTTGGATTAATCACACTGATGAGTTCTACGATTTTGTTTTTAATGTTTTTAATGTTTTTGTTTTTAAACCTGTTCAGGTTTTAAAAATAATCCGATCCCTCTGATCTGTTTCACAAAGACACACACAGGACACACACCAAGAAATGAACTTATTGGTAAAAATTACCCAGGAGTCCAGCTCTGAAAAATGAACAAAAGAAGAAAACGGAACAATTTGATCTGTTATTACTTATTATTAATATTTACAGGCTTTGTTTGTTTTGTTCTGCATCATGTTCATATTTGTATGGTTTTGATAGACTGTATTTTTATGGAGAGCAAAATATTATACGTTATTTGAGGTTTTATTTGATTTATTCTGGATTTATTCCTGTCTGTCTCTATTCATATTTTTGTTCATAAAGATACATTTTAAAGTTTTAAAAAATTAGCTTTAGTGTGTTCAATAAATGTTTGTCTTGTTCAGCCCGCAATCTAAAGCGTGTTTTGGATTTAGGACCCCTGTGCGACTGAGTTTGACTCCCCTGTAATATGAGTTAATGAATCCATGCAATTTTTGTGTAAAATGGCCA
The DNA here is from genome assembly GCA_023969325.1 of Oryzias curvinotus. Classification (NCBI taxonomy): domain Eukaryota; kingdom Metazoa; phylum Chordata; class Actinopteri; order Beloniformes; family Adrianichthyidae; genus Oryzias; species Oryzias curvinotus. The sequence continues at coordinate 26,034,375 of CM043721.1, forward strand.
AATAAATATAGGGAACGCAAAAGGATATGGTCAAATTAGTGGGGGGTTAGTCAGTTAGTGTAGTACTGCCAGTGTCCTCAAGAGCAAACACAAGTTTTAAAAACATACAGTAACTGTAGTTTCAGGTGTGCAAAAGCTTTGTTAACTCGGTAACCAGAATAGCAGATTGATGTGTGACCTGCCATAGTTTGAAGGCCCGTGTGTCAGTGAAAGAGGTGCTGGTGGTGAAAACCGCCTTTTTTCCGTCTGTCTGCTCTTTCCCTCTCTCACAGATGGTGACAGCTGTGCCGAGAGAGATCTTGTTCTGTGAAACGCCATCGAATATTTACAAGTCTCTGTGTCTGGGGCAGTAAGCAGAGCTTTGGCGCTCTGGCATGTGATACACTGTTGAGGGACCTGAGAGTTCGACAGCTTGCTAAAGGAATTTAAACTGGTCCAGATCTCAATAACCGCAATTGACTTCATGTGTTTCAAGCTGGTGTGGTCAAATCAGAAAACAGTCTGTGTGTTTTCAACGAGCCAGGGGGTTCCGTTGTTTTTGGGAGGTTTTGATAAATGTTTCTCCAGATTTACATCAGAATGTTCTGAGCTTTGTTTGCTTTTGTAGTTTTATCACTCATTTGAAGTCAGTCAACATGCCTGATTATTAAAACAATACTTTTAAAGCTGCCCAACTTTGATACATTAATAATACAAGCATTAAAAAACGGAATCAGAAGATGAACCACAACAGATAATAGTTGTTTAATTTTAATTATTAGGATTTTAAAATTTGTATTGTAGCAAGAAAAAAGTAAAAAAGAAATACTTTGCTTTTTTTGGTAATTTTTTATTTTATTATATTTATGAGCACCAAAATGACACTATCATCGGCATAACTGAAAGGTTGTTTTTTTTTTCACCAATTAAATTATTTCCTTTTAACAAGGCCTAGACCTTGAGGCCTAGAGATGATGATATTTTTGTTGAGGCTATCCTTCAAATTGGACAAGCCCAAAGTAATTAAGCAAACTTAATTTAAAAAAAAAATATCTGTCACTAAATTGACATACCGTCTTATCTTGAGTGTTTCTGTCCCCAGAACAAAGGGACCAGGCCCAAAGTGAGAGCACAAACAGTCTCTTTCCAAAGAAAACTGAAAGATCATATGGTCTGGCTCCTTCAACTCTAAATGTCCAAAGTGGAAGGATGGCTGCAGAGTTTTGGACAGGACATAAAAAAAAAAACTTACAGTCATGTTCATTCACTAAAGCTAGCCTCACCAGCTTAAACAGAGCACGTGAAACAGTGACCTAGTCAACATCAGCAGCTGTCAGTCAGTGCCATAATTTGTGAAATGATTGTGATCTGAGGAGCTGTGGCAGATGTTATTAAGAAGGAGTTTCGTTGTTTTCTGTGCTGGAAATGTTGATTGCATTAATCAAAAGCTTCTGTTCCCGAGTTTAGTTGTAAATCTATCATTTCTTTGGCTTTCTTATTGGAATTTTCTTTGATTTGGTTCAGAGTCGGGTGCTTAAAACCACCTGGTCTTTTTCGCTTCTTAAAGATGGGGATGACTTGCTGAACGGGGTGATTTCGGGGAACAGACTGAGTCAGATGTGTTCCTGTAAGAGGAGCGCAGTAAAACGGGGCCGGCGCTCTTCTCCGGTGTTGGTCTGTCTGTGTCAGCAGAGCTGGGACTCGCCGCATGCGTAATGAGCTCTCGCCGGGTCCAGCAGAGCTCTGACTCTCCCTCAGACGAGCCAGAACAGCGGTGCTGAGGGATGTTACGTGATTTGGCTCGCCGCCGCAGCGGCTGCGTTCGTTTTAAGCAGCAGGTTTAACGTGCGGTGCCGTTTGTCCAGTTGTTTCTGACTTGTTCTGCGTTGGTTTCTCTGGATCGCTGTGGTCTCCGGTTTAACCTTCAGAGTTGTTGTTGGTGGAGTCGGAGCTGTCCGCGGTGCTGAAGGTCGGGGCAGCTCCTCCATGCTGTGAGGACAGCGGTTCCCCCGTTCAGACGGAGATCTTCCTTTGGCGGCACCATGGGTAAGCTGGGGCAGCGCGGAGCAGCTGCATCTCTCATTTGGATTCTCACAAACACGAGTCATTTTCCACTCTGTCGCCACCCTCCACGCGCGACCCTAAAGCTCCCATAGAAAATGCAGTTATTGCTAAAGCAGTTTTCTGACATGTGAACTGTTTTACTCACTGTAGACGCTGGGCTTACAGGAGATGTATGTTATGTAGGTCACAGTCTAGATAGGATTTCAGGCTGACAGACAGAAATAAGCCATTTCCAACGAAAAAGCCCCAGAATGTCCCTCCTGTTTCATGTGTAGCTGAACTTAAAAACTAACAACATAAATATTCATCGAGTCTATTATTAATCCTGGCGCACTTACTAAAATTAGAAACTCATTAAAATGTAATTCGCCACGTGCCTGCTGCGTGGAGGCATGTGAATGTTGGCGCGCTCCTTTCATTCTCATGGCCTAATGAATCAAGCAAACGTGCCCTGTGAGCATTAGACGTGAACAGATTGTCGTCCCCCTAATCAGAAAAGGTGAAGGGGTGCAGTGGGGTAGAAGAGGTCAGGGCAGGAGGAGGGGTTAACCCACTGGAAGAAGTTATTTACGCATTTCACAAGTACGCTGCACACAGTGTTGGGTAAATTACTTCTAAAAAATGTATACTTTACTTAGTTCCTAGATCAAAATTGTCATTGAATAAAAATTTTGTATTTCATTTAATTGTATTTCTAAAGCAACGACCTCGTGCAAACTATGAACCTGCCTCAAGACATAACCTAGTTTCATCAGAATTCAGTCAACAGGAGCGCATTGAGTCTCTGGTCAATACGCAACTCGTACTGACCAGAGACTCAGTCACGTGCAGCTTAGAGAGAAAAGTAAAGTAAGAAGAGGTGAAATATTTCAGAAAAAACGACTCCCAGGAAGGAGCCGGCTCTTGTCTTTCACACCAAAGAGCCGAGTTGTTTCATTCATCAGTCCTCAGGGCGGGTCTCTGCTTTGACGCTCACCCTCCTCGGGGATGAGAAGTCTCCTTGCAGCATCTCGCATCTCTTTTCGTCTCAACTTTGAGCCAGTTTGGAAAGCAATGTGACCCCAGCAATGAAGACCTGTCTTTACTTTGACCGATTCCCAAATCTGCGCGTACATTCGTGCGCGATTGTGCCAGCAACTCCGTTTAAAAAAACAAAACAAAACAAAACCGAAAACCTCAGTTACGTTTTATTTACCGAGAGTAAATTTCAGAGCCTACAAAACCTAAGTAACGAAGTAACAAGGGGTTCTATAGTCCAGTAATTGTAATTAGTTACCGACATTTGAACTGTAATTCGTTACGTCCCCCGTTGCTGACAAAAGTAATACAACTTCTGTTGTAATTCGTTACTTGTAATCCGTCACCCCCAACACTGCCTGCACATGTGGGCAGTTTTTGCGCAGCTGATGCTCATCATCTTAACATGGCAGTCCCAGCTGAAGCATCTGTTTCCTCTGGCTCAGACCAGATCAATGGTGAAGCTGGACTTGGTCCGGATTTGGATTTGCTGAGGAAGACTCCACTCAGGAGTGTTTCAGGCCAGGTGCAACATGACACCTGCGACAGGTCATTTATTCAAGCATCAATAGTGCAGGTTGTGCCATCTTTACTGTGACTTTGGGATTATTTGTCTTTCAAAGATGGATTATAATAAAAAGCAGGATGAGATTTTAAGTATGCATGTCTGTGTCATAACAACAGTATTTACACCTTACATCACATCAGAGAAAGTAACCTTCATGATGTGGGGATGACAATCACATAACATGGCTCTCATAGAGTATAGGAGTCAATGGTTGAGCACAGAATCGACTGAATTGTGTTTTCATAGTTTAGCACTCTGACATGTTCCCGGAAGCATCTGCTGATTCACTCCAGTGTTAAGTAATGCTGCAGTGCAGCTGAACGGCCACAAGGGAGAGCTCAGAGATGTTGCTGTTAATCCAGCAAGTGAATGACTATCTGGAAAAATATGAATGGAAGTGTGTGCTGCTTATCAGTGTGAGACTCTTTTTTCTTTTTTTTTTTTTTTAAATTGAAGGTCTTTAAAAGACGGAATCACTTAAATGTTGTGAGACGGATTGTTAGAATTCTCTCAAAGACGGTCTATCCATTACTGCCAGCCTTTATTGTTGCCATTGCAGACTCATGAGCACACACATATTTCCCTATAGTATTTCTCTGAAATAACCCTTGGTTCAAATGAAATTATTAGACAAGAAATTATTTATTGATCCCTTGCTACTGGTGTTTGTTTTCTCGGTGTGCTGGTAAACAGCCCACAGCATATTTAATTGAGTGTATATCCTCCTGCTTTCCTGCTTGATTTTAACATTCTATTTTTAACAGCAGGCTTAGTTAAACGTACAGACATGTAGAGAATTGACCTGAAGCGTCCTGTCTAACCTAGTGTGTGAGGTGTTTGTTGTGTGTGAATGGCTTCAGTGAAATTGAACAGATTCAGTGCTGCTGGAGCTTCTTCAGCTGTTCAAACACACTGGCAATGACAGACAGGCAGATGGATAGATGCACCGTACACATGTCATTGATTGTGGAATTGGCTTTGTCTTCACTTTTTTTTCCTGTCCTCTGTACTACAGTGCATCCATTCTCCCTTTGACTAACTCCTAAAGTGCAAATTAAATTGAAGTATTGATGTCTGAAGCTGTGTGTGCTTCTGTGTTTGCTGGGCCCATGCGTATTTGTGTTGGCTTGTGTTCTGTGAATACTAATAATCTATTAAGTACTCTCTGATGGGATAACTGAGCTTGACTTGTGCCATCAGAAGGGTAAAAATGTGGTTAATTATTATTGGCAGACTGGAGAGGTGCACGGCAGCCGACTCCCAGTTTATTGAAATTTGAAGAGGTGAACATGTAGGTCAAACACTGCAGCATACAGAATGGCTGACTCCAGAAGAACTCCTGCACAGTCTGTTCAGAAATACAGAGCTCAGATTCTGAGAGATTCTTTAGCTATATTACCGTAATTTATCCCTCAAATTTTAAGGAACCGCTCACACATTCCTTCAGCTAACTGAAATATTACGTTTTCAGGTAATAGCACTGATATTGATTGAATATACTTATTTAGGTAATATTTTATGTGCAAATGTCTTTGTCTTTGCTAAGCAGAATTCTTGGGCAAAAATAGTGAAAGTAAGATTGGATTAATGCAAATTCCACTCTTTTATTCATGTGGAAACACAGTTTTTCATGCATTTCTCTGCACTGCATACGGTTCTTTAAGACCCACGCCAATGAAAATTGAGTTTTTGGTGTTTTTAAAATGTTCAGATGGCATTTTTCTGATGACCGAGGGCATATGTTTAAAACATATTACAGGTATGCTAAAAATTGCATTTCATTCAAATCATGGTGAATCAGGAGTAGATAAAAAATGCAGTTTGAAAGAGAGCATATATTTGTGACGTAGAATTAATGCTGGGTGGACCCCAAGCTCCTTGCTCCGCTCCATTCTAATCCTCTTGTAGACTACTAGATCCATGTATGTCTTTGTTTTCCTCGTCTGAGCTGGAATCTGACTCCGTGCAACCCCCGTCCCACCTGTAACTCAGATCATTTTTAATGACCTACTTCTGCTCTGCAGAAACTATGATCTAGAAAACAACTTTTTGTTTTTTAACTTTTTGCTAAGAACTGGATAATCGTATTTAAAAGACCACTGGGAAAAACTTCAAAAAAACTTCAAAAATCAAAAGTAAGCCTGCGCAATATACCGCAAATTTATCGTTATCGCAATATCCAGCTCTGCAATATGCATATCACAAAAGACGGCAAATATCGCAATAAATCGTAAACCTTCAATGTGGTAAAACATTCTTATGGCAGCTTGAAGCATTATATAATCATTTATTCATTTGACGGGAGCCGGTTTAGCTCGTGCTGGTTTGCGGTGCCTTCCCTCCGTGAAACCAGGGTTCGAATCTGGGCTGCTCCCTGTTCCCTTCTCTACCTCTGTGCCGGTCCCTAGCCTGGTTGCTTTGAGAGGGGTTGCGTCAGGAAGGGCAGCTGACGTAAAACGTTGCCAAGTATCCCATGCGACTTGGTTGCTGTGGCGATCCCTGATGGGAGAAGCCGAAAGAGAAACAACAACATGCATTTGACCAATCAGATGGAGGCCTATTAGATGTTCCCCTCCTAAGTCCACGAGGGTCATTTGGAGTGTAATTTTTTGAAGTGTTGCAATGAAATGGGAATTATGTTTTTGGTTATTTTGCTACTGCAAATACTACTGCAAATACTGCAAATTATATCGTTATCGCAATATTAATCACTAATATTGCATATCACGAGTTTTCCTCATTTCGTGCAGCCCTAATCAAAAGGTAATTGGAGTGGAATTTTAACTGCCAGAGGATTCCTCCTTTAAAGCCATTTAAACAGACCAACCATGAGTGACGTTTTTCTATTATTACATGTCTACCGGCTGTGAGTTCTGACGGTCCACAATAAGGATGCAGATGACATTCCCTGACTGAAACTGTGCTACAACTTTTCCCTTTGGCCACAGAGGTGAAACATGTTACAACACAGTTTTTGAAGTTTCCCGAGACTTAAAACATCTTTTCTGTTAAAATCCAAGCCCCCACCGCCTGCTCCCCAACTTGACGCAAACCAGAAAGTACCAACAGTTGCAGTTCCTCAAAAGACCACTGGAGGCCTTTGGGTGTTGTCCGAGATGATCCATCCAGTGAATATCAATCTATCTGAAAGTCTTGCTTTCTTTGTGTGGAGTTGGATGGTTGTTTTTGCCATCAGGGGGTGAATTTTTGTATAAAGATTGAAGTTTGTTAATTTGTGTGTAACATTGGGAAAGAGAAAGCACAGTTTGTATACTTTTAATTGAGAAACGGGCAAAGTCTTAGTTTTCTGTGGATGTTTATAAAATAGAAAAGGTAATACAGGTAAATTTATCAGCAGTTTTGTGTGGTTTGCTTTTTACAACTTGGAATGTTCCATCCATTCATTTTTCCGTGAAGAAGTGAGTAAAAATATGGGCCTATATACGTGGGCCTCATTTTTAATATATTTTTTAATAAGATGAAGAATTTTTTACGCCAAGTTTGGAAAAACTGCAGCCCAAACTGTACCTGCTGAAATATTTTACAGTACGATTTTAAACACAGTGATCAAGCGTGTACATGCACACTACTCGAGATTTTGAATATGTCACATTTATTAACTGATAGGTACAGCTGCTGCCCCATTCAGTTGGACTTGGAGCTCATAAGGACTGTAAAGCTCGGACTGTGGCCCTGCTTAGAGGAGAAACTTGTGACCTCACTTTCCTGTGGGAAAAATGAAACATGGTTTGAATCCTGGTGGCTTCCACTGTCAGCTCTGGTATAGCCCATCTATTCCATTGATAGTTGGTCATAAATATCTTAAATATCAGTACCTAGTTGGAACATGATGCTTGCTGCACAGACTTTGGTTGACTTTGTTTAAAATTTGCCTTAATAATGTTTTTTTGGGTGTAAATTTGGGTAAATGTCCAGAATTAAAGCTTATACTGCAGAAAGAAAAATAAAGAGACATGCCTCCAAAAATACAATACAGACTAAAAGTTTGGACAAACCGTCTCATTCAAAGAGTTTTCTTTATTTTATCACTAAACAAATTGTAGATTCCCCGGAAGCATCAAAACAATGAATGAGCACGTGGAATCATATACATAACAAAAAAGTGTGAAACTACTGTAAATATGTCATATAGTAGTTTCTTCATAGTAGCCACCTTTTGCTTTGATTACTGCTTTGCACACTCTTGGCATTCTCTGGATGAGCTTCTAGAGGTAGTCACCTGAAATGTTTTTCACTTCACAGGTGTGCCCTGTCAGGTTTAAGAAGTGTGATTTATTGCCCTATAAATGGGGTTGGGACCATCAGTTGTGTTGTGCAGAAGTCAGGTGGATACACAGCTGATAGTCCTACTGAATAGACTGTTAGAATTTGGATTATGGCAAGAAAAAAGCAGCTAAGTACAGAAAAACGAGTGGCCGTCATTACTTGAAGAAATGAAGGTCAGTCAGTCCCAAAAAATTGGGAAAACTTTGAAAGTGTCCCCAAGTGCAGTCCCAAAAACCATCAAGTGCTCCAAAGAAACTGGCTCACATGCGGACCGCCCCAGGAAAGGAAGACCAAGAGTCACCTCTGCTGGAGGATAAGTTCATCCGAGACAGCAGCCTCAGAAATGGCAGGTTAACAGCAGCTCAGACTAGAGAGCAGGTCAATGGCACACAGAGTTCTAGCAGCAGACACATCTCTACAACAACTGTTCAAAGGAGACTGTGGGAATCAGGCCTTCATGCTAGAATATCTGCTAGGAAACCACTGCTGAAGAAAGAGAACAAGCAGAAGAGACTTGTTTGGGCTAAAGAACACAAGGAATGGACATTAGACCAGTGGAAATCTGGACTTTGGCCTGATGAGTCCAAATTGGAGATTTTTGCTTCCAACCACCGTGTCTTTGTGCGACGCAGAAAAGGTGAACGGATGGACTCTACATGCCCGGTTCCCACCGTGAAGCATCTCTGGGAACTCCTTCAAGACTGTTGGAAGACCATTTCAGGTGACTACCTCTGGAAGCTCATCAAGAGAATGCCAAGAGTGTGCAAAGCAGTAATCAAAGCAAAAGGTGGCTACTTTGAAGAACCTACAATATGACATATTTTCAGTTGTTTCACACTTTTTTGTTATGTATAGAATTCCACACGTGTTAATTCATAGTTTTGATGCCTTCAGTGTAAATCTAAAATTTTCATAGTCATGAAAATAATGAAAACTCTTTAAATGAGAAGGTGTGTCCAAACTTTTGGTCTGTGCTTTATATGGTTTATCATATAGAAAAAATAAAATTAAACAATGTTGGGATTTCATTTTAAAAGTTGTTACATTTGGAAATATTTATTCATGTATTCTTGTATTCCTGCTTTATTCTGGTCTGGGTCTCAAGTGTGCCAAACCCTAACCCAGCTGAGTGACAGAGACAAGCAAAACATGGATGTTGCAGCTCTGTCAAGAAATTGTCCAGCTGGAAAATAACCAGTGTGTGGCTAAGGCATTGTCTTAGACAGTAAAAGTAACCAAGATAAAGAAATAAAAGTCCTAAACAAGCAGAAGAAATAATAAAACTGTTACATATATCCTACATATTTTTGACTTCCTCAGCTAACGAGGTTACCAACCACTATTGACTTTTTCTTTTTTTTACAATGTCACTACATTTTTAAATTCATATATCAGCTGTAACTCTTATGATAGATTTGTTGGTGTCTGTGTCAGGAGCCTTCACTCCTAATCTCCTTGTGCTTTGGCTGCAGTTTGCATTGGTAGTAATCACATGTGGCTGAAGATGCAGCCTCTGATCAATCTAATTCTACTCTCTTAGATGAATTTTATTCAGTCTAAAAAAAAAAATAACCAATAACAGTTACACACTGACTCAACACAACAGCTGTAAATGTTACAGTTAGTGCAGAATATGGGATTTTTGGCCTTTACATTAGCTGTCTGGTTTATAGTTTTAGTTGAATGTGTGTTAGTGCTGTTCAAGTGAGCTGAATTTGTGCAGGCGCTAGTACTCGCGCCTTACTGACGACTGAGGAGCGGCGAAATGACATTGTACGACAGCATCACCCATATGTCATAGGTGCATGTAACTTACATCATCCTTATGAGTACTTCACGATACATTTACTACACTAACAGCAATAGTACATTTCTTTTTCATGACATCCCTTAAGGTGGTCGTACGAGCCACAAGCAAACTGCAAGACACACCTGCACTCCCTTTAGACGCTCCTGTCTATGACCCTCCATAGCTAGGACATACCAAAAACCCATATCACCCGTACGAGTCAACCCCCTCTACAGGTGCATGTGTCTAAGGCATTAGCTGTCCTGAGTAAGGCTGAGATCACACCAATGGAGAAATGCTAGAAGCAAACAGAAGAAAAAACTCTAATTCAGAAACAACACAAAATACAAAGAGACAGCTGATTGTGATTAAACATTACAATAGAGGATTGTTAGGTTTTGATCATAGATGTTCATTGTAAGTGTTCAGTTGAGTTTGATTACTGCCAGAACCTGTCATGTCTTCTCTACAATTTCAAGTAGCATTCCGTGTTCTCAAAGAGGTTTTCACAAAAGCTGCTAAACAACATCATCATCCTCTTCAACCTTGGCCATCATTCACTGCAGTGAATAATTCAGTTGTGATTTGTCTGGCACTTTCCCAAGACTTGTTTGCTTTAGAACCAGAGGTCAACTGCCACCAAAATATAGGTCATCTGACCAGCGGGAAACTCCAACCCCTCAACCACGTTAGACTGGCCCCTCTTGTACTGATGATGTTCTCCATGACAACTTTCCCCAAATCTAAGAGTTTCTTTTACATGACTTTGGCCTAATTTTAATACATGGACTTTGACCAAACAGAAGTGAACATGATGCTGATTTATTACAAATTACATACAACCACTGCCAAACAAAAACAAGACTCACTGAGAATTTTCAACAAACACTTCAAGCTGATGGACTCACAAACCAGAACATTTGAAGTCGATGGACTAAATGTATGTTTTTTATTAGTGATTTAAAAGACTGCTGCATGTGTTAAACCTTTCATCAGTAACCTCATCTGCATAAACCGTAGCATCCATGAAGTTTTCCTTGAAATATTTTCAAGACTATATATACATTTTTAAGTGAAAATTGTCAATTAAAATTATGTTTGATCTGGCATTAGAATCAAGCCTCACTTTTTTATTCAGCTTTAGATAAAAATTCACATTTCACTTCACAACATCTCATTGAAAACAAATGAAGATGCTGTTTTGTCCCTTTTTGGTCTCTTAACTATTTCTTCTCCTCCCTGCAGGTTATGTGGGTATGCAACTTGTGCCGAAAACAACAAGAAATCCTCACCAAATCGGGGGAATGGTTCTATAGCTCAGGGCCGGGTCAAGTGCGGGGCGTGTTTGAGGGTGGGCCACAGGGGAAAAAGGCCAAACTGCAGGACCCGTCTCTGTACCCCCACCAGGGAGTCTCAGGTGACTTGAGACCATCCTCAGAAAGAAGCAGACCTCACGGCGGGCTTCTACCCAGACAGGCGTCGCTTGACAACGATACAGGGCTACGGTACTCTGGACCTGGTGACCCATCCCTTGACAGGTAGGTTTATGAAAACTAAGCTTTTGAGTTGCAGTAGAGCTTGATTGTGCATTTATGCTGTAGTTGTGTAAAGTTTAGATAAACTGTTGAAGAAGTGTGGAGAGAATCGACTGCTTGTTTTGTACAGATCATTGTGGATCATCGTTGTCCAGGTTTTGTGTAACAGGATTCCATGCATAGACCCTTGCAAAAGCTGAAAGTGCATTCAGCCCATAAATAAAGCACACTGACAGATCCAGAGCTGAAACAGTCTGTACTTCAAAAAACAAAGAAAGCTTTGAGATTCTTGAACTCTGTGTGTTATTGGTTAAAATGCACCTCTAGCAATTTACTTGGCTCTGCCTCAGCAATTCTACAGCAGTGATCCACCTAGTCATACTCCCCTGCTGTAGCATATCACCCCTGTTCGTTGTTGATCTGGATCGGATGGGCTCTGGCATTTAGCATCACATTATCTATAAAGCAAATAATTACTAGAATCTGTTTGGAGTACAGAATGCTCAGAACAATTATTCTACTATTTTGGTTTAAAGACTATAATCTCGTTACTGACCTGAACATGCTGGCATGCTGACTTCACAGAAAGGGGCAACTGAGAGTTCAGTTAATTAAGAGTGGAATTTTTGTGTAGTTAGTGTGTTTTCCACATGGGGGCTCCTTTTTACCCCTATTGGGCAGAAAAGAAGCATCCAGTTAGAAACTGTCCACACAGGGATTACACACAACTCAAATCTTCTTTGCAAATGTGTTTCTTCATTATGTTTGCTCATTTTAAAGTGGGGAATTCCAAAAAACTTCAGTTTGAAAATTAGCCATTGGCCTGTCATAACTGGAATTGTTCTAAGACACCAACGTTTCTCTCCAAGTATCATCCCATACAGCCATCCTTCTATCCATCCGCTGAGGAAATCTTTAAAATAAAAAAACACCCAAAATAACTCCTTGTCAGCAACTCCCCACCATCACCGTCCCTGTAGTTGATGCATCATGATAACAGGTGTAGACGTGGACATCCTTAAGTTTGAACATGAACATTATTGACAAACTTTGTATGACAATAATGACATGCAAAGTTTGCCAGTGTGCCAGGTTCTCTGGACTGACATAAAAGCTCAAATGACAGTCAGGGCCCATTTTTTGACCCAAAGGGGCATTAAAGCCAACCTGTGTTTTACTGCATGAAACACCAATGCTCTGTATCCACGCTGGGGGGGAGGGGGTATTCTGGTTGTCTGCCCCCCTGGGAGACTCCAGAAGAGATTGGTTTTGGAGACTACTAGAGTCATTTAAAATAAGCCTAACTATTGGTGCCTCCAAAGCTCACAAACAAACTCAGGCTCCTCCTTCAATACAGAGGGGATGCTTTTTATGTTGGTACATTTTTAAAAGCTTTCTTAAGATAAGCTAACATCTGAGCTAAGCCTCTACACACATTAATTAAAATAGCATTAAATGAGATGTCCCTGCATGTGGTTGCAAGGTCTTGAGAGGTTAATAAAAAGTAAGGAATGAAAAAGGCACCACCTATGTCATGTTACTTATTCAGACTTTGAGAATGACAAGAGCTCTGTCTGCTAACAACGCTCTGTCTCAGCCTCTGCTGTGGTGCGTTCGCTGCACGTATGGCTCAAAGGGTGGAGCTGGTTCCGATGAAAAAAAATTGGCACCGATGTTGCTTACATTTGCACTGACGGGAAACAAGAACCTGGCCGTCTGGAAACTCACAGGATAATGTCAATGATGGATAGCAGTGAGTCCAAAAATAGACCTCCCTCTGCATACGCATTGAAGCCTGCTTTTCATTAATCTTCAACAACATGAAAATGAACTCCTGGGTCTGTTCTGCCAGAGAAAGGAGGGAAAATGCTGACAGACTGTTTATGAGGAGAAATAACTTGGGAAGGCTTCTAATTTGTCTCGGTCTCTGAGGTGTTATTTGAATGTGCACAGAGATAAAAGTGGGACAGCAGCGGTATTGAGTGGAGGCATCAGCTTACTCACATGAGAAATTTCCTCAGATTCTCATTAGCATGAGGTTTGCTGTGTTTGGTCTTTGCTAACTGCGCTGCTCTGCATTCCTTCAGTTTTTTCTGTCTAAAAGATTTGATTTAAGAAGCCTAATAATTTGTTCAAGTACATCTTTGCAAACTTGCTGCCAAGTTCATTTTCAGGGAAAAAAAGTCTTCTTTTGGAAACTATTCCAAAACTGAAGTGGACAATAATAATTGGCGTGCTGACTGAGACCCGTGGAGGTGTAATATGCTTAGATATTTCTCTTATGGCATGAGTTTGCGTGATTATGCTTGGCAAAAAATGTAAGTGTGGATTTCAGTTTGCTTGAAAATAGTTCATTTGTGCAACATCATATTCTTTAAATTGTTGTCTGAGATGTTTCCCAGTCCTGGAGGAGGTAAAATACAGCTAAAATGCTCCAGCCATGCAAACGGACAAAACTCCTGGCTTTTCCACTCAATTCTTTTTAAGGAAAAGTCCATTTCATTATTTATCAAATAAATAATGGCATAGGTATAAGCTTCTGTATACTTCAGGGCAAGAACATTTATTTAATTGGATAGAGAAAACATTCACTGAAAGGCGTCATGTCATGCTTTTCTTAAGCCTTTCACCCATATCCATATAACACATTAACTTTGACACACTAAAGCAAGTTTTCTTTTACTTTCCTACCCAGAGGTAAGCCGACTTGACCTGTGACTTGACCTTTCACTCCATGTGGGTGCCGCCCATTTCATGACGTCAGCAGCGTGTGTGGGTTTCATCCACAAAAACAAACAACATCCAAACGTTTACAGATGGATGTGCATATTGTGCATATAAATTAAAAGCTTTTAGCCGATCCCCGCTAGCTCCATTAAGAATGTATGTGTGTGAGTGTGTGTTGGCCTGGGGGTGGAGCTAGCAGCTCAGGCTCTTCCTGGAAGGGGCTGTTATCACTTTGTGATGTCACAGTGTGAGAACCCACTCGTTTGGGAGGGGCTAGTCCTCAGAGCCCAGGTTTTGAGAAGAATAGTCATCAACGCATGAAAGGATCAAAATACCGCTTTTGGGTTGTTTATAGTGAGGAATGAACATTATAATACACTTAAAAGCTCAAAACAGGTTTTGCATGATATACGCCCTTGAAATAAAATGTAAAAGTTTCCACATGACTTTCTAGGAAATAAAAAAAATCCCTGGATAATACTGATTATAAAACTTTTAATAAAATCAAAATTATGTATCCTGCAGGGACGACACAATTTTCGGTTTACAACTTAACCGTATGTTGGATCGAATTGTGGGGGAAAGCCACCATTTTACCATAAACATACTAGTACAGTACAGACCAAAGGTTTGGACACACCTTCTCATTCAAATGAATGAGCAGGTGTGTCCAAACCTTTGGTCTGTACTGTATGTTTATGTTGATAGTGTCAAACTGATGAACTTAAGAAGGATTTAATGCCTATTGTTTGATTTCATCACAGCAGGCTCAGTATAAACCTACTGAAAGTTTTTTTTTATTGTTTTTTCTTTATTAGCAAATTTTTTAAAATGAATTTTCAGAATTCCTGGCTTTTTGTTCTTGTCTTTACCACCAGCAGCTTTGGTGCAGAGTTAGAGCGGTCGACCTCTGATCGGAGGATTGTGGGTTTGGTTGCCGCCTTGCCTGCCCATGTGTCGAAGTTTCCCAGGGCAAGACACTGAACCCCTAGCTCCTGGAGGTCAATGGTTGGTGCCAGCGGAGCTGCCATCACTGTGTAAATGTGTGTGTGGGTGAAAGAGACTGGGACCGTAAAGCGCTTTGAGCCTTCTAAGGAGGTATTAAAGCACTATGTTAGTATACTGTAGGCCATTTAATACACAAATCCTATATTGAACCAAAACAAACCCAAAAGTCAAGGTTTGAACCGAATCATGAGGAAATCATTGCATTCCTGTACCGTTTCTTCTGAGGTTTTCTTTAGAACTATTATTACAGATTTTTTGTTTTGCATGCTATTTTGTCTTTTTGCAAAGTATTTTTCTTAATCCTTTTTAATTGACACTTTATTTGGATCTAGTAGCCCCAGAATTCCATGTTTGCTCTGGTTGGGCTTATTTAAAACACAACTGGTTCCATGTCATTATTAAACTGGTTGTCTGTAATGAAACTATTTCCTAATAACTAGTTTCACTGAAAGCAGCGGGCGTCCGTCCTCTGCTGTGTTGTGAATAATCAGCTGCTGCTCGCGGCGCCACGCACGAGAGGGAATGGACCAAAATGACAAAGACCGCTCACGATCGCAGAGCACAGCCACTCAGCCTGCGCGCGCCACTGTGCACGCGCCCCGCGTCTTTCGGTGCGTGCGTTAGCGCAGAAGAGTGGACTTCTCTTCTCAGGCAGAAATATGAGTTGGATGCGAGGCAGCAGCTGATGCACCGGTGAAGAATGCTGCTGCTGCCCTGGAGGATGCCTCCCCACCCCGGCTCTGCTCTGCTCGCTGCTTCACATCTTCCTGCAGACCGAGAGGAGATTTCTGTCAGCGCCAAAAGAAGGAAGGGACTTCACCGGCAACGGCATTACCTCAGTTTTCCTCGCTTCAAGTCTGAAGCATTATGACCAAAGGCCCCCAGCCGGAATGCGTATCATTTGAGGAGACTTTCTACCCGGAGTGCCGTGACTGACAGAAATATGGAACTTGGTCGGGATCTGTGCCGCGTTTAAGGCTCCAAAAACACTGAGGAGGTGTGGAGGAGGGCTGCCGGCCCGACGGAGCGCAAGCGTTGGGATGTATTGGTGCTGAGAGAGGGGGGAAGAATCACTTCTGAGGATAAAAGAACACGGAGGGAGAAAATGCAGTTTGAGACATTGCGTCAGTTCTGTAGCTCAGTTTTATCCCATTTCAACGGGGCTTTCACTGCGCCTCAGAACATCCTGCAGACGGAGCTCTTCGAGCAGGCGCTCAGCAGCATCGGGTGAGTGGTCCCTTTGCAGACATGCCCAGATTTATGAGGAAGGGCTTCCCCGCTGCTATGTCAAGCCGTTTGCGGGGTGGGGGGTGGGGGGTGGGGATGTTACGTTTATCGATCGCATCCAGGCTGCGTGACGGAGCTGCGCTGCTGCGGCTGCAGATGTTTCCCGGCTGGATGATGGGAGCGGTCCTGCCGCGGTGTGCCCTGTGCGCATGCACGCGCGCGCACGTGCGGCAATTGACTACTTAATATTAAGCGTTAAGGGGTGGGGGTTAACACATAGAAGCGTGCCCTGGCGCACTGCCGTTGCCTGCAGCGTGCGGGCAGCCGCCGCTGCTGCGC
Organism: Oryzias curvinotus; assembly: GCA_023969325.1. Lineage (NCBI taxonomy): Eukaryota > Metazoa > Chordata > Actinopteri > Beloniformes > Adrianichthyidae > Oryzias > Oryzias curvinotus. The sequence goes on from CM043721.1 coordinate 26,050,915, forward strand.
CTCCACGCAGCACCACGTATCACATCCTCAGGAGTCCACATCCTGACGAGAGGATGCACCACCCGCCCACGCACATGCACTAACTTCCACGCCCACGGTCTCCGTGCCCTTAAACTCCCAAAGAGGGAGCAGAGAGAGCCGACAGCTCCGATGTACTGCAGCAGAGCGGACACTGGAAGAGGCCGAACCCAGCTGTTACTGTCGACACTTTGAGATGACGAACCGTTTGATGTTTATAGTGTCGAAAATTTTGTGGTCTAAATATTTTGTTTCCTCACTGAACAGACCAGGCATGAAGATTAAATAAATGAGGGGGGGGTTGGGGGGGGGGTTGCTGTTAACTTTCAAGAGCGATGAAGTTACTTTTGTTTGGATATTCGACAGACATTCAACGCGGATCCCCAGTTTTGTTTCTCAGGGACCGTCAACAAATTAACAAGTGCGCGATATACCGAAGATTTTAGATGAAACCAAAGACTAAATGCTTTTTAAAAATAAATAAATTGCAATAAAACATTTCTTCAAATTGTGTTTTAACAATCTTATTATGTTTTCATAAGAAAAATGGTTTAATGTCCAAATTCTGATATTTTTTCAGTAGCTTCCAAACCATGTGACCTTATGATTATAGATGTATACCAAATGATGGCGCCGACATACCAACACCATACACCCCAATTTTTCATGCAATCATAGATGCTGAATATTTGATATGATTTCCTATATTAAAATTTCATAGGTTTGGATACAACTTCTGGCAATTTTTAAAAATAACTTCCAAACCATGTGACCCAACAAGTCCAACTATGTCCCAAATTGTTTGACGGACACCCCAACATCAGACACACCACTTTATTCACCACTTTATCATGCATGATGGACAGCTCTTTTTCCTCAACCTTAGGTGATGCATCCAAGTGGGTGGTCACAATATTGACAAAGACGGGGCGCTACAAAAAAGGTCACACACATAAGAGCAGCAATCTCTGGCAAATAGCTGGAGGAAGGACGCACATAATAGAGTCATTCAGATTTTATGATTTCTTCAGTCAAATATCACTCTTGACTACTGCACTGTCGACCAATGGGAGGCGTTTCGACTCGTTGGGTCACATAGTTCGGGAGCTATTGAAAGAAATATCTGTCAAATATCCAACCTAAAACTAACTTCACCGCTGTAACCTTTTAACCTTTTAGTGCTCTGCCCCTCAGCCTTTTCAATGGGAATCAGGATGGACCTCTTCACAGAGTGTGTTCTGCTTCAGGTGAACAAATAACAACAGGCACGTTTGCAGCTATTTAGCCTGTAGGTGATTTTTATTATTTTAGAATATTCTTAATACATCATTCAATTGGCTAAGATTAGTGTTTCATTCTTGCTGTTTTTAGAACCGTCTGGTATGTTTAGAACTCAACAGTCCAAACGAGTTAAAAACTTAACTTATAGACGCGAGGACTCTTGTTTACTCAGCTTTGAATTTCCATTTCCACACTTTCAAAGACCCACTCAAATCATATTTTAATCTATTGTAAAAGCATTTGCACTGGTCTTTTATTGTAATTATGCAAATAAATGCATAAATAAATATTGGTGCCCTTTTCTAGGACATAGTTTCTGCAGAACAGCAGGGGTTTATTAGAAATTTAGCTCTGAGTGGTGGGCAGGACTGTTGACACAGAAGTAAGCTTTCCCATCATCCCTTTGTGTAAATTAGCGGTGGAACAAAAATGGCGAGCAATATCAGAGCTATCCAGCTGTACAGTTTAGGGCAAGATTCCGGCTTGGATGTTGAAAACAAAGACGTACATGCATCTATTTGTCTGCAAGTAGATGCATCAGAGTGGAGCGGAGCAGAGAGCTTATGGCCTGGCGATTGTAGTTTCTACATCATACAAGCCTTTTTACACAACATTTTTCTCATCTGCCCCTGATTCACAACAATTTGAATAAAGCAAAACTCTGAGGCACGGTTTAATTTTAATTTTCTCAATGTATGACCCCCATCATGAGAAAAATATGAGACGAACAAAAACGCCAATTTTCATGGGAGTGGGTCTTAAATAACTAAGAATAACTGACTTACATCTGGCCCAAACAGAAAGATGCATTCCTGAGGTTAAATGTAGAGTTGTGTGTCTTGTTTTGTATGTATGTGGAATTGGGGGCTGGAGGTAGAGGGGTATGGCTGAAGCTAAAAGTGTGGAACAGAGATTCGTCCCACACTGTCATAACCATTTTTTCATCATCTCACTGGATCCAGGCTCCATATCACTTCACCATCCTATGTGCCTCTCTTGGGACTGTAAGACATTCCTTCTTGTCCCCCACCCTATTGTCAGAAATAATTTACAGTGTGGCTGGGCTCTCTGCCACCTCACATTACATGGCCAGAACACTCAGCTGCTGGAAGGGCAGAACAGGGGGCTCTGCCTAGAGACTGTGATCCAGCAATAATCGCATCTGACCGATTGCATTGAACTTATTTTCTATAGTAACCTTTTTTGTTCTTCTCAGCAACCCCCCCCCCCCCCCGGGGGGGCTTTGAAACAAGTCCATTATTTACATGATCAATTTTTACTGTTGTATTATCATTGCTGTTTGCAGGATTATATGTAGCTGGTGAAGAGTTATCCATAAGCCCACAAATATAGCACAGAAATGAAACCAGAAGTGTACAATGTTTCAAGTGTCCATCCTTTCAGCCATTTGTGTCTAAGTCCACCTTTTTCTGTCTTCCTTCTGTTTCTCCATCTTTCAGCTCTGGCAGAGACCTTTTAATGGGCTTTTAGATCCAGCTTCCATGTATTATGCATGTGTGAATCATCAGAGGTCCTAATGGGGTGTGGGTATCTGTTCTTAGGAGGCCTGAATGGCTTTGAACTCAGTGGTCACTACTTTTAAACTGCCTCCATATTTGGTCCCGTCTTTTAGAGAGCACACAGACAGACAGAGACACATACCTATCTGCTACCATCCAGCCGCTGCTGCTGCAGTTTGTGCACACTTTTCCAAAACATCTGACATTAAAGCTCGAGGAGTTTATGTGAATCCACTGCAGGGTTGATTCAGCTGAGTTTTTGTGTGGTGATAAACAGACTGTCTTTTAACTGTAAGGTGAATAGTTGCATTTCATTTTCTGGAGGGATTTTTTTTTCGCTGCTGTTCGTCAAAAATTTTCATATTAGATATAAGCCACATATCTGGATTTTAACGGATCATTAATCCTCAATGTGGTTCAACTGAGTCATGGTCACAATTACAGCTGTTTACTTACAGTCTCCCAAAGTATTCGAGCACAGTAGAAACCTGTCATGTTAAGTTTCTTTGTTTGTTTGTTAAGTAACATTTCTAGAACAACAGAAAGGAAAAAGGTTATTAGCACTGTCACAGATTCACTCTTAGGATGGTCTGCTTTCTGCTCAGTTTCTTTTCTGATCAGGTTTCCATTGTTTAAAGTGGTTATGATTCATATTTTAAAAGGTTTAATATTGTTCAATGGAGATGAGTTAGTGTTCTTAAGCCTTAGTCACATGCAACCTAATGGAGGGTGGGTTGACCCATAGGGGGTTCTGTGGGGCCCATGAAGGGTTGTAGAGAGGAGGGGCTGTCTCTTAAGGGGAGCACAGGTGTGTTTTGCAGTCCTACTATTACCTTTGTAAGGGATGTGAAAAATGAACGAACCATTGTCGAGCGTGTGGTAAGTGGACTTGGGTGATGTTGTTGTATGGTACCCTTATGCAGCAATTAATAAGGTGCGAGTACAGGCTCCTTACTGACGGCATGCAAATGCTGCACACATGGATTAACATGTGATGTGTAAGTGCTCGTAGGATGAGCACACAAACCACGCTTTGATTGTCTAACTTGCTTATTTCTAATTAGTCAGGCTGCACACAAGGAGCGAGCACTTCTCTCTTGAACAGCACTAACTTGCTCCTTGCACCGGGGGAGTTTGAAAAGATGAGAAATCTGTATGATGTGCCTGCGTCTCACCTACTTTACTGTAACTTACCCCTACGTGTTGTCGCCCACAGCATGCTCATAGTAAAAAATGTGCACAAAAACTTTCACTCTCTGGGCAGTCTAAATGATCTTAAAATTTCCAGTAAGTCACCTGTGTGCTCCGTACAGGTTTGACCATTTTTTTTCAGCCTGTATCCAGTTGTGATTAAGGCAAGATCTAGTATTAGCCTTAAGAATTAGGAAAACAATAGAGGTGGAAAAGTAATGCACACAAATGAACCATTTCCTGTTTGAATTAGTCCAGATTGCAGATTTAATGTTCAAATGGTAAGGTTGAAAAACTACAATTAAACCAAGAAAGTGTAAATTATTCCAGACTGCTGGTGCTGGTGGAGTGAGACACACTTTTAGGCCCCTTAGTAACATTTTTGAAGAAGTTCAAACACATCTTTGACGATCTGGTTTGGCTTCTGAAAGTTTTAGCAGGATAATGCACCACCTAACAGATGACCTAACAGGGACAAACCTAAATGTAACAATCAGGATCTCCAATGGCCTCAATGGTCGCCATTCGTCAGTACGGTGCAGCACCTTTGAGATGTGGTGAATTTTTCTTAGTGACAGATGTGCAGGTGGACTAACATTTCAGATTTAAAACCCAAATATAATTACAAGTAAAGCAATTAACTCTTCATACCATTGGTTGAATTAACTTTTCATCAATGTTCCACGTCTGATGGTTTGAAGTAACTTTATAAGGACTCTCCTCCATATTTTGCTGTGTGTTTAGACATAAGCTGTTTGATTTTAAAAGTGCTTTTCTGTCTTGTTTGCTTTTTTCAAATATAATTATTGTGTAACCACGGTTCTGCTGAGACAAGGCAGGTAATAAAATCAGCAAAGGGAAGAAGAAACCCCCAAGACAGGCAGCAGCACACAGGCATCAGTTACCATGGTGACAGAACTGGAGACAAGGCAGATGTAGCAGACTCTGCTGCCCCAAACTCGTGTTCTTCCCACAGAAATCAGGGAATGGGGAGAAAGCAAGTAAGAGCAGAGGAAAGGGGGGAAAGAGAGAGGCGATGAAGACGAGTCAGGGGACAGAAAACAAAAACAGCTGAAGAAGAGAAGCTTTTCTTTCGTGTTCAAGTTTTACTACCTTTCCATATAGAAAGAATAATTCTTTTTGTACAAAAATTTGCCTTGACACGGTTAAAAATAAAAGTTGGTGAATTCCAAAATCCGACTGCTTCAAGTATCTTTTGGGAGCCACAGAGCAAGACAGAGGAGTAGCAATAGCTGGCTATACACAGCCAAAACAAGCCCCTTAGAAATAAAACAGAGTTTCTTACAACATTTGCAGAATATTTTTAAAAGAGGCAAAAAAATCCTGCCTTAGGGGTAAGAAAAATTCTTTTTTTATGAAAAAAAATTCTATTCTGTATGACATGTTTTTTCAAACTAAAATTATTTTGCTACAGAAAAACATTCTTGATAAGATTATTTTTCTTTAAAGACAGTTTTGCCGTTTTTGCCCCATTTAGGTTTCAAACCATCCCCCACTAATTGTTTCATATCTTCACATTTTTCTAACAATAAAGCCATTTCTTGAAGGTTAAGGCGTTACTTGTCAAACTAAGTTTGGATCCTCGGTAGGTTTTTTTTAATCTCCACTTTCCCCTCAGCACTTCATCCGTGGCCCACACTCGTCCCCTCTCAGGCAGCCCGTGGTGTTTTACCCGGCAATGGGTGAAACTCCACAGCTGTAATTAAGCCATCCCTTTATTGGTTTTGTCTGCGTCAAGGGAGATGTGCGCAGGAAGAAGGAAGCTCCGGCTTATTGCCTAAGCATCTAAGAGAGGTGTTAATATTATTACATGTAAGAGAATCTCTGAGAGAGATGGAAAAAAAGACATGCAGAAAATGAGAGAGGTGGAAAAAGTTGTGGTCATCAAGACAACTGTGAACTCTGTACTGATATGCTTGATTCTTCTTTTGTCTTCACCAAATCGCTACACAGTATCAGGAAGAGTTTGAGCCCAAGAAAAAATAAGCAAGATGGAGACATCATGGCTGGCTTTGGACCGTAAAGCTAGATAAGCATCAGGCTGTTCCAGTGGAGAGATTAAACTTTAGAAGCCTGGTTGCAGGAGAAGCCCACCTGGTGTGATTTACATGTCGGCTCTTCTAGTTAGACTGAACTTTGTAGTGAAACAGACAGATGTGTGTGAAAACGTCACACAACAATTTTTAGAGGAAAACATAAAAGGTGGTCCGCACACGTTGTTGCCATCTGGGTTCTTCTCACCGAACGTTTCCTCAAAGGCTGCAAAGGCTTTTGGATGCATGCGTGTTTGTGTGAGACACTAAACATCCTTGTGATACTTGAGTTTGGTTTATATTTAATTACGGTCACAAGAGGCCACCTCCAGCACCGCCTCAGGTGCCTAACGTCTTCACTTTCCACTTACTGACTGACTCAAGAGAGGCTGTGGAGTAAATGTGGCTCTCAGCTCGTTGCTGTGTTTCCTTCTGCTTCTTTGTTGCCGCCACTTGTAGGTTTATGCTTTTGAATGCTTTTTCTGTGAAAGTTTTTTTTTTCTAGAAGCTTCAGTTCTGTGCCCCAGGACTGCTGTGTGATGTCATCTTTTGAAATAGCCGGAGAGAGAAGGGAAGCAGCTGCATGGGTTTATGCTTTAAACCATATGTCTTTATATGTGATGCCTTCACATTCTCCTGACAGTTCTCTGTGCTTTTTGTTTTAAGAATTACATTTGACTGCCTTACTGAAGGAGTTTAGGAATCTGGGAGGAAGGTCAAAACAGTGTTAGTAAGATAAACTGCTCTGGTCTATTATGGAAAACTCAAAAAATTGGTTGAGCAACGTTTTAAACCCAAAACTCATGACAACAACAGTGACTATAAGAATTGTTTTGTGAACATGAGAGTTTGCTAAAGGATGAGCATTCTCCCCCTGGAGGACGAAGGGCTCAGGTATACAGGAGAATCATTTATGGGCTTCCAGTTTATTTGTTAAGGAAGAAGCTTCAAAGCAGATCAAGGACGTAGAGATTCTCAACTCAGGGAGAGTTTGTCAAAGTTCTAGTGCCATTTGGGTCAGGCAAGGACAGGCTATTTGCAAAAGCACTTAAATGGTAAAATTTTCTCATGCAGCATGCATGTTTGAGGTTGCTGACAATAGTTTGTGAAGATGTACTTTTATTTTCTTGTTTGGTCTGTGTAATGTTCCCCAGTATGTAGATGTGACCCCATAGCAGGGATAGTCAGTACCCAGAATGCTATGGAAAAGTCATAGATTAACTGTCTGAAAACGATTAGTAATCAGAATAGATTATATGTTTGCAACCTGACTGTATAAGAGAACTGGACAGAGGGACTCCTCTCTCTGGCGTTCCAAACAGGAAGTATCCACTGGCTCCAAGAAGCCAAAATACTTCTATAGAGAAGTAAAGAGCTTTTACTCAGTCATTCCATTGGTCAGAATAACCATTCTTAATCTGATTCCCCTTTTTTACATGCTCTTGCTAATCATAACTATTTTTTTCATGATTCATTTTTGTATTGCAAGTTACTCAAGTTATAAACTGACCAATAAGATGCCTCAATAAAAGTATGTGGTTTCACGTCAAACATTCAAAACGTTTGATTGACAGATTTAGTGTAGCTTGCTTTCAAGTGGTAGGGGTGTGGACTTGCAACAAGCTCACTTCTGATTGGCGAAGGTTTGCCATAGAAACGGTGACTCAGACCCATTCGGACCAATCACTGTTTACTGATGCTGTCTGGAACCAACATGGTGGTGTCTTTCTGCAAAAAAACATGGCGACTTGTCCTTTGTGAAATGTTTAAGTCAAAGTAGAATGATGACCTGCAACAAAAAAATGTCTCTTGTACAGTTGTTATAAATACATAATCTGATACGTTATAGTCTGAAAGTCCAAAAATTTCCTTTTACTTGGCAGTGAGCATACAACCCTCTGTGCCTTCAGCATAAGTTGAAAAAATGTGTTCTCAAAGGCCCAGCTTTAGACATAACATGTTACGTGCTGCCTTCAGATTGTGTGCGTTTGCTGCTCTTGGTGAAGATTTTATGGTTGGAACTGGTTTATACAGAACTTTAGGCAAAGACAAAAATCCACACCGGTATTCATGCAATTTACTAAAAGTGTGACATTGCTGTGAATCAAGATATTGTTGCTAATACTAACATTTGAAGCTCATTTAAAGCTTTTTTTAAACATCGGAGTTTAAATTTCCTGATTTCATAGTCACTTTGCAGCCTCATATTAGCACTGGCAAAGAGTTACCAGAGCACATTACATTTTTCATCCAATCATCCTGCAGCTTAGCGGTGCGAAGTCTACAGAATTGTGCTTGGTAACATGATAGTATGATGGGAACACTGACATTCCCCAGGAAGAGTTGAAGGCAATGGACAGAAAAGTCTTTGCTCAGACGGCTGTCACCCTTGAGAACCAGTCCCAAGATGTTGACACATTTTTTTTCCCATGAAGTTCCATATTTCCAGACAGAAAGATGTAACTCGATGTCAAACATTCGGTCAATTATTATTTTACAACGTTCATTTTGCAGGCCATTGTGCAATGTTTTTACTGCATGCTGAAACAGCTTTTTCAAATACAACAGCAGACAAATAAAGTGTTGAAAACTCTTGAATTTCTTGAATTTCCATGTGAAATAAATGAAAACTTGAATTCAAGTTCAATATATGTACATTTTTACCATATTGATGTCTCTAGGAAAGAAGGACCATCATCTGTCTGCCGTTGGCAATCCTTCACTGTATCACCATTGTTGATGTATTGATTCCCTCTTGTCACAACATTTTCCACTGTTGTGTTACTGGTCAGGTCAAACATAAACACTTTCTCTGGATAATATTTAAAAAAACAGTGTATTAATCAAAATCACAATGACTTTTCTTACTTAAAAACAGCAACCACATATGCCATCCGTAAAATATACTATATGCCCATATTTGTCTTTGTATAGAAAATGTCAGTGAGCCTCATGTCTCCTTTTTTGTGTCCTCAGACTGGTTAACAAACCTCATTTATCAGCACCCACCACTCATGATGGGTGTGATCTTTGTCTCCTTTTGCTCAGTCGTCGTCCTGGTTGTGTGTTGGTTACGCTCTAATGTTTGTTTGCGGATGCGTCACATGCAGATTCAGAACTGTGGAGCTGCTCAGTGTGTTGGCATGTTTCGCTACAAATGTCTAGATGGTTTTTGTCACTGCTAAGGGGGAAATTCACATGTATCTGCTTGGTGTTTTCACACACTAACCCTTTCAGATGACAGTGCAGCACAATAGCTGTGACTGTAGACGTGTCACAACCAAAAACACACCATATGTAGAGTGAGAACTGGACATTAGCAGCTAACAGACAACAGAAACTGAAAGGAATTAAAGAGGTACTTAGGAAAAATGTTGGCAGTGCAGATGAAAAACTAGGAAAAATCCAAGTTTTAAAAAGTTTGGGAGTTGGACCCAATACATCGAAGAGATGGTTTTAACTGAGTGTCACCTTGGTGGCATCCTGGTGGTGTTAGACATTACTATTTAGAAAAAAAAAGTTTTTTTTTTTTTTAATGTGATGCTTAAATGAAATATTTATTAACATTATTCAGAATGGAGCAGAGCAAGGGGCTGTTGGGCTGCCCAGTGTATTTTCTCCGTAACAAATACGCTCTTTGTCAAACAGGACTTTTTTGTTTGCTTCTGATTCACATAATTTGGACAAAAAAGAAACTCAGAAATGGAGTTTTGAGCGTAATTTGCTTATTCTCCTCATCATTATCAGAAAAAAAATGCCAGAAGAACATGTTAAAAACACAATCTTCAACAAAGTGGACCTTTAATGCTTTTAGAAACCCTGCCTCTGTATATGAGCAGACTTTTCACAGCTTGGTGCACATTCCAAAAAAACATGGGATATGCTAAGTTTTCACTTGTTTTCACTTGTTTTCACCTTCTTTACTGTGGAAAAGTCTGCATTTGATGTGTTCTATAAGGGAACAACACTTGGAGCTATCCACAGAAACAATTTTTTTAAAGCCTTAAAATTGCCTATGTGTTGTAGTTTTTTGAAAATTCCACTGATCCTTCTCTACTTCTGTCATAATATGTTCTAGGCTTTTTAAAAATAATCAAAAGCTAAATAATGTTCCAAAAACACACTTGAAGAAGCAATGCAGCAAAGCAAAACATATTTAAAACATCCACATTTGCCTGCTTCCTGCTATCATTCATCCTGACTGCATGCTCAGATGCTTTTGTGGTAGTGGCAGTATTTTCTATATTCATTGAGCTTTATCACATCCCAGTTTTGCACAAAAAAAGCTCCCTGTGTGCTGCTTTCTGTCTCCCTTCCTGTTTATTTTCTTCTATTTGTTTGATTCATTTGAGATTCAAAGGAGCCGACTGTGATGGTGCTCAGCAGCATCTGTGGGCTTTTCCTGACACACAGCACGTGGGAAACCCGCTTAAGGAGTGATCAAAAGCCTGCCTCTTCCGATGCCAAGTGAGCCTGAGAAGAAAACTTAGGACATTTTCTTTGATTTTTGTCTATGCTACTTTTAAAGGGTACACGCCTGGATGACTGAAACCTGCATGTCAGATTCATTCACTTTCTGTGTTTGCTAGTTTGTTACGGTTTAAGTCGTAAATGATCTGATCTCTGACTGAATGGATTTTTTTTTAGGTAATTCTTTTTTTTTCTCTTTGTTAAAAATCCATCTACTGGCCTCAGTTAACTTTAATTAAGACTTTGAAATCGATTTTGAAATTTATGAAAGAGTAAAATATCAACTTCTTTCATCAAGGTACAAAAAAAGAGTTTGTGTTAAAGTTCGACCTGATCTATGACCTTTCTCTGTTGCTCTTCCACCTTTGTCTCCATAGTCTTCACTTTCAGACAGGGTTGTTATTCATTCAGTCACAGATGATAACAATGAACACTGCTGACACAACAACTAATTTACTATTTGGAATCTTATTTTCAAGGCCCATATTTTTATTTAGCTTAGGTTTACATGAGTCGAGTGTCTCTCTCTGCGATAAATTCATAGATTACCAGATGAAATGATGATGCATTCAATTAGCTGTGAAAGAAAGAACATGTTTAATTTTATCGTTTCTTTGAAAACAGACCCAAAGTCAGCAGTCAATAACGAAATCTTTTGTTGGAGGAGAGCCCCTCTGCCCAGATGCTGTCCTATGTGATTACAATTAACCCATGATGCTGTTTGGTCTGGAGTTGTCTCTACAAAGCCGGATCGAGGTTCATTGATTGAGACATGGGTTTTCTAATGTCAGAGAGTGCAGGGCAAAAGGTCTGTCTGTCTGCTGCAAGCAGCAAGTGGCCTCTTTGTTTCAGATGAAGAAGAGAAGCTTCATCACAGTGTTTTAGGGAGGATATATTTCCATATTGACTAAAGTTATTCAATGTTTAACACTTTTTCTAGCTGGCAGTTTTCAAAGTACTTCACCAACATTTGACATATTTGGAGTGAGAGTGTGCAAGGGAATTCATATCATAACATTTGGAGAAGCTGATTGGTCACTGCAAACTCATTAGGGTATTTTTCTCACCTTAGTGCACAGTGCACACCATATTACAAGGCTTTGTCAATGAATGGTCTATTTTTAAGCTCATGTCAAATATAAGGCGCACCAAACTATGTGTTAGACACGTTAGAAGCATTCGCTGCATTAGCTTATTCATAATGCCTGTAACTCCCAACATTGATACAGCTAAAACAAACGTCACTATGACCATGGTAACACCCAACCGTGTTGGTAGTAGTAGTAAAAAACAACACTACCCGGCGCAGCTACACGTTAGCCATGTTAGCGTATTCACAATAACACCCAACCTTTATTACAACTTGCGAAAAAACAGACTGCCATTTTAACAGAGCGCTGTGTACCTCTCAGAATCGCTTCACCAATCGGTAAACACAACCCGAATTCATCCAGATAGGCCACAAGACTCTCCAGATTACAGGGTGTACTGTTGTTCTTTGAAAACACTAAGACTTTTAAGCGCACTTTATTGTGTGGAAAATACAGTAATCTAAATTGAAAATGCCAATGCAGTCTTTTTCATATGAGAAAGCGTAGTTATACTTGTATATCCTAGAGATCCATTATCTCCACAGTAAAACAGATCTATGCCCGTTCTGTAAGGCCAACTTTGTGTTATTTGCGTGCTAGTATTCTTTTGCGTTTTTACTGTGACATCTCTCAAGTTATGAAGTTATTAACAGAAACAATTAAGATGCCTACTCCTAATGTGAGCCCTGTGAGTTCAGGATAGCCGCTGTCTGGTGTCCAAACCCAGAGCTCAGACTATAGTCTGGAGGAGTGAGGATTCTTGTTAACTCCGTTTCTGGTGCTTACATTCATCAGTCCCAGTCTGCCTCCTCTGTCAGTGTTGTCTTGGCAGATTCATTCAGGTCTTGGTTTTATTTCTGGGCTGAAACAGTTGCACATTTAAGTCCTGCAACATTCATTAAGTGACTCAATATGTGACTTATATTGTGGTTATTTTAAAATGTTTAAAGAAAAAAAAAAAGATTTCGGCTCATCTGTGAACAGATTTGCCCTTTAGCAAAAACTAAGACAATGTACTGCTGTTGGTCTTTAAAGAGGCTTCTTGGTTCATCTTCAGATGTTATTTTGGGCCACATAGATTATTGAAGTCTCCTCTGACTCACCTCTCAGTGTTTTCATCACCTCTTCCCTTTCTGTGCTGCCAGACAGCTGAGTAGCATCACTGCATTTGATTTCAAATGCCGCTTGCTCACTTGAATGAAAAATGCATGCTTAGCAGAACGGAGGAGGAAATGTATGAGCAGAAGCCTGCATGTGAGAGAAAATGAAGACGGGGGGTGGGGGGGATCATGACCTACAAGACATCTTCTATAGAATTTAAAAAAATGTTGCAAAACACTTTGTAGGTCTGAGTGATAATTGTTTAATGTCCCCATATAAACATTTTGAGCATAGCAGAATTGGACTGAGTGACTCCTCCTTACTGGTGTTCTAAACAGGAAGTACCTGCTGGCTCCAAGAAGCCAAAATCCTATAGACTTCTGTGGAGATATAAACAGCTATTACCCAGTCACTATTTGTCAGAACAACCATTCTTGTTCTACTATCCTATTTTTAACATGTTCTTGCTAATCCAATTTTTTTTTTCATAATATTTTAGATATCAGACGCCTCAATAAAAGCATGTGGTGCCTGATGGTCCAGACGATGAACTATAAAATTTTTGATTGACAGATTTTGTGTAGCTCACTTTCAAGTGGTAGGGGGTGTGGACCTCCAACAAGCTCACTCCTGATTGGTAAGAACGACTCAGCCCAACTCCAACCAATCACTTTTTACTAACCTCATCTGGCTCCAACACGGAGGCATCTATTTTGGAAAAAAATGGTGATTGAATTGAGTTAATTTGTTTGGAACCAGAAGTAAATCATTTCCTGAGTGAAGTTGCACTGACTCGGTCCAGTTCTTTTATACAGTCAATAGCAGAGACTTACAAACTGGAGCTGTAAAAGAGAAAGCAGTGACATGCATTCTTGTGTTTTACATAGAAGACATTATTGTAACATTGAGTATTTGAGCTCAATCAGTCAAGTTTAGCTTTGCAGCAGACATTCTGATCTAGCTCAATATAATTAATAAGTTGATCCAACAGGCGTTACACCTTTAAAGTGTTTTTTTTTGTCAGTTTTACTTTTTATAATGTTGATGTACTCGGTCTCAAGCGTAAGCACTCTATGACATGGTTCTACAGTTAACATGTGACCAACATTCCAATTTAATCTGGAATATATGCATATATTAACTAAGACTGCAAGACCGCTATCATTAACCATTTACAACGATCGACGTGAATCAGCTGATTCTAATGCGAGTAAAGCGGCTTTTTATACTGGTGTTGTGGCATTATGCAACACTTCACTGCTGTAAAGTGTTGCACATCAGCACAAATCGGCTTTTCTGTGCGTCAGAATCTGCTGAAGTTATGTTAATTGTGTAACCGGTTGAAGAGTTACAGTAGTCGAACGAACGTAAACACGGAGCTAAAGCTGTGGTGTGAAGAGGTTAAGCATGTTTGTCCAACTGGTTTAGCCAAAGTAAGGTAATCTTCAGACGATTTGTAATAAGACTACCATGGAAAGATAGACTGTTCAGAATGAAACCCACCTTCACCTAATGGGGTAGAAGACTCTGGAAAGGTGGCAAATGTGAACAGCAGAGTGGAGGGCCATTATAATGAAAGGATGAAAAAGACGTATTTCAAGCAGTTCCATTTTTTGTATTAATATTAAAACAGCAGTTCTTTTAGTTGTGATGCTATAACTAATGTAAAGCAGGAGCAAAAAACAAAAAAATGTGTAAACATTTTTCAAAGATAAAATGTACGTCTAATATGGAATTCAAGCACATTAAGAGGTTAAATATGTCCACATACTGAACCCTCTCAACAACAGGAACAATATATTTTCTAAAATGTGTAAAACCTCTCTAAACAGGTTTTTAATACAAACTTCAATATTCATTTCCCAAGTGGCGTTCAAGTATAACAGCATATAATATTTTTGGCTAAGGCCAGGGTGCTACACACATTCAGAAATAATTTGAGGGGCTCAAGATTTCAATTAAAGGGCCTGTATCATGCAACATCTACTTTTTTATCTTTAAAGTATATTATAATGTTGATTCCTCACGAAAAACAACCCAAAAGCGTTGTTTTGATCCATTATTGATATATATTATCCATAATCCATTATCCATATCCACATGTGTATATAATTTACTTTGAAAGGCTTAAAAGGTGACATATAGGCCTTTAATTTATTGTTTGCTATTTTTGCAAAGCCTAAAGAACTTTGTATTGAGAATTTCATAACCTTTGTTAAAATGATAATAATATTGACTTAAAAATTGGGAGATTGGGGGGGCTAAGCTTTTTGCTGGAATAGCTGCCCCCCCTTACCCCTCTTTAGCTCCGTCTTTGAATGCAGGTAAAAAAAAGTTATTGTAATAACGTCTCATGCAAGATTCATTTTTAATTCAGGTGTGAACAACATTCAGTATTTTGAAATGACAGCAATCATTCAATCAGTGCCAGGTTTGCTGCAAGTTTGTGGGTTCAGAAGAATATTTCAATTAAAAACAGAACAATAACACCAACTTATTTATGACTTTCAGTGGTTTAAAGGCAAGTGCTGAATTTTGGTAAATTACGAAGAAATCATCAGATAATATACCTTTCCTCCATGTCTGACCTCAGACATCCTCCATGCTGGATGTAAAAGTGTTACTCTGTTCATATCACACTCATGCATCTAATTGCACACAGCAACTCTGCACTGCTCATATTTTGCCCTCCCCAAGTGTCTGACGGCTCCTCTGCTCCTCATAGATGATTGCTTTATTAAATACCAGCTGTGATGTGCACTTTTTATGCTCGCCTGTCTTGGCTGCACTGTATTAAAAATTGCATACATGCTCTGCTTCTGCTAGCTCTCTCTGCGAGGATGGGAGGAGCGAGCTGCAGTGTAACAGTCCTGACTTGTAGTTAATCTTAATGCCATACTCTGCAGGGGCTTGGCCTACATAAAGTACTAGCAGTACCTTTTCCTAAAAAGACCTAACAGGGCTCTGCCCTGTAGGTAACGTATGCCGTTCCAATATAAACATGGCAAACACAAGGAAGCAGTCTGTTGTTGAAGCTAACAATGTCACATGATGTGATGGTATGGTTTTAAAGCTACTCAACCTTCGACATGACTGCCGCTCCATTGTGCATCAAGCCAAAAGTAACAAATAGATTTTTAAATTAATACATGAGGAGAAAGCCTCCATAAAGTGTTTTCCTTTAGTTAGTGACAATATGAACCCTGGCCGCTCACAAAAAGACAAAAACATATTCATCCTCTATAGTATTTGAGTGGTGGGTTACTGTAGAGACTATAATGATGAAATAATTAAAAATAAGAAATGCATTAAAATGATCTCTTCTCAGGAAGAATAGCATCGACCCTGTCTTCAGGAGCAGATGATGTCACACAACAGAAAGAAGAAATGAATATTAAAAATCAAAATTGTTGTCTTAGCTGTCTTCCAGCATACAGGTAGAAAAAAGTTGGAATCTTTTGCATTTCTTAATTTTAGTTAAAAATGACAGTGAAACACTTTGGCAACAAGTGTTACCAAATAGGTTTGTAATGACTTTACAGCTAAAAATGAGACAGGAAATGATTTAAGAGGCATTAGTCTCATTTTTATGTCACAACTTTAATCATCTGAATATTTAGGAGGTTTGTTTGAGAATGACAAATACAAACTAGAGCTGCTGCTGGTTGGTCTTGCCCTATCTATCTTTTCTTTTTTGACCTTCCCTTACAATTGTACAGGTTTTTTTATTGAGCCATGGTGAAACTGGTCGTGTCTCTATCATTTGATGTGACCAGAAAATCCACTTTGAGGGTAGAAAAGTAACTAAGCCATAAAATGGGTTCAGTTTTAGGATCACGTAACATCAGGTCATCTGAGATTAGGTGAGAACGTCTAATCTGATGCTGATTTCTGAGCGATAGTAATCAGGCGAGGAGTGTAATCCTTTCCTAGGTGGAAGACTAAGCGGCTGGCTGGTGGAACAGGGTTGATGCTCAAACTCCGGCTAGTTGCAGAGATTCAATGACGAGGGTCTTAAATCTGAAAATCGGCTCTCTCTCAGGCACACGGAGGCTGTTGGAGCTCTGCCATAAACTGTTCCATTTATTCAAATCCTGCACTGGGTTAGTAGCAGAATACCAGGACCAAAGCAGATCACACTGATCCACACTGTTTTAATATCTCAGCTCAACTATTTGGTTGGCAGAAAAACGGAAACTGTTTTTTACGTTGCTACAAAGCAACTGGATTTAGCTTTTTATTGCCCCTGCAGCAGATGCACAGGGACTGTCTGAACCAGTTGTAAAATGGGCTATTGGATTTGCTTTTTCTCTAAACCCTCTCAGATTGGATAAACATGTTTCTGTTACACCCTTGTTTTTCTTGTGGATTTTACCTTTTTCATAGGAGACTCTTCCAGGTCATTTTGTTTTCATAGAGTTGCCCATATTCCTCTTCAGAGTAGACTTTGCTGTTGGAGCCTGACTCGTTTGCTCTCATTTCTTTCCATCGTAGGTGAAGTAGAGGTGGCAACATCCCCACGGGGTCAGTGTTGCATTTTCACCCTGATTGCTTTTGGCTTTCTTATTTACTGTGTTTTTCAACAGTTCCGGCTGAGCAGGTGTCACGCTTTCTCCCAGAGGAGTTCTTCTGGCGCAGGACCCCCATCAGCTGCTGTTTCCACATTTACTAAGATTTTACGACTGGCTACAGTTTGGTTGCATTTAAGAGGGTGGGCTAGATAGACCCCTGTCATACAGTTCTGTCGGCTCTGGGACAAACGTTGGTGGCTTCTGTGCTGCATTGTGATCGTCTGAAGCATCACCAGACGTTAACATTGAGCTACACTCCAGCATTTTGCTTCTATACATTCATTAAGGTTGGTTATTCTTTTGTTCTGCAGAGTTGAAAAGAAAATTAATTCAGTTCAATCAGTTTTTATTTTAAATGAACCTGCACATCAATGACTCCTTTATTTTCTGTTTTCAAAGAATGTATTTACCTAAGATTAATCAAGTTTTATAACAGCAACCGGTCTTAATGCTGGATTACGTTCTTAAATCCTTGACTAAATTATTCTTAGACTTTTTCTAACATGAATATATGCTTAGTGATGCTTAGATACTCTTTGAAGGTCCAGGTTTCAGGTGAGGTGAATTCGGCAGAAAAAGTGAAGTATGGAAGAGACGTGTCATGTTTGACTTAAGAAAAATGAGTTCAGTGGTGAGAATATTCTAAAATCCTGATCATCTTTTGATTCATTTTAAAACATTCCCATTGGTCTTTTAATTATGATTATGCTGTTTTTAGTCAAAATTTTTAAAAAATTGTTGTTCAGGCAGGAGTATATCAGACATTTGTCTCTGAGTTGTGGATGGGACTGTTGGTGCGGAGTAAGCCCGCCCCCACATCCTGTCATTGAACTCTCATGCTAGCTTAAAGCCCCTCACACCCCCAACCTAACAGTAACGGTGCAACGAAAATGGCGAGCAATATTGGCGGGGTACAGTTTAGATCCAGATTCCAGCTCAGACAAGGAAAACAAAGACGTTCATGGATCTATTTTTCTGCAAGTGGATGCATCAGAACAGAGCAGAGCAGGGAGACTTTGGCCTGTCCAGCATATTTTCAACGTCACAAATAGGATTTTTTTGAAATGGCATGTTTTCGTTCTTCCTGCTTCACAACAGTTTGAATAAAGAAATACTCAGAAATGAAATGTTATTATTATTATTATTAATAATAATAATAATAGTACTTTATTATTATTAGAAACAAATAATTTTTGTATTAGTTTTCTTAGTATACCCAAGAGTTCCCACCAATTGTTTCATTTATTGTAGAGTGAGAAAAAAAACTCTTTAAGGTTTTATCTTAGCGAGCCTGTCAGGTCACTGCTAATCCTTGTGAGTCACACTTTGAAATCTCTGTGGGCTGTGGTGTAATCCCATGATTTTTATGAGCCATGGATTTGAGGCATTATGCTGCTGTTGATAAGGACAATGTACATGTATCATCTGATACAAGTACAACTGGTATTACAACAGGACTGGAGCTGGCTGTGATAAGGCTGTCTTACAAAGGTGTTTCTCAAAATTCACAATAACTAAAAAAAACCCTCTTATGTCCTGATTTTCCTTCTAAGTTATCCTTGTGACTGTCATGGCATCTGGTTGAACAGCACACCGCAATATACTGTAGATGATTCCTGCATTTAGCTTAAAATAGGCCAGCTGCAGAATCAAGGACTGCTTTTTCTCCTGCAGCAGGAATGCATCCAAGCTCTGGTCTGGATTCCTGTAATGCATTGTGAAAAAGGTTAGGATCACTTTCCATTGTAGCTTTGGAGCTTGATTTACTGCATGTGGATCTGCTGCACACCACGGTGCCTGTGCAGCTGCGTGGCTCAGGGCCATGTCTGAGGGGACATCTCACACAAATCTTGCAATGTATATGGGGTGTAATGGAGGGAGTATGTTGCCGTGTAAATTGTGACTCAGTTCAGCAGCAGGCTTCGTGCCTGGGCCTGACTGCTGTGATGCTGAATGCCCAGTGCACACCTGCAGCACCATGAGATTAAGTCACATTGGCTGTTCTTTATCATTACTGGCTTTTCTTTTTCTTGCTTCAAAAGGTTTAGCACTGGAATTTTCCAATTTTCCAGGCAGAATCAGCTGTAAGAACGTGGAAAAATTTCACTGGGCAAAATTTTGTGCTATGCCTCCACATGGCCGCATTAGCATCATGTAACACGGCAGTTTTTTGGATGCCGTGTAGGCTGTCACAGTCATTCTTTTGTTTGGACAGTGAAGACATGAGGCTAAATGGAAGCAGGGAAATGTGATACTTGTGCCAAACCCAGTTAGATCTCATCACAACACAGTTTGTTAATTTTTGCTGCAGTTCATACAGTAAGTGGAAAACAACATCTCAGAGAAGACAATAGCCTGAAGGTCTGAGCGGGGCTTCAGTGCAGAGGGTTAGCATTTCTGTAGCAGCTGCTGCAGCATGTGCGTAACCCACTGTCTCAGACAGACACATAAAGCACACATGGCAAACTCATCTAATCGCTAAAACAGAGAGAAACACGGAAGGGCTCACATTTCACTTATGGATGAAGCGTGTCAGTTAACACACGGATGCTTTGCTTCAGTTTCACGCAATGATCATGTTTGTCTGCAGCTTCTCCAGAGTTGATAGGGAGTTTGGTTACTAACATCAGAGGAGGCTCTTGCTTTGTTAAGCAGGAAGTTACCTGATGTCTTAACTGCTCTTTCTACCCCTCCATGCATTTTCTGTACTTTTTCCCACTCAGGGTCTAACCCAGCTGTTATTGGTCAAAAGGCAGATTACAACCTGAATACGTCATCTGCTCATCACTGGACTAGGCTGCTTACCCAAACACAGAAGGATTTATCTTTTTTTTTTTTTTTAAAAAACTAAAAACACTTTTCATCTTTGACTATGTGACCATGTAAACTGAAATACGGCAATGTTTCCCGTATCTTTTATTTTGGAGGGTATCACTGCAATGGAGAACCTTTACTTTTGCTTTCAGACTTTGAAATGATTTTTTTTCTTCCCAATGGTTTATTTTTTTTATCCAACAAAGCAAAATAAAATGTTTAGAGTGTAAATTAAGTTTCCAAACATAGTATAGATTCTTTGGTTTAATCCCATAATGCCTGAATTGATCTCCTGGATAAAATAGTACACTGTAAATTAGTGACAAACAGCTTGAAGGGAAATTTGAAGTTCAATAGAATTTCAAAGAAGTTCAATAAATCTGTGTAGAGAATTTGGACAGAAAAGTCTGTACTACGGTAAGAATATACCTGAAATTGAAGGTTATTAGATTTTATTAAACTATTTAATATAAATAGTAAATAACATGTTATATACATTGTTTCTGATCTCCTCATCAGTTTTGATTAGATCGAAATCAGTTTTACATTTTTTTGTGGAACTATTTAGAGCTTTTTTTTTACTTTTTTATTTTTATTTTTTGTACATTTCTGGTTTTAATTAGTCCTTTTGCACAAAATATGCTTTCTAGTCTAAAGACATTTTTACAAATGAGCTTTACTTCATTTTGAACACCATTTGGCTGTTTTGGATCATTATTGATTAAAGCAATGCGGATATGTGTTTGTAATAATGTCAGCTGGAGCCTCCTTTAGTTTGTATATTTGGCTGCACATCTTTTATTGCAGAGTGATTAACTTTGCTTTCGGGTCATAGTATTGTGATTTACTGAATAGGACCATACTTTTACTTTTTGTTTTCTTTTTAAGGTCACTTGTGATTATTTAGAGTTTGACTTGGAAAAATTAGCTGAACAGAAACAAAATTCTAAAATTTTCCCAAATGCGTCTGCAAACTGGTTCAGAGAAACTTTCTGATCCCCTGAAACAACTTTCAAACGTTCTACGAACTAAGTCCATAACATAAAATAAAAATGAGACGATAAATGTATATTCCAGCTGCATTCTCAAAGGTATGCAGTTCAGCTGGCTACCCCCCCAACATGTCCTCTCCAGTGAATCGTCCAATCACAAGTGAGGACTCTTACTTGGTCCGTGAGCGACGCTGGCATTTGTGATTTATTAAAGCTTTGGAATGGAATGGAAAGCTGTCATGTACAAAATGAAGGGGATGCTTCACAGAGCCTTTTCTTCACCAAAACGTCATTATTACCTTGCAGGAAAAAGAATAATAGAGTTCCTGATGAATCATTTATATGGAATAAAAGATCAGTGCATTAATGCACATCTTCAAGGTTTTTCATCAGCTGTCCTTTATTAAACCTGTTTTAAAATGATCCAAAATTCTTTAAAAAATATTATATCTTTTAAATTATGGTAACTAAACACATATAGCTTCTTATTTTT
Organism: Oryzias curvinotus; assembly: GCA_023969325.1. Classification (NCBI taxonomy): domain Eukaryota; kingdom Metazoa; phylum Chordata; class Actinopteri; order Beloniformes; family Adrianichthyidae; genus Oryzias; species Oryzias curvinotus. Next base: position 26,072,511 of record CM043721.1, read on the forward strand.
ACAATACTTCTTTGAATATTTTTTCTTCTGCTTTTTCAAGCTGACATTGCAAATTGTTTAAGTAAACATTACTGCGTTTCCATGCTTTGATTATCATTACAGATTCCTCCCCAAAATATAGTAAGAGACACAAATAACTTGTTTGTTGTGACTGATTTCTCATAGCCTCTGCACTTGTTGAGCTGGCCAGGATCATCAACCTTTGTGTGAAGGAAATGATCAGATATAAGTTTGTCTTTCAATGTCATTCTACAACCAATGCTGTCTCAAAGAGCTCAAGCATAAAGTGAAAGAAAAATACTGTTTTTACAGGCTGTTATAATGCAATTTATTCCAAACCATGTCATGACTGCTATAATCCACTTCAATCCAGAGCATTTCAATAAATAAAAAGGATCCCAACTGTGTTCTATTAATCTACAAGAGAATCATTTTCCTCCTACGAGGAGTAAGAAGCAAGCTCTTTACCTCCAGTGAGGGCAACTCTGCTGCAATAGTTGGAGTCAGGAAGAATCACAGATGCTGTCGTTCTGACTTCCACTTCAAAAGATGGCCAAAAGGTTTAAACATCAGTCACATCTGTTCCGTGCTTTAAATACCCAGTGAACGATATTAACATGACATTTCCTTTGTTTGACCTAAAACAAACAATTTTTTAATGTGTTAAGATAGTAAAGTTGGAACTGATGCTTAACAAATAAATTAAAATCCCACTTTGATTATATTTTGATCAATTTCAGTTCCCAGTGGTCTTTTAATTATAATTATGCCGGTCTGCAGAAACTATTTCCAAGAAACCTGTTGGTTTCTCCTCTCATGGGAGGAAATTCACGAAATTAGAAATTCATCTCTCTGTTAGTGTGGAGCAAACCCGCCACCCTCCCCTTTGCTCAGAGCTTGGAGCAATAAGCTTGTGACCCGCCCAGCATATTTTCTATAAAACAAATACAATCTTTTAAAAATGGCAATTTTTTGTCTGCTCCTGATTCATATTAAACACACCAAAAAAACAGTTTTCATCAGAGTGGGTCTCCAGGAACTGTTAAAAATCCTAGCTGTTAAAAAGACTTCTGCTCTTTTGAGATCGTCATGATGAATAAACATCGGCTAACAACGTGGTTGGCTCATGAAACCTTTTGTTTCTCGTTTTTCCTCAGGAAACAGAGTCCATCTGCATCCAGGGATCCAAACCAAAAATACGACCAAAGGGAGGGGGGCAACCACCCACAGTATGCTCCGGCAGACGGCGGCATGCCCAGATCACCGTCCGATTATGGGGATAGAGACTCGCGGCAGGCTTCACGGGGCCCACACATGTATCCAGACGTGGACACAATGCGGATGGGCTTCCGAGACCGGCGGGGGCCCGGCCGCTGGCACTCACAGGAATATCCACTTGACCAAGAATTAGATGGACCCCCAACTGAGTATGACCTCCAGCGACAGCGGCAGGAGGAATACCAGGCACGGTATCGCAGTGATCCCAACCTGGCACGTTACCCTGTCAAGCCTCAGCCCTATGAGGAGCAAATGAGAATGCACGCTGAAGTGGGCCGGCTAAGGCACGAGCGGCGACACAGTGATGTCTCTTTAGCTTACACAGAGCAGGATGACCCCGGCCCCATCCGTCTGTCCCGCCAACATTTCACCGAGCGCAGGCCGCCCATGGTAGGACAGCGCTCGTACTCTGTTGACCGCTCTTCTCCGGGACCAATGGGTCCTAGCCTTGGAAGCCACAGAACCTCCAATCACAGCCCCCCAACACCACATCACAGTCCTGTGCTGGGTGACCGACCAGACCTGCGAAGAGGAGACTTTGGTGGGGACGCTCTGAGGAGGCAGCAGCACCACCTGGACCCCAGTTCAGCTGTCCGCAAGACCAAAAGGGAGAAGATGGAGAGTATGCTAAGGAATGACTCTCTGAGCTCTGACCAGTCAGAGTCAGTACGGCCCCCACCCCCAAAACCCCACAAAACCAAAAAGGGAGGGAAGATGAGGCAGGTGTCACTGAGCAGCTCAGAGGAAGAGCTTGCTACCACACCGGAGTACACAAGCTGTGAGGATGTGGAGATAGAGAGTGAGTCAGTCAGTGAAAAAGGTAAGAGACACGACCAACTCACCCGCTTCCACCTTGTTAACATTTGTAGATTAAAATTACAGCAACTTGAATCTGCTGTTCAGTTCAGCCGCAAAGCCACCTGTCTTTGGTTATGAATGCATTTTTAGTGTAACTCACAGGTGGTTTCTGTCTTCCATCAATATAAATTCTTGTCTCTGCCTCTAATTTGTTTATATTTTTAAATGTGTGATTCCTGTCAACAGCATTTTTCCATGTCTCTTTGTGTGTGTCCAAGATTGAAAATATATTGTCTCTATGGCTCATTATTTTCAGTTACAGGTCGCTGAACTTGCATATTAAAAAGGTATTCTGTTTATTTCAAGTTAATCAGGCAGCTTATGTAAGATTCTATCCTGGAGTTTCGGCAGAATCTCAGGAAGCAAAGGTTTAATATTTGATAGAGTTTTTTCAAATTTTCAAGATGTATAATAATTGTAATTTTGAGCCTTATGGTCTTTTCAAAGTTGTGCTTTTGTTCTGGACTGACTCTGCTTTAACAGCTGTCTTGGCTTTGAGGTGGAAGCCTAAATCTCTGCCTTACGTTTCAGTGTGAATGTGGGTTTTTCTGAGTGTGGCGGACTTCACTGCATTGAAGCATCTTTGCTGTGAATCGTGTCTTGATTTGATGCTGTTTTCTGTCAAAGGCAACGCAGTCTTGACTGTGTCGCTGAAGGTGTGTTGACATCCATGTGTTAATCTAAACTTTGTAGTTTATGTGTAAATTCTACTAAAGTGGCTCCTTATGAGCTGGATTATAATGTTTGTTTAAACTAAAAAAAAATCCAATTAGAAAAAGACCAACAATTTTTTTTCTTAAATGTAAACATTTTTCAAAAAAAAACAAAAACTGAAGTAAGAATTTCTTTATTAATGAAAGCTCTTCTTGCTATTAAAGCACGCAAAAGAAAAACAAAAACAACACATTTCAACCTTAAACTTAATGTTAATGTAAACTCAATACATTTGAAAAAAACAACATAAATGCATTAACAACTGTTGTTAACAAAGCTGACAGAATTATAGCAAGGACAAAAAGTTACAGCTTTTAAAAAACAAGCCTTAAATGTTTATTAGAGATGAACCAGCAATGTTTATGTGAATGAAAAAACAGCCCATAACTTGGTCTGCTTTGTTATGTAACCACTTTTCACTGCAGAGAAGCCGCATGTTCTCTCTGGCTTTTCAAGGCTGTCATGTCTTTCACAAATCCGGCTGGTAACCATTTCAGCTATCTGTTTACCTGAAATGGTTTAATTTTATAGATTCTTTAGAAAACTGGCTTACAGCTGACCTCCAATGACAGCAATGGATGACAGACTGTTTTATGAATGAACACTTCATTACAAGATTAATGTGTTCTCTTTTTCGCAAAAGTTGGTTACATAGAACCCAAAGATGAAATGACTTTATTGATCGATCATCAGTACAGAGCAGACAATAAGCCTTTTGGTTTTGTTTCCACCAACATCCATGTCCAGTTCGCTTTTTAAGAAGCTATGAATCTTTAGATAACCATAGCTTGATGAACAGTTAAATAACAGATATTTAAACACAAATATAACAATTATTATAAAATTATTATAAAACAATTATTTAAAAATTAGGATTTTTTATAGTTTTTCACTCAGATTCTGCAAATTTAGGGAATTAAAAAGGTGTTTCAGAATTAAATAAGAGATTTCCCATCGTCTTTCAGTAGATCAGTGGCTTTATTGAATTATTTCAAGTTCATTATTTTAATTCAGTTTTAGAAGTTAAAGTAAAAAGTCCATCTTTACATTCATTAATGCTGATCCTCAATCAGTACTGCACTTCTGATACTTTGGATTAAGGAATGAGAAGATTAGCAGAGGAATGGTCATTAAACTTTTATCCAAGCAGACCTATTGATTCTTTTATGGCTGCATTTGAGCACATTATAGACGAAAAGTACTTAAGTGGGAATTTTTAAATTCGTATCTAATATTACACTACGGACTGTAATGTTCAAAGATGAATAGTCTGATATTATAGTTCCAACTGGGACATGTAAGGGATAACACCTGACTAGGTGTCCACTGACAGAAATGAATGGATGACAGGAAGGCGTGCACTGTCTGACGAGCAGCAGATAACTGTGGCTTCTACCAGATCCATAGTTTCTCTCAACACCAAGTCAGTAAAAAAGACATGAGTGATTTTAAAGTTTTCTTTAACCCATTTGGCAAAGTTACCAATTGGAAGACTGAGATGCAGCAGCAAAAGAGAAAGATATAGAGTGAATATGTGATTATAAATAATTTTATGATTTTGGTTAAAAAAACGTCACAAAGTACGTAAAACCCACTCCAATAAAAATGGTGTCTTTAACCCATTCTTGTGGCATTTTTCTGATGATGGAGGACATGAATAAACAAAAGGAAGCTTATATTTTCAGTATTTCAGTATTTAAATCACTGTGGATCAGGAGCGAAAAAGAATGTATTTGTTCTGTAGACAATATGACGGGCAAGCCACAAGCTCCCTGCTCCGCCCGATTCTGATGCATCCACTTTTAGACGACTAGATCCACGGTTGTCTTTGTTTTCCATGCCCTGCTGGCATCTGGCTCAAAACTGTACGGCTGAATAGCCCTAGCATTGATGCAACTTTCGTTGCCCCGGTAATTTTTGCTTGGAGGTGTGAGGGGCTGTAAGCTAGTGGGAGAGCACGTATTCAGATGGGTGACAGGAGGGGGGGGGGGGTTGCTTCAGGCCAGCGGTCCAGCTCACAACTCAGAAGTGAGTTTCTGATGAACTCAAGCCACTTTGAAGGAACAATAGATTTAGGCTAAATACGGCATAATCATAATTTAAAGACCACTAGGAACGCTTTCAAAATGGATCAAAAGATGATCAAAGTGGGACTTTAACACAAATTGAAAGGGCTAAATAATAAACACATTTAAATGATTTTATATATTTTTTGTATACTGTACAACAAAACCGTCTGATACTTTGGAGGATTCTGTGATTAGTTTAGTCAGGTGAGTAACTGAAACTTTTGACATTGACAGGAACAGCACCACTTTGTAACTTCACAGCAGGTGACCTACAAAAGTAACCATCACTTTTGTGAAACAGCACAAACACGTCGGCACCCTCAGCACTCAGCTGGCCTGAACCATTCGGTATGTAACAGCAGGCTAAGCAGGCTGTATGTCATGACCTCAAACCGGCACCGCCTCTAGGCCCTCTGTGGGAGGAGGAGGCTGCGGGCTGCACCGGCTGTAAATGGGGATGACTTGTGTCTGTGAGCGCAGGAGACTGATTTAATGAGATACTCCTCTCCTTGTGTTTTCCTCTTAATTGATTCCTCTGACATGCTGTCTCATAATAGTGCAGAACACACAGAAAAGAAGAGGACGGCTGGCTAACTACTACCGACAGGCGGACATTGTGTAGCGACAGCTTAAGTTATGCACTCATTATTGGCTTTGGGATCAGCTTTTGGTCCTCTGTGAGTCTATTTGGTTTACAGTTTGTGTATTCACGGTAAATCCTTAGGACGAAGATCTATTTATTTAGAAGGCATTACTGGTGCTTTTCATCCCTTTTAAGGGGGATTAGTGTGGCTTTGAGTAGACTTTCTACAGGTCAGGGTGTTCTCAGGATTTTAAGGTGGTTCTGTGTCACCTTCCCAGCATGGCAACTATGTTTAAACATACACATGGTTTCACCTCAGCCACTTTTTTTCTCCACCCTTTGAATTGTAGTAAAAACAGCATCAATAATTAATGATCCAATTAATAGTTTACACTGGTTTTTATTGAGCCGTCAGAGTGATGGAGAGCCTGCTGGTGGTGAACTCCACCGCTGCCTGCACTCACTCCGCCTTCAGCTTGAATCAGCACTTTGTGGGGCCTCGTAGCCGTGGCAGAGCGGCAGGGCTGGGCGCAGACTGCTGATGCTCATAATTTACGACTGTGATGAGTTTCCTGCTCTCAGAAAAACCACACAGGGGATCCGTGCCCAACTGTGGTGTGCCACTGCTAATAAAGCTTCTGGGAAAGCAGGAATTTTTGCCAGCTTCAAACTGCAGACAAACTCCATTAGCCTCAAACTGCTCTGAGAAATCTGGACACCATTTTCAAAAATGGGAACGTTAAAGAGCTTTACATTTTCTTAGATACCAAAAACATGCCTTAAGAGAGCTAAAGAAGCTGTTTATCCTACAAGAAATGAGTTGATTTCAAAAAGATTGAATATCACTGCAATAGGACAATTTGTTTTTTATCTTTTTACATATTTATTTTTAAAAGTACTTCCTCTCCTCCTGGTGAAAGGAGTATTTACCTTATGACCTTGAGATTCAAAAGCATTTACTATTCTTAAGCTTCTACTTTGGAGTTCCACGAGATTGAATCTGTTCACTGATGCTGCTCATATAAGACAGTCCTGTATGGATCTGTTAGCATTTTGCAGAGGAAGTAATGCGTGTAAGTTTGATGTATGGAACCACACAAGTGCAGTATTTTTGTATGACATTAACAGTGCCTAAAGCCCTTTAACGTTAAAAAGTTCGACTCCTATCATCTTTGATCTATTCTGAAAAGGGCCAAAATCAGCATCAAAGTCGATTAAATCAGAGTTGTAGTTGGGACAGGGGGAGTAAGCCCCCCCTCACTTCCTGTCATCCAAATGCTTACACGCTATCTGGCTAGCTTACAGCCCCTCACACAACCCAAGCAAACATTATTGGTGCAACAAAAATGGCGAGCAATATTGGAGCTATCCAGCCGTAGAGTTCTGATCCAGATTCCAGCTCAGACGAGGAAAACAACAACTTTCGTTGATCAATTTTTCTGCAAGTGGATGATCAGAATGGAGCAGAGCAGGAAGCTTGTGGCCAGCCCAGCATATTTTCTATGCAACAAATCTGAATATTTTCCAACAGATTTTTTTCATCTGCAACAGTGCTCCTGATTCACAACAATTTAAATCAAGACATGCTCAGAAATGCAAATTTGAGCTTACATTTCTTAATATTTGTCCTCTATCTTCAAAAAAAAAAAAAAAAAAAAATACAAGAACAGGAAAAACCACCAAAAACCATTTTCATCAGAATTGGTCTTTAAACGTCCCCTGGACTCTTGCCTGCCATCTTTACTGGTTGTGCAGCTTTAAGAACCAAGCTGTTGTTGGCAGTAACAAGGCTTGAAATATTTTATGGAAACATATTTTTATAATGGTTAGTTGTTTCACAAAAAAACGTAGCAGAATATAATAGATGTTTATAGATCAGAGTTTTGTCAGCGAATTTAACCCTAAAAGGGAATTGTTATTGTCCCAAAAGAACAACTCAACTATTCAGAATCCCAGTTTTAATAAGCCAAACCTATTAAAGTGATAATAGGAATATGCAGATGGGTGTTTGCTCTGATTGCCTTTTGAAGAAAAAAAAAGAGCGTTTTTTCTTGTCAGTTTTTTGGAAGCTGTGCTGAAACACATCAAGCTAAGCCTGGATGGCATGACTGTATCTGTGGAGTGTCGCTGGTTTCCTTCCCTCACCTGCCTGTCTTTCTCCGCAGGAACATTAGGGCCGATGGTCGCCAGTAGAGATTTTCAGTAAATGAGTGTTTGGGCGAATGCCGATCTGTGTGTCTTTTTACCTGTGGTACCTGTGGGTCAGTATGCGTGGCTTGTGGTGTCCTCACTTGTCCCTCTCTTGCTGTCCTTTTTCGTGTATGTGCACCCCCCCACCCTCACCTCACTTTGCAGGAGATTTGGATGGCCATTGGTGGGACCATGCATCATGGCATAGCAACGAGGCCTCCCCACTGTCTTTGGTGAGACATGTGGAGCCCTTCCCAGCCCCTGCCTCTCCCTCCCTTCTTTCTACCCCTTAACCCCCCTCCCCCCGATCTCTTTCTCTCCCCACAGACCCTGGTCTCCTTGTGTCTTTTGTCATTTCATGTTTCATTTGTTTTATTTACACTTTTGCATGTTGTTTTTTCTGTTTTTTCTTTCTGTTTTTATCCCACACCTGTAGGGGAGAGTCAAAGGGGAAAAAGAAAAACTATTGAGCAGGCATTTATGTCCGAGCCGACACACACCTTATCTGAGAGGCAAAAGAAAATGGTGCGCTTTGGGGGACACTCATTTGAAGAGGACTTGGCATGGTGTGAACCACAGGTTAAAGACTCTGGAGTTGATACGTGCAGTAGCACTACCCTAAACGAGGAGCATAGCCATAGTGAGAAGGTACTGAGACAATCTAGCCTGCATTTTGTGATTATTATTATTTTATGACCAACCCATTAAGTCTTTGTTTGCTTTCTGTCACTAAATGTAAGTAGATGAGATTTTAAGTTGTTTATTGTTTTTATTTATTTTTTTATGATTTTCCTTTTATTCCGGTTACTTTTGGCTCCACTTGTTGCTGGAAAATTCTTTTGGGAACCCTCTCTTTGCTTGCTACTTGCTGTTTTGCTCCCACCCCTCCCTCCAGGAAGCTACCCACCTTACAGTAGTTGTTAAAAAGAGCACTGACACCCCCCCCCCCCCCCTCTCTCTCTGTTTGTCATGGCATCTGTGGGTTTCTCCTAGTTGCATGCCCGTTCTCCTTCGTATACTGTGTTCTTGCTCTGCAGTGGTCCTGTTCAGCGCAGTAGGAACAGCCTAACTTAGGCCCGTCCCCCTCACTACCCTGTCTCACATCACCCAGTCCAGACAAAACCTGCCCCCTGCCCAACTTTCCACTCATTTAACGAACAAAAAGCACACAATGCAGGGAAGGTTGGATTTGTTGAAATAGTGTTAAAAAACCCATTTGTTTTTCTTTTTCCCCTTTCCTTCCTTTCTTTTTGTTTGTTTTTTTCACCTTTTCCGTGTCTCATGGCTGTATTTTGTATTGTCTGTCTTGTTGTTTTAAATCTATATTTTTGGATATAGCACCCTGTATTCTACTGCTGCATTCCATTCCCTTTGTACTGTTTTCTTTGTCCTCACAACTCCACCTGATAGTGTTTTTGTACCACGTGTGGCAAAGACACACTCTGGTCTTCCTGCTATCGTTTGAAGAGCTGGTTTGAGGAGTGTCGGGGTTGCTTGCTTTATTTTGCATGAACTGCTGCATGAGGCTCACTTCACTCTCACACTGGCAGATAAACACAAGCTCTGTAAGACGGATGACAAATTGGATTTTTAACATTTCAATTTTTTATTAATACATCAGTAAATTACGCCATTAAGCTTTTAGACGATTCCAGTTCCAACTATAAATATGTTTTGACATCACCAGAGTTTGTGTGACCTTTCTTCCCCATGTGAATTATTACTCCCTTTTCATCGCAGATAGTAGTTAATTTGTCTGGACTGGTGAAGTTCAAGTGTCATTAAACAAAAGGTGTGTTGTTACTCTGACCTTGTAGCACCCAGTGACATGGCAGCCATCCAAAGATGGAGATCGTCTTATTGGTCGTATTTTGCTCAACAAGCGTATGAAAGATGGAAGTGTGCCTCGTGACTCAGGAGCTCTTCTTGGTCTTAAGGTGAGTTTATAATCTCTGTCTTATTCCCACAATATTAAATAGTTAAAGGCCTATATCATGCTTTCATAAGCCTTTCAGAGTAAACTACATCCATATATATGATAATATATTGGTAAACTGAAGAATGAATTTTAATGAAATAGGAGTTACTTTCGCTGGTCATTTTCCTACCCAGAAGTAAGACGACTTGATCTCTGAGACTTCGCCTTTTGCTTCTTGTGGGTGTTGCCAATTTCATGATGTCATCCTCGAGTTGGCCTCAGCAGCTTGTCTGCATTTCGCCCATGAAAACAAACAACATCCAAACTTTTGCAAAGATGGACGTTCGTATTGGGCAGAAATGCGTGAATGGATCAAAATAGTGCTTTGGGGTTGTTTTTTGTGAAGAATGAACTTTATAATAGACTTCTTAAAAGCTCAAAAAAGTTGACTTTGCATGACATAGACTTTTACATAGAATTTTACTTAAAGGGAACATTTATTGAAGTTTTGCAACACATTTGCTGTGTGAGTTAGTCCTGCCCCTGTTTACTTATCACTTGTTTACACTTGTACAGACGCAGAGGAATGCATGAGAACTTGTCAACCATCTCTTTGTGTGTGGGAGCTGCTGAGAGATTGTGCTGTACCCTCCTGTGAAGGAGTGTTTACATGTCAGGGAGGAAAACAGAAATATTGTAAGATATTTTTGCTGCAGTTAGGACTTTTCTTTTTATCTGACTTTGTTTTTGAGGACAGTATCTGTTGGTGGAACCATGGGTTTGAGGGTTTGTAAGTTTTCACTTTGATCAGCACAGAAGCGCAACACTTTTGAGCGGCCGTGGGGCAGCGGTAGGGCGGGTTTGTGTCCTTGGGCAAGACACTAAACTCCACCTTACCTCTGTCGAAAGGTTGGCGCCATTGTTTGGCAGCGAAGTGAATGTGTGTGTGAATGGGGCCGTGACTGTAAAGCGCTTTGTAGAAAGCGTTATACCAGTATATGCCAATTACCATTTTGATTTCAACATTTGCATTCCATTCACTCTCCGTGGTATCGTGGTAGTGTAACCACCCTGGGACTGGTCTGGGGTGTGGGTTCAAATCTATAGTTTGGTCATTTTTTGTAAATGGGTCCCAATGCCTTCAAGCCCGACACTCAACATGAAAGGGTTGAATTTGGGGGTTAAACCACCGAATTTGTGACTGCAGCTCACTGCTTGGGGTCAATTACAGAGAAGATATTTTACAAACTCAAGCCTGATAGGTCTTTAAAGCCTTGCACTTTAGAGCAAAATGTCTGGATAAGAAATTTCATTTGGTCTGTTACAGCTTTGCACCCACATGAATGTAGAAAATTGGAGGAGAATGACCAGATCCTTGGCAGATGTTGGTCTACCTTCCAACTTCAACCTGAGGTCTTTATTAACACATAGTGAGACAGAATACGTTTCTAAACACAAGTGACCAAAAAGAGCCTGTCTTAAAGAACTGCTTTAAGGACTTGAGGGAGGATTTCTGAATCTCCACATGAAGAAGAACCAGCTTAGGTGATTTATCACAATCGACCAGGTATAAACATTAGGACAGATTCAGGACTTTTTGAAAGATTATGTTTTTGAGCTGGCCTTATGTTGCGAATGTATGCATGCACAGAGGGATGGATTATAATATATTTTGTTGAATGAATTTACATTTTAAACTTTAACTACCCAAATGAGCTGCTTCAGCTGCTAAGAAGACTGTCTTCCACCTTTTGACTGAATAATAGGGGTGTAACGATGAATCAACTTAATCAATTAATCATTGAAATTCCAGCAATCCAACCAGATTGATCTGTCTGAAGTAAGTTGTTAAATGGATTGCCTCGAATTGCAATTGCATTATAAAATCACATCAAAATGAAATAAATCAATTATTGATCATGGAAAATACCATTTGGATTGAGATACTGTAGGTTTTTTTTACTATAACGTAAAAATGACCAAGTGCATGACAGCTGACAATGTGATACAGCAAAAACTGATCAACCATCATTCCAGTCCAATGTGTGGAAAAATGACATGTGACCATCCAGTGTCTAGAATGTTCTAAGAATGTTCCCTGACTGAACTTTAGGAAACTAAAATGGGAATGGATTTGACATTCATTCAGTTCTTGTTTACTTGTTTGTTTGTACACATATTTAATTTACACTTGACTATCTTGTAAGAAATAAAAGGAATGTGGAAAACGTCACCTGCACTGTTCAGGACCAGGTGTTTCTCTCTGAGTCACACTGGTTGAAGTTTTATATAAAGATGTCCTGGATCCATTTTAGGTCAGAGAATCAGATTGTTTAAAATGAACCAATATCCACTATGAATCAAATCAGAAAAGATAAATTATGATATAAATGAAGTGGTTGTGAACCACCCCTGCAAAAGAGACATTTAAGGTTTTTCCCCATTTTTTTGTTCATTTGGCGTCATTATAGTCATAAAAACCTTTACAGTTGAGCTCTTACTGCTCTCAGTTCACAGCTCTCTGCCCATATCGATCTTACACTGATTATTTCAGGAATTAAAGTAACTTTTGTTGTTGCTGTTAATATGTTGCTAAAGCAGGTCATTTAGCTTTTGTTGCTGTAGGCGTTCCGCTTCACTTTGCACGGTTGCATAAAGCCTTTCATGAGGAGAAAAGAGGAAGGCGGCAAGATGGGGAAAAATCATTACTGATTGAATGAGCCTCCTGAAATGGCATGTTTGTGTCCATGCTTCTGTGCATTTCTGTCTGCTCAGCAGCAGCAGCCAACCAACTCGGCAATCCAGCCAGTCAGTCCATCAGTCAGGCTGCCAGCCTTGCCTTCACTTCACTGTCTCTCGCTCTCATCTCTTCTACGAGCCTCCCTCTCTGGCTGCTGCTTGTTACATAAAGCCATTTCATTTTCCAGACTTCTCTCAGCCCTTTTGTATGCTGGCATTCAGCTGCCATTAAGAGCGATTTTTATTTGTATGATGCTAATATAAGCTGAGCGCAGTGGAGTACAGCAGCTCAGGACAGTACAGTACAGCTCTAGCCCCACGGCGGAACACTGAGCCTCACCAGAGTGTCTCCCTAGGGAGGCAAGTGAAAGCAAGGACAAAAAGGAAAGGGTTCACTTTTACCTCAGACATTCTCCCTGCTTTTACTGATAACTCATACCTCACAGGCAAAAGCTAAAGCTGTGTCATCACATGGACACTTGGAAGAATATGTTCCCCTCTGTGAGCTGCAACACTCATACTGCATTTGTGCTACTCTATGCAGAGCTGATGTGAAGCAGCTGTGACGGCATGCTCATCTGGGGCTCTGCACTGGGTACAGAAGACTAATTATTTGCTGAACCTTTCTGCTCCTTCAGGTGGTGGGAGGCAAGATGACAGAATCTGGCAGGCTTTGTGCTTTCATCACTAAAGTGAGGAAAGGAAGTCTAGCAGATACTGTAGGACACCTTAGACCAGGTACTGTAAAAACCCGCGCACAGTGAGGATCATTCTGAAGATAATGGACTAGTTTCACTTTGTTCTCACTGCAATTCTTCCTTCTGCTGGTTAAAAATAACGTGTTTTTGTTCTCACAGGAGATCAAGTGCTGGAATGGAGCGGCAGGCTCCTACAAGGAGCAACATTTAAAGAAGTTTACAATATTATCCTGGAATCGAAGCCGGAGCCACAGGTGGAGCTGGTGGTGTCACGGCCTATAGGGTGAGAACAGAATGTCTGCTTTACTGCAACACGCCTCTTTCACAGGCCTAGTATGACACATCAAACACCTTCTACACAAAAATATGAATATGGATCAATGGTTTGGACAGCGCGTTTTATATTTACTACCAGATTCCAACCATTTGAATTTGAAAAAAAAATTTGGAAAGGTAATTTGGCTGTGGTATTTGCTAACCTAGCAGGAAAAACAAAACTAGTGACATACTGATGTAAAATGAATATAGTATATTTTTTCAGAATGTTTATATCATGTAGAGAGATATTAGGAATGTGAGCAAGGATTTATTTGTGTTACAGAAAAATGTGCTTGAAATAAGCCCATGAAAAAAGTAAAAGGTTAAAGTTCCACTATCAAGGTGTGTGAAAGTTGTTCTCCACATTTGACCCATCCCCTGGGGGAGCGGTGAAGCCGCCGTAATGTCTAGCAGGGAGGCATTGGGTCCCATTTTTAAAATCTTTGGACTGACTCGGTCTGGGTTTGAACCTTCCAGTTTCAGGGCAGACCCTGTAACCACAAGGCCACTGGAGCTGGCCGTTAATTCCTGGGTGATGACATGTCACATGCTTGGGATGAACACAGACCATCGATGTATTATCCCAGAACCTACAGGCTGATGGTGGTTAAGGGCCATCCTATTCCAAAGTATCGCTCCAGATAGAGAAAGAGGTGGAGGAGGGACAGTGAACCATCTAGATAGCAGAGAAAGAGACAACCATTCATGAATTTAAAGGCATTCTATTGATTGATTTAGCTATTGGTTCAAAGTGGTTCAAAGGCCTAACTGGTAATGGTGTGTTGAATGACATAACAATCAAGTGCAGTAGCAGTTGTATATTAAAAGCAAACTCTTATTGTTAACGATGCATTCTAGAAGCGATTTGGTTAAATCATGACTTCAAGTCCCACCCTGATCATCTTTTGATATTTTAATAGTGTTCCCAGTGGTCTCACAACTATGATTATGCTGTTTTTAGTCAAAATAAAAAAGCCACTGTCGTTTTCTTGGACATAGTTTCTGCAGAGCAGCTGGAGTTCAGAAAATCGCCTCTTAGCTGTGGACGGGACCATTGACATAGAGCAACCCCACCTCCCCTTCCCTTTCCCCTCCTCAGTGCTGAAGGCTCTTTGTTTACATTCTAGCTTACAGCCCCTCACATCCCCAAGCTAACATTAGGTGCAACAAAAAAGGCGAGCAATATTGGAGCTATCTAACTGGATGGTTTTAAGCCAGATTCCAGCTCAGATGAGGAAAACAAAGACGTACACGGATCTATTTGTCTGTAAGTGGATGCATCAGAATGGAGCAGAGCGGGGTGCTTGTGGCCTGCCCAGTGTGCAACAGATACAATCTTTTTTAAACTGCATTTTTTTGTCTGCTTCCGATTCACAACGTTTTGAATAAAGAAATACTCTGAAATAAAATTTTAAGTTACATTTTCTATTCATATGTCAGAAAGATGCCACAATAACGCGTTAAAAACACTCAAAACACCCTTTTCATTAGAGTGGGGTTTTTTTAACAGCAGTTCTTGTTGCTGCTCTTACCAAACCTGTGGGTTACAAATCTATGTCAGGAAGACTTCGACAGAGAATCAGAGAGGAAGGATGTTGTTCTTCTCTGAATGGTCTTGTGAAGAAGAGGCTCAGCTTTGTTTATTTAACATCAGCTCCTCCCTCTTTCCTTGAGTTTCTCTTCCCCTCATCACTGACCTTGTATGGGATTAAGCAGAACCCCTTTGTGAAGAGGAAAGCCAGCCACCTTCCTCACATTCACTCCTTTAGTTGTTTTCTAGGGAAAACTGGAAAAGAAGCAGTAGTTCCAACAAGCTAACTCCTTTACGCTGTAAAGGAGCCTGATGGTGGGGATGTGGACCATTGAAGACAGATGTGGTGCTCACTCTCATTTAGACATTGCCATTTGCCTTAACACAAACAGATCCACTCTATTACTTTCCTCTTCTGTGTCACATTGCTGTCCTCACTCCCTTCTTCTTTATTTTTTTTTAGAGATATTCCAAGGATACCCGACAGCACACACGCACAACTGGAGTCAAGTGAGGATTTTTTTATTTCCCGTACAGTTTTTACAACAACATTTATGTCTGGAGCATTTCACTCTGCCTCTTTTTCGTTTCTGTCTTGTATTCTTATACCATTTGTCTTGTTTTAAGAGTTAATGTTGCCAAAAGCACCAACTAAAGGCAGCATAACGACTGTGTTTCTGTGGTCTGTCAGGTTCGAGTTCCTTTGAGTCTCAGAAGATGGATCGTCCATCAATCTCCGTCACATCCCCTATGAGTCCTAGAACGCTGCGGGACGCGCCCCAGTACCTGTCAGGACAGCTCTCAGTAAGTGACCTCAACCTGACATATACATAGAAGCCGCTAGAGGGGCTAAAGAGTTTGAATTGTTCAGTATTGCTCAGATAACCGAGGGATGAAGCTCACACTGAGAGGGTCTCATGTTTGGGAAATTGTCTAGCTGAGCTGAATCTTAGGGTGCATTCAGCCTGGACACACTTGGTTTGCTTAAAGTGAAACAGAGTTAGTTTTCCCTGATAATCTACAACAAATTTTCAGTCTGAATGCATCAACGCGGACTCTGGTCCGGGACCAGGAGCTGCTCTCTGGACCCATCTTTCGAGGTGGTCTCAGTTTGTTTCCAGTCGGACTGAGCTTAATTAGTTTGCGCTGAGTTTCCTCAGTGTGAATACACTCGTTCTCGGAGAGAAACAACTGGACCAAAACAGCCACCATAGCCAATATAAACAGAGTAGAAATGAAGAAATAGAACGAGCATGGACAAATACAAAGCAACAAAAAGGAAAACAAGGGTCCAACTTTTTTTTGTTAGAACGTTTATTTTAACACAGCTGAAAATTTTTCTTTTCTTTTTTTTTCTGCAATTGCGTCTTCCATGCTTTTATGTGTCTCGTTATGCAGCGCGCACGCAGCAGGCGCAGCTATGACATCATCCTAAAACTACCCTGTAGTTCATTAACAGAATTCTCTTAAAACAATGCCATAACACCACTGCGATGACACACAGCAACTCATTGAAATGTGGTGTGATGAATTAGGGGTGTGATGATCATCTCATCACTGCGGTGATGCGGTGAAGTTCTGCATATGGTGCGTGATTTGAACTATAATAAACACACAGCTTTGCTAATAATTTACTTTTTCTGCAAGTCCTGTGTTCAAACTTCAAGGGCTTCTGGGGAAATTTCCATTGTATTACAAGCTGTGTGCGTTCTTGAGTGTGCGATGCAGCGGCCCGCCGGAGGATTTTGCGGTGGGGTGGGGGGTGGGGGGTTGCAAGAGTCCAGACACCGTGACACTTGCTGCTTCATCACCGCTGTGATCAAAATCCCACACAGTCACAGCTGTACTCCAGAGCAGTTTCATAAAGTTAACCGTGACTCCTGCTGCTTTATCAGGAGTCAAAAGATTCCACATCGTCACAGCTCTAGGATCAATGCAGGCCCATTAAAACAACTTTTAACGTGACACAAATTGCTTTGTCATTGTTTTCCCAACAATCTATATTGTATTTCAGAAACCCTTCTTAGCTTTCTTCTTGCCAGTAACCGGACCAAAAAGCAGAAAAAAGTGTTGAGCCTGAAGTACATACAGACGTTCAAAACTTGTGAGCGAAACATAAAGTTCATTAAAAACTAAAAGCCCAGGACTTCCATCGTTTCTCGCCGCCCTCATAATTCTTGACCAATGAGTGAAGAGATCTTTAGTCCCATGGTTTTGTTTACAAGCTTTAGTCCGGTACAGGAAAGTCCCCTTGATCTTTAATCCGGACCAAATTAAGTGGAGTCTGTCCAAACCAAACGTTTTTCTCAGTCTGAATACTCCCTTAGTTCAGACAAATGTTTTGGTTGCTCCTCACTAACCTGTCCAGTGTTGCACTGCAGCTCAGGTTACATTGTATATTGTCCATTATCCAGCATGAAAGCTCTCCGGGGGCAAATAGGTGAAGGGCATTAGATAAATCCACTTTTAAATATGGGATCCAGTGTGATCGCGCTTTAGCAATAGGGAAATTATTCAGTGAAAAATAAAAGTGCACTGTAGATTAACAGTAGTTCTTGACACTGGCTTTGTATATTAGTTTTCAAAAATCCTATCTCACTCTAATAAATACACAAGGAGATTATGTAAAGTTTTTTTCCTTCCTTGTACTTTTTCATACAAAACTGACTTTTATTTTGAAAAGCATGAACTTGTAACCTGTTTTGGAGTAGTTGTCATTGAAATGAACATCATTAGCATCACCTAACTAAGCATTGAAGTAAAAGAGAAAGAAGTCCAGAAACAAATGATTGTCCACTAAAGTTACCCACTTTTTAATTTAAAGATTTTACACAGTAGAACATAAAGAAATGGCTCATTGTTTTCAGATTCCACTCTTTGTTGTAACGATTACACATGATATCAGGCCTGAGGTGCATTGCTAGGATTCATTAAAGTTTCCTGTCTTCAGCGGTTTCTATTTTAAACATGCTATTTTCTGGACTTGACTAAGCTGGTCAAAGATAACACTGACAATTATTTTTTTAGTTGCATGGCTGCTGGTAGCCATGTGCTATACTCCAGCCTGCCAATGTGCCTGTTAGGGGAAATGAGTTCTGATCTGTTGAATTTGGTTATCTCCAGGTCACGTTTGGGTGAGTCGGCCAAAAAAGTCCACTCTGATAAAACTTGTTCTAAAAGTTACTGTTTTGCTCTGTAGCAAGTTGGATTGTTTTTGAACTGTACTATCCTTCAATGAAAGATTCCACATGTTGAATTAGAAAAATAATTGGTCTTTCTCGCAGTCTAAAGCTGGGACTCGCTGGTCCCTCTTTCAGACAAAAACCTGTGAACCCTTTTGATGTCTTCATGTTTACACACTGAGGCCTGTTTAGACTCTGATATTCATTCTGTGTGTTTTTTTTCTATTGTGTCAGAGCATTACACCATCCAAACTTGGTTTTATTGTTAGGGCCTCAACTTAAGAAAGACTGGCAGCTTTTGTGAAGATATGGCCCTCACATCTCTTTTGTACGGTGGCCCAAAAAACAAAAAAAAAAACAACATTATATTTTAGAAATCAAAACAAAATTACCAAATCGTAACTTAAAAAAAAAAAATAATTGTAATTTTAAAAAAAATGAGAGGAAACAGTTTGGAGAACAAAAGTAATGTCATGGTTTGGGTTTCTTTGCTTCCATTGTGTCACCGTCATGATTTGAGTTCTGCTTCGTGTTTTATTTTGAAAGGTTTCCTGTTTTGTCATGCTTTTGAGTTTTATTTCCCTGATCCCAATCTGTCCTGATCATGTTCACCTGTGTCTTGTCAGTCCTGTCTGTACTTAAGTCATGTCTGTGCCTTCCTCTTGTGCTGGTCCATTATCGTCTTTTTCCCTGACTCCCTTCTGCCATGTGTTCATGCTTTAGTTTCGTTTCGTTTCGTTTTGTTTCCCTGCTCTTCAGTGCTTTTTGTTATTATATTAAACTCCTTTCCCTGGAACCGTGTGCCGGAAATCAAAACAAAATGTAAAAAAAAATGAGACAAAATAAGAAGCCACAAAAGGTAGGTATTATGGGATGTCAATGATTGGATGAAGGCGTTTGTTCAGCTTTTTAAAAGGAAGTTTTGGCCATTAAAATATCTTCTGGCAGATGTTTTCTGCCCCAGCCGCTGTAAAAGTTCAGTGATTGATCAATCAGCTCTTTACCACAGATGCTTTTCCCTCTTCTTCACAACTCAGATGTCATCATTCAATCAGTGAAGTCCCATAAGACCATCTGTTTGCTGTTTCTTATTTTCTTTTATTTATTGGATTTCTGGAGATTGCTTTTGTTTTCCTAAATATTATTTTTTTATGTTTTGGTTTAGGGACTTTTGTTTGATCCCTAAAACGTAATGTTTCTGTTTTTCTTAATAATTTCTTTGTTTTTCTTTTTTAATTTTCTTTGTATGCATAAATATGTTTTGGGGATTTGTTGATGTGATTTGCACTTCAGGGCCTCCGTAGTTTTGAGTTTGCTGCAAAACACAATTTCATTAGATCACTGCTGCTGTCAATCACATTGATGTTTGCATCTTTTTTTAAGTTTGTATACAAGTGATAGTCTTAAAAATCTCCATATAAAGCCATGCTTTTGTTCTGACATGTAAAACTTTAGTGAGAGAGTTTGTGCTTTCATTTAACATAACTGAAACTGAATACTGAGGTATTAGCTTAATGTATGTTTTTTAAGCGAAAATACACAAAGGAAAAACAGCCACAAATCTACCATGTACACTGCAAACTTCTGTTGTCTTTTGATTGTAATGTTGAGTTTTGTCTTGTGGGTTTTTGGTTTTATTGCATTTTTTTTTTCTTTTTTCTCTTGCTGTTAATTTTCACTTATCCAGAGCCAAAGCCTTAGTAGAAGAACAACGCCTTTTGCTCCTAGGGTCCAGGTAATGTGCCTAGTCTGCAGGGCACAAACTGTCTTTGGTTTTTGCTCATTGATTGTTGACTGGCTTCTCTTCTCTTCTATTTTTTCTTGTTTGTTTGTTTTCATACTTTGGAAAGTGCATTCTTAGGGAAATAGTAGCTCCAACTTTCCCTCACAGTGCAGTGCATTGTGGTCCTCTCTTCTGTTTTAGTTGTTGGTCTCACTGTTTTGATTCAAATTGTTACTCATTTTAACCCATTTCCACCCCAAGTAGTGCATGCTCAACTAATCTAAACAGTTTTTACAAGGCAAACATTCCCATTGCCTGTCTACTATTTTTCATAGAACGACAGCAGTGACTTTCTCAACTCTATGCTGCATAATTTTGGTTTTCTTAAAGGCAATGCAGGGAGTTGTCTTTAATTTTCTTTTTTTTCTGTCCTAAACTCAGGCACTGATAAATAAATAAATAAATAAATAAATAAACACTCATAGACGAGAGACAGTGATGCCAAAAGCAGATGATGTGTGTTCTGTTGTCTTTACCCAGCATTACTTGCTGTTTGTGAAAGTGATGAACACTTTCAGGATGTACACAAACAGATTTAGTGATGATTGCTTTCTTTTGGCTGTTGTAGAATGACTTATGGTAGATCTTTATTGTGAATTATAATTTTCAGAACTTCTGTAGTTATAACAAAGAGTGGCATGGATCAGATTTGTGCTCATTTTAATAGTAAATGTACTTCTTAAGAGAACTGGGCAAGGATGTCAGCAACATCATGAACCATGGGCCTCCAAATTCCAAGATAGTCTTAAATCTGTGCACTTTTCTATTATTTCTTTTTCTGGATCAAATTCTTAGCTAAATCAGATTTATTTTTGTTATGTCTAAAGCTACTTTCACACCGGGCATGTGACGGGCATTCAAGAACTTCTTAAGAGCAATTTCTTGAATGCGCATCTAGCCCATAGTGTTCACACAAGCAGGGAGGGGCTTCTTCTTTTTCTACTGTTTACCTGTGCTTTTGCTTGGTGCGATTTGTCAAAGCAGGGTAAATCTGGTGAATCTTACTCCAGGCTTTTCCTATCACAGCTCTATTCCGATATATGACTTGGTGTCAAATAAATCTATCTAGGCAACGGTTGGCACTTCTGTGAATTAAAAAGGACGCCATCCATACATTGCTACCATTGAATGTATATGAGAACTGGCCTGGGTGACCTCTCCCCGTCACGTTTCAAACAGGAAGTACCTGCTGGTCCCAAGAAGCCCAATCCCCATAGACTTCTTTGTAGAAATAAACAGCTATGACTCAGAATAACAGAATAACCTTTCTTATTCTGATACATTTTTAACATCTTCTTGATAATCCTCTGTTTTTTCATAAAAAACTTTTTGCTGTGGAGCAAGTTTTTCAAGTTATAAACAGACCAATCAGATACCTCAATAAAGGTATTCGAAGCGTTTGATTGAAAGATTCTCCCCAGCCCGCTTTCATTAGAAGGGGTGTGGTCTTCCAACATGGTTACCCCTGATTAGAGAGGGTGGTTGCCATAGAAACAATGACTTAGACCCACTTTGTCCCATCACTGCTTACTGAGAATTTCTGAAATCCACAGCCCCAAACTGGTCAAAGTTCAAACTGGTTCAACTCTTAATGCGCGTTTTGTATGTAGAGCCTGAAAAAGGGTCGTAGGAACTTAAATAACTACACATGAATGCGAGAGTTTTTACTGCAGAAGCCTGAAATGCGTGTTTACACAAGCTTATGCATGTTTACAAATGCTTATGCACCTTTCGCTCGTTTATGCTAATTTACACGTGTTTAAACATCTTTACATCTTACATTACATCTTTTAAAGTGGCCGCTTGAACACGTATCACAGAGGGTGGTGTGAACGTAGCTTTGGTCTCAGGCAACAGAATTTATGAGAATACCCAAATACACGTCATTTGTATTCATAAAGTAAATTATTTCAGCACCAATTTTTGATTTAAAAAAAAATATATATATATTTAGGATGTTTTTTTATTAGTTTTCTTGTGATGGGTTAAAAGTTTTAACAGTGTTTGGCAAACCTCCTCTCCATTTCTGCCTCTCTGACATTGGCTCCTCGTCTTCAGAACCTTTTTGCATCACTGCATGTTTAACTGAAAGTTGTCAACAGTACAGGCTCCTCCTATGATGAAGTATGGACAAGAACTTAGAAGTTCTCATTTCATTTGCTTCCTTGAGTGTTTAAGTTGGACTTCTTCCCCTTCTAAGTGTCTCTGAGCGCAGTCCATACTTCCTTTTAAGCTTGAGCTGTCTTTGGTACATCTCGCTACAGCATGGTTCATTTTGCTCTATGTCAAGTCTTAGTGAACAATATTTGAAAAGTCCTCTTTAGAGGTGCTGAATAAATGAAAAAATTTCAGAATATAGAAGCATGTAGTGTTGATTTTCAGTTGACTTTAGCTAAAATGTTATTTTTATTTAGTTTCAGATGAACCATTTAAGAGGAAGCAGTTGTAAAAAAGCAGAACAGTATTTAAAATAATATTTATTAAGATTTTTGAGTACATAATGTACAAAAACATACAGTTCTTTAGATTTTCATGACACTCTATTTAACAGTTAGAAATACAGTAAAGGTCTAAGTGCAGCTCAGCATTTCGCCTCTGCTCTGCCCCCGCAGGTCAAACTGTGGTATGACAAAGTAGGCCACCAGCTAATAGTCACCATTTTGGGCGCCAAGGATTTGCCCCCCAGGGAAGATGGTCGGCCCAGGAACCCTTATGTCAAAATTTACTTTCTCCCTGACAGAAGGTAAGAGCAGAAACACTTAGAAACACCTCCCTGCATGAGCCCCCCCCCCCCCCCCCCCCATCCCCAGTCATGGTGGAGCATTTTTGCATCTCTGCATAAACGGAATCTTAAGAAAGTAAAAAGACTTGTTTCAAGAACAAATGTCTAGTTTTTCAACAGCAAAGTAATCATAGTTTAAGAAAAGATGTCTTAGTGACTAGAATTATTTTCTTAAAAAATGAATTCTTGGTTTTCTTACCCCAACAGCAGATTTTTTTTTATCCTTGACTGTGAAATTTCTTTTTTTTGTTTTTTTTTCCAGATTTTGAGAATCTTTGACTCATTTTTAGTGTGCCTGTTTTTACAGTGCATTTATGCATAGATGGAAATCTTTAAAGAAGAATAAGCTGGTTTAAATACGCATGAGATTCAGAAACTCTTACAAAACTACAGTGATTTAGAAGTAATCAGAGGTCCTACTCAGAATACAAACTTGCATTCTTCTGTGTCTAGGTGATATTTTGTTAGAGAATACCTGTTCTCCCTCCACCCCCTTCAGGTGTATGTGTTGTGCTGTCTGTGACAGTGATATGTTGTATTCGTGGCTCTTCACGGTCAAGGTTGTAAATAAAAACAGTTTGAATTATTGTTCCTCCAGTGACAAAAGCAAAAGGAGAACAAAAACAGTAAAGAAATCCTTAGAGCCCAAGTGGAATCAGACCTTTATGTACTCGCCGGTGCACCGGCGGGAGTTTCGGGAACGCATGCTGGAGATCACGCTGTGGGACCAAGCAAGGGTGAGGGAGGAGGAGAGCGAATTCCTGGGAGAGGTACGAAATTAAAGCCTTCCCCATCCTGTATATCTGACAGAACCAAATGTCGAAATTAAGTTATTCAGCATACATTTGTACTATTACTTTAATGTCATCAAGCATTATTACATATCGCTTACCTAAAGAGGGAATAATTAAAGTTTACTTTAAAGATGTAAGAATTCTTTCAGAAGATGATCAATAAGCTCTCGATGTTGTTACTTGATAAAGAATCATCACTTGATCTGATTAGAACCGAATTACAAAAGCAATGTCAATGAATTAACTCAGTTGGGGTGGGATTATATAAAGTTGCTTCTTCCCACTCCTTTTCAAGCAATAAATGAAGCTCTACTTGACTTTAGTTAATAATCACTATAATTAATTAAGCAAATGAGACTTAAGTGTGTCTTTGCTTTTTTTTGTTGTTTAAAACTATCCATTTCCATTTTTCTGTAATGAGTTTGATAAATCTGTGTGATTGTTTTCTTGTGTTGTCTATAACTAATACTTGAAATAAACCAAATAATCAAATCAAATCAAGTTTACAATACCAGTCGTTCAGCTATACCTTTATCATTTAATTGCTGAGATTTGTTGCTGACAGGAAGGAAAGAGTCTAAATGCCAACTTCTTCAGAAAACGTACATCTCCGCCTGTATTTGCAGAGTAAACCAAAAAGTTTAAGGCAGCAGTTATATTTGTCATTGTTGTGACCCCATGTTTACCCAGAAGCAACATCTCACGTGACCGTGACAGAAGAAAACGCTGGTCAGGTCTCTTTTGATGGCAGGCTTTGTGAAAGAAATGACAGCAGAGGAAATGTGACACCACCAGGGCCGGTGATGCACAAAGGGAGAGGAAAACAGGAATCATCAGGCTGCTTTTTCCTGCCATCCACGTCAAAGCACCTGCTGATTTATTTAACTAGGTGGCCACCCCTCTATCGTTAACCATTCTTTAACCAGTGAAGACAGAGCAGAACGCGGGTCCTCAGAAGAGAAGCACAGGTCCAAAAGAGACCCACAGAAATCCAGGTTCCTGTTTATTAAAAAAAATAGCTACGAAAACCCACACTGATTAAATGTGAAAATGGCAAAGTGACCCCCCTGAGATGAGGGGTTGTGGGTTCAAATCCACAGCTGAGTCATAACAAAAAAAAACTCTATTTGGAGACTGTATGAAATAATAGATATAAAGGAAAACTTCTCATTTCTAAAAATGTTTTTTAAAGAAATAACTACTCAAAAAGTTAAAGAAAAGAAAAACATCCACCATTCTCAAGTAAAATCAAGTTTTGTAAGTTGTGTCGACCATTTAAATTGTGTCTAAAGATCAAATAGCAAGGAAAGACAAGAAAAGTGAGGAGGTCTTTCTAATGCGACTTCTTACTTTAAGACATTTCTTCTTGTGAGGAGCTAACCTCCCTCCTTTTTGTTTTGGTAGATCCTCATAGAGCTGGAGACAGCTCTGCTAGACGATGAACCGCACTGGTACAAGCTACAGACCCACGATGTGTCCTCCATCCCGCTCCCACGTGCCTCCCCGAATTCACAACGCCGGCAGCTCCACAGGGAGAGTCCAACACACCGTCTGCAGAGTAAGCAACGACGTTCTTCTTCTTCTTCTTAAATTCATCTAAAACAAACACTAGCGGAATATAGGTTACATGCAGACCTCTTGAACTTTTCTTTGTGTAAATGCTTCATATGCCTTAGTCACAGCTGCCCCTACATGTTGTCTGCAGGGGAAAAATGGACAAACCTATACATGGCACGCAGGTGGGCCGCAGGAAATTTCAAAGTCATAGAGCCCTCAGTTAGCCTATAGAATAAAAACGATCATGCACATTTATTTCTACGGGCATGCTGCGAGCAACAGCTAGAGGTCACCTTTAGCAACACGCAAGGGTGAAGTAGATTAGACGCAGGAACATTGCACAGTTTTTTTATTTTTTCCATATCCCCCAAATCTTGCGAAAAGAGCTCATTAGTGCTGTTCAAGGGAAAGTGCACGCTCCGTATGCAGTCTGACTGTAGAAATGAGGAACTTAGACAATCAGAGTGTAGTTTGTGTGGACGTATCACCTGCACACCTCATGCGTGCAACATGTGCACACAGTCAGTAAGAAGCCAGCAAGCATTTCTTACTACTAATTCTTAGAGTGTGACGTAAGGGCACCAAACAACAGCATCAGGCGTACATCATAAGTGCGTGTAACTTAAGTACTTTACTTTAAACTTAACACACATACGACAACGGTATGTTCCAGTTTCATTACGTCCCTTAAGGTGGCTGTACGAGCCTCAAGGGAACTGCAAAACCATTTAAGATACTCCTCACCACGACCCTCCATGACCTGGACAACCCAAAAACCTGCAGCACCCGTACGGGCCAACGTCCCTGCGGGTGCATGTGACTAAGGCGTTAGACATTTTGTGCAGTTCTTCCTGTTTGAATTTAGAGGAGCTTTTGTGAAAATGTTTTTTTATGTGTTACATGAACTTTGCTGCTTCTGCTTTTACAGACAAAGACGCATTTTTATACAACTCAGGTAAAAAACTGTTGCAGTTTCAGGTAACATCTCAGGCTGCTCTCTGACGCACTATTCCTTTCTCTTTAACCCCTCGACAGAGTGGAACTCTAACAGTCCCAGAAACAGTTTTTACCCTCTGCCTACAAGGTCAAGAAAGGGAGTTTCTTTTTAAATTCTGTACTTAGATCAAACTTTGTGTGCATAGGTTAAACAAATCAAAAGCTATAGCTTTCTGGTACTGGAAGAGCTCAACAATTGCATTTCTGGACCTTCAGTGTTTCCTAAATTTGTTGTCTGAAAAAAAGGAATCAATCCAAGAATACAAGAGTTGAACATGAAACAGTTCCTTTTTAATTTTAAAAACAACACGAAAGAGAAATATTCCTGGAACGAGAGAGGGTTAAAGATCATTCGGTTTATTTCAGTTCCCTGTCCCTTTCCCCATAAATGTTTCCGCAGCCTTAAACGGATTTCACTGTGGGGAGCTGGTGAAAATTTCATCACACTGGTTTGGAATCCATCAGGGGAGCAGATTTATGCTCTCTGCTCTACAGGGAAACAAAGATTTAGGACACAGTGTTCTTTTATCCACTTTTTATTCACCTATAAAGTATTCTACAATCCCACAATGCAATCCCCAACAAATAGCATTAAAGCTGGCCTTCATCCTGAATCCATGTCATGACAACCAGGGTCTAACCTCTGTAAAGTGCATTGTTTGTTATACAGCCCAACGTGATGTTTTTCTGGTTGTGATTTCATAAGAAACTGTTGGCACACCTTTGTGTTTGTGAACTTCCCAATAGATTTTATGCTTCTCCACTAAAGCTGCAGTGTTGCATTAACCTATAACACTGACAGAAATAGCACAGTGTCTTCATGTTTAATGCATCATGTTACTTAAGATGAAAAAAGCGAAAGAGACAAAGGCTTTTTTTAGAGCCCTTCGAACTGCACTTCCGTCCCATGAACATGCTTTGGTTCAGGCTGTGTTGCACTGCGTGTAACGCTGGACCGCTGCTCTGTGCCATTTCTTCTGGGCAATTGAGGGTTGCTCCCTTCCCAGCAGGACAATTTTCTGAGCATTTGTGTTAGTCAGAGATGAAAGAGCTGACAGCTGTAAAAAAGAAAAAAAGAAGTTCTGAGATGAAAGATTGGGAGTGGCATTGCCAGAGTGCAGCACTTGTTATTTCTGAAAAATCTCGCGTGTCCACTTGATTTACGTTGACTGAGGCAGTGGAGTTGGTGGGACGGAGCGGGGGGGAGGGTTAAAGGGCTACTCTGGGTGATGAAGTAAGAGCTCTGTAGCCAGATCACCTCTCCCATCCCCACCTTTACGTGTCCACCCAATGACTGAATGTGCAATTAAAGAGTGCCACCTTTCAGATGAGGAGAGATCTGTGGTTTTAGTGGAGGCAGAGCAGTGACATGCTGCATTCAGGAGGAGAGGATAAATGCATAAAGAACAGGATGAAAATGAGGTCTCCATTTTTCCACCGTTGCCTCTGTTTTCTCTCTTCTTGCGTTAAAGGATCCCAGAGGATAAGTGACAGCGAGATTTCCGACTTTGACTGCGAGGATGGTGTCGGAGTTATTACAGGTAAAACACGGGACCACATAAATGCAAAGGTAGATTTACATCAATCAAAGGAGAAAAAAATGACAAATTGTTTAAATTAAATAGAATAGAATAGAACTTCAGTGATCCTACAATGGGGAAATTGATTTATTACTATAACTATGATCTTGTTTCATTTTTGCTTCATAATAGATTTACATAATCACTAAGTGAGAAAATAGTCATAGCCAGTCTCAGACATAGCCCCCTCTGCAAACTCCTTCCTTAGCACATTTATATTTTCTTTTAGAGGGTCAAAAAATGCTGCAGCCCATCAGCAGAAACCGTATGAAAGTGCTCTGAGCATTTATCTTCCTCTGCACTGTTAGCGGCTGTTCTGCTGTTCTGAGTCTCCACCCACGCTGCACACCGGAAAAGGAGAGGCAGAGCAGCTACCAGCCAGAAAACAAGCGCTAAACAGTTGTGGAAATTTGCTCCAGTATAATATTCCATGTGAGAACCTGTGTTTTATGGTGTATGCCTTCATACTTTTTGTGCTGACCTTGATTTCAAGAAAGCTCTTGATAAATTGCATGATGAAAAGGGTTTGCTGTTACATGACAATGTGGCGATGGCCACTTATTAACAAATGTAGGCCACCGAAAAGAGGAGCGGCAAGCCCAGGAAACTGGAGACGAACAGAGAATAAATTCCTCTTCTGCACCAAAGTGTGGATCAGAGAAAGTCACAGTGAGTCAGAGTCAGAGAGAGCTCCAGCCGAGGGCTTGGTGATGCTCCTGTATGTGAGGGAAACCCTCCTCCGGCCTGCTTAATATTCTCTTCAGCCCCTCGCTGCCTCACGATGCCAGCCCCCCCTCCCGTCTCTCTTCATTCACAGTGGAGGGAAAACCCTGCTCCCACAGCCGCGGCTGCACCTTCGTCTGCACACAGGCTCTGCAGCAAACCTGCAGCCCTGAATAACATCAGACACATCCTCAGTTATTTACACCACAAAATCTTTTGTTAGGAAAATTTTGCATTATTTACTCCATGTTTCTCTCATCTGTGTGAAGTAGGGGGACTCGAACTAGTTTTACAATTTTGCTGCTACAAAAGGGTCAGAGGCTTTAACAATAGTTTAATCCTCAGCCATTTGGAAAGGGTTTCAAATTTCTCAACAGTTTTGGGTAAATAAATGTAAAGAAACTGACACTGTTTGGAATTAAAACCTGAAGAGATTAGATGACTTTTTATTTTTCATAAATGACGTCCGGTGTCTGACAGCAGAAGCTCAGGTGAAATGTTTTAATGAAATGTGACACACAACTCAGCACAGGCATTTTTTTCATTCTGTCAGCCAAAGTCCAGACTAGCCTACTTCAGATGTTTTGAAAGAACTTCTTAAAAGACGAGTTTAAATCTATGATGCAAAACTGAACGGATTCAAGCAGCAACAGGAGGAGTAGAAAGATGAAATTTGTGATTTGAAAAATGATAGCTTTCTTGTTTTGTTGTTGGAAAGCCTTAGTTGTGTCAGGAAGCTCTCATTTATTTTTTGCAAATCATGCAATTTATAAACAAAAAGAACGGTGCACCTTCTTCACTACATAATAGGGCTGCGTGGCGGTGTAGTGGTTGACACTCTCACCTCACAGCAAGGTTCAAATCCCGGTTGTGTGGAGTTTTCATGTTCTCCTCGTGCATGTGTGGGTTTTCTCCTGGGAGCTCAGTTTTTCTCCCCCAGTCCAATTACATGCTTCATAGGTTAATTGCTATCTCTAAATTTCCCCTAGTTGAGCATGTATGAGTGTGTGGTCCTGGAACAGATTGGCGACCTGTCCAGGGTGTAACCCACCTTCACCCAACAGTAGCCGGGACAAGCTCCAGCAACCCCATTCCAAAAAGGGATTCAGTGGGTTTTGAAGATGGATGGATTTAATATCTCGAACCCTGTTCCATACCTCTGCACCAATGCAGTTGGTTTTCTTGTTGAGTCCGTCTAATTGTCAGCAAAATGTTTCCTTTTTATGTGCTTAGCAGCCTGGCTGTGCTTGTCAAACTTGTCAAGCTGAAGAAAAAATTTGAATGGGTCCGGAACAGCCGTTAAAACCTTTGCTGAAGAGAGTTTAGGATTCTCCTTCAGAATACGCAGGAACATATATTTCCATTACGCAGTACATATGTTTTCATGACACTGTGATATCCTCCTGACCACTAGAACAAATGTTGTAAATACGCAAAAACTACAATTCCCAGAGCCCCACCCCTTTGCAGTTGTGGAAAGCCCCAAATGTAATTTGTAGATACCAAACGTTTATTCAGTAGATATGCAGTGGTTGGGACATTTTTTTAAGCAGTTCTTTATATAAAAAAGAAATACAGTCAAATAATTTGATGTGTCTGTCAATTTCTGAGCCCACTAGTTATTTTTAATGTGAAATACTTGTTTTTATTTGATCTATTATTACCTTATTCTGCTCATTTTTTTCTGACTTTATACAAATCTTTGGTGGTTCTTAAGCAGGAGGGGAAGCATATTTCTATGTTCTTATTTCAGATTTTTCCAACCATTCCCACTTTTTAATATTTTTTTTTCTAGGTTTTCTTTAAATTTTGTCAATGTGCTACACACTCTATTGAATATCAATCAACTTTAATAGTGCCAAGCATTGACCTTAACCACAGCTGCTAGCCATGTCTGATTATTGGTTAATGAACTCTTTCAAGTTGAGTGAACTCCTCAGTCTAGCAGAGAAAATTCATTACTGTGAGTCAGATTCTTTAAAGGTGATTTTCATGTTTAATGCACACTGTTAAAAACAGCAAATGAATTGCACTTTTATTAAAAGCTGGTTCTCATTGTTGGAATGTAGAGACTCAGCATTTTGGACAGAAAAACCTGTCACCTTTGCAAAATGTGCAACTAAGTGCAACTTTAGAAAGGTTGCTCACATTCCTCTATGAGCTTGAGGCCTTTGACAAAGTTTTTGCTAAGGTAAAAAGAAAACCACATTACATTACTAACAATATTCCCCCTCTCTGTTTCCGTCTTTGTCTTCAGACTATCGGCCAAACGGAAGAGACTTCCAGAGCTCCACATTGTCTGTGCCTGAGCAGGTCATGTCATCCAACCATTGCTCTCGGTCGGCTGACATAGCCAGGGCGCGGTCGCGTTCACCTAGCGTCCCCCCCCCCTCCAGGTAATTTTAAGCTGTTCATGTTCAAATTTCCATACAGGCATTATTATGCTGTTTTTCTTCTCACCCTTCTCCTGTAGGAGTGATGTGTGACAAGATGATGTTACAGTTTTGTGTTTTACAACAGTCTCCATAGGTACAGGTTCCT
Organism: Oryzias curvinotus; assembly: GCA_023969325.1. Classification (NCBI taxonomy): domain Eukaryota; kingdom Metazoa; phylum Chordata; class Actinopteri; order Beloniformes; family Adrianichthyidae; genus Oryzias; species Oryzias curvinotus. The sequence continues at coordinate 26,103,345 of CM043721.1, forward strand.
GGAAACGCAACATAACACTTTTTGCTGTCTGTTTTGATGCCATGGCGGGGCTTAAGGGGGGATAAGAAACATTGGCCACAGGAGGGAGATTCACATAAGGGATTGAGTCCAGCTGATACATGTGAACAGGTTATTTTATAAACTTTGCCAGTGATTAAATACACTGAGCTCTGATGCTGTTTGACTGACATGGATTATGTATTCATCAAAAAGCTTAGGTCCATGTCACACAGCCACTACCTATGTTTTGCACTTATTGCATGGATGAAAATTGGTCATACGTGAATATATGTGGAAAAAGTTAGAAAAGTTGTGGTCTTTATGTGAAAGTTTCACAGATGTATCACAAATCAAGCATGTTAAAATTACAGAAAAGTACAAGTAAAACTATGCAGAGAACACGTAAATGTCATAAAACAGGCAGACGGCTGGTTCCAATTGCAGCAGGTTTTATCAGCACAGATAAAAGTCTACAAAGCTAAATCAGAGTCAGGCAGGCAGAGATCAATAACAAGTATCAGTATAAGGAGTGTCAGAGAAACGTGAGTAGTCAGGATCCAGACGAGAGTCGGGGCAGGCAAACGGATTCAGAGACCAAACAAAGTCAGGAAATCAGAAGATCAGGTGTGGATATAACACTCAGTAATGCAGGCAGAGTGGCACAAACAATACTTTGCACTAAGAGTTTAAGTATGCTGTCAGGTGTGTGGCATCCACAAACTGTGCGGTGGGGTTGCTGGGAGATGTAGTGTGTTTAGAACTCTGAAGATGGTTACCGCAGATGACCGAGTGGGAAGGCGGGGCTCTGACATCTGACAATAAATCAACGTAGACCATGAACCATGATTATTGGGCTGTTTATATGCCATTCATTAGTGGTTTGTGCGTCAATTACATAATTTGAACCTGAAATGTACGCCGTACATGCGATATAAAATTTATAGATAGGTGGTAAATGCGTGAAAAGTGTGTTAGATATACTTGGAACGGTCATAGAAAGCCACAAATTTGCATATGCATCTCCCAGATATCATGCAGTTGCTTACGATTTAGATAATAATTGCATATAAACTACATTAAATATGTGTAAACTGCGCAACTGACCAAACATTTTTAACAACTTAAAAACCAAATTCACATAAAGGTTCCGTGGGCCTAAACCCTTGACAGACATCTGCGCACATCAACGAATGACGAACGCAAGAAACACTAAGGAATTACATACAGTATATCACGCATGTATAACAAAAGACTAAAATTTCATACGTTGAAAATGCGTAGAATGTACTAAGTGGCTATGTGACACGGCCTTTAAAGATCTTCTACTTAAGCATTAGGATAACAGCTTTAATCCTATTTTTAAGAGCAATATTAAGAAAAAAAAAGTAAAAAAAAAAGCACAAAACACCAAGTAGACTAATGTATTAATAATTATTTTCATTGATAAAAGTCCAACAATGGTTTTAATAATACATATAAAGTTTTAATAACGTGTTTAGACAAAACTGCAGTGTGCAAAAGGAACGATTGAGATTGTTTTTTTTTTTTTTTTATCTTGTTGTAAAGTGGATAAAATGATGCATGCAGCGTTTGGATCAAATGTTGCAAATGCTGAGTAAAGAATAAAGTCTTGATATGCATTTCACTATCTTTATGGAGGAGGTGGTCAAGGGGAAGTGGTGAGTTATCCTACATCAGCATTTATTTCCTTTGAGTGTTGGAAATTGTTGCTCCAAGAGTCCAGTCATAGCCTTGGCTCTCCCAGGCTGCAGCCACTTTATCCTGTCCAATTAACTTTATTTGAATTTTTCTGGGACTGAGCCTAAATCAGTGTTAGATGCAGAAAATGCACTTATCTAAATTGTCTGGGACAGTACTTACTTAAGAATATTTCATCTGCTTTAATTAATAATGTCTGGTTATTTATGGAAAACTGTTGAAAATGACACAGGAAATGGGGCAAACAGAACTTTGCGCTGCCCCAGTTAGCCTGCAATATATAACACATCCTATATAACACATATAACAAATCCTTCTTAAATTTGGCAGGTTCGTGAGGCTAAATTATATTTTATATGTGTTCTCCTCCTGTCATTTCTTTTTAACCTGTTTTTTACTTATTCCTCTTAATGTGTTAAAGCTGAGAATGCCTTCTTATCTTCTGTCCCAGCTTTTATCGTGCCATTTTCTGTCTTCTTCTCAAACATGTCCACACCTCTGCTGTCCCATTTTGTTTTTTCACACTGCTGTGTCCACTAGTTCTTTTCTTCTTTTCTTCTCCATCTTCTTTTTCTCTGATCTCCTCCCTTCATGTGGTTGCAGCCATTTTCTTACCCTACCTCGAACCAGACATACTCAGCTTATTGACGACCCTGAAAAGGACCCCAGGTAGACGTTAAGTCAGATTGCACATTGTGCCTTTTCTGCACCTCCACTTCTAACTCACTCACGCACCAACGCACAGCACTGTTATAGGGAAGAGCACCCATGTGGTTTTCGACTGCATGCTGTCACAATGCCATGATTTACACAACTGTGCAGTTTAATTTAAAGTTTAATGCAAATAAACCCTTAGGGGGATTTCTTTTTTTTTTTTTTAATCTTGGTTTATCTTCCTAAAGATGTCTACTGTCTGTGCCGTGGTGGGGTTAGTTTGACTTCAGGCGGCTTTTCTGCTGTTCAAAAAGGTTAAAGAAATCAAACACATTCTTCCTGCAGAAATATCTCTAGCACCATCTCAAGGATCATGAAAGTAAAAGTGTCAACATTTTGTTTGTTTGTTGCTGCCTCTGTGAGGGACCTGTGGTTGGCAAGTTTCGCTCAGAAGAGAAAGTTCTCCCTGCAGTTACAAGGATGCATTTATCATCTGAATACACTTTCGCTATAGAGATTAAATCTGTAATCTAAATTCAAATGTTTATATAAACCTCTCTCTGTTTTAAAATGGCCTCCCCTTGAAGTGAAAACCAAAGAAATGCTCACACGCTGTGATATTTTCTTGCCAGCCGTGACCGTCGTGTTTACCCACTCTGCAGAGAAGATGCAGTCAGGTTACTGCGTTCCACTAGGATGTCCCGGGCCCATTCTGAGGCCTCCTACTCATCCAATTATGACTACGAGAGGTATTGCAATGCACTCCTGCAGCATCTGTGCATTTGGCATCTTGTGGTCTCCTCAAGTCGTCTCTCGTTCGTGTTTAATTTATCTTTGATCGTACGATTGATGACGGAAAATGATATCTTGTCTGATATCTGTTTTTTGAAGAAGTCATCACAGCTCTGAAGTTGTGTAGCTGCACATGAATGATACACAACTGATGGTGTAAGTGGAGGCTCAGAGCTGCTTGTGTTGCTGCTGTCAGCTGTGTGTATACTGGCCATGCCGTAGTGACTGAGCTGTTCTGCAGGTGATGTTGTTTCTGCTCCATACACATCACAACAGCAGCAGTTTTAAAGCAAGTCTGTGTGATTTATATAAATGTACACACATTCAGCAGCTACTCATCGAAGAATTCAATGCTTGGAATACTGTATTTCCCCCATTACAGGGTGCGCTGGATTAAAAGGTGCATCATCATTGTATGGTCTATTTTCCAATTCATGTCATATATGACACACCGAAATATAAGGTGCATTAAGTGGGACACAGGCCGAATCTGAATTCTTCCCCTACACCTCCGGCTTCTCTCTACCCCTCCAATTGTAGGGGCATTTGGAGGGATAGGGATGTCCGGAATAGTTTTTTAATGGGAAACCCTCGTGGTTAAGGGGTCTGTGTCCCTCCACACGCGAGGCTATGCCGCGGAGGAGAAGCAGATTTCTTCGCATGGGTGTGCTCTGAAGCATGGAAGTTTACATTTAAATGTAAGTAATGACTTTTGGTTTTAGCATGACTTTTTAAAGTTATAAAACTGATGTTGTTGTTCATTTTCCAAGTGCTGGTAGCTCCTTGTTAATGTGGATTACCGGTGACTATTGATGGCATCATTGAGTGGGAGTGTTGTCCGAATTAGAAGAAGTTATTTTTCTACGTGTGTGTCCTAAGTCAAGGGCTGCGTCCTTCAATGGCCACGGCCTTCCCAGTGACCAACTCGTCAAACGAGTAGGACAGATGTTAGCAGCTGTGAATTTGGAAGAGTTCAGCCTTTAGATCTGCGGTCCTTAAATCCAGAAACCCTGCCTTATCTGCTGTTGATTACCTGGATCAGGCCTGTTTAGCCAGTAAGGAGCTTCAATGGCAGGTTGGTGGAAGAACATGTAGGACACCGGCCCCCCCAGGCCTGGATTTGGGGACCCCTGCTTTAGATAATCAACGAATGTCCTGTCGTCCAGAACAGAGAGGAATAGTGAACCAGGCATGAAGCTAAAATGTTTGAGGTGTAATTATAAAGATGGGTAAATATCTTCAACTCCAGGTCCCGCTTCACAGGCCGCCAGTATTGTCAGAAAATCTCCGGGTTCGGTCGCGATGCATCTTGGGATATGGACAGGATAGAAGGATACACCACCATTCCTTGAAATTGGGAAAAAGAAGGCCACATTCGTTGGATGCATTTAAAAGAGTCGTTGAATTTGGACAGGACTTGTCACGGCGCTGTGATGTAAGCAGCCTACAAATGCAGCCCAGGAAGAACGCAGCCCTCCAATTTAAACACAGCCCAAACCTCTCCATTAGGTGGGCTTAATGTAGGGGGGCAGGGAGAAGCCGTAGGGGAAGTATTTGGATTCAGCCAAAATATTCATTAAGACTGTCTGTCAGTCAGTCAGACTTCATCAACTGAGTTCACAGTAACTCTAGAACTGGTTTGCAACACGCTACATGTTAGCTACAATAGAAGCATAAGCCACAATAGCATATTCACAACACCTATATCTCCCAACCTTGTTTGCAACGCTTAAAAAAACAGACTGATACAGCTAAAACAACTGTTACTGTGACTATGCAACTGCCTAACTGCCCGTATCCACAAGGGGGGCCAAGTCTGGGTGTCCCTGTGCCGGCGCCCAGCCTGGAAAAAATACGGGGTGGTATCAGAAAGGGGCGTAGGAATTTCTGCCATAGCGATGTGCGTGAATCAGTAAGAGTTTCTTCACTGTGGCGACCCCTGAAGAGATACATCTAAAGGTAAACAACAACTGTGACTACACTCCAGACCTTCTTTATAACACGTAAAAACACCACATTCTGACACATGTTAGCCACGTTCGAAGTGTAACAATACTTGTAACATCCAACCTTGTAATCCAAAAACAAACGTATGTGGCCAAATCAAATGTTACTATGACGGTATAACACCCAACCTTGTTTGCAACTCGTGAAAAAACAGACAGACAACTTAAAATTGCTTTAACTTGAGGGAACACAACGAGAATCAATCCATGTATCTGACGCTCCACATTATAAGGCGTTTAACACGTTTTTTATTTTTTTATTTTCCGGCTTTTATGTGTGCCTTATAGTGCGGAAATTAAAGTTATTCTTTTTGCCAATGCTTTGTTGCTTTTTCAAGTCTCATCCTTTTGGCTGAGAGTTGATAACCAGAAATTGTGAACCACCTGCCCCCACGAGGCTTTCTGTCCAAACTAAAAATTCCATTTTGGTTTAATATCCCTTCTCTACAAGGAGACATAATGGATCCTTCAATGGGTCGTCTGTGAGCCCGTCTGACATCATTTATGTGTCCCAAACTTTCCATCGGACGCGATATAAACCCTTTCAGCCAGTTTCTTCCTTTCTTTTTTGGCAGAGAACGGCGGACGGGTGCCGGTTCTCAACGTTCTGTCAGGATTAAAAACAAATAAAATAAAATCAATCTTAAATTTATTCAACCAAAAAATGTCACATATTTTTTACTTTCTAAAGAAATATGAATCAAACATGGCAGCAGTTGCAAATTTTAGGAACCGATTGTACTCATCTTTTACCAGCACTGTAATTAAAAAAAAAGTTACATTAATTTGTAGCAAAAATGAGTTTTATTTTATGCCTGTGAGTGCTGTAGCCTGCGGTTTTCCACATTTGCATTGATAACTATGTCAAAGCTAGCTGCAGACATGAGAAAATGCTTTCTGAGGAGGAATTGAGCCTGTGGGACGCTTAAGGCGTGTGAAGCCATTAGAGCATTTTTCTGCAATGAAAACAGAAAACATTGACAATAAGTTTGTTGGCTCAAGTTTATAATTGAAAAAGTGCTTCATTTACTAAAGTCGTTTAATTTTAAATGTGTAAACCTTTTAATGCACAATGACCTTTATAGTAACAATGACTCAATAGTTAAAACTATTTGATTTGATTTTAAACAAATCTTGCACTACTACTATGGTAGGTTTAAATTATATATATATATATATATATATATATATATATATATATATATATATATATATATATATATATATATATATATAATTTAAACCATAAAAGGACCATTTTGATTTGGTTTACTTAGTGTCAATATTCTGATAAAGAAATCTTTGATACTTTTAAAGTGTACAGTTTATTGCTTCTTATTCTGATTTGAGATTGTTTTTATGGGTACCTGATCCGCTTAGTTCCCACCCAGCACAAAAAAATCATGCATGTTTTACTCACTAACCCTTTCATCACAGTTTCACTAAATTCTTGTGCATTATTTTGATGTCTGCTCTGATAATTTGTGCTCCTTTCTTTGTTGTGTGTTCTCAGTGTTGAAAAATGTCTGTTTTTTTAAAAAGATTTTGTTAACCAACTTCACTTGTTATTTTTTCCTTTTAGCCCTTTTTGCCCAGACAATCTGCATTCTCTGTGCCAAAACAGTTTCAGTGAAAGAAAGCAAGGTCCATTTGACTGATGTATGGATTTTTTCTTGCACTTCAGTTCATCTGAAACCATCAAATAGACCTGGAAGTCAAACGTTAAAGTTACGCTTTTTCCACCGTTTCCAGATCTTACATTTCTCTGAACGTTTTGGGTGGAATTGATTTAAACAAACTTTCAAATGTGCATGTTTCACAACACTTCTCATGTTTTGCTTTTACAAAAAATGGATCCATTCTACTCCAAAGAAGTTGATGTGATTTTTGCCTTTATTGAAAACAAAAAAATGATCCAAAATCTAAAAGTTCTGTGGTGCAAAAAGAGCTGTTTCCCCTCATGCTGTCCACCCTGACAGCCTAATGTGCCCCCTGGCCCGTGGAGTCCCACTGAGTGCCTGCCTGTCTCTCAACAACCCCTGTAGGAACCACGGAGCCATGGATAGACACGAGTATCACAGCAGGTCCCGCTCTGCAGACCAGCGGCCCGTTACAGAGCGCCTTGCACCCCGCTCACGCTCCACTGAACGCCCCCACGACTCTTCCATCATGAGGTCCATGCCATCGCTGCCGTCTGGGAGGTCTGCTCCCCCCTCTCCTGCCATGACGAGGTGTGACTCCGACTGGAGAGGCTAACCAACTAACAGCAAACTAGTTTTTTTTATATTGTTCTTGAGCCACAGATGCATTGGAAGGAGAAATTATTTGAAAGTTTGAGAAAATGATATCCAAAACTGTGTTTTTTAGAGTAAAATTAGCTTTTTCTAACTAATTTTTGACTAAATCCAAATATACATCCAGTTCATTTAAAGAGCTTCTTATCAGGTTAAAGTTGATAGGTTTGTCTAAAAATAGTGAAGTAACCTTTAAAAAAATGGAATCACAGATTTTCTGTTTTCCAAAGTTCTGTGGTTCATTCAGAACTTGGTAGAGAAAATAATTCAGCCTCCAGATTTGCTCCTCTGACTCCTGAATGTGCAGCTTTAGAGCATCCACACCTCTGAATGACTTCTGATGATTTACCTCCCAGCCTGTGGCTTACTAACTAAAAGAAATACCCTCCCTTTACTAAAAGAAATGACCCCTCCCCACATCCTGCTACCATGTCTCACCTCACCTCACCCCCATTGAGTGCACCCTCGCCTGTTTCTGTTGGACCCAAAAATGGATGTGGTGTTTTATTTCACACACATCAAAGGCCCTGGTTTGATCAGGAGTCCCCCCCATCACTGCTACACGTGATGGGGGGACTTTTTACTTTGAGTTCATTCCTAACATTGACTGGTTTTGTTTGTTCCGTGATGGCATTCTGTTTGTTTTGTGTTGGAAGCCCTTTGGGGACGGTCTGAACGCATCGTCGCACTGGCTTGCTGTGTTCTGCATTGAACTCTTTCTTCCCTGCAGTTTGACGAGTCGACTGTACATGCGATTCACACCTGGCAGGTTTTTAATTTTTTTTTATTTTTTATTTTTTTGCAGCTCAGGTCCCCAGAGTTGAAGTGTCCCTCCACTCCCATGCCATGTGCCAAAATGTCTTTGCTGTGTGCATCCCCTTTCTGTTTGAAGATGCAAACAACACAGCAAAGTTCACAATGATTTAGCTTTTGTTGATTTGTTGTAACTTTGTCTTCAAGAGGTCATTTTATGAAATAACATAACTCAGATGTCCATGATCATACAAATTGTTTTTTTTTAATTTATATTTCTTTACTGCTGTAACAAAGAAATATGGACTCTGTAGCTTCTAGAACCGTCCCGAAGCTCCTGACTCTGGAGTTCATGCAGGTGTCCATTGCTTTTTGTCACATAGAGCGCATCCTCGTAGTGGATCGGTCCAGATCAGCCCAACTGGTACCCCGATGTCCAGTAGACGAGGTCGGCAACTCCCACAGCTTCCACCCACAGGAATGGACAGAAGTAAGTCAGCTGGAGGTTTTCTGTTGTTTGGACTTGGTCATTCATATATGTGAGTAAGAACTCATGTGATAACCCAACTCTCAGAAATCGGGATTTCTCCTTATCCATTTATCATTTGCAGCTGTGAAAGGAAAGCTTGTGAAGTAGGAGCTGCTCTGGCTCATTTGGAAGCTTTCCTTTATGTATGTTTCACCTTTCATCTGTTGCATTTTTACTCAGTTTATTTTTTATTCTTTCTCAGAAGATGGAAGCGAAGGAACAGAGCCTTGTGAAGGTCTGTACCTGAATGTGTGGGTTTGGCCTCTCAGACAGGAAGTGCTGCGATTTAATCTAAAGGTTGACATCCCTTTACAATGGCAAGTGGGCAGGTTCAGTGGAACTAAAGCTGGCTTTTGAACCCTGAACCTGCCCCCCGTTGCAGTTGTGTTGTTGAAATTTGTCAACTCTTGTCTTAATTGTCCATTAAATCTCTCAGTTTCACATCTTTGTAATCACTTAACCTGAAAAAAGTACTATATTTTAAACTAAATCACTTAAATAGACTTTCAGAGACAAAGTCTGAGCATTCCTCATCTGTGCTTTGGTAAATTGTGTTGTGAAAAGTTGTAAGAAGTTTCCAAGTCTGTCTTTGGGATCACGTTAAAAATAGTGCTCTAGATGGTTCAGAGATGGTGATTCAAGAAATGTGCAATTTAGCACTTTTGCCAGCAGGGCTTAGCCAGAGGTTGAAAGGTTCAATTAAAAAAAGTTGTGTTGTTTTTTACTTGACAAGTTAAGTACGAGGTGGGGGGGGGGTCACTCAGTCCAGTCCTCTTATACAGTCAATGCTACCATCTTATTAAAGCTGTGGTAAGACTTCTACAGGAAGTAACATTGTTTTTAAAAGTTTACTTGAAGACCCATTCCAATAAAATCATGGGTTTAAAACGTATTGGTAACAATTTCCAAATAGATTAAAATATGATGGCAGTGCGTCCTTAAGTAGTAGAACTGCAACAGTTTGAACATGTGTGCCAGAACACATTTGTGTGACTTGCTGCTGACAGATAGATGTTAAGGGTCTTTTTCTTCCTTCAGTGCTGTAGATTTTTGTGAAGTGCTCATTGTTTCATTTTGTGTGTTTGTGTCTGACCCCTGCTACGATGGAACAGGACAAAAGTGTGAGGGATCTGAAACCCATACTGCTCATGCAGGTTTGTGTGTGTGTATGTGCGGGTGTGTGTGTGTGAGAAATATTCTCTATTCTGCAGTGAAACAAATTTCTATTGATTTAATCTTTTAAACATATACTTTGTTTTAGAAAATTCTAGAGCTATGAGAGCTGTTTTCTGTTGAAGTGCATGTGCTGATGTACATTGAGCCACAAGCTGAATGAACTGAGACTGTTGGCAGAAAGGGAAGCTTCCCACAGTCTTTACTTCCTAGTGTCCCATCTGTTCATGTGGCCTCTTGTGTCCTCTGACTGTGTTTGGCCATGACTCAGCACTGGTAGCTGCTCCGATGGAGATGAGTTTACCAGAGTTCTTCCAGGGGTTTGCTGAACAGAAAGCTAATAATGAGTTGAATCAAAAAATAAACCTCAAATCCAGAAGTGCAGGATTTTCTGTAAAGACCAGAAGAAAATGGTGGTGGTGTGTTTGTGTGCAGATCTGAAGCTACTCATTTCTCATGCAGAGTGACTGACTGTGAGTTAAGGTTTCACAGAGTTGTTGTGTCATGAGCGTATCTGTCTCTATACTAGCTGAAGAAAAAGCCCATGCGCCGGTTAACGGGAGGAAAGGCAAGTCCTCTGAATGCAGTGATAGTGTGAGTTTGCTGTGAAGGCCTCTGCCATCCTGCTCTGACTTTGACTCCAACGCTTCACCTGCTCCGACTTATACTGCTCCTACTTTCTTCAGCACACTTACAGTCTTACTGCAGTCTTGCTGTTTCCACATTTTGTCCATTCTATAAACTGAAGAAGGTTCCATAAACTAATGCTGAGTGATCAAATTACGGACCTGAATGTAGTTACAGCTGAAGTTAATCCAAAGAGACTGCTGTCCTTAGGATTTCTGCTGCTCTGTGTTTCTCTAATAAGACCTCAAAGTCCAGTCTTCCACATCCTTTCATGCTAATTATTTCTAGTCAGCTTCACTTCATAAAGACGGAGCTCGCAGTTTCCACTTTGGCAATTATTTGTATGAAGTTCGGATTGCCAAAAAGGTTTAGCAACGACTTCACTGTTTTGTTTTTTCTTTTTGTGGATAGTCCACACAAAACTACCAACTATAAGGGAATTAGAATAATTAAATAAATATAATATATTTTTTTACAACTGTTACCAAAGATGCAACTTAATTTCTAAAGAAACAGTTGCCCCTTGTGGCCAGCAGATGGGGCAATGATCCCAAACTTGGGAGAGGTGGTCTTGCTTTCTTAAACAAAAAAATTACAGTTTTCTATTGAACTACTCTTTGTTTAAATTTAAAGTTCACCATAGACATTATGTAGCAACATTTATTAGAAGTCAAAAACATAATTACTAAAAAAGAAAGTTTTTTTTTTTTTTTACAATTTTCAGCATCGAGTGTCCAGATAAGCGGGTCTGTGCCTTTGTGTACATATCTGTATGTTTTTTTACCATAGAGGTCACATGGGAGGATCAGCAGCGAGGGCTAAATGGCTCACTTTCAGATGGGGGGCCACAGCCACACCCCTCGCTCACCGACGCAGGTTGGTTGGTGTGTGAGTGAATTCTGACACTTTAAAAGGGGTTCTGCTCTGTGGAAGGTCAAGTTGGCCGAAAAGCCGACTGTAAGAGTGCAGCCATAATTTAATGGAGCCTTAGCCTCATTTTCACCTGACCTTTAGTTCAGAAATTTCTTTCAGCAGCTTGTTTCTCACCACAGAACATCTGACAAATGTCTATCCTGCTATGTTTGCATCTCATCTCCTGAATTACAAAGATCACATGTTTTTTTCCTTTTTAAATTCTTTTTGGGAGTAACCTTGTTTTTAGTCTTTTCTCAAACTTCAAACATTAGGCTAGTGAAGTGGTTGAGTTTTGTGTCTGTGACTGCAGCATAAAGTTTTTGTCTTTGTGGGTTTTGTTTTTGTAATTTCTACCCTATAAAGTTCATGGTTTAAACAAAGCATTTAATATGTTGTTGTTTTTGCATGCTAAACAATGGTTCCTATAGGCTTGGTTTATGAGGATGAATGTATAAGAACTATTCCAAAATATGTTCATGTTTGGATCAGGTTTGGTCTGCATCCTGCACTCGTGTGAGCGTGTACGTCACCCGTGTTAATCAGCTGCTCTCTTGATTATCATTTGACTGTCTTATGAGCTGTACAAAGAGATGAAAGCAGGTGATTCAGAGATCCCACATTGTCATTTTATTCATGTGACACTTCATTAGTCACTCTGATGAAGTACTAATTGAGCTGAATGCTAATTTTTGATGTGGGTGGTGGAAAAGCAAAGGTGGATGTGTAGCCGCGTCGTTCCAGCTGTTGCTTCTGGGTGACAGAGTTTAGAGTGCAGCACTGATGAGAGACGGGAAGGTTGGGGGGGGGGGGGGGGGGGGGGGGGGCAGAGATGCTGACATCCGTTTATTGAGAGGGGAGGAGATAATTCTGTCAGATCACGATGAGCCCATGAAGACGCATGTGGATCCCTTATTAATATTGCCGGTGTTGGCATCACCACTTGTTGGAACCGTTTGCTTTCTGGAGGATGCAAATACATCAAATCATACACCTTAATGATAAGTAAAACCTTGCAGTTGCTACAAATATTTAACAACTATTCTAGTTGGCCTCACAAAGAAATTGCTGGACATGTTGGCCCTTTGCAAGGGCTCTTGATGCCAGGGGTAAATGATACTCAAGCACATTTGCAGCAAAAACAGGCCCAGCTTCTTGTTGATGAAATGTGTTCTCACATGACTTTGTCACACAGGCTTGAGCTTCATTTGGACATTTTGTGGGTTGTGGTGAAAGTGGATCCACACTGGGCCCTGTGTGAATCTGCCTTGTTGAGTGCTTCCTGAATGAAGTTTATTTTATAAATCTCATCTTTGCACTCTTCCACATCCTCATCAAGTTTCACCTTCTTAGTGAAACTCTGCAACACTCGCTTTTTTTGTGTGCTCGCTGCTGTTGTCGCTTTGAGTTTTTTTTGCTTTTTTATCATTTCTCCAGGCGTTCTCCACAAAGTTGTTGTGCCATGCAGAAGTGACAGACACTTTTCTCTTCACCTTTCTTCAGCAAGGACTCAACTTTTTTCTGGTTGGGGGCATTAACAGATCTTTACTGTTTCAGCTCTTTTTCTTCTAAAGCCCAGAATCTAACGTCTGAATCCCCCCTCCTTCAAGATTCCAGACACTAAACTCTTGGCCTTCTATCATAGCTTCTTCTGGCCTGTTCTAATTGAACCTCTGGTGGAGTTTGTCTGTTCCTGCTGTTCTCCATGTTTTTTTTGTGTGTGTTTTGTGCTTGTTGTCGTCTCGTTGTTGTGTCTTTATTCACCCCTCCGTCCCAACTCTTTCAACCATTTCGTTTTTCCTCTGACCCTCCACACCTTTCATGGTCACTACTGGCGTCCTCCATCCTCTTCCCTCTGCTCACCACTGCCCCTCCTCCCCGTCGTGCATCCTCTCAAAGCCATGTCCCTCTCTTTGTCTGTGTGTATTCATTTTGTGATGCGAACCCAGAAGACACGGACTCACCAAGTTGGACGAACTCAGGTCTGTCCCTTCTTCTTTTGCATCCTGTCTTTTTGGACTCAGCATCCCCCTAAATCCCCTTGACGTCTGCTCAGCTCGCCCTTCCCTCATCTCAGCCTTCTTTTCTCTGCCTGCCTTCATTTCCTTGTGCTGTTTGCTTTACCTTCAGGTGATGTATTCATGCCAAAACTTTACTTTTTGCTGTGAACAGACTTTGAGAGCTCACTGTTCCCACAATTAAAATATTTCCACAGTCCTTTTGTGGGATGGTAACAGATTTCTTCTTTTGATGGATGTTTCTGGATAAATATGTGCACCTTTACAGTCTAATTTGATGTAAACATTCAAATATTTGAAATTTACCAAACGTTAGATGTTTCTGCAACGATCCAAATTGGCTACAGCGTTACAGGGTTAGCTATAATTTTAACTTCACAATGTGAGTGGTCTGCTGGTAGGACTGGATCCCCTGGTGCATAGATCACACCCTGTATTAGTTTTTGTCAAATACTATGGTACAGCCCTTCTGGTACCTCACTTATTTTACAAAGAACAAAGTATCTTTAAAGACCCACTCCAGTGAAAATTGTGTTTTTCATTTGTACATTTGGCATTTCCTCATCAATCCATTCTCTTAACCAGCTGTAGCCCTTTTGGGGTCACACAGCCGCCAGAGCCTAACATGGCTATTGCTGGGTGAAGATGGGGTACATCCTGGACAGGTCACCAGCTTATCGCAGGGCCACACACTTATCTGCACCCACATTACACCTAGGGACAATTTAGAGAAATTAATCAACTTTTTAAGCCTTTTTTTTGGACTGCAGGAGGAAGCCGGAGTGTCAAGAGCGAACGCACGGGTAGAAACTCCACACAGAACCAGGGCATTCTTGCTGTGAGGCGAAAATACCTACCACTGCTCCACTGTACCCGATAGAAAGCAAATAATGAAAAATCCAATCAAGCTTAAAATTGCATTTGTTAGTATTTCTTTATTCAAAATGTCGTAAATCAGGAGCAGACAAAAAAAGTCAATTGCAAAAAGCTTGCAGTTGTTACTTAGAATCTACAATCGGCGGGCCACAGGCTCCCTGCATTCTAATGCATGCATGAGAAGACAAATAGATCCACATACATCTTTGTTTTCCTCATTTGAGCTGGAATCTGGATCTAAACTGCTGGATACCTCAGATATAGATCACCATTTTAGTTGCACCGCTAACATTAGCTTGGGGGTGTGAGGGGTTGTAAGGTAGTGGGAGAGAGTGTAAACAAATGGGTGATGGGAAGTGGGGATGGGCTTGCTCTGTGCCAACAGTTCTGCCAACAATAAAAAGCCAATTGCCAATATATTAGTGATGCTCTGCAGAAATTATGTCCAAGAAAATGACCCAGGTTTTTGGATTTTGGCTAAATATGGCATAATTTTAATCAAAAGATCACTGAGAACACTTTTACAAAAGATCAAAAGTTGATTGAAGTAGGAATTCAATGCTTAGATAGAACATTATTAAAGACTAAAACAAAATGTTAGTTTTAGCATCAGGATACTTTTTTTTTACACATGCACACTAGTCTGATCTGCAGACTCTTTAAGTATCTTTAATGAAAATTTCAGTTCCCCCTTTTTTTTGTCTTTAGGGCCAATTCATTACTCCAAGCTCCACACAAAGAATGCAGAAAAACGAATCCATGCAGCAAATGTTATGATCCAATTTATTACTTTTTATTAGACTTGTATATAATTTGGTCCAGATCAATCCAGTTTAGACACATCATCTAAATCCCTCCTTCACTAACCTGCACGATCAGTAGGCGGGTTAGGTCACTCCCGGGTTTCTCGGGGCTCCTAATGTTATAGGACTGTTTCAGCTTACATGTTTCTGCAGCATCACATGGACGTTGTTGAGATGCCCCTTTGTTGGTAAACGGTAGCAGTGGAGCCCCTCTTTAAAAAAGACCAACAAAATAGGTCCTAAATACACACCAAAAAAAACATCGTCCCTTGCATCTCGGGGAAGGTTGTTGAAGGAGTGTTGGAAAAGAGTTGATTAGAGTTGATTGTCAAACCTTAGAGGGGAACAGTGTTGTTCTAGCTGAAGCAAACTGGACCAGTTCCTTCCCAAAGTTCTATTTCTTGAGAGATCTTGAAAGTTTTCACATCATTTCACGTGTTTTATGGACTCACAGGAGTACTTTGGAATGCTTCCATTCACATGATTTGATCCCTGTACTTTCCTATGGGAGCCATTGAAATCCATTTCTCCTGTTTGTATGTGACAATCCCTCTGGCTTTTTCTTTACGCCCGTTTGATTGTGCGTAAGGTCCCAGTAGCTGCTGGAGCCTATCCCATCCATCATAGAGTGAAGGCAGGGTACTGCCTGGACAGGTTAGTGATGTCTGCCTCCCCAACTGAAGCAGGCGTTAGTTCCACAAAGACGGAGACTGAAGCAAAAACCTTTGAAGTGCACTATGTCCCACCACTTTATCATTTTTTTTGTATTCAATATTTATATTGAAGCTAAATTTTGTGTAGTTCAAATGTCGAATTATTGACTTGAATGTGTCTGTTTAAATTTTGTAAAATCCGCTCAAACTGATTCTCATGTATAAAGTTTCAGCATACAGAAAGAAATAGGATGATTAGAGTTGTAAAAATAACCGGGTCATATAGATTTTATGTATCTTCAATAAAGGCTAAGGAGAAATTTCTGTGGGTTGTTAGATCATGTTAAAATGCAGCGATGTTATAGAAAAACACTGCGGCTCTCACTGTTTGTTTCTGTGTGTGTGTGTGTGTATGTGTGTGTGTGTAAGCTGATGCATGAGTGGATTATTTTAGGCATGACATCTGCTTGCTGGTGTGCTTTCACATTTGCTTTATTATTCCTGCCATGTTACTCTAAATTACAGACAAAATAAAAACAAAGCTCCACTCATGGTTCTATGGATGTTTTCCTGTTTCTACGTTTTTACACAAAGAATTACATTTTTTTGAATGACTGTCACACAAGTTTTTCTTCAACCAGACATTTTTAATTTAAGGAAAGTGTTTGTTTGTTTTGACAAAACACAATAGTTTTTTAAGTGAATATTACTGAAAAAAACTACTGTGAAAGTTAATCCATTATTATTAAATTAAAATGTGATGAGATATATACATTTAGTGTCATTTTAAAATGTCATAAGAACATTATGTCAAACTGTTTTCCTGTGTAACTGTGCTTCCATAAAACTCCCAGTTTCCTTAAACATTTCGGGCTGATGAAAAGTTACAATTTTAGGACATCCAAACCATAGTTCATTTTTGATTAGTGGGATGTTCTGATGTTATACTGGAATGAAGTGGCACTCGGCTGGAGCTTTAGATAAAAGTTTATCTGGGTTTAGGTTAATGGAGCTTCAAGTGAATAGACTCCAGCAGAGCAGATCCTCTGGGAAAGGCTAACTTATAGCGCCCTCTGCGGGGTAAACGTTGCAGCACAAGTTATCATCTGAAATTGTGTTTTTGAATTAAAAAACAGGTTTAAATGTGTGTTCTGCTAACAGTTCAGTACATTTATGACATGTTCGATTCAACTGATCTCAAAATTTGAACGAATGGTCAAGAAGAAAGCTTCTTTTAGCTTGCCTTTACCTGTTTGTGTGTGCTGTTTTTTAATATAAATACACCAAACCATTTAGGCTTTTCATAGCAAATCTCTCCCTTTCATAGCTCATGGCTCGTGTCTCTGCAGAAACTTTTTTTTTTTTTTTTATAACCAAATGTGAGTTCTCCACACCATCAGACCTCTTCTCCAGCTCCTGTCTGATCAGCATCTGTTTCATTGCTCAGGTATGGACATGGATGAGAGGACCAGGCAGATGAGACTGAAGATGAACAAGTACAAACAGGGAGCGGGCTCTGACTCCAGACTGGAACAGGACTACCACAAGGTACAAACATGTGCAGATACAACACAACCAGCCATTGTACAAATGTCCATATATGTTTATGGCAGGCTGGTATTTCATTTAAAAATGCAACAGTAGTTTCTCCATCACAAACTGTGTATTATGGCAAAACTATCAATAAATAAATCACAGCTAAAGATGTCATTATTACAGTTAAAATGGCACATTTCCATCAGTGCCCATCACACTTTGACAACAATGGCTTGTTCTTATGTCAAAGTATTGTCAGCTGAGACATCACACTTTCCACCCCTCCTCCTCCTCCTCCCTTCTCCACTCAATAAAGTCCTGCGGTGTGCGTTTGTGGCTTCATGTCTTTTTTGTTTCCACACTTTGTGTGTGGATTTTTGTATTTGCAAACAGTTGCGAAGGTGATATTAAAACATTACATGGCACAAATAATTTGATACAGTATAAACCAACAGAGCAAAACACAAATAAATAAATAATGAAATTAATATAATTATTATGAAAACAATGAGACCATGACCGCCCTCCCCTCCTGACAAATAGAGTTATCAGTCCATCAAGATAAGCAAAAACAGGGTCCCATGTTTGTTGGAATTCTGCAACTGAACCTTTCATTGTGAATCAGATTTTTTTTTTTTTTTATAATCTTTAATCAACATTGTGTGAGAGGGAGGACTGGAAGACTATGGGCTTCATTACTGCAGAAATCTCAGGCCACAGCATTTGAAGTTGACCATCCTGCAGCATCTGCTCTATGTTGATGAAACCTTGATAATCTTTGTCGTCCATAAAGGTAGAATGAGGCCTGTGCTGCTCATTGAGAGCTGAAAACAGAACTAAACAAGTTCTTCAGGCAGTACTTGGCTGTAGAGCAGTTCTTCACTGACTACACACACCTGCCTAGACTGGATCACTACCGTTTCTCTGTTGACAGCAGCAACTGACGCTTTCCACCTCCCTCCAACAGCATAGACATTCATCATTTAGACTCCAAGTGAATAGGTTCTTTGGTCTTCTCCTCTGCTGAACCTTTATGTCTTAAGCCTTAGTCACAACTACCCTTGTGGGTGGATATGGGCTGTCTGCATGTGAAAAATGGGCAAACCTACACGGGGCACACAGGTGGCCCACATAAAGGTTTAAGATTGTAGATGACTCGATGAGTCCCTAGAGTAAAAATGTTAATGCACATTTTCTTTCTACGGGCATGCTGCGGGCAACAAATGTAGCAGAGACTTAACACGTAAAAGTTAAGTAAGTGTGCGCTCTTCCTGTGCAGCCTGAAGGTTAAAAATGAGAAAATTAGACAATCAGAGCATAGTTTGTGTCGCCATGGGCGCCATAGGGGAGCTTAGGTATCACGTGCACACCCCGTGCATGCAGCATTTGTGTGTGTTCTGTAAGGAGCCAAAGTCACACCTTACTAATGACAACATCAGGGATCACCAACCTGTTTCAGAATGAGGGCTATTTTATGAGGTCTGAGTAGTATGAAGGGCTCCACAGGACCTGGTTTGCTAAAAATCTCACAAAAAAAACTAAATAGTATAATAGAATAGTATTGCAGTAATGAGAATAATGATAATTTGCCGGAGCTATTTTAACACTCTGAATTGATTGCTCCCATATCCATAGTACTTATTTTTCACAATTCCAATCAATGATTTACAGAACAGTAACGACAAGAAAAGCCTGTATGAGCCATTGAACCATTTCTGTTTATCTGCTCAAACATTTGAAAGTCGGTGGGGACACTAGTTATATTGATGGTACAAAAGATCACTTCTAACATTTTTAAGGCAAGGAAACCATAAGTGTTTAACATTTTGGGCAACATTTTCAGCTTAATACTGTTGATGTTATCAATTCTCTGTGATTTGTCTTCTCATTTACTATGTGGGTTGGAAGATTTGTTGATTTTTATTCTTCCCATCATTCCAACACCACATGAACACAGCATTTCTCTAAGTTTTACATAAGGTACATCAAGTCGTTGGTGCAATTGGCTCTAAATTGAGAACAAAAGTTTGAACCTAAAAAATCTAAAATGCTCTGTTTTAAAATATAATTTTTAATCCAAATGTTTTCATCCAGATTCCATGTTATTTCTTTCTTACTCCACACATCTGCTCCTGGTCCGGGCCTTCTATCCAATTTTAGAACCCAATGTGGCCCACAAGCCAAAATAATTGCCCACCCTGATCTAAACAATGCAGGCGCGAGGGGCACTGCGTTGGTGACCCCTGGATTAGAGTGGACCACAAGGGCACCATACAACAGTGTCACTTGTATGTCATAAGTGCGTGTAACTCACATTAGCCTTACAAATACTTCCTGATACATTTGAGGTCATACAAGCCTTAAGGAAAATGCAACGTACACCTGTGCTCCCTTTAAGATGCAGCTGCAACTTTCTAAAAACCCTCCATGGGCCTACACAATCCACAAACCTGCAGAACCAATACGGGGGTTGACCTGTATGGCTGCATATGACTAAGGCCTTTGCTGACTCAAGAATGACAAGAGTTAGATGTGTTGCCGTTTATCCATCTGCAGTATTTGTGGCTTATTACTAGCTGTCCTAGTACTAGCTATTTACTAGCTGTGGTTTGTCAGCTAGTGTATTTACCGATACACTAGCTGACAAAACCTTTAGCATGTATTTTTTAAAAATACAGGTAGCACTCTTCATATTTCCTGCTGTTTAGTGCGCATGATGTTTAGTGCTTCCACTGCAGCCCTGCAGCCAAACGCCATGAGACTTCCGGATTAGATTTCAGAGGAGCTCTGATGTTTGGGAAATATCCAAACACTGAAACACACAAACACCCCAAAAGGAAATGTTTGTGTAAATAAACACATGCATACCTGGATTTACAAAATTGCACAGTTTTTCCAAAATAATACAAAAAGGCTTCTTAAAGATGAGACCTTTGTGATTTCTTCCCTTTCTACGTACCAAAATACATTTAGATGTTTGTGATAGTTTTGGAACTGGCTAAAAATAGAAAGCAATAAAAGAACATCTGTATAAACAAGTTAATTTTATCTTTTATTGTGTAGCTGAGTGCTAAAGCTTCATGTTGTATTTCAGAGTATGTGACACTGAACCAAATGTTTACAATTGGGTTCTGGAGAAAGTCCTGCACTTGTTTAGAGGACTGCTTAGGCTGGAGCAGGATGGATAATATAAATGCTGCCTGTCTGCTTTCCTTTTTAAGTCACTGTTGTAAAAGCTAGTGTTTTAGAGAGGCCAGCAGCCTTCTGCAAGTCTGTTAAACGCTGATTAGAACGTGAGTCTGTTGGTCTTTCTTAAAGTCAACAGAGCAATGTTTTTCTAATGATCAAACTACAGTTTAGTGGGAAAGCTTTTTATCTTCAGAGCAGCATGGAGCACTTACTGTAACACTCAGCTGAACATCTCTTCCATAAACATTTATGAGAAAAGGAAACAGTTTACAGCTATTTAGATCCAGGGCTTTCACTAACTCATTTTTCAAGTCATCATTTAATCAGAGAGATATTTTAGTGATACGTGCTTCTTAAAATACCCCATTTATGTAATGCAATGTCAATTTTACATAGAAATATAAAAGCTATGTAAATGTGGAGAAATTACAGCGAACTGAGGCAGGTGTGAGCCCAGACTCAAACAAAATAAAACCTCATTCACCTTAAATCGCTTTTTCATAAAAAGCGGACTATTTGATACGTGAGCCGGCACCAGCCTTGACTGCGGCAAAGGAAAGCAATAAATACGCTGATGGTCACGATGGGTTAAATAAAGCTGCAGTTCAGGGAGAAAGTTCACGTCTTACTGCTTGTTTTTGTCCAGATGATAAAGCTAAAGTTTGCTTCAAAGAAGCCAGTGCAGTGATACAGAACATTTAAGCTACGTGACCAGAACTACTTTGTTAGGTGTGGTATATCACGCTTTTTAATCCACACCCAGCAGCCAATCAGAGTGTTATTAGCGGAATCACTGTGGGAATGTAACTCATCAGGGTAATCATTTTTTCTATATGATAGTACATCTCCCAACAGATGAAGGAAAAGTGTCTGTTTTTTAATTCAGTTTTCTATGTTCTGTAGACATAAATTCTGACACATTTTCCCTCTTGCTTTACTAAACTCTTGCAGCGTACAGGCAGGGATGGTCGAGGCTCAGACAACCTGTCAGTCAGGTCATCAGACAGCGATGTAAGTGACGTGTCCGCTGCATCGAGAACCAGTAGTGCCTCTCGGTTCAGCAGCACGAGCTACATGTCTGTCCAGTCGGAGAGGCCACAGGGAAACCGTAAGATCCGGTAAGTTCATGCCCACACTGTGGACACCTTTTCTTTTTGTTTCAAGTTAAATTGTCCTCAGAAATGGGCAAATCTCCCGCAGCTCCTTTTGTACAGCCAAGTTCAGACGTTTTCATTTATGAAATTGTCTGGTATAGGTTAAAGTCTGAGGAAATACACACCGTGCTGTACGTCATGATGAGTTCAGGTTTGGCTCTCGAAGAAAACCTGGAACCAAATGGTTGAACTCTTCTGATTCTAGCTGTGGAAAGTTTGTCCAATTCTAAAACTGGACACTGAAACTGGAGTCCTATCTTAAAGCAAAATGGAAACAATCTCTTCTAAATGGCTTTAATTTAGGTCTGCTTGATGTTGTCTTTCATGATGGTGTCCTGGCTGCTCTGTGTTTGTGTTTGTCTTTTTTTTTCTCTCTTGTTGCTGACATTGTTCATGCTTTTGTTTGGTTTTGCTCTTTCTGCTTTGCATGTGCTGCTTTATTTGGTTCTGTCTACGTCTTCATCCATTTGCAATCAAGGAGCCTGTCTCGGGAGGGGGATGAGCAGTTAGGAGAGGTGCGGGAGGAAGAGGAGGCAGGAGAGAGGGGCAGAGGGGTTAGAGAAGCGGGGGAGAGCAAAGGGTCAGACAGTGAGGGGGGCAGGGACCAGGAGAAACTGGAAGATATGATGGAAAAAGAAGAAGACCTTCACCAAAGGAGTATCTCAGAGACTGACCTCAGGTAACACATGTGCAGCAAGATTAACCTGTTACCAAAAAACAAAAGAAAGTTACTAACAACTGTAGGCATCCGTAGCGTGTGCGTCCATGTGTCTACCTGCAAACCAGAGTTGTGACTTTCCTGTCCTTCAGCTTCATAATCCCATTTTCCCACTAATAATAATAAATTGGAGCAGATTTACTCTTTAAATATATGAGGCAGCAGTTTATAACCCATGAAAATCCTTTAAAACATGAGAGGCAAATGCATTTATGACTAATAATCTCTCAGCCAGGGTCTAAGCAGAGCAGCTTCTCTATACTTTTTCTTGACCTTCCTAGGCGTCGCTGTTGTGTTTAGTCAAAGCAATAGTTGGAGTAAACCAACCCAAAGCTTGACTAAGCAGTTTCTGTTGTGAAGAAAACAGTTGTTCAGTTCAGAATGACATCATTTACATTTACGATTTTCCCATCGGCATCCTTTTATCTCAACCTGTTAAGTTTAAGTAAAAGCACTTGCGACCCTTTGTGGAACAATTTTGGGGTTTAAGGGCAGAAATGTGACAGGTGCAGATCCTGACAATGTCGAAGTGAAACAGCCCCTTAAACAGGTATAAAGCACAGGGAACCATAAATAAATGAATCTATATGTGACATTAGTTTTGAAGTAATACCAGCTAAGTAAATCTGAATATGAAAGAATACATAAAAGCCATCAAAGGTTGGTGACACAAATGAGTTATCACTTTTCTAAGAGTATTTTGTGCTGCAAAGCTGCACATAGTTTGCCACAGGTTATTTTTAAACAGAAATATATCACACAGTTCCGTGCATAAAGCCCTTTACTTTAAGTGTCTTTAATGTGCTGCATTTTAAACGTCTAACTTTTCCTTCTGGATTGGGTTTAAACTGCTATGAAGAAATGCATTTAACTAAAAATGTTGATTATATTAATAAGTGCACAATGTTAAATATATTTAGGGTTTCTGCAGACAAGCATGAACTCATTCCTTAAGGTGTGTATGCAAATTGAGATTCTAGAGATGTTAGGACTACATTGCCATGACACCGGTTCACTGTTTCCATTAGAGAGTAAAGAATTAACTGCACACAGCACAGGAATATCAAACAGAAGCGCACCAAGAAATACAATTCAGAAAACTAATTTTAAATAAAAAGCCAAGCTTAAAATGTTGTCACTATCAAATTACATTCACAGCAGGATCCAAGCTAGTCCCTGCTGACAAATTAAATGTGCTCTTTCGTCTTAAGAGAAACCACATTAAGATAAGAGCTAACCCCCCATGTGCTTTTAACACTACTGCAGAGAGTTGGTGTGTAAACACACCACACATGTGTGAGAGCCGGGAAACACATGGCAGAAACATGTGGAGAGTTTCTAACGTGTGTGTGTGCAGTTCTTAAACTGGACGTTATGTGTTGCAGATGAGTACAAAAGCAGGGTCAGGAAGTCCTGACATTGTCCTGTCGTCCACTTGCATTGCTTCAAGGCTGAACCTGCTTTGGTGTTTTTGCTGCTGCGTGTGTGGACCAATGATTGTCATTCTGGCCGTCCTCATTTGTTCTGTTCCAAATGTCTGTTGGCTTTGTTCGTTCCCACTGTTTGAATCTGTTTGATTCATCTGTAAGTTTTATCTACTGAATCTTTCAGCACAGTTTGGCCTTGATGTGCACAATACATCACACAGTAACATCCTGTGGTCAAATCTGACCCTCAGCCCAGAATCAGATTGTTTTTGTGAGCTATTTACATCTTAAACCTTAAGAATTTGATCCTGGTGTAGTTAATTTCCAACAAAGGTTTGTTTGAATTGCTTGAAGTTGGTACTTTTTTAAGTTTTACTGGTTACATCTTAACCACCACATCCAAACCAAAACCACATTACTTACATTTAGACTTCTGCGAGCCTTCATTTATTGAACCAGGAAAAACAGAAACAAAAAAATGTGTTATATATTTGCAAATCTATATTTTGTAGCACAGATTATTTACCTTGATATTTGTATAGAATAATATTATTAGCAAATGGATAGATGTTTTATTGTGAAGTAAAAATATGGCAGTGTAAGTGCAGATTAAAACCGCAGAGGATATTACAGTTTAATTAAACTGTTTTAAAAAATAAAGTTACATATTTCTGATATAAAGTGAATTTCATAATGTCTAATATAATACAGATTTTTTTAATTGATGTTGTTAATATTGCTTTTTGCTAAAACTCACTAACTCACCAGATGTAAGGAGGAAACAAGACAAATAAATGTACATTAGGCATATTTATACCATTTCCATTCTTACATTAGTTTTTTAATTTATCAGTCAGAAGTCATTGCTGTCAAATAACATATTTTTTTATTTTTGTTAATCAAAAACAATGTTTTTAATTTTTACTTGTTTGTGCAAAACAACATAATGAGAAGAAGAAAAGAAAGAAACAAAGGCTGGTTCCAAATGGAGCATGTTTATTAGCTCAGCTAAAGGTCCAGATCCACAGCCAGGTGTAGAAGCAGTAGTAGAGATGAGCCAGAGACAAGGTACACGGTCAGGCACAGGAAAACGGACGAGCCAACTGGAATCTGGAATCCCTCTTTGTCCCCCGGAGGGAAGTGGGAAAGAGGGACAATACATGAATCGCACTGCACCAAACAGAGGCATGGAGAACCAAATGATAAATAAATGATCAAGAATAGAGGAGAGAAGGAGAGTATAGTAGAAGTAGATGAGAATAGAGCACAGAGCCCCAGTGCACCATAGTTACCCCAGCTTCAATCTTCTAGCAGCCTATTAACAACTTTATTGTTAGTGTTAAATTTAAATAATCTCTCATTACTAGCTAGTCTGACAATAAGCCTGTCCACAGAGGAATGTTTTCAGTCTAACTTTGAATGTAGAAACTGTGTCGGCTTGGTGGCTAAACGCTCTAACTCCAACTGTACTTTTGGTAATTCTAGGAACCACAAGCAGTCCTGCATTTAGTGAGTGAAGTGTTCTGATTGGGTGGTAGGACACTATGAGGTCATTAATATAGGACGGGGCCATTCCATGTAAGGCCTTATAGGTTAACAGGAGGATCTTGAACTTGATTCTGGAATCAACTGGGATCCAGTGAAGTGAAACTAATACAGGAGTGATGTGATCTCTTCTGCTAGTTCCTGCTAACAATCTAGCTGCTGCATTCTGAACTAGCTGGAGACTTCTTAAGGAACTCTTAGGACACGCTGCTAACAAAGAGTTACAGTAATCCAGCCTCGACGTAACAAATGCATGGATGAGTTTTTCAGCATCACTCTTAGAAAGTACATTTCTGATCTTAGCAATATTGTGTTGGTGAAAAAAATGCAGTTCTACACACCTGAGATCTGTGAGCCTCAAATGATAAATCCTGGTCAAATAAAACCCCAAGGTTTCTAACTGTGGAATTGGGGGCTATACTTACACCATCCAGGGAAACTATCTGATCAGACAGAGCATCTCTGAGGTTTTTAGGACCTAGTATAATGACCTCAGTTTTTTCTGGGTTCAAGAGGAGGAATTAATTGTCATCCAGGTCTTGATGTCTCTGATGCAGGCATTCAGTTTCTCTATATGGTCATTCTGGTCAGGTTTAATGGATAAATACAACAGCATATCATCTGCTTAACAGTGAAAATTAATTCATGTGTTTCCTGATTATGTTTCCAAAGGGTAGCATATAAATCATAAACAGGATGGGTCCTAAAACTGAGCCCTGTGGGACTCTGTAGCTAACTCGAGTGCAATGAGAGGACTGTCCATTTACATTAACAAACTGGTACCTATTGGATAAATAGGATTCAAACCACTGGATTTCAATTAACGCTTTGGTGTGCGCCTTTTCTTTTTCTTTTGTTAATTACAGTCAGAAGTTTGAGGCATTTTTAAAAAGTGGACTTTTAAACAGCAACCATAATCTTTCTTTATAATGCCCAGTAGCCACATGTCAGTCAGTACATAAACTCTGTCATCAGAGAATACCGCTTATGAAGTGTAGATTCTACAAAGACTCAATGACATACTCACACATGGGACGGGCACTCAGCAGGATGCTGTGGAACAGAGGAGATGCTTCCTGCAGATGATAAATAAACAAATAAACAGCCTAGTGACATAAATTCCTCATTCTGCTCATCAGAGTAGAAAATTAGAATGGTGCAGCAGCATATTCGACAGAAACGTTGCCATCAGCTACATTGAGTTATGACTCATGTCTCGTGGATTGAGGTCACAGAGTGAGTAAACATCTGCTACATATTTAACAGGCCTGTTCACATCACCCTGATCTGCCATTTTTGCTTTTTTAGTACAAGAGTGCCTCCACTGCAGAGGGAGGCACCCAAACACATGAGTCTACTTGAGTCTGTGTTCCCACCTCTCTGCATCTAATACTCCTGTTTTATGAAAACTTTTTCCAGATTTAAGCTTCCGAATTCCGCAGTATTCTAAAAGCTCATCTGGAAATCAGACCTTTCTATTTATCAACTGCACCTCCCTTCACAGTAATTACAAATTATGATCCCCCGTTCGCCTTTCTTTGATTTTAGCTATCATCTATTCCCCCCTTGTTTAAAATATTCGCTCCCTTTCCTTTATTGATAAAGTCTGGTTCACATCCAATAGATTTCAGCGACCTTTATCCCATCTCCTGCTTATTGATAATTTAAAACAAATTTGTGTAAATATTAGTAAAAGTGTCTGTTCCACTCCCATCTAACCAAAAGCAATTACTTCAGGAACAGTTCTAGTCAGGTTTTTGTTTCCACCACAGCAGAAACTTGTCTTGCACAAAATCACCAACCACCTTATCAATAATATATTAAGCTACATTCACACCACCCTCTCAAACAACTGCTCAAACGACCACTTCCAATTAAAAGTCTATGTAAACATGCGTTAAAGTTTATATATATATTCCGCGATTCCGCATTCAAAGCTCCTGCGTCCATGCAGGTTTCTAAGACCTTTTTCTGGATCTACATACAAAACATACAGCCATTAAACACACGTTGAAAGCTAAACTAAGTTGAACTTTGACCAATCAGGGACTTGGTAGTGATGAATGAATGACGTTTTCTTCAATTTACGGAGGTCCCAACCATTTAAAAAGTGATCATGGAGGAGAAATTAATAATTGTAGTTTGTGCCCAGCTGGAATTTTATGACATAGAGTCTTTCATATCGGAATAGAGCTGTAAAAGAAACGGTTTCTTCTGAGATTCGCACTGAGCCTCTCATACTCGATTCATGTCATAATTTCTGGTTGACAATACAATTCATATTCCATTTTGGTACTTATTTAATGATCCGACCCACTGACCTAAAATGGATCCAGGACATCTTTAGCCAAAACTTCAACCACTGTGAATCAGAGAGAAATACCTGGTCCTGAACAGTGCAGGTGAAGTAAAAAGTTCGGTCAGTTGGGCAGAACGGAAGAAGGCACTCGAATGTTATGCAAAAAATGTTTTGTCCAGTTGAATTTTTTAGAACGTTTCATTTATCATCTGGATGACTAAGAATCTACAAGTGCAGGCAAAGTTTGCATGAGTTTTCCAGTATTGGACTGGAATGATGGACTGATCAGTTTTTGCTGACATTGCATGTGTGTTGTGCGCTGTGATACACTTGATCATTTTTACTTTTAAATAAATAAAGCAACCATGTCTCAATCCAAATGGTAATTTCCAATGTCAATAGAATTGAGTGCTTTCATTTTAAAACAAATTGATAATGGTATGGGTCGATTTGATTAACAACTTGCCTCAGACTGATCGATTTGGTTAAGTTGTGGGACTATAAATCAATTCATTGATACATTTTTTACCATAGATTGTACCCCCTATGCGGTAGGAAAGGAAAAAAAAAGAAATAAACCAGATGCTTTTTTGTGTCTCCTAATCACACCTTCTGTTTAGCTGTTTACATAATTTTGCTGATGACACCCAGGTTTACATTTACAGCAAACCCACTGGCCCCTTGCTGCACTATTCCCTTAGCAAACGTTTACTCCATTCTGGTTCACCTCAAATTGCTTTAAATTAATCAACAATATAGCTAAACTCTACCTTGTAAATACTAGATACATTTCTGTGTTAGTACTGAGTCCTCCTCAGGCCCCCTCCCTCTAGGTCAAGAGTCTGGTTGTCAACCTCGACAGTACTCTATCATTTCAATCCTACATCAATACCTTTACTCTGTCAGCAAATTTCCACCTACGACAATGTCTGTAGCACTCTCTCCCCCTTCACTCAGCCTCAGCCTTGTCACGTCTCATCGATTGCTGCAACTCTCTTCTGGTATTATTTTTATTGACTTGGAGCTGCAGCTGTGGCCGCTGGTCTCCACGATAAGAAATGAGCTTTCCATCAGCACTTTTAAATCCCATACCACATCCTGCCTTCCACTGTGCTTTCATCCAGTGTTCCAGTATTGCTGCATGAGTAATGGCTAGTTTATAAAAGGGATAAAAAAAAAGCTTTTTTTAAGGAGAGTCAAATCATTCATAGCATGATCAAAAAGGTTTTTTACTTAAGCCCTTTGGTCACTGACCGAGTGTTATTGTTTAACTGACATGAGAAAGACAAACAATAAGGCATCAAAGAGAGAGGATGAATATTATAATTTTTCCTATACTTTTGCACAGAAAGTCTGCTGTAACAAAAATTGTTGCTACAAATCTTGTGCGGTTCTTCGACAAGTAAAAATCAAAGAGGCAGCCTTAAAAATCACAATATTATTTATTTTAAAACACCTGTTTGCCAGAAAACGTGTGCACTCCAGGCAGTTTGATCCATTAGAGACACTTTACTGTAAGTACATGTGTCATGTTTTTTTTCAAAAGCAATCAGTTCCACACTTTGTTTTTGGTTTGGGAACATCCTGGCCTAGATGAAAATGCACGGTGATCTATTTCCAAGAGGAACACAGTGTGCTAGACTGAGGATGAGCAGCAGAAATCTCCCAGCAGTCCCAGATTTCCAAGCATGCAGAGTCATGCAGGGAGCCTGGCCTGCTTTAATGACATTCTCAAAAAACAGTGGCCGATAAAGAATTTTTTATGGTTCTGGTTTTGCTGGAAGCAAACCTGTGACAGACTCATATAGTATATTCCAAAATCTGTTTTTTTTCGTACCACAAATGTTGCTTTTATTTATTTTATTCATAACTTTGTAAAGGCAGCAGGACTTTTATACACTGAGTTATACATTTCTCTTTCCAAAAATGTAAAAAAAAAACGAATTTTAGAAAAGTCAATTTCTCAAAGATCACAATTTTGAATCTGATTTCTGTAAGAGACTAAATCAGTTGTCACACTTGCTCACATTTCGTAGTCTTCTTAAGTCCAAGACCTTAGCAGTTAGTTAATGAGCCGTGGCCTGAGGGCGCAACATCAAATGTTTAATCTCATTAGTGTATGATCCAAAGTTTAATTTGACTCCTCCAGATACTTTTCCTTGCACAGCTCATTTGAGACCATAATTTGGACACAGGCCCATTTTTTAATGTAGTGAATGATCATCCTGATGACAGTTTTTTTCTTTAGGCATGTAGAGTCCAGTGAATGTTTAAAGCCAGAATTGGCTTTAAACATTCAAAAAGAATAATCATTTTTTTATGCAGAACTGATGTGAATGTCACACATTAGTTTACAAACTTCAGCATATAAAAAGATACTACAACTGATAAAACAACATAAACTAACACAATAAAAACAGATTAAATATACTGTTTTATTTTTGTTTTATTTATCTGATAGATATCAAAGCAAAGCCTGGAAAAACCTTAAGAGTGTATTCTGACTGGAAAAGTCTATTGGTCCGAGTCTTCTTGATTTGAGTCCTGAACCCTGTGCTTAGTCTGACCAATTTCTGTATCAATGTCCAGTACAACACTTTACTTTGGCACGGTGGAGGCATGCTGCAAGGCAGTTAGTGAGAGGCGACAGCTAAGACAGTATGCTGATTACTGTGTATAGATTGCTGGGAAACCAGTGAAAAGCAATGTGGTTCACATTAAAAGTTGTTTTAACGAGCCTGCATTCATCCAACCACATTTAAATGAGTTGCTGTGTCTCATTGTTGCTCCACGTTTCTCTGCGGCTTATTTTTGCTACCTTCCTAATCCGTTTACGTCCCATAATGCTCGGCTACTGTGGCCGTGTTGGTCCAGTTATTCTGCTCTGAGCACGGAGCTTCTTCAGTGAAGAATTTCAGAGTACACTGAAGCTCACTCCGATCGGAAACTAACTGAGACCACCTCGAAAGATGGGTCAGAGAGCAGTTTCTGTTTCCGGACCAGGGTGCACTTTGGTGTACTCTGACTGAAAATTTGTTCCGGATTACCGGAGGAAACTAACCCTGGTTCACTGTAAGCGAACCACATGTGTCCAATCTAAATATGCCATAATTTAAAAGCATGAATTAACAGGAAGTGAAGTAATTTACATGCTTTCTTAGACATTTTGTTTAAAGTTTAAGCATTTGAATGCAACTGCTCTGCTACCTTTCGCCACTTGGTATAGTGTTTCCTCCCAACATCACGGTTCACCTTTTGCGATCTGCGGATTTTTTCAGTGCGATTTTTCATATATGTATATATATATATATATATATATATATATATATATATATATATATATATATATATATATATATATTTTTTTTTTTTTACAGAGCATTGTGCTCTGTGTCCTGATTGGCTGTATACCTTGTCAATCAATATCTTCCATGCCGTGTCCTCTGTACAAAATGTATTCAGCTCCCAAATCTACATAAGTCTTTGATTGGGATAAGACCTTTGTATTCCTTGTAATACTGGACTTATTTATCTATGAAGATATGAACTTTGAATGTTTAAACAAGAGAGAAAAGTGTTAAAATGTTCATGTTAGTCTGAGAAAATTGGATAAAGTATGTAGTGAGGGGTTTTACAACATCTATAGTTCTACTTTGCAGATTATTTTCGGACACAACCGCCATTATAAACGAAGGAACACGGTATCTGTAAAATGTAAAATCCTCCATCCAAATATCTCCACTTGCCTGCAAGATCATATTGTCTTGAAAGGTCAGGGGGGTTATATGAGAGCTAGTGATTAATCTTAAACATTACTAATAAACTGTATGTCATAAATTGCATGGGAGTTGGCTGTTCATAGCGTCTACATGAGCTCCTCATAGGAGTTTTAGATATTAAGCGTCTGAATCCAGTACTTTTTGTGCATTAATGTCTCTGTGGTGTCTTGGAGTCAGGTCTTCCCAACCTTTCAGAGTATTGTGTTCTACCCAGGAGTTCACTCACTTTGAGCAAATGTTCTTCATTCTTGCAGCAGTTCAGAGCTGGGTTGGATTTTTCAAACATCCTCTGCGATCAGAGGATTTGCTGCTCACCAATCTTTCCACTACTGTGAAAGACTTGGGCTGGAACAAGAAGCTTTCTAAACTGACAAACGTTTTCAACTGATTTGACGATTTGCTTTGTTTACTCTTATGTCAAATATATTTCAACCTTTGCTTTATTTTCAAGCAGTGGTATTTATTTATAAATCTCATTTTGATGCTGTTTTTCTTAAAAAAATGGGTTAATGACTCATCGTCCTGCTCAACAGCTTTCCTCAAAGCTTGATATCATTCTAGATCAGCAGGTGGCTGATACTCCATTATAGACACCGTCTCCTTGTTATTATCCCAAAGAGTTAATTGCATCGTTGTTGAATGCTGCTTATGATTATAACTTTAAAGTTTCATTAGCTTTTTCATATTGATCCATTTTACATTTGATTTTTTAAGTCACTGTTCTGTAACAGTTGGCTGTGTCCTGCTGCTTTTCATCTCTCAGTTCATTGTAAGAATTAAACTAAAACTCAGAGCACTAAAAGGCTCATTAAGGTCTTCATATTTTCGTAGTTCATGGTTGGAGGGAGCTGCTTCTTTCTGGGGGTCCATAGAGCACCACCATGAGTAGTTTTATACTGCGTCTGACTGTAAAAGACTAAATCAGTTGTCACGACGTCAGTCCCTCTGCTCATGTGTTTAGAAGTTTCAAAATCAGAAGCAGTTCTCTCCAACTCCTGGAGTCTGATACATTTCTGTCATTTTGATGGCTACTGAAGCTCATTTGAAGGACTGCTGTTGTTATCTCGTGGACCCTCTTCCCATGAAGCATTAGGATGTAAATCAGGGGTGGGGAACTCCATGTTTCCATGTTTTTCAGACATCATCGCCCTACTTGGTGTAAAACATGCCAAAGCGGTATGCTAGAAAACAAGCAAGAATGTTGCCCTCAGGCCCTACCGCTGCTGTAAAGTGGTAGAATTAACATGATATACAAACGTTGCAGTTGTCTGGCCCAGATAACCATTTTAAGTAAAGTATGCATTCTACCCAAGCACAGCAGTGTGTAGACTGCAAGAACAAAACAATCATCTGCCTGATTATTGTTCTACCTGCAGAACTACAGCTACATCTGTGAAGAGAGAATTATGGATTACAAGTAATAATTCAACCCCTTCACGCCGTATTTAACTGATTTACAATTTACCATTTAATCCAGGCCTCCACTTATTTTTTAGCATCACCTTGAATAGAAAAAGACTCTTAAGATTATCTTTTCATACAACTGGAAATAAAGTCAGGCATGATTTGGTTAATTGTGAAAAAGAAAGACATAAGCCTTGGTTTTGTTGAGCGGTTCGGTCCGGTCCGGCTTAGAATGGTCAGGCAATTCCGGTGAGCGTTTCCACTCAAAGTTAGACCATCACAGCGCATAGGGGGTGAAGCTAACAACAACAACAACAATGGACAGTGGTGCCAGATAGAGTCAGGGTTTACTAGCCCAAAGTCATCTAAAAAAACCCAGGTCCCCCAAAAAATACACCCAAAAAGTTAATCAGGGATTAATTAGTTGTAATTACCAGTAATAATTCCTCCTTTATTTATTAATTTCCATTTTAAATGAAAGTCTAACCTTGACATACTTTTTAATTAAATTGCATCCCCAATTTAATATCTTATTATCATGATTGAAAGTGGAAGTTGTTCCTGCATTTTTAATTTAAGTGAAGTAGAATACAAGCAAAAAGAGCAGCTGGAGTTTTAAAAACCTGTTCTTGTTGTTTTAAATAGCTATTAATAAAACATTCAGAACTAAATCAAACATCACCCAAGATTACTCCACAAACTATTTGGTGTTTTCCTAATTTTGTGCAACACAGTAAAACAGCAAAAATCCTCCCAAAAACGTTGATGGATTCACAAACAAATGATGTTTTTCTTTACCAAAAAAAGCACAGCTGATTTCTCACTTCATGTCTTTTCAGTTCTGCTTTATGTCAGATTTGAACATTAAGTTTGACGAATGTGAAATATATTACCTATTAAATGGAAAGTGAGGACATGTAACAGAAAATGTCAGCAATGTATAAAGCATTACAATATGAGGCACAAATTCAACGCAGTTTACATACGATAGTGCTTGTAATCCTGTGTAGGGTGTTCATGTGCTGCTTCACCTCGCAGCCTGCCCTGTAATTATCCAAAAATATATGCAAAATAGACAGATTTTAGGGAAAATAAGAATTAAAATGATACATATAAACTGCATATATAAACAGATTAGTGATATAATGTATGTTAAGGTCTCGTTTCCTCTGCATCCAGACTCCTGCTAAGGTTAATTGTACACAAGTGATGAAAGTTCTTTCTTTTGATGATATGTTTCTCAAAATATACTTTAGAGTACTGACTTTCTTCTTTTTTAACAAGACATACCAAATCTAAAATGAAAAACTGCCAATCTTAAATTTCCAAATATAGATTTTCAGACACTAATCTGCATTAACGATAACCGTTCTTCTAATGAACTTTAAGAATTTTAAATATACCTAAAAAAGTATTAGCTTAAAATAATTATGTATTTTAAGAATGCTAGCAGTAAGTCACTGACTGCTGTGCTCAAACTCTGTCCTTCTCTCCTTTTTACCTCATACCACACCATTCCCTCTCTGTTTTGTGCCCTCCATCCTTTAACCTCTCCTCTTTTGTGTTCCCTATTTGGCTTTCCATTTTCCAATTGCACACCCTCTTCAAATTGTCTACCCCTCTACACTGCTCATTTTTACGTGTCGTTGCCCACTGTCCATGGTGGTGGCTGACAGTGACTTTACATCCAAAATGAAAAACAGGCAAACGGGCACATCCAGTGGGATGAACATGACCAAGAGCACAAGCATCAGCGGCGACATGTGCAACCTGGAGAAGACGGAGGGCAGTCAGTCGGACACAGCGGTGGGCACGGTAGGCACAGACGAGAAGAAGAGGCGCTCCAGCATTGGTGCCAAAATGCAGGCCATGGTTGGCATGTCGCGCAAGAGCCGGAGCACTTCCCAGCTCAGCCAAGCAGGTAGGGCATCCAGTTAGCATATCATCTCTTGGTGTATTTGTGTTTCTTTCTCCAACAAAGAAAGCATTAATTCTGCTGTTTTAAAGCCCTTTCTCCCTCTTTTTATCCATGAAAGTTTGGGACATCAGGACCTCAAGTTTTAAATATGGTGTTCTCTTTGCAGCTTCTTTCTTTTTTTTCTAGGTGGCAGGTGTCCTAGAGATCTTCGTTCTTTTATTTTTCTACTTTCCTACTTAATTTAATTTTGTTGTTGCTTCTGCCATTTTCTGCCAAAAGCGAAGGATTTTTATTTCTTTTCTGTGCTCAATCGTTTCATTATTCTCTCCTCTGGCTTTTTATGGGTCATATTTTATCATCAAAGCGTCACAGCATCTTCACCAGCTTCTTTCATGAACTCAAACATGACTGAGCATGCAGAGCAGGTTATGTATGTTTTGTTGAGCTACATGTGAGTGTTTCATTTCTGCTGTGAAAAGTCTTTATTACTTTTTTTTCCATCCAAAAGTGTTCTGTATTAAGTTGAAATGCCAGTCTTAGCTTTGTCTAAGTTCCCTCACTACTCACTGCTTAGTGCACTATATGGGATGTTCGCCATTTTGTGGGGTGTCCAAATCTATACATTTAAAAAATCCAGTGCCCTGAAAATTTCCCAGAAGTCACAGCAAAAAACTAGAATGCACAGATGCTCACTAGATTGGTAAATATAGACCACAATGCATTGTGTTATAACAATTTGTCACATCAAAAAATGTGTGTAAATTAGTTGTAATAAATAATCAAGGTTTTAATCCTCAAAACACAGTGGATTCATAAATAGTTGTCATACATTTTTGTATTTATTAGGGATTTACTTCATACATCCTGTTTGCTGTTCATTAAAAAGGATTGTCCCGCACTTTGTAGTCTTTCGTGAGTTAGTGAGAAAGTGAGTTTGGACAAAGCCAGTGTGAATTGAGGTAGCCGGTGGGATGTGTTGATTGACTGATTGGGGCCTGCCTGCTTCAACTGAAGGTCAGGAAGTTTGTCCAGTCCTTTTTTGTGGATGTGAGCACACTTAAAAGGATTCAGCGACTATTCATCTGCTCCTTAGATCTAGATAAGAGGCCCTGTGCACGTGCACAGTGAAGAAGAAATGAGTACGTGTTGACGGTGCACTCACGTGGCATTCTGAAACCCTCTTGCTGTTGCTGTCACATTTACTGGGACAGAGGTAGTGGTTTCTCACTTTTAAAATTGTTGAAGGATATGTAGTTGCTGATTTAGACGACTAAGTTTATCAAAACTAAAAATCTTGGAATAAGTTTTGGAAACAGCTCACGTGTTCAGATTTGACTTTCATGAAGGGTCCCGATTGAACAAACTTGGACGTCCCCCTTTTTTTTTTTTTTTTGTAAATACTGCGGCTGGATCTCCAAACCCCATGAATATTTGATGCAGCTATGCCTGAGTGCATCAGATGAGGTTTTGAGAGCCTGCACATCTGGCTTTCAGTGTCAGAGTCGTGTTTCTGGCTGTGTTCCAACACACTCGCAGACTGCCTTGTGTGTTACTTTGTTGTTGACTGTTCTTTAAACCTCATCTTGCACTTAAAAGGGATGGCTGCCTATTTTCTGTCAGCACAGTGTGTGCATTGCCAAGTGGCTGTGGCAGGCAGCAGCTCAGCTTTGACACACTCCTGTATCTAATGGACATGCTTCTAGGTGATTATCACGAGTGATGTGTACACGGCTAGCAGCTTTGGTTAAAACTACTGTTTATTTTGCTCAGTTGTTAACTGTGCACACTACAGTCCTCTCAAACATGCACAACAGGTCACATTTCCTGTTTTCACAAAAAAAAATAAAAAATATCTTAAAAATAGCTTTTAAGAAATGTCATATTTTATAGATAACGTGTTCTACTTTAAATATGCGATCCCTGTGTACTAAGTCAGGCTCAGTAACCTGCAGTCACCTGCAATGAAGCACTTTCCTTCCTAGCCAGAGCAAATCTTATTATTCATGTAGACTGTCTGTGAAGAAAAAATTTACATCTGTCGTTTCTTACCAACAGAAGAAGCCTGAAATTGATGATTTGGCCTTTAAGTTGAACACAGATAATTTCAGCAAAAACAAGAATATTTAAATCCACACATAAAACATCATCACAGCCAAACCTGGAGGTGTTAACAGGCCTCATTAAACAGTTTAGGCATGCCATTTGTTACTCAAGTGTCATTTATGTATCTGCTTAATTTGTGTTTTAGTGCAGGGGTCTGCAACCTTCAACACTCGAGGAGTCAATCAGGTCGATTTCTCACCGATAACAACCCAGGAGGAGCTACAAAGTCAGACTTCACCTTTTAGAAAAATAAGACAGTGATTTGCATTCGTGCTATTTTTATTATCAGGAGAAAATTCAAACTTCGAGGCTGCACCGGAAGGGTTATTAGAGCTTTATGGGTACTGTGGTCAAGAGCCTCCCTGTGATGTACTGCACTTCAACTGTTTGTGAATGAGTGGAAAACAATTAGGCTTGTCTGACTGTTTTGTTGTGCTTGATGTGCCTCATAGTC
This sequence comes from Oryzias curvinotus, assembly GCA_023969325.1. Classification (NCBI taxonomy): domain Eukaryota; kingdom Metazoa; phylum Chordata; class Actinopteri; order Beloniformes; family Adrianichthyidae; genus Oryzias; species Oryzias curvinotus. The sequence continues at coordinate 26,140,680 of CM043721.1, forward strand.
TGAGAAATACATTTCATTTTAAAACAAAAAAAAATGAAATTTTCTTAAACCAGAGAGCCTCAAAGGCTCCGGAGCTTCAGGTTGCTGACCCCTACCCAGTGGATGAAGCTGAACTACATCCATACCAAAAAGCTATGTGAAAGCTGTGTGATTTAACAGTCTTTGTTTAAGCAAAATAAGCTCATAAATTGCTTTTATATAAGTTGTCTTTATACAAAGCACCTAGCTCAGTACTAATCATCTGCTCACGACTTAATATCCATTTTACACTAATTTTGCTTTTGTTTTTTGAGTTTAGCATTTTTATAATGCTGTCATGACAGTGATCATTTCTTCAAACACATGGAAAGAGGTTTTGCTTCATCATCATGTGACATATTCATCCTTTATCATAAAATATTCACAGAGATACAAAATATCAGAATATCTTTATTATTAGCCATTTAAATGGACTTAAGCAAATTTGTTGGGAAGACAGCTGCTTCCCTCTAGGGCAGGGGTCGGCAACCGGCGGCTCTTTCCTCCCTGAGCTGCGGCTCTCTGTGGTTTAGTAGAATAACCATCATGTTCTTAGATTGTCGTGGAGCCTTTAACACCATCTGGTAGTGCGGACGGGCAGGAGGAAGAGAGCAGCGTGAACAGGGCACGTGGAGGGGGCGTGTCTGCAGCTGTGAACCCCAACCAGTCTGTTATGGGATGGAAAGTTCTTCTAAAAAGACAGTCAGTGGGCACATGAGCACTCCCCCCCCCAAAAAAACCAAACATTTCCGCATTAAATTAATTACATTTGCGTTTGGACGCCCCTGCTATCCTGTCCACTGTCTGCCATGATGGTCGTTTGTTGCGCTGTCTGTGTAGAACATGCTGGAGGGGGGGGAGGGGGTGTACACGCAGGGGAAAACAGCTGCAGAGGACATGAACAGGTAGAGAGGCGGGGGCGGGGCTTAGACTCACCGCTTATGATTCCAGACTCGCAGCAAACTAACAGCTGCTTACTAATAAAAAATAGAGTCATCCATAAAATTAATATAATTTATTGGGTTTACTGGATTTAAAGAAATAAAAATAGAAAGGAGTCTGCATCAAAGTGAATTTGTTTCCATCATCTCACTCATCTTAACTCTGGGTGTTTGACAAACAGAAAGTCTATTCAAGGTTGTGGAAAATGGGAAAAAGACCAAAGGAAACATCATGCTCACAAAGAATTACAATAAATAATTAAATAAATATCCTGACAGCGTTTTGAATCAATATAAGTATCGCCAAATGAACTTATCGCCAAAAGGATTTTTTCTAACACCTGTAGTGTTGCGGCTCCTTGTGCTTTCATTTCTGTGGGAAACTGATCCAATTGGCTCTTTGAGTGGTAAAGGTTGCCGATCCCTGCTCTGGGGCAATTATTGCGATTTTCTAAGTATCTTTATAGCTTCAGCACAGTTTTTCTTTCTTGCTCTCATTTCAGTAAACATCTCTAAAATGCTGCTCTACTGCCCTTTATTCCCTTTTCAGGATTAAAAATGATGGCAAAAATTCCTTATTTCTATCTTTTTTAGCATAACAAGGAGATTAATTGTGTTTTGAATTTTGGCCATAATTTCCAGGTCCAAAACCTGATAATGTGCCAGACAGTCAACAGTGAACCTAAAAACTTCACCTTTGATTTTTGAGAGTATGAAGATATCAGAGGAGGAAACAACTGAAAAATGGGCTTTTATGAATCAAAACAGGTGGATTTATTTGATTTGAGTTGATTTTTAAAGAAGAAATGCTTTGGTGTATTTTTTTTTCATAATTTATCCTTTATGCTTATTTTTTATTGTATATTTAAGGATTTTGGAGCTATAATTGCTTTTCTTCCTAATAAAAGGTTTGAGTTAGTTTTCAAACCTGTCATTTTCTGATGCTGGTAAACAGAAGTGCATCCATTGTGTCATACAAATGAGGCTGTTTTAAATGAAATGTTCAGCAGTTTCAATGGGTGTTTTCTTGAAAGTTAGTGTTTACTTGGAGGAACATTTTTACACATTGAAATTAAAATGACACAATGTTCCCTCAACCTCTTCATGATGTCAGACGATCTGATGATGAATACTTTTGAAATATGTTCTTTTGACAATTTTATGGAGCAAAATAGCTCAACTTTCAGCTTTTAGCTAAAGGGATATGTCATTTGTGTTCAGTTTGGTGCCTGTAAGCAGAGTAAATGCTGGATGAAGTTATCCATGGTTCCCCTCTGAAGCTGCAGCCAACACACTGCTCCTAAAATGATGCATGAAACAGCACAGCAGCACATGACCAGCACAGGCAGGAAGGACCAGCAGCCGCAAAAAAGTATTCCTTCCCTTTGTGACATGTTTAAGTTTCCCAAAAGCGCGGACCTGCAGAGGATCACATTAAGCATCAGAAAGCAGAATAGAGAATGTTTTATTGATGTGACATATTTTTTATGTTTATTGTTTTTGACAATCCAAATGTCGCTGCAGACCTAATTTGAGATCTGCCTAATAGATCAACAGAAGGGTGTTTTATTATGCACAAATGGGTAGTTTTCCATTGTCTAATGTACTTGCTACGAGGGATTTTATGCTTTGCATCTTGGGAAGGTCAAACTCTGCTCATTACAACAGTATTGTTGCCTTTTTTAAGAAAGAAGTGTAACTATTCCAACTGATGATTTGCATGAAAGAGACATCCCCACCTAGAGCTACAGCTCGCAGGATGTTTTCTCTTTTTCAATTCATGCTGTAAACCCAGTAGATTATCTAAAAATTCCTGTAAATCCACAGCTCCTCCACTAAATTAGTTTCTTTGTTGGTATATATTTTTTTGACTTATTGGATGCTGGTATTTCAGTTCAGCAGTCCTCTTTATCTTAGCCGTATGTGTTATAATCAAACTTGTACATTTCCAAGGAAAGCCAAACAGGTTAGAGAACCTGTTAGTTGTTGGAACAAACCCAATGAGGTGACTCTAGAACTGACAGTATGACAATCAAACAGCTAAGCCCCATGGTTATTTTTGCTGTCATTTCCCACTAGAGGGCTGCATGGAGGCGCAGTGGTTAGTGCTTTTGCGGTTCAAATCCCGGCTGGATCCTTTCTGTGTGGAGTTTGCATGTTCTCCCAGTGCATGCATGGGTTTTCTCCAGCCAATCCAGCATAATCCCACAGTCCAAAGACATGCTTCATGGGTTAATTGCTGTCTCTAAATTGTCCTCTAAGTGTGTATGTGTGAGTATGTGCCCTGCAACAGACTGGTGACCTGTCCGAGGTGTACCCCACTATTTGCCCAGTAGTAGCCAGGACAGCCTCCTGCAATAGCAGGTACAGAAAATGGATGGATGGATTTCCCATGAAACTGAAAGTGGACTGACTTATGTGAGTACCAAGCCCCCTAGTGGTTACCTGGTGAAGTGCATGGGCTCCAGGTAGTTAAGCTTTCAAACCAGCCTCAAAGAGGAAGGGAAAGTAACCAATTGACACACCAACTAACAGCATGTTGATAAAAAAATAAAAATATAGAGCTTCTTCTCCATCCTGATATCCAGATTGGACATCCGGTGGACAACATACATCTGTTTCTTATAAGTAACTATGTTTACATTGAAGTTACATCATGGTTTTGATTATTTGTAAACTAATATAGTGTTTTAAGTGGATTATGGAGTCATGGCACCTGTTGTTATCTATTTCTTTGAATACAATACTACATTTGCCATCACTCTCATCATCTGGGTTTGTCCGTGCTTCTTTTCTTTAATTCTTCTCCTTCTATGCTGTCTTTTTTTGTCACAATAATTCTCAGGATGTTTTCATTAATCGGCCTAACAGCCCAGAAGAGTCGTCTCTGCAATGACCTGAATACATGTTGATGCAATTATAATAGAGAGCTGCTTCCCTAATCCTGTGGATTCATATTTGCTTCATCAGAGGGCCTATATCATGCTAAATCTACTTTTTTGTTGTTTTTTAAGTGGATTATAATAATTATTACACACAGAAAACAAATCCAAAGCATTTCTGGATCTGTTCACTCATTTCTGCATTTCTGAGTATTCCTCTAAAAATCTGTGCTCTGAGCACCAGCTCCTCCCAATCCACTAAAACAAGCAGATTCTCATATTCATACGTATGAAAGTGAGAACAGCCCCTTCCAGGTAGAGTCTGCACTGCAGCTCCACCCCCAGGCGAACACACACACCCACTTTCTCCATGGAGCTGGAGCAAAAAACGGTTTCTATCATATGAACAATATGTACATCCGTCTTTGCAAAAGTTCAGATGTTGTTTGTTTTCGTGGGCGAAACACAGAAACGCTGCTGAGGCCGACTCTAGGATGATGTCATGAAATGGGCGGCGGCCACAAGGAGAGAAAGGCGGAGCCTCAGAGATCAAGCGGCAGTGACTCAGGCGGTTAAGCAGGTCGGCCAATGTCGGCCAATCGGAGCCAATCGCTCCCCCCCAGTCAACTGTCCTTGTGTCCTTGGGGCAAGACACTTCCCCCCTCCCTGCCTCCAGTGTGGCTCCACTGGTGTGTGAATGTGTATGAATGTCCCGGTGATGGTCACAGGGCCGTAGGCCTAAACTGGCAGCCACCGAGAATGAAGGAGGAGTAAACGAATAATGGACACATTGTAAGCACTTTGAGCATTTGGAAAAGCGCAGATAAATTAAATCCATTATTATTATTATTTTTATTATTATTATTATTTACTTCCGGCTAGAAAAACGAGATAGGAAAATAACTAATATTTCATTAAAAAATCCTTCTTTAATGTGACAAAGGTAATCCTATTTATGGATAGAGTTTACTCTGAGAGGCTTAAGAATAACATGATATAGGTCCTTGATAATGAATGTTTTTGTCAAAAAAAAAGTTTTTTTGTTTTTGGAAGCAAATAACTAAACATTTGGATACATCTTCTATATTTTGGTTGTTCAGAAGCTGCTGAATGCTTGTGTTCTCAATAGTCTCCTGGGTCTAAAGCTGATGCTTAGTCACACTTCCTGCTACACTGGTGTCATAGCTCCATATATATTTTCCTCTTGTCTGCACAGAAACTAAACTGGACTTCCGCTTTGCAATCTTAGACTAAAAGAGGGGCTTAACCCACAGAGGGATTTCCCTTCTCTAATTGGGAGATATTTTGGTGTGGACAGCACACATCTGAAGCGGTCGGTCTAAGAGGAAGTTGAACATATGCTCTGGAAAAAAAATATATGTGACAGAACTGGTCAGTGAGTATGTGAGTGATGTTCCTGCTCACCCCAAAAACCGACGTTTCCTCTTTCAGTGTGAGAAATACTCACGTTCTAATGACATGTTCATTTAAAAGATGACAGGTGGAAAAAAACATCTGAAACAGCCTGGTCTGAATCTCTGTTGTTGTGTTTTTTTTTAAGTCTTGGCTCCATCCACATTCCCTCTGACTCCTTCCTAACTTATTGTAATTCTAGTTGAAATGATGATAGTGCTGCTAAGGGGAAGAGTGTCCACTACTGTAGTTTATCATGTCATACATCTGGTGTACTTCATCTCAGTGTTTTTATTTTTTGTATTTTTTATTTTTGGACTGGTGGATGCTGGGAAGAGGAGGGTTCTTTATTACTTAACACCATCAGGGTCAAATAATAATAACAGGTTCAAAGCAAAGGCAACTCAAATAAAAAATAACAGAAAGATATCTACTGTAACAGAAATCTGTCACTGAGGAGTACTTTGAATTTAAAGGAGACAGACCAGTTTGGGAGAAAGTGGTTTGTGTGGATTACTGACCTCCTCTGCTAATGCTGCGGTCAAACATGTAACTGCCACCACACCATGGCGAGGATTGACAGAATCTTCAAGATCTTATGCGGCTGCCCATTTTTTTTAAAGCTGTTGGCATTGACAGGAATGTAGACGGCGGCAGTCCGGCGGCCGTCAGTCAGGTAGAGAAACAAAGAGCTGGACGGCCACAAGATGGTGGCAGCCGGATAGCTGGCGGGCAGCAGCTCCGATTGGACGATGTAAATGTCTCTGGATGGCAGCTGTCAGGTGCCACAGACACCCAGATGCCCAGTGACCCGGGGTATTAAAATAGCGGGCCATTCTGCATCACTGGTCATTCAGAAACTTCGATTCCTCTTCGCCCTTCTTGTGCATGTATGCTGTTCTTCTATGAGTAGTGCAGAAAGCACAATGTTCTGTCTTCTTCATATTTTCTTAGCATCAACTGCGATCGGTCCATACACAGGTCTTGAAATCGCTGTGTATCAACGCCATGATGAGTTTTGTGCATCATCATTTGGTGGCCGGGATGGCCAGATTGACGTCCGGTCATCCCTGGACCTCCGGCCCATATCAACAGCCCTTGTCGAGTGCCCACGCTGCTACCGTAGGATTTCATACAATTGGATGGTGGGAGTGGGGCTGCACCACGGGGGCAAGAGGGTGGCCCAAAAGGGAGGCGGGGGGGGCAGTCATAAATCGATCAAAGGATTTTCTGAACCTTGGAGAACCTCCTTTCAGGTAATTTCTGCGCTGCTGTCTTCCTGCCACCAGCCTGTCACTGCCACTGTGTGTGACCTCCGAATGTGCCCTGACCGCCTCTGACCGATGTCAAAAAATCGTCCAGACGGGGTGTAACGATAACTTTTTCTTAAAGCCGCAGCTGTCGTCACGCGGCGTGTAAAAGGGCGACTGCCGCCTCCAGATTACACCTACCTGAATTTGCTGAAAAACCTGCATTTAGGTCACTGCACTGTGGCATTGTGGGAAATGTGACTGTAGTCTAGCAAACACCACTCATGTTGATGAAGTAAAACCTTTTTTTCTTTAAATAGTGATAAACAACCTACCGGTACACTAAATACTATGTTAATTAGAGAAAATTACTCCACAGATTTTCTATATTTTGGTTCCTTTTGTAGGGGTAGACTAAGCTTAAAGCATCTTTTCCATTCATTCATCGTTTTTTATTTGCTAACATCTCAAAACATCACTACATGGAACAAATGCTTTATTTAGGGCTGAATGCCTCATGGTTGGTGTGTTTCTAACTTCACAGATATTTAAACGAGGGTTCACTTTTGCTAAAGACCCCGTCTGATAAAACTTGTTTTTTTAACATGTTCTTGTGGTATTTTTCTGATGATGGAGGACATGTATAAAGACAATTAATTTTAGAAAATAGCATTTCCAAGTATTTCTTTTATTTAAATCATTGCAAAAAAGAGCAGATGAAAAAATGCATTTTAAAAAAGAGTGTATTCATGATGTAGAAAATATGCTGGGCAAGTCACAAGCTCCCTGTCCTTAGCTCGCAGCAACAGTGAGGGGAAGAAGCCCGGGGTTGCTCTGCGCCAACAGTCCCGCCTACAACTAAGAAGTGAATTTCTAATGAACTACTACTGCTCTGCAGAAACTAGGTTTTCTCAGACAGAAAACTACTTTGACGGCTACAGTAAAAGTAAAAACGGTGATGTACAACATGTACTGATCCAAAAAAAAACATTTCATTTCCAGTCTGGTGCAATCTATGAAGCAGGAAATGCTTAAGAATGACGCTCAGGCTTGGTAATCAACAGAAACCAGGTGAACAGACTAAAGAAGTCAAGAGACTTAATCACACATGCACATCTGTAAAGCTTTTTTTCTGCTGTGTGAATCATGAAATGTTTCAGAATGTATTTTCTTCACATTCATTGCGTCTCCATCTTGTGAGGCTGTACAACTAATGAGTGATGAAGAAGTGAGTAAGACTCGTTTCCCTGTAGGCTGCAGCAGAGCAAGACAATTTGTGAATGGCCTCCACAAAGGAGGAATTTCCAAAATACCTCGAAGGGTTTGTGAGGGTTCTCAATGTCCTTTCATGATTCCAGGCTCTAGATCTCAGAATTCTGAAAATGTTTAAACAATTCTTGTGACGTGTCTCATCTGATTTCATTATTTCAAGCATTAACTTTAGTCAATACAATAAAAATTGAAAAAAAAAATACAATTACAAGAACAAACTTGTAGAATTATGTGTAAAAGATTTAAGTTATAAATTGAGAGTTTACAAGATTAAAGTCATACATTTATGAAGCAAAAGGCTGTTTACTTAGTGAATAAAAACAACAGCAAAAAAATAACCAAATTGGTGGTTGAGGTCGTGGTTTTTCTGGCATTGGTTTCTTTAATAAGGAAATACTAATTCTTTTATAGAGTCTTATTGTAAATACAGGGACATTGAAAAGAATTTGAAGAAAGCTGGGCCTCTTCAGAAGAAGACTGTTGACCTGCAAAAGGGATTTCAGATGTGCGCGTTTTTTAAGCCATATTACTGCATTATTGCACGTGGATTCCTAAGCTGAAGCCTTATGGCATCACCATAAATGGCAACATTGATGACTTAGTTGGCATGTAATGTGGATAGAGGCTTCACAACCAAATATACTTTGGAAAAAGCATGTCTTTTTCCTTTCAAAATCACAACTTTTTTCTCATAATTTTATTACTTTAGTCCTATAGAATTATGACTTTTTTTTACGGATTTACAATGACTTTTATTTTGTAATTTTTAGGTTTTTCTCTCTCATAATATTACGACCTTTTTGTCATAATTTTACGACTTTATTCTTGCAAATTTATAAATATATATATATTTATTTATTGTGATCCTAAAACTCCGTCCGACAGTCGACCTTTTGCCTGATTCGGTCACAAAGCTGTTTCCTGCAGTAAATCCCTTCAAATTTGAGTTAAGTGCCCCAAGAAACTGAACGTCCAGGCTGCAGGACTGGTCCCCATCATTGAGGCAGCAGAGAATGTAAACTCAGAGAAGAGCGTGTGTGTCTGACTACTTCAGTGCATATACTCATATGTGTGCGCTAAAGTACTCATATGTGTGCTGCATGAATCAGTAAATGGGATTCTCAAGGTTGGAGCCTTTGGTTTGGATGTGTTTACAGTTAAAGAGCCAGAAGCGCTGTCTGATGTTCAGTCTGCCTGGACCACATCCATCAGGAAAACTTTCTCACCTTTGAGTCCGGCCGCCTGCTAGGCAGAGCTCTCACGTGACTTCTGGGATATGGGGTTCTGTTGATGTTTACGCAGAATCACTGAGACGTTTGACATTCTTGTGTTCGAGGTGCTTGTGATTTTCAGTATTTGTCATAGAGTTGTGAAGAAACCCAGCTTCAGCTCTTGCCATAGATGTAGTAAACAGTCTGAGGAGTTCCCGTTGCAAACCACTTACCACATCTTAACATGTCTTCTGCATTTTCCCAACACGATAAACCCACCAGTTTAAAATGTGTTGACTGCACAGAGATTATCGCCAAACTCTCTTCCTTTGTTGCGTTTAGCAACACGTGTGAACTTTACAAAGGTGTCTATAAACACAACTTTATTAAAGCTTCATTTTCTTTTTGGTGACATGCAGAGAGTTAAAGATGTGCTCTTTTGTAGTGGTTAGATGTGTGAAAATAGGCTCTGTCAAAGGACTGAAAGCTGAAATTACTGCCACGTGCTGTTTTCTTAGAAAAAAGCGACACGTGCAGGTTGGCACGAGCCGTGGCTTTGGCAGAGGAGAGATCTACTGCCTTGGTTATTCTCTTCTGGTTATTCTCTCACTTGTTTTTTACTTCCATCCTCTTTGAAGACATTTATAGGAGGAAGAGTGTAAGTGTCCTGTCTTCTGCCAAAGTCGTGTTATCTACTATTTAAATGTTTTCTGGCCTTTTTTAACCCAAAAAAGTGTGGTCTGTGATCTGGTTGACAAAGCAGGAACTTAAAGATACAAAAAAAAAAAACCTTTGTGTAGTGTTCAGATCAACCTAGTTATTATCTTACTTCTGCACCGAAATAGACTAAATCCTTAGAGTCTCCAGTCAGCTGCTTTTTGATGTTAGCTTCACTTTGGAAACAGGTGAAAAAGCCAGACCATGACCTGTTCTCAAAAACCGGGAGAAGAGAAATGAGCTGTTTGAATCCAAAGGTTTTTATTTTATGTTTAGCACCAGTTTATTTCTGTGACAGAGCTCTGTTGTTTCCCTTTTTACCTCAAAGTGAGTCACGTCTGTGAATCAATGCACTGAGAAAGACTAAGATAAATGTTGATGCCTGTAGCTTTATCTAAAAGGAGAACATGTTCTTTTCTTCTGACTTCACACGGCCTGAAAATGCTTCATCCATCAATTAAACAAGAGAATGATGATCTTTAATGCCCCTCCTCTTCATCAAATCAAGACACATCTTTAGCATTTCTGTTAGCACATAAGCAGGTGGAGGGTAGTGGTGGGTAAGTTTTATCGACTTTATATGAGACCTGGACTGAGTGGCCCCCACCCCTTGACGCAGACCGATTTTCAGACCAGTCACTGCTCACTGACGATTTCTGGTTCCAACATGGCAGCATCAGTACCGTGAAGGACAGTTGTTACTGAATTGACTTCATTTGGTTGAAGTCGGAAGTAACATTTTTTTTGGGGGTCGTCAGACTCAATCAGTCCAGTTCTCATATACAGTCAGTGGTAAGTGCACATAAACCTTGTCTTTGACGTTAGCATATGGATAAGTCGGTTCGCTGATGCTCTGTATCAGTTCAGGGCGATGGCTGCTGGACGTGTTGCAGTAAAACCAATTCCTTTATTTAAAGAACCACCTGTGATCTGCAACGTAGTTGGCAAACAAAGCTGTGGTTCTACCGTAAAGTACATCAGCAGGCGACTAATAGCTCTGGAAGTTGTTAAGCAGCCAGGAATAATCTTTGATCAGTTCGAAGCGCCTTTTTTTCTGCTTGAGGTAGAACATTGTTTGTCTTTCGCTGAAAACGTAAGCATCTTTTCTGCTGTCCAAAATCATGCATTTTTTATTGTTCTTCTACATGATCAAACGTGACTTGGGGATGCGTGCGTGTTGGTCTCCACGTGACCCGTCACGTGCTGCTGACCTGCACAGGTTGAATCCACTCTGTCCCCTGCTGACTGCATGGACGGCATTCAGCCTCCTGCAACTTTGAACAGTTTGAAGCTGCTCTAAAAGCTGGATGGATGGTTTTGTCTGAACTGACCTAGATGAAATCTGCAAATGGATAGCATGCGGAAAGTGGCTCCTTTGTGAAAATAGGTTGCAGTGTTTCCCGGTGGGAACTTTTGTCTCAGTAACACTGCAGGGAGCAGGGCAGCTATATTTAAGCTGGTACAGTGATTGTCCTGTCCTGTGCCTATTCTGCCAGATAAATGCTTACACAAAGGCACCACTCTGGTTGTGTGTTAGGACGGCAACGTTTTACTAGAATCTTTCAGTGTATATCACAGCAGTTTCTTTTTAGTTTATAACTACACATTTGATTTATGTCTTACGTTCACACAAATAGATTTATTAGGATTTGGGAGACCACCGGTGGGAGGGATTTTTCTCTTGTGCTTGGCTGTGTTTAGCAGAAGTGTCTGCACATTATTAAAAGGGAGAGCTCCCCACAAATTCAGAGAGTGGCCCGTATTGTTTAAACCTGCACGTTGGAAGCTGGCTTTCCTTGCAGACCAGCATGGATGTCATAAATACTGCAGATAAATTATGGATAGTTTGTATGAATCTACATGAGACCATTGAATTCCTTCCAACACGGTCCAGCTGTGATTGCTGTAACAGGGGGTAAAAAAAGGGAAGAGCAGATTTTTCACGTGAACGCCGGGTGTCTGCTGCGTGGCTCCATCCTGAGGAGATGAGGAGCTGGACTGTTGACAGAGCTAATGACAGCTTGTTTTCACTGGCCTTTTGTGGACAAGACAGAGAGAGGTGGTGGATCAGAGGATGGGGTGGGGGGGCATAACAGTAAAGAGAAGTTCAGAACAAACAGAAATGATGACAGTGGGAAAAGAGAAGGCAGGAGATCTTAAAAAAAAAAAAACTGGAAGGAGCAGAGTGGGGAGGGGGTTCAGTATCTCCGGGTAGAGCTTGTTCACCCGCAGAGCAAGCAGAGGTACGCTGGAGCAGCCCAGCCCTCTGATTGGTGAAGCGCAACACAGCCCGCTCCCCTCCCCCCCAGAAGAAAGAGGTGCAGCAGGAGCGTCAGACTCAGACGGCGCAAGGCTCCGACACTGAGGCAGTATTTTGCAGAAGCTCTGCCTGAGATGCTCTGCCAGAGAGCGACTAGATTATTGAGCTTTTTGCAGCGCAGCAGCATCTTCTGCTGAGACGCTCAGGCATCCGCCACATAATTGAATTGAAATCATCCATCAGCTGAGGAGACGTGCCGCGAACTGAATTAACTGCATTGAGGTGGACGGCTGCTGGTCATCATGGGCAGACAGGGCCACGACACGGCGCCCGGGATGCGCATCCAATGCTCCCAGAGCAAGATGAGCCTGTCCGCATCGTTTGAAGCGCTGGCTGTCTACTTCCCCTGCATGAACTCCTTTGATGAGGATGATGGAGGTAAGATGACAGGCGGGGAAATGTCACATCAGCTGCTACTGCTGCTGCTTGGAGGGGGTTGAGAGTGAGAGGGGGGGGGGAGCAGAGCTTCCAGTGAGTGATGGCACTAAATGAGGACCTGAGGACCTTTGGGATGATTCACAGGTATTGATTTTGGAAAGAACTGCTGCAGGATGAAGGATGGGATGAGTAAAACTAGGGGACGGTGGAGCTGTTGGTGTTTAGACATTTGGCTCGTACGATGAAGGCCACCAAGAAACATTCTGCTTTATTGATGCACCAAAGATGCTGGATGGGTAATAAGGCTCCTTTCAGGTCAGTTTTAACACTGTTTCTGTGAATGATTTCAAATCTGTGGATGAAAACCAAGAACTTAGCAAGTAGCATGAATTATTCTTTGGTTTAAAGTGGGTGACAGCTTAGTCAGCTGTGACCGTCAGGTTTTAGAATCCCCAGTTTGTTTTTACACAAGTCTGTTGTGCTTTTTCTATATTCCTTTAAATGAAAAAGCATCCCTCTACTGTCATTTTGCCACAGTTTGTAATATGGTTGGTGATTAAAATGAGAGTCAAGAATTTAAATCAACAGAACAAACTTTGGCATGTGCTTCGCAAAAGAGATCATCTTTTCACATGTAGTTGCTTTGAAACAGTGAGTTCTAATGTTCATTGAGACGGTCTGAATGCTCTGGTTGGCGGAGCAGGTCTGCTGCAGACGTCAGCAACGACCTCAGTGGCTGCGTTTGCTTTTGTGATGTTATAAAGCAGGAAGAGGAGGTGGAGGCCAACATAATAACTGAGATTTTTCAAGGCTGCAATGCTTCATGGCTGTCTCCCGCATGCTTGCGTGTAAGAGCACACACTCAGAAGAACAGGGTTTATAAATACGTTAGGAATGCACAAGTCCAGACCCACATCCGCCTCCAAAATGGGCACATTAGGTGAAGAAAATGGCTTAAGATCCATGGAAACCAACTGTTTGTCAACAGTTTTCCCCCTTCAGTGTTCAGTAGAAAAACCGTTATCAAACTGTTATTAGTCTCAGGAAGGAACACGATGCTTTGATCATTTTATCTGATCAGTTATCTGATGGCAGCACAATATGGCAACAGTTTTTCCTCACTTGCCCTTATTGCGTGTTATGCTAATATTTTTGTTGAGCTGCAATTTCCGTTTTGAGAAGATTTAGTCGATGTTTTCCTGCTGCAAGAGCGAGACAGTATCCTGAAGGAATCTAGAATAAACCACTGACCTAACCGTGTTTTAGCCCATTATTTGATTAGCCTTGCAGTGAGTGATGAAGCATTGCCTTGTTACTGTGTGCAGGTATGTAGATATTTGCCACAGGCCCAAACATGTGGCTTTTCAGGCACGCTGGGTGTCGATGAGCAGCAGTAGGGCTAATGGGGGGAGTCAGCTGTCTTCCTGGATAAGTTGGGAAAGAGACCGTGGAGACGATGGGGTGATGTAAGGGGATATGGACCCCCGGAGGCTGACAAACCTCACGACTGAAGACTGTTCTGTTCACTGCGTGCGGATCGTAAACCGTAGCCACAGAAAAGTTGATGTGATCCTCTTTACAATCCTGTCCGTTCATTTACTGGTTAAGAAAGGAAATCAGATTCACTGAAGCATCTTTATGCAATCTCTGATCTGCTGTGTTAGCAAATGAAAATACTGGAAATATCAGGAACTATCCTCACCGCAAACACATGATTCACAATAATGACAAAGTATTTCTTAGGGCACTTGTGGTTCATTTAAACATAATTCACATTTACTTTTAGTGCTGTGGACGTGATGAGTGTGCGCTCCTTTACGCTCCTCCTTTGCGTGTGCAGCCTGATTGTTAGAATTGAGTAAACTAGAGGTTAGTTTGTGTGGACATCCTAAGGCACTGACGCATAACATGCACACCCCATGCGTGCAGCATTTGCACACTGTTAGTAAGGACCCAGTACTTGCACCTTACTAATGACTAGAGCGAGGGCGTCAGAATCCAGTCCTACATGTTTTCCAACTAAACACACCTGATCCAGGTAATCAGTAGTAGATAAGGCAGGACTTCTGAGAAACCAGCAGGATGCCTGTAGTTTGACACCCATGGACTAAAGTGTAGCATCACCCATAAGTGGTGCATGTAACTCATCCTCATGGAATGCATAATCATTATGAAGTTCCTTAAGGTGGCCACAAGAGCCACAAGGGAACTGCAAGACTCATCCTGCAGCCACACTTGTCTACAACCCTCCAAGGGCCCAGAGAACCCAAAAACCTGCAGCACCCATACGGGTCAACTCCTGTACAGGTGCATGTGACTAAGTCTAAACTGTTTAACCTTTGGGGTTGAAATGTTCCAAGCTTGTTTGAAAAAGACAACAGTGAAACACATTCACTCCATGACCCTAGGGGTTGATCCAGTTATTGGTAGTGAACAGCTGGGTTCTGCAGGCCAGAACACCGAGCATTATATGGACCATTAGGAAGCTCTAAATATGTGAACAGATGGGAGTCATTTGAAGTAACTTTTTAAGGGTCCAAGTGTGGTGCACAGGTAAAACCACCAATCTCCAACTGGAGGATCATAAATTTGGTTCCCACCTTGCTTGGCATTGTGTTAAAGTGTCCTTGGGCAAGACGCTGAACCCCAATTGCTCCTGCTGGTTATGGGTTGCTGCCAGTGTTTGGCAGTGGAGCTGCCATCAGTGTATAAATGTGTGTGGGGGGGTGAATGGGACTGTAACTGTAAGGCACTTTGGGTCTTAAAGCAATGTAGAAAAGCCCTATAAAAGTGTACACCATTTACCATTTTCTGTGTGAGAACCCAGAAATGGTTTTAATGTTCTTTTTAAAAGGAATATTAGGCCGGTAAATTCCTCTACTTCTAACTTCTTGCTAATCTTTGTATTAGATACCAGTCCTGATGTCTTGGATTCTTAGCCGTTACTCCTCATGTTTGCTCCTGTCTCACTTTGCACGTTTGACTTCACACAGAAGCGGGAGGTAAGAAGCTGCGCAGCACC
The DNA here is from genome assembly GCA_023969325.1 of Oryzias curvinotus. Lineage (NCBI taxonomy): Eukaryota > Metazoa > Chordata > Actinopteri > Beloniformes > Adrianichthyidae > Oryzias > Oryzias curvinotus. The sequence goes on from CM043721.1 coordinate 26,156,104, forward strand.
ATCCAGAGGAGCACAGAGACGGGGCTCGCGGTGGAGATGAGGAGCAGGATGACTCGGCAGGCCAGCCGGGAGTCCACCGATGGAAGCATGAACAGCTACAGCTCAGAGGGAAAGTAAGGAGATTTGGATTTAATGCTGGTGTCCAAGTCTGAACAGATGCCCCTGAGCTGCAACCTTGACCTTCATAACCAAACATTTTTTCTGCTTCAGCCTCATCTTCCCAGGCGTGAGGCTCTCCTCTGATGCCCAGTTCAGTGACTTCTTGGACGGCCTTGGCCCCGCCCAGCTGGTTGGACGCCAGACACTAGCTACTCCATCTATGGGTAAGAAATTAGCTGTTTTGAGTAATTATAAAATGAGTGTATGCTTTACAGGGGCTGACTTTACTTTGAGGCGGCCGTGGTGCAGAGGTAGGGCGGTCGACTCATGATCGTAAGATTGCAGGTTCGATTTCCGCCTTGCATGCCCATGTGTCGAAGTGTCCTTGGGCAAGACACCTTGCCTCTGGTGGGAGGTTGGCGCCAGTGTTCGGCAGCGGAGCCGCTGCCAGTGTGTGAATATGTGTGTGACTGGGTGAATGGGACTGTGACTGTAAAGCGCTTTGGGCCTTCATAAGAAGGTAGAAAGCGCTATATAACTATACGCCATTTACCATGAAACGTTGCCATGTATATTCAAGGCCTTTTATGCTTTTTTTTGTTTGCTTTGTCAGGAGACATTCAGATTGGTATGGTTGAGAAGAAAGGAGCCCTGGAGGTGGAGATCATTAGAGCGCGCAGTCTTGTGGGAAAACCAGGTTCCAAGGCACTGCCAGGTATTTCAGCTCAGAAAGCAGACTTTTTTAAGACCCACTCTGATCATCTAATGATCTGTTCTAAAAGCGTTACCAGTAGTCTTGTAATAATCATTACGCAGTTTTTAGCCAAAATCCAAAAAACCGGTGTCATTTTTCAGGACATATTTTCTGCAGAGCGGCAGGAGTTTGTTAAAAATTCGCCTCTGAGTTGTGGGCGTGTCCGTTGGCACAGAGCAACCCTACCTCCCCTCCTATTGCTAAAGAGATTTCTGCACACACTCCTGTTAGCTCACAACCCCAACCTAACATTAGCGGTGCAGCAAAAATGGCGAGTGATATCGAAGCCGTACATTTTTGATTCTGATTCCAGTACATGAATCTATTTGTCTGCAAGTGGATGCATAAGAATGGAGCAGAGCAGGACGTTGGTGGCTTGCTGATTGTAGTGTGTGCTCACAACCCAGAAATCCAATTTTAATCTTAATCTTCTTTATATATGTCCTCCATCATCATAAAAATGCCAGAAGAACATGTAAAAACCCCAAAAACACTCTTTTCATCGAAATGGGTCTTTAATGCTTTTGCTCCCTTTGTGAGATCCTAAAACACTGAGTAATTCTCCTCTCTGCTCATTTTAGCACCATATGTTAAGGTCTACCTTTTGGAAAATGGGGTCTGCATAGCCAAAAAGAAAACTAAAGTAGCAAGAAAAACTTTGGATCCTCTTTACCAGCAACAACTGCCCTTTGAGGAAAGTCCGGGAGGGAAGGTTTTGCAGGTAAGAAAACAAAAATGGTAAACGAAAAGTAATTCTCTAAATAAGATCCATTTCTCCCTGAATTTTTCATATTTTAATACATTTTCTCTTCTCCTTTCTGTAGGTTATTGTTTGGGGTGACTATGGGCGTATGGACCATAAATCCTTCATGGGAGCAGTTCAGATACTGTTAGACGAGCTGGACCTGTCCAACATGGTGATTGGCTGGTACAAGCTCTTTCCTCCCTCCTCACTGGTGGACCCAACTCTAGCCCCACTGACAAGAAGAGCTTCCCAATCTTCACTAGATAGCTTCTCTCGATCATAGCAGCGTGTGGACTGACAGCATTGTTGTAGCAGCCAGTGTTGCGATCACAGGTCACGAGCCCCGGTTAAACTGCATGCTTGATGTTGTGTCTTCTGAGCCTGTTTCTCGGGGTGCAAACGTGATCCTGTTTTATGAGCAAAAACGGCGCGCACATTGTGCACGTGGCAAAATGCGTTGCAAGCGCATGGCGGCAGGGAATGCCAGGCGTTGTTGCTATTTGGAGGAAGCTGTGATGAACTCCTTAGCACGAGGAATACATCAGTTCCAGGTCTTCTTCCAATTCGAAGCCATGGGGGGCCACACTGGGAACCACTTAATGGGTTTCACAAAGGCCCTTTTTAAATGAAAAAAAAACATGTCCCTTTGATTTTTTTTATGTTGTTTTCATTCGTATTGTTAATTTATTTTTCTTTGAATGTCAATCTGTCTGTGTCTAAAGGGGATGGTCTTTTTTCTAACCTGATGCTTGGTCATGCCACGCCTACAGACCTCGCTGCGTAACCATGGTGTTGAAGCCCACTCCTTTGGGTGGGGCTTTTTCAACACTCCCTCAAAAACACTCCGGCATCTTCTGCCTTGATGTGTGGATCAACCTGCGCTGATAAATCACGTTATTCAGGAACAATACTGAAGACAACCATCCACCCTCCAGAGATTATTCAGCAACAAGCCAGACCCCATAAAAAATGTACAATCCTTTATTTGTTAATATATTGTATGAAAATAAAATAAGAACTATTTTTTTCTTTTTTAGTTTTTTTGCATGGGCACAAATTTAGCAAATTGAAAAAGATTATTTTCTTGAGGCTGCATATTGCAAAAAAAAAAAAATAAAATAAACAAAAGATAAAGAGAAAAAAACAGATCAGCCACTTTCAAGAATTTATATTATTTTTAAATAAAAGATTTCTCTAGTGCATGGTTTTCAAGGGGAGTGAATGCAACATTGTGTTACAAAAAAAACATTGTTTATTCTTCTTTAGATCATCCGTGAGTCTGTGTTTTACAGACATCCAGATAAGAAAACTTTAAAGAATCTTTTGGAATCATTTCAGAAAAATATGTTTCTGTGACAGAAAACAATAAAGAAGATAAATGTAAATGATTTCTTTCATTATAAAAGGCTCCAACCTTAAATCGATGAACATCATGTGTAAATTGTACGTTTCTCTTCTTCTTCCTTGTCCCAGGGCATTTCTTATCATAGTATTCATTGCTGCCATCGATTGGTCCCTGATATCGTCCAGATTTTAGGACTTTTAGTCACTTTACAGTTCAGGATTGTTTTATTATGTATTTTATTTTGAATTTGACTTATTTTAACAAGCATGTTGAAAGGTATTTTCTGCAACATGTCTTGGGCACACCTTACAGTAACTTCGCATGTTTTGATAAAGAAGATATTTGGAATTTTTGCAGTTTCTTGTACAGTGCATGTCAACTTGATTACTTTTCCCCTCACATTACACCGAGCAGCAAATTAGTTGTTGGCCTTCCTCAGCCAATAATGGAGGTTCAAAAAATAAAACAAAAAACATTCCACCCCGTGCCCCTCCCTCCCAAAGTCATATTTTCTTTCAGGTTTTGGGGGAAAAAAGGGAATAATATTTTCTATACCTACAGGATGTTGGCTACACAGTTGTAACTGCAAGTTTGTTTTATTTCAGTATTGTTGATGAACATGCAAAAACAATTTGTAATGATAACCTAATAATGCAGCAACAAACATGCAAGAGTTGTGTGTTGCTGTTGTTCAATTTTATAGGCAGTCTTGATGACAATGAGCAGAATAAAAGTTCAAATGACGCTGGAGATTGCCACAGAAAACGTTTTTCCTTGTTTTAACGGAAATGAAATTAATTTACTATATTTTTGTTAGTTTTATTTAAAAGCCAAGACCAGTTTATTTTTTATTTCCTATTTTTTGTGATTAAAACAAGCTTCTCATGTTTGAGAAGGGTGAATCTTATAATTGCAGTATGTCTGAATGAAACTGAACCGAGGCATTATTCCATTTCCACATGAGAACAATGCATTTCAATATGGATAAAAGGAAACTTTATCATTCAAGAGAACACAGTATATATTTTAATTCCCACTGTACATACCTTTAGATGTCAGAATTTGAATAAACCAACTACCAGAGGCAGATTTCTAGACTCTTCTGGAACTGGAAAAATGCCTCCTGATGACAAAGACATATGTTATTTATCCCTTTGAATGCCTTTTCATTTTCTCTTTTTGGTGCAATGTGTTAATGCCAAGGCTATGTCTTGGTTAAGTATGGTTGAGTACAGAGATTTATGTAAGTTATTTTTCAAATTAAGAATAAAAAATTGATATTACATTGATGCTAAGCTTCCAGTTGTGATTGAATCTGCAGACACAAAGCAGTGCTGAACACAAGAATAAAGAGCTACAGATAAGCCGCAGGGTGCTGCCTTTTCAGAGGATTTTACTGTGAATTGGACAGATTCCATCAATGACAGGAGTTCAAACTTTAGCCCTTGTGCTATCCTAGGCACTTTACCATTGGGAGTTGGGTCATATAGATTCACTAGACAGAGCTCTGAACCTTTTTTTTTTTCAATTTTTTGTGATCTTCACTGGTTCAATGGATTACATTAAACTTTTCCACCTTTATCCACCTTTGTCATGGTAGGGAGAACATGTCAAAGTAAGGGTGGGGTCATCCAAGATACCACAAAGGTTAACATAGGGAGTGGGGTCATCTAGACCCCATAGGATTGCACGAGGGTAATATGATTTTATGAGCACAAAGGTATTTTTGAGCCAGACCTTGATTCATGACAAGCTATTGAACAATACATCTAAAAAATGAATGAAACTGAGTCATTTGAAGAACAGTAAAGCAGTAAATTGTTTGCAAAAAAATTACAAAAAGGATTTTTTTTTTATTGCAAATCATGTGTCCAAACTTTTGGTCTGTACTGTATATATTAGATTAGATTAGATTAGATAAGATTAGATTACCCAATTACCCAATACCCACCATGGAAGCAACGGTTAGAGGCCAAAATCAAGGCAGCTCAGAGGGATGTGAGCAAAATGACAGAGGCTCAAAGAGGTACAATGAGAAAGCAAGTATTGAAGAGATACAGCCAGATGCCCATACCTGAAGCACTGGAAATTGCCAAACAAAGGCTCCTAGCCTTGAGCAGCTGTCTAAACAGGCTGTTCGCAACGCAACCTGCGAAAGTGTACGCTCAGTGGCAGGGTCAAAACAGCCGATCAGACCCACCAAGGCTAGAAATTGAACAGCACTGGAAAAGTATCTGGGAGAAAGAGACAGCACATAACAACAATGCCCAGTGGCTGATCTCTCTGAGAAAAGAGCTTAGCAATCTCCTTGAACAGAATCCAGTAACCATCACAGTGGCAGACATCCAAGAAAGAGTCTCAGGTATGAAGAACTGGACAGCACCGGGCCCTGACATGATACATGCCTACTGGCTAAAGAAGCTTACCGCACTCCACGAGCGCTTGGCAGCACAAATGAATCAGCTGCCAAGAGATGGGACTCACCCCGAATGGCTAACAGAAGGGCGAACGATCCTGATCCAGAAAGATCTCTCAAAGGGTGCAGTCCCATCCAACTACCGGCCAATAACCTGTCTGTCCACAGCATGGAAGCTCATGTCAGGCATCATTGCATACAAAGATAAATAGACACTTGGATCAATACATGAGCAACGCACAGAAGGGCATTGGTAGAGGCTTCAGAGGAGCCAAACACCAACTCCTGGTGGACAGAACAGTCGCTCACTACTGCAAGTCACGGTACACCAACCTGTGCACAGCCTGGATTGATTACAAGAAAGCCTATGGCTCAGTGCCACACATGTGGATCACTGAATGCTTGGAGCTGTACAAAATCAACAGCAGTCTAAGAGCCTTCATAGGAAGCTCAATGAAGCTGTGGAAAACCACCCTTGAAGCCAATGGGAAGCCACTTGCACAAGTGTCCATCAAATGTGGGATATACCAAGGTGATGCTCTGTCCCCACTGCTGTTCTGCATAGGTCGGAACCCCCTCAGCCAAATAATCAACAAGACTGGCTATGGATACCAACTCAGAAATGGGGCCAACATCAGTCACCTCCTCTACATGGATGACATCAAGCTATATGCTAAGAGCGAACGTGACATTGACTCCCTGATCCACACCACCAGGATCTACAGTACTGACATTGGGATGTCATTCGGGCTCAAGAAATGTAGCCGGATGGTGACAAAGAGAGGCAAGGTAGTCCACACAGGAGGAGTCTCACTCCCAGAAAGAACAATAGCAGACATTGAGGACAGTTAGAAGTACCTTGGAATTCTGCAGGCAAATGTCAACCTGGAGCAGGCAACAAGGAAAGCTGCAACAGCTAAATACCTCCAACGAGTAAGGCAAGTCCTGAGAAGCCAGCTCAATGGCAAGAACAAAACCCAGGAAATAAACAGCTATGAACTGCCAGTTATCAGATACCCTGCAGGAGTAATAAGATGGCCAAAGAAAGAGACACAGACCACGGATGTTAAAACACGAAATCTCCTCATCATGCTTGGAGAGTTCCATCCCAAATCCAGCACCCTGACACTGTATGCTAGCCGCAAGGAAGGAGGCCGAGGACTAGTGAGCGTAGAAGCCACTATCCAGGATGAAACATCCAAGATGCATGAGTACATCAAGCTCAAGGCCCCAACTGACAGTGTGCTCAGTGAATGTCTCAGGCAATAGAGAGCAGAGGATGCAGTGCTGGAGGACATATCCTCATGGGAGGACAAACCCCTGCATGGGATGTACCACCGGACCATAGCTGAAGTGGCTGATATCAAGAAGTCCTACCAATGACCAGAATGGGCTGGCCTACAGGACAGCACTGAAGCACTCATCCTGGCAGCTCAGAAACAAGCCTCGAGCACCAGAGCGATAGAGTCTCAGACCTACCACACTAGACAAGATCCAAGGTGTAGGCTGTGCAAAGAGGCACCTGAAACAATCCAGCACATAACTGCAGGGTGTAAGATGCTGGCAGGTAAAGCATACATGGAGCGCCACAATCAAGTGGCTGGAATAATATACAGGAACATGTGTGCAGAATATGGACTGGAAACCCCAATGTCATTTTGTCAAGATTGATGAATATACATCAGAAACCAAAGAGATAAGTTGTGGTGTCCCACAAGGATCAATTCTGGGCCCGCTGCTATTCAATATTTACATAAATAATATATACAATGTTTCAAAGCTTATGAAACTCATGTTATTTGCTGATTATAAAAATATATTCTACTCTACAGACAATCATAGGGAACTTATCAATGTGGTAAACAAGCCTCGAGCACCAGAGCGATAGAGTCTCAGACCTACCACACTAGACAAGATCCAAGGTGTAGGCTGTGCAAAGAGGCACCTGAAACAATCCAGCACATAACTGCAGGGTGTAAGATGCTGGCAGGTAAAGCATACATGGAGCGCCACAATCAAGTGGCTGGAATAATATACAGGAACATGTGTGCAGAATATGGACTGGAAACCCCAATGTCATTTTGTCAAGATTGATGAATATACATCAGAAACCAAAGAGATAAGTTGTGGTGTCCCACAAGGATCAATTCTGGGCCCGCTGCTATTCAATATTTACGTAAATAATATATACAATGTTTCAAAGCTTATGAAACTCATGTTATTTGCTGATTATAAAAATATATTCTATTCTACAGACAATCATAGGGAACTTATCAATGTGGTAAACACAGAGTTAAACAAAATAAAATTATGGATGGATTACAACAAATTATCTTTGAACCTAGATAAAACCAAAGTGATGTTTTTTGGAAACTATAACGCAAATCAAGAGCTCTCAATTTAAATAAATAATGTCTTAATCGAAAGTGTTACAGAAATCAAATTTTTAGGGGTTTTTATCGATGACAAACTAAGTTGGAAGCCACATATCAGACACATACAAACTAAAGTCTCAAAAAGTATTTTAATCGTAAATAAATCTAAACATATATTAGGATATAACAGTAGATATTTATTGTACTGCTCCTTAATTCCATGCTTCCATATTTCACCTACTGTATAGAAATGCCTCCCTGGGGAGGTATTCCAGGCTTGTCCCACTGGGTGGAGGCCCCGAGAAAGACCCAGCACACGCCAGATAGACTACGGCCGAATCGGAATTGCTTCCCTACCCCATTGGCTTCTCCTTATCCCTACATTTATCCCTCTAAGCAGAAAGATACTACAACTCGATTACGTCATAGTCGCCAGTCCTCTACGTTAGCGTGTAGCTGCCAGGGCTCTGAAAATACATGACATCGGTTTTACAACTTTAAACGGAAATGCTAAAACAAAAGGTCCTCACTTACATTTAAATGTAACCTTCTGTGCTTCAGACCAATAGATGTGAAGAAATGTGTTTCTTCTCTGCGCCACAGCGCGACAAGATCACCTTTCTGGTGGAGGGATAGTCGCTATTGCTCCTCCTAAAAAATAACTTTCGGACACCACCACAGCTTCAAATGGTTTTACAATTGGAGCAAAAGGGAGGAACCAGAGGGGTAGGGAACAATTCTGAGTCAGCCTACAGCACATCTCCTGGTTGGTCTGGGAACTCCTCGAGGTCCCCCCAGAGTGGACGCGCATCTTTGCTTAGACTACTGCCCCCAGGACCCGGTCCCAGGTTAGCAGAAGAAAAAGAATGGATGGATGGATGGATGGATGGATGGATGGATGGATGGATGGATGGATGGAGTAAGGTATATATTTGGATTTCCTACTAAGAGAAGTATTCAAGTGTATCTTATGACTAAAAAATAATTTAAAGTTGCCTTTTACTTGTTAGAAAGTTCATGGTCAGGCTTTGACTTGAAAGGGGTCACGTAATCTTTAAAAAAAAATCAAAAATGTCTGACCTGACAGCTACATGCATGCACTGTGGTTCTGCACGCCTGTCCAGGCTTTCTGACAGCAGGTATGTGCCGATCTATCAGTCTGGCTTAAGGTTTCAATCACGACTTCACCGTCACTTTGCGTGCTTGGTGACATGAGGGCCATCGAGGTAGAAGGAGAATTATTAATTATCATAACTCTTTGTATTGCTAAAAAAACATTTTAATAAATTGGAGAAACAAGAAAAATATAAATATAAGTCAATACAGAAATCTGCTGTCTGATCATATCAGCTTGGAAAAAATGTCAGCACAAAGTTCAAGTAACGTTGAAAGAATTCAGTCTCTCTGGTCTCCCATAGCTAACTCCATGACTTAGAGGGTGGGGGACCTGGTCGTCGCTGCTCCCTGCCTTTCTGCCATGGTGTGGGGTGGGGGTCGGGGCCTTCGCTGCCCGGTGGGGGCTGGTGGGGGTCCCATTTGCCAGGGGGTCGGGTCCAGTGCCTGGGCAGGGCAGGCTGGGGCGCTGCGTGGTCTTCCGGGCTCGGCTGTGGGGGGTGCGTGGAGGGGGGGGTTGAGTGGTGGTCCGGCTTGGGGGGGTGATCTCTTTGCCCGTGCTGGGGGGGGGGGGGGGGGTTGGCAGGGGGGTCCTGCTCGGGGGGGGGTAGGTCCAGCAGCGCTGGATGGGCTGCCCTTCTACACCTGGGGCTGGGATCTACCCTTCCCTAGCTCTGGGACGGGGCGGGGCAACCCTCTTGGGGCCCCCGGTTGCTCTGGGTGTCATCCACTGCGGCTGCGGGGTCTGTGGGGGGTGTGGGGGGGGGCTTGTCGGCCCTGTCTTGTGGGGGGGCTTTCTGGGGGGGGGGGGCACTATGGGTACGGGACCTTGGGGGTTTGACGGGTCGGGGTCTCCGCTGGTGGCCATCGGCGGTTGCCCCGGCCGATTGGCTGCCTTGGTCCCGTCGAGGCCTGACCGGAGCTCTCTCAAGGCCGGCGCCTGGGGGTGGGGGCCTGGGCTTGCTCCGGGGGGGGGCGGCGCTTTCTGACTCCTCTCTCTCTGTGTGGGGCGGGTCGTGCTGGGCCTGGGGCGTCGGCGCCTTGGGGGATGGGGGCCCCCGGAGCTGGGGGACCTGGGCCCTATCCTGGGGGGAGCTGGGGGATGGCTGTTTGACCACCGGGGGACAGTCTACCTGCCATCCCCAATTTACCCCCTTCCTCATATAATCTCATATTAGGGTTAGGGGGTGGGGGGTTTAGCCTGCGATGCACTTTGGGGGGGGCTACTTGGCAGTGGTCCCCATCCCATGGTTGCCGTATGGAATGGGCCAAAACCTCTCTCGGTTTAATTTGCATCTTAGACATGTAGGGCCCTTGGTAGGGGGGGGTGCTTGGACATCACTGCCAGCAAGCAGCAGATGTCCTCCTAGCTCCCTACCCGCTAATTTTAACTACACCTTAGACATTTAGGGCCCCTTGGTGGGGAGGGTGAGAGGACATTACTGTGAGTAATCAGGAGATGTCCCCTCAGTGCCCTACCCACCAATTTTTAATGCAACCCCCTTCCTCAAGATAAACATTCAAACACACACACATGTACACACATTCTGCAAGGAAGGTGGGACCTAGGACTATCTATCCCCTACCCCATCCCTGGTGGGGGGTACTGGGCCCTTGGCAATGGCGGCTGTGTCCCCTGGGAGCAGGATTCCTGGGCCCGGCGGCAATCTCTCTGCGCATGGGGGGGGGGGGGGGGGGTTCCACATTACACATTACACCGGGAGTCGGGGGTGTCCGTATCCCTGTGGGGTGGGTTCGGTTTTTTGCCCCTGAGCGCTGGGCCCCGCCCAATTTCCAACTGTGGCCGAGCCTGGTCGGGCCATGTTTACAACACCCCTCGTGGGCGCGCCCCCTTTCCCCCGGGGTGCCCCCCTCCTGGGTCTGGGACGGCTGGTCCCTGCCTTGCTCCTTCCTGGACCAACCGTGGGCCAGGTGGCTGGCTGCCTGGAGTGCGGAGCGGCCCTCCCTTGGGGGGTCCTGGCTCGTACCTGGGGTTGGGGCAGGATGCCCAGAACTCCTGGCTGGTGATGGGGTGCTCGTCTAGGGCTGTAGGCGCCCTTCTTGGGTGGGGCCCCGCGTTGGGCCCTCCCGCCGCGGCGGGGGGGCTGCTCTCCTGGTTGGGCTGGGACGGCACTCTCTTTCCCCCCATGCCTCCCTGCTCTCTGGCTCTTGGGGCCTCGCAGCGGTCCTGCTGGCCCTTGCCTGGGTGGTGGATGTGGTCGCCCAGGGGGCGGTTGTTTTCTGCCTGGCATTGGGGGGTTCTGGCTGCCGCCGCTGCTGCTGCGGGGGTCTTGGTGTGGGGATGGCTGGGCACTCTCCCTCCTTCTTTTCACATTCCATCATCCATTTAGAAGAACATAAACACTCACCTGAGCACAGGTGTTAGCTCACCTTTACACTAATAGTCTGCATGATTAAATGAAATATTTCACACCAGTTGGCTTGAAGGCATAAGTATGCGTGTGTTAAAAATATCTGTATTGTGTTCATGTTGACATGTGGACATTTTTGCAGCTAACAAGTGTATTTATAACATCTGAGTGTGTGTGTGGACAGGCCCCGCCCTTTGAGATTTGTATTACACTTGAACCTTACCGTAATGATAAACATCCAGTAACTTGTTGCCTTATGCTGCTTCATGGTTTTACCCCCCCCCCTCCCCCCCTATTATGACCCTCCTATCCCCCCTCCTCTCTAACATCCCTCTCTCTTCTTCCCTCCTTTCTTTTTCCGTCTGGTCCAACACCAAAGATTTTCAAATATGATTGAAATGAATAAAGTCTGGCCTCAATTCCAAAAGGGGTTTATTCAGATATACCTCTGGTTTGTCAGAAAATTAATAACCCCTGTTGTTAAAGTAAAATATGTCCAACACAAAAGGCCTTCAGCTCTCATGTGTTTGCACAGCTGTTGGACAGGACAAGTTTTAAAAAAAACAAAAAAATGTCTGATTTGATCTGACCTCAGCATCAACATTAATCTTGAATGGGATTCAAATTCAAACTTCTGAATACTCACATTAAATATTAAAGACTGTCTATTAAAGACTAAATCTCTGAGTTAAAAAAAAATCCATCCCCACTACCAGATACAAACCTGACCACTCTTCACCACTTTAGTTAAGATTCAGCAAAGAAAAAATACACATTTACATATTGAGTATCATGAATTCTTTCTAAGTGACTCTTAAGTCATGTTGTTGTGATGTCATGTGGTTACCCTACAAACTGCACAAAGCCTCATGCCATCTTCTTTTCCTTTTCTCATTATATTTTCAAAATAAAGTTGTTTTTAGGGAAATTATTACATCAATACCACAAATGACAACAATCTCTAAACAGTTTTGGTTATTTGGCTTTGATAAAAGGTTTCATCCTTCCATTCATATTAGAGTGGGAAGTTTTCCTATTTCCTTCTGTTTGTTCTGCTTATGGTCAAAAAATAGGAATGACTGTGAAATGACGTATGACTGAGGTTGGAGGGGGTGGGGGGTTCCTGTTTTTTTAGTATTTAATGAGACGGCACAACGCATGCACTGAAATGAGCTGAACCATGCACAGCTCTTTTTTTTAGAACCGACACATTCTGAAATCTATCTGTCTTTGTGCCTTTCTATTTATTTTTTCCATAGAGGCTCAATTATTCAGGATGCTTCTGTCATGGATGAAGATAAAGCAAAGCTTGGAGGGAGTTGTTTCTCTGTCTGTGGATATCTTCACCAGTGGAAAAAGAGACAGTTACAGAGAAGCTGTTGTCCTCCTCTGTATTTGTGTCTTCTCCAGCGTCTTACCAAGCGCCCTCCTCGGCTTGTATCTCTTCTACACCCTGGACTTTGAATCGGCAGTGGCTGGAGGAGTTGCCAGCTGCTTTGGAGCCCTGCTGACTGTAGCTCTGTTTTTGTCCAAGAGAATCAGGTGTTTGTGGACGCTGTTTGTGATCTCTATGTTCATGAAGAAGAGCCGGAACTTGCTGCTGACTGCTGGGATGAGTATAGTTGTCCTTAATAATATTCGCAACACTCTTCATAACTTAAAAAGTCTGGTCATGAGCATGACTTGTAACCTGAAGGCGAAGAAAGAAGCTATCATTGGTCCATTTGGGAATTACATTGAGATGTTAAAGACTATAGGAAGACTGCTCAAAGGGATTACAGATGTTGGAGTTCTGAATCTGGATTCTAAGCTGAAAGTTTCACCGAGACTTGAATCAGAAAAGTTCAACTTCAGTCTGAGTGAGGCTCAGCAGAAGCTGAACAAGACTGTGAAATATGCTGAGGATCTAATGGAGACCGTCACCTCTGTGACCCACAATATGTTTCCTGCTATCAGCATCCTACTGCTTGTGCTGTTTATAGCCTTACACATGAAGAGGTACTGCAACGACATGAAGTATAAAAACAAGTTCATCAGCAGAAAGTTTGTTCTTTTTGATGAGAAGCAGAAGGCTGAAGGAAAGCCGCATGTTCTACCTCTCACACCAAAGGAGGAGAAGCTGTATACTCACATCCTGTCCATCAGCCCCACGCAAAAGGAGAGGAGAAGGATGATGAAATTTGGAATGCCAATCCTCTCCCACTCTGCAGTCTGGGTCCTCTTTATAGCTGTGGATGCGTTAATGTTCTATTTTGTAGATGTCATAACCAAAAGGGTGTCTGACATAGAACCGTTCCATGTCCCGCTGATCCAGAGTTTCATAGTAAGAGCAGGATTTTTCACCTTTTCTCTGAGACTTTTCTGTTTCATCTCGTTCTGACACTAAACACTCACTCCGTCATGTTTTCAGGGGATTGCAAGCTTACTTGGCATACCGTTTGCTGAGGAGACTCGTGAAGTAGACTTCTCTTTCAGTGTGTCTCTGTTTGAAAAGAAGTGTCTCCCTGAACCCAAGCTGCAGTTGGACAAGTCCATCTACCCGCTGATTGCCATCCTGCTCACCCTTCTCATCATGACTCTGGTTGCAGCCAAAGTGCCCCAGCTAAGACTTGCGATCTGTGAGCGTTTCTTCACCTACGCCGCCGATGAAAGAGTAGAGTATCTGCATCGCAAAATTCTGAGGAAGCGATTTAAAACTAGGCTGGAGGAGGATGACTGCAGCCTCAAGTCACTGATACTTAAGGTTGGTATTTTATTACTTCTAAATAAAATATGATGAATTGTATGACTGAAAATGTTTTAAAGGTGTTGTGTTTTTATTTCCCTCAGCCACATTTCTGGTTCCCATTGCTCTTTAGACCAAAAAAGAATCCACAAAGTGCTGTGTGAAGAAGGTGCTCCTGCTACAAAGCTTCCCTGAACTCAGCATGGATCATCGGAATGAGTTGTTGAAGTTCTTTGCGATTTGAACATGGATTTTACTGACCCTTGAGCTGCAATGGACTTGACTTAATCACTCAAAACTCTAATCTTATTTATTTATGACTGACATTTTTATTTTATTCATTGCTCCTGAAGACAAGACAGAGATACTTTTACCAAAACATCAGATTTTTAAACCATCTCGCCATGTGAGAAAATTGTGTGCTTTTTTACTCTGAGTTATATTAAGACAGGGTGTCATCCTAGAAATATTATAGTATAAATCTAACTGAGTCCACCAAAACCTCTCTATTGCCAGCGGTGCCAGAGGTGCTGATACATGTTTTTTGGTTTTATTCAGTTAGAGTAATGTAATCCCCTGCTCTAGTCTCTTTTCAATTGTTCAATGTCCTCAGATCTCAGCAGCATGAATTCTGTCAAGAACCAGGGGGCGGGAACACATTACAGCAGTTTTTAACCTTTGTGCTATCCTATGACCCCACCCTTATGCTGACATGTTCTCCCTACCATGACAAAGGTAGATAAAGGTGGAGAGGATTTTATGTAATCTATGGACACAAGTGAAGATCACAAATCATTGAAGAAAAAAGGTTCAGAGCATTGTCTGGTGGGTCTAGATGACCCCACTCCCAATGTTAAAGTGCTTAGGATAGAACAAGGGATATATCACTGCATTGGCTCCCTTCGCATTTCAGGATTAATTTTAACCTCTCCAGACCAGGTGTCGTCATGCGTGGACATCACATTTTCAGTTATATTACCACAGCAGTTCTGTTTAGCTGAAGTCCTATGACTATGAAACAAAAAAAGGCATTTTAAAGAAAAGCTTGGGTCTTAGGAGATTAGGATTGTTTTAATGGATTTTAAATGCTTTGATGGTCTCGGGCCTTACTATCTCAACGATGTTTTTCAAAAAATGAGCCCTCGATGATGCTGAGGTCTTCCTGCTCTGACCTTTTAGCTGTTGGGGGAGACCATCATGTGAGGCTTTGTTCCAGCACTACAGTCCTCACCTGTGGAACAACCTCCCGGAGAACCTCAGGGCTCCAAAGACCGTGGAGATTTCTAAGAGGCTCAAGACCCACATTTTTTATGTGGTTAAATTATTTTGTTGGCTTTTATTGTTATATAGTATTGTGTCAATTTCAACGTTTACAACTATTTATATACAGATGTGAATTTTATTCCAAATATTATTATTTATTTATTTATTCATTTTATTATATTATTAATAATCCTGTTGATTGCATTTAAGTTTAAACACCAGTTCGTCCTCATGGGATCCTTTATTTCCAGGGCTTTGCTGGCTCGGTCTGGTAGGGCTGGCTCTCACTGGGGCAGCTGGGGTTCCACCCTGGGGCCCAACAGCTGTGGAGTGGACCCTCTGCTGCCCTGGTCTGTGGTGATGCCCCCTGTGGTTGGCCCTGGCCTTCAAGCAAAAGTTTCCCAATAATACAGTTTCCTCGCAGCAGAGCCAAGCTATTCCTCTAATACCTGCAGAATTTTTGCTTCACATTTGAGCTTTTATTTGAGGGACTAAAGGTCATGTTGGTGAAATTGAGTGGGATTGGGTGGGATTGGAGGAGTGTCATTTATGTGAATATAAATATGAATGTTTCTGCTTTTAGAATACTTAAATAAATTTTTGGTTTGTTGGTTGTTTTTACCTACAGAGCTTTGAGCTTCCTTATACGACATGAAAAGTGCTCCTCCTGTAAATAAAATTTGATTTCCACAAGTCAACTTTTAAGTTTCACCACATACTCACATACTTGTTCATGTCACAATTGTTGGATTTTTTTGGGTGAGCAAATAATGTGTGTCCTTGTGTTAATGGTGTTTTAACAAACAGAAAATAAATAAAGTGCTTTACAGTCACGGTCTCATTCATCCATTCACACACTGATGGTGGCTCAGCTTCCAAAAACTGCTGCCAACCTATCAGTGGCGATGTGGGGTTCAGCGGCTTGACCAAGGTCACTTCGACACATGGGCAGGCATGGCGGAAATTGAACCTGCAATCTTCTGCAGAGGTCGACTTCCCTACGCTGTATAGACTGAAATAGTTTGGGGGTTTTAGGAATAATCCACTTTACCAAGTCAGTGTGATGGATGTGTTTAGACCTAAAGTATTCCGGAAGATACACCACCAGACAATGAAATGATCCTAATGTTTTGATTCGGTTGTTTCTAAAAAAGTAGAGTTCAAAGGTCATCAATCAAATACAGCAAAAGAACCAATCTATCACAACAAGTGTGACAGTAAAGAAGAAGATGGTAAAATGGGTTTGAATAATGATCCTAGTTTTTCTTCTAGACTCTTAAAAGCTTTTGACATTTTCTGAACTGCCTAATGACAAGAAGGAGGCAAAACAGGAGAATGAAAATGGAAAGAGCCACTAAATGTGGCAAACATGAGACAGCTTAACGCGTGTTTAACCCTTGTGCTATCGTAGGCACTTTAACATTGGGAGTTGGGTCATCTAGACCCACTAGACAGAGCTCTGAACCTTTTTTCTTCAATGATTTGTGATCTTCACTGGTGTCCATGGATTACATGAAATCCTCTCCACCTTTATCCACCTTTGTCATGGTGGGGAGAACACGTCAGTGGAAGGGTGGGGTCATAGGCTAGCACAAGGGTTAGGTGCAGCATGAAACCAGAATCATTTCTAAAACGATAAATGAAATCAAAAACCTTATTATACGTTTAATTTAGACTGAAGGACATATCTCTCAGCGACAGCAACCTGCAGGGCCTAAATCCCACCTTGATTGTGCATTCCAAATGTGTGACATCATAAAGGCGATACTCCTAATTTGTGTTTCTTTTGGAGACACAATTTTTGGCCGAAGGTATCACTAACAACAATTAGCAGTACAGTCTTAACTTACAATTATACATTTTTCTATTTTATGACACACTGCTAACAATGAAAAAAAAAAAATCAAAGAAAAATATCTGTCAAAGAATCAAAAGTTTGAAGGTGGCTTAGATCTGCACCAGAAGGAATAAAGGTTTTTTCTTTTCTGTCAGCACCTGTCATACTTACAGCAAGGAAAAAAACAAATGATACCAATCAATGTTTCACAGTGATCAGTGTTGTGTCTCATCAGGCAGGTGAACGCGATTGCTGCTGTGAATGTTACATATACATAACAGCATGAGTTCAAACACCCCATACTAAGCTGTAAACCTGTTCCACCATGCTGATGTAATCACTCAGAACACGGCAGGGGGCCGTTTCATTAGATAACAAGCCTTTATGACTAATGATAGTCAAAGCAGGCTTAGAGAACTTCTTATAGAGACAGGATTTCAAATAGGACATTGAACCAAATGAAAATCTAAGTAGACATGACAAATTCCTAAAACACGTCACATAGCTAAGACAACTCAGCTCCTTCACCTTTATTACCATTCTGCTTTTTATGGTGTCATACTCAGTGTATGACAAGTACGCAGCCCAAAGCTCAAACTGGGATTTCAGAAAAAGGATCCATTTGTTTTAAGCAAATTGGAGCCCTACAATCTCAAAGCTTTAAGCTGTAAAAAATCAGTTTACATCCTTACACCTCATGCTGCTTTATTTTATTTATTTATTTATTCTTTTTCTTTTCTTATTAATCAAAGGGTAATTTTGCTAAATAATACATATCTTAGTCGGCTGGCAGTACAAAAATACCTCATTATCCAGCAGTCACTCATTACTGTTTTAAATGTTATTCCACAGAAAACCACAGAAAACTGGGTATGAAATTACTGAAAGGAACATGTCAGGAGCAATTTGAAGGAGTCTGCTGAAGAACGACGAGAAGACAACACATCTACATCACTGCATTGTAAAATAAGGTTTCAACATATTCAGTCTGGAGGTTTTCCATCCCACAGACATCATCCAGGTGTTTAGCAAATGAAAATAATGAATATTTGACTGATTTTAAACTCTTATCAGGTTTTCCTTCTTGGCACCAACAAGCAGCTTCGAATATTCTTTGGCTGTTTAAGGGACCAGTAATTGAACCTAACAGTGCACCATTGTTCTACTGTCAACTTATGTCTGAACACATCGATACATTTAAATGATCTTTTATCCAGAACTAATTTAGAATTTCATTTTTCATTTTTCTATTCACTTCAATTTTTTATAATAAATTGTATAATATTGTTTAGCCTGTGTCAAATCAGAGCACACTTTTGTTTTTGAAAGTTTGTCTTTCTAAACTTTGTCGAACACCTTTGTATTTTAATTCTGCTTTATTCATTATTACAGTAAACCTGTCTATTCTCTGCTTCTCAGACTAATTGAAATGGAGCCTTTATATTAGCATTATTACACAAATGTTTTTTTATATCAAAACGTCAAACTAATTTACCATTTATTCTGTGCAATATCCATCCTTCATTAACATAAATGTATTTTGGCTTTGATGCATGCAATTTGGTCTTCTTTTGTGTTCTTTTTTATAAATACACTTTAATTTGTTGTTTATTATTTCTATTGAGCAATTTCAGCTTTTTTTCACTTTGTTTTTTATTCACCATAGCTATTCTTTGCTATTATTTTATACAGGCTAAAGGATAACGAGGGCAATTAAACATTTTCATTAACTCCATTCTACTTCTGTTCTTTTATAAAGTGCCAATTAAAAACCAAAGTTTTGAATTTTAAAAAAGCCAAGCAACATCAAAAAAGCTTAATTTTTTTTTAATTAGTAAGATCAAAAAGTCATAACACTATTTTTAAATTAGCTTTTATGAGTGAGCAGTATATTAAATGGAAAAGTTTAGGATGTGAACACTTTTTAGTGTTTTATTGAAAAAAAGTAATTCTTTGTTTGCTGGCCTGTTAGTTTTTTCATTTGGAGACGGTTGACCTCTGCCCTTCATTCTGGGTCTAGTTTGGTTCTGAAGTCTTAGAACCAAAATGCTTTCTGACGTGAATGGGCCACCTGGTATGTTCTGTGTAAAAATGCCAGTTAGTGATGAAGTCAGTTCTGGATAATTCCGGCTTAATCAACTTAATCAAAGAAAAAACATTTTCTCAGAGACGTTTTATCTTGTTTTTTACATTTATTCACAACATCTTAACCTACTTTAAAAGATTTGTTCAAACTGATATATGTATCCTATTAGATGCTTTGCCCACATTGACTGTAATTCTTAGTATGAACTACTTCCTGTTTTCAAAGCCTTCAGCGGCGGACATCAGTCAGATTCAGACATGCATGACTTCTGTGTGCGACTGAAGGATGATAGGCATCAATGCAGTAAGGTCCACTTCTCTAATTTCTTGGTTTGCCTAAACCGCACAATCCTGCAAACCCCATTTAACTGCAATGTCACAGACAAAAGGAAGGAAGTGGCTTGTTCAAGGATTAGGACGCCATCTGTGAGTCACACGCCGCCACTGACCCGTGCAGCAACCTGATAAGCTCACACTGTGTCTCAACTGGCCCTGTGGCATTATACCACGCCAGCATGCCAACCCAATGGGACTCTGTCCCATGATGCTTGGTGACAGCTGCAGACCTTTTCATCACGGGAAGGGAAGAAATGCAACCCATACATGGGCATGGATGAGGTCCTGCTGACAGTGAACAAAGTCAGCTGAAGCCTGTTAAGTATATCTTAATTTTTTATGAATATTTCATTAAAGCTGCTTTTGGGTGAGAAACAACCGTCCTGTTACCCAACAACATTTAGAAAAGATGGGTAAAAAAAAAAGCCGCTAATGATGTAGACTCTATCTGCTATTCTTTTTATTACAGTTAAGACATTATTTACAAATGAGAAATCATATTTTGTATCATTCACACTGATAAAATATTTATTCAATTTGAATCCATATGTGGATTTTACTGACCTGTACAGACACAAGAAATGACCTGGAGGCATGCAAACATGTTTCAGCATCCGATCAGAGGATGCTTATCTGTCAGAAGACTTCAGAACGGCGTTGGTCGTCTCCGAGTTGAGCAGCAAGTGCAAAAGATGCTGTGACGTTCTCAGTCAGGTGCTCACAGGGAAACAATGCTGCCTTTGTAGGGTTCTCTGATCACGGCTGTAGGCCTCCTAACCTGCAGACACCATCCACAGCAGAAAGGCAGTTTGGGTGCAGTGCAGAACAGCAGCTCGGTAACACATTGCTTTTTTGAAATATGTTTGCAAAAAAAGCTGAGTCCATGTTTTCTTGCTTTTGCTCTGCAAATTAACATATTTTTCTTACTGTGAAGGTGAATAAAACACTAAACACAAGGAACAGCTTTTGGCGTACGTGCAAAACAAATTATGATGATAGAGTGTAACATTTTCTGGTTGTATAAGAAGCAAAATTTTGTCTCTAACTTGAGGGTTTGTAGAGATCTGACCTGATCCCTTTGCTTGATTCTTTTGTAGACAAACTCAGACAAAGGCTCTCTGGGAATGAATCGGCCGTGGCCGGGTGACACCTGCAGCTTCCCGTGCTCATACACCACCATGCCTCTGGAGATGGTTACAGCTGGAACGCCATGGCACTCCATGCCCTCAAAGATGTTGTAGTCCACAGCCTGGTGGTGCGTCTTGGCTGAGATTATCCTAAGAAGTCACAAACAAACCCTCAATCTCTTACAGCTTGAGAATTGATAGGTGTGTTCATTGCTGATCATAAGTCGTTCTGAAAGTCCTTTTTTTTAAGAATCATATCAGATTGAAACATTAGGATATTTTTTTTTAAAAATCAGCTCTCAGGCAAAAAACTAAAAGAAACAAGCTTTTCAGACTTTGAATGAAAGCAAGTTCTATCACAACAGCAGCATATTTGAAACTCATAACACACATAAAATGTTCAGCTTGTACAGACTGAGGATGTCTGACAAATAATCATTTCAGAGGAAAGAACCAGATCAGCAGAAAATGATAAACAGGGTCTGACTCAGCTTCTTTGAAATGAACTGAAAGCCTCTTTTTTTTTTATCAAATCCTTTTTAAGTTTCTTTCAAATGGAGCCATTACCTGTAGACTTGTAAACTAGACATTGTGTGCACAGACAAAACCGTCTTTAGCTTTTCGAGTACCCTAGTTGTAAGGCAACTGAGCGAGCTTCATCAGCGTTTCTGCTTATGCAACCGTTTGTGGCCCCAGGTTCCGGATGTTATGAGGCCACATTTGGGATGAGAGAAATTAATTATGCAGTTTCACAGATGAATTCACCGACTGCTGCAGTCAAACTCACATGCTTGGAACACATTATGACATCTATGCTGAGAAAGACAGAGCAGCAACAGTAAAAAAATGAAAAAGGTCAACAAGCGACGCACCCAGGAGGAGCTGAATACTGTAACGCTGTAATCACTGTAAAACATTCAGGTCTCTCATTAGATCATTCTGGGTCACCAGGAACCTTAAACACTGGATTTTGCACCACAGTGTTATGTGTTCTACTCCAATTCCCATCAGCTGTCAGTGAACTCCCAGAGGAGCTAGGTCCAGATCCAGCAGTGAAGCAGTTCCGTTCTGGCTTATGTAAGCCTGACTGTGCTACACCCATGCACATGTGCACAGGAGAGCCTCTACTATAAAAATCTGAATGAAGTCTTAACAAATGCAGCTTCCTGACAACTGCCTTTTTCAGTGGATTGTGCTCTTAAGCATTGCTTTAACCGTCACATCAAATGTTTGTCACTTCCAGGTACCTCGGAATGAGTTATTACCATCATTCCACTGATGCCATGTGCATCATGCTTATATAAGAGTGTTAAAATTCTATACTAGAAAAAATAAAAACCAAACATATGCAAGAATGAATCATCTCAGCATTCTGTGTCTAGATGTTAAATTGATATGTAAATCGTGTTATGAATTCATTTCCAGCAGTGATTACATCCAGACATTTGGATAAAGCAAAGATGTAGTCAGCTTATATGGCGAGTTAGTGAGAGGTGGCACTACATAAAAGATCTCATTTCACTAAGTGCCTGATGGAATAAGGAGTTTATTCCTTGCAAAAAGGCCAGAAAGTCTATTATGTTTGAGGAAACATAATTCTAGCCTTTTTGCAGGGATGTCCATTATGTCTTAGGAGAAAGATCCAAATACTAATAAAACACATTCTGTTTGCAGAGTGTGGGTTTGGCGGCTCACCGTGTTGACTTGGGGTCCCATATGACCACATCAGCATCTGAGTTTTTGGCGATACGGCCCTTCTGCGGATACAAGTTGAAGATTTTTGCTGCAGTGCTGCTGGTGACGGCCACAAATCGGTTCTCATCCATTTTGCCGCTGTGCTGAGCGAAGGAGAAACATAAAGCTTTAAGAAAAAAAAGTAGGGGGTGGCACTGAATAACAGCAGCATACTGAATCAGGTCGACTCAGGTCAGCACTAAAATGTGAAGCAGGCAACTCATTTCTGCCGAAGTGTCATTTAATGTGTGATTTGTGAGCGCTGCTGTGCTGTGTGGTTAATCTTCCTCCTGTGAAGCAGCCAGGCTGTTCCCGGGAAATGCAGTGTTGGCGTTCTGCTCCTACTAAACCTCACTGTCTTTTCCACGTGCAACACAGTAATAACACAAAAGTGCATTTCATTTGAAAGCATTAAAAAAAAGAAAACATCACACGAAAAGAGTAATGTTGAGTTTGGCTCCTGAATACATGAAGCTCAGAGGAGTCAAAAAGCTTTGACTCTACAGCTATGATTTCCATGCACAGCCTCTAACGTGTTCAAAAGAACAATGACAAAATCTTCATTTGGCTAAATTAGGCTTTCCTGGTGCTTTAAACCCAACATAGTCATCAAAGTTTTCTCTGGTAGTTAATCTTCCATATTAAGACCTCTGCCAGTAACAAGTTAAAACAAGCTTTTATGAGTGCTCATAAAATAGTTAAAATATCTTATCATTTTTCAGTTCGTCCCACTGGAATGGTTTCCTTAGATGGACAAAAGGATTCAGGTCTTGAATGTGATCCAAGGATCCTGATTGATGTCCACTAAAGTGCTGCTGCAATCTGGACGACGTTAGAGTCCTTCTGCTTTTCTGGCAGCACACTTCTTCACTTCATTGCTCCAAATATCTTCTTTCTTTATGATCCAGTGTACCTGAAGCTGCATCGACCCAACAATAAAATTAAAGCTGTTTACGGCATCAGCAAAGGCAGCACCCACCCCTGTTCCCTCCTGACCTGCCCTAACAAGCACTAACACGCCCCTCACTCCCCCCTTCTGCCCCTGCCATCCTGGTCAGAGCTGCGCGTGACAAGAGAAAAAGGAAAAAAATTCTAAATCTCTATAGCAACCATTTTATTTTTTGGTTGCCTTTATGTGGTCAGCTTTATGTCATTTTATGTCATTATACAAAAGTAAACTTTTGAATTTCCTTGGCAACTGAGGTTTTTTGTTAACCACGCCCACATTCCTCATATGTTCCTATGGTAAGTTGTACGTTTTTTCAGCTTGGGACAAAGATTCATCTATTAAATGTTCATAATATTCCATTAAAAAATGTGCGAGCAACAGAGAAAAGCCACATTTGCGAGCTCGCCTTGCTAGTGCCATACAAGATCCACAATCCCGACATTTTTTCCACAGGAGCTTCCTAATGATGCTCCAGGAGAGAGGTGATAATAGATCGAAATCCCTAAGAGGAGTTCAAATGTCACTAAATGTCACAAATGGCACTAAAGGGGATTTTTGGGGGGAGAAAATTTAATATGGCGTCCTCTTCCAGAGTTCAAAGGGTCAGCAAAACTGCGATAGTGGTTGTTGATCTACCTCCATTTGTGTCTGTTACATTTTGTGAAGATCGCTCAAACAAGTTTTCTTTTCCCATATCGTGGGAAAATGTTAAAATAGCCAAATGTCACACTTTGCCACAAAACAGGTAACAGCTGTGAGCAGCTTTCTGAGAGTTTTTGAGTATTTGACTCAGAGGAACATTAAGAAGAAAGTATTGTGACACAAACTGGACCTTGCACTTCCGGACCACCGCAGGACATAACGAAAGCACCCTGCAGACCAGTCTAAGCTCATTCAGCAAACCTCTCTTCTGTTTATTAACATATTCTACGATGCAGTCGAGCAGATTCTGTAAAAACGGCCAAATGAGTGGAACAACAACCAGCAGGTAGACTTGATTTCTCTACTTTCTGTGATACATAAAACTGTAAAATGGACTGTTGAATCAAATATTTAAGCTCAGAAGGTAAACTGCTAATGTCTTGTATATGTTTTCTCTCTAGAAGTACAGCAAACTGCTCAGTAACAGGGATTCAAAAGGTACTAACAAAGCAAGAATTATTTGGAATGGTGAGAGTTTTCAACTGCATGATTTTAACTACTGCACAAAGTGGGGAACAAATAACTTTGACCATGTCTGCTTTCCATCATCTTCTTATGACGAGGAAGGTTCTTATTCATTCAAACCACCTGGATGACCTTTCAAAAAAGATTTTAAGTCCAGAAGCTGGGATTCAACTTTAAGACAACGTGGTCTTTAAAAAAAAAACATTTATACAAAAGAGTTCAGACTTTTTTGGTTGTTTTTTTTTTACATTCCTTTTGTTTGCTCAACCAAAAAAAGGGTTTTCCAGCCTGAAATCTGTTCTGAAGACACAAAAAGGCAAACAAACAAACAATCAATCCCTTTAACTGCCTCCTCAACTAGACGGTAAAACACATTTACAAATCAAGTTGCTAAAAAATATGAATTGTGTGTATTACTCCCCCAAGGAAATAAGCAGCATAAGTTTTTTTTACTGGTTTTGTCTTGGTTGGGTAGTTTAATGGTTCAGAGTATATATATTTATGACTGGACTTCGACTGAAGCCCTCCTTTTCTTTTTGGTTATTTTCAGAAAAGAAGTCTTGACATGAAGATCTAAAACTTATAAAGACTGCAGCATTGGACTTGGTCGTACCACTCCTTTCTCCCAGATGACAGACATTCTGTCCTCCACGCCATTCACGCCGTTCGGGATCTTGGTGAAGTCATCTTTGCCCAGAGCCTTCTGGCACACAGAGAAGGTGCAGTTGTCCGTCCCCGTCACGCTCAGATCGTCACTAAGCCAGTTCACAACAAGGAAGACTTGACTTCAGAAGTTATGCTGCTATCAAATCAACATATGACAAACGTTTTTATGTTTTGCTGATCCTAAAATGTCAAATACTGAAGCTTGAAGCAGAGTTCTTCTCTTCACTTTCAGTTCTTCTTACTTTGCCAGCAGATCCATGAGGTACTCAGGGGTACTGGGGTCCGGTCTGAGAGGGGGTCCCATGACAAATCCAGCAGCATGAGCCCACTCTTTATGCCAGTAGTGAGTTCCATCTGTTCCCAGTCCAGCTGCAATGGGCTCCCCAAACACCACTCGACCTTTGTGTGAGCAAAGCAAAACACTGAAGTCACAATGCTTATGCCGCACTGGCCTGTATGTACAGCATGCGCTACTCAACAACACAAACTCAGAGCTTAGCTTAGAGAAAACTGTGAGGACAGATAGATAAGGACGATGGTTAACATAAAAAATATGGAAACAGAAACAATGAACACTTTGAATTCAAAGAACACAGTCGTTTTGTGAGGTTTAACCCTTGTGCTATCTTAGATGACCCCCCCCCCCCTTCCATTGACATGTTCTCCCTACCATGACAAAGGTGGATAAAGGTGGAGAGGATTTCATGTAATCCATGGACACCAGTGAAGATCACAAATCATTGAAGAAAAACGGTTCAGAGCTCTGTCTAGTGGGTCTAGATGACCCAACTCCTAACGGTAAAGTGCCTAGGATAGCACAAGGGTTAAAAAAAAACACTAAAACATATTTTCTAAGTATTAAACTGCTCCATTTTTTTTTTTTTTTACAGACAATGACTTCCATTCAATTTTTGAACGTTGAGGGCACGCACGCTGAGCTTCTTCTGAGTTCTTCAGAACTCTGACTTGAATGATTTGCTGTTATAAGAACAGTTTGACATGTTATTTTTTTAAATAAGTCTGACTAAATGAGGACCATGGAGTTCCAGACCTCAACAAAAGTATTTTCTTCAAAGTTCAGGCAATAGCCAGCCATTACCGTGATCAAATGTTCTAAAAAATGAAGATGTTTTTTGTGTATTTGTGTGTCTGAGTTTGCAGAGGGAATGTATTTCTTATTTATAACTTTGTGTTTGTTACAATTCTAGCATTTATTATGTGGGCGAGGAATTTTTACAGTAATGAAACAATCTCCATGCAATTATACAAAGCTAACACACTGCACCAATCAAGATTAATTCATTCATCTTCTATTCCATTTTTCCCTTTCGCGGTCACGGGGCTGCTGGAGCCTATCCTGTTAGCCTTATCTTGTTTATATGCCCGGATCATAGTGTCTGTTAAATACCAAGTTGTGTTCCTGGATGTCAGTGTTTATGACTGAAATCATCTCCATGCAAAAACTAAAAGGTTGATCCTAAATTAATTTGTGGAAACTAGTTAAACTGTTGTTATATGACAAAAACCAAAGGATTAATTTGTGGATTAACGTTCTCTGAGCCCTCAAGCGCGTCTCTTAGAAAGCATGTCGCTGTCATTTGAACAGCAGATGGCAGCAGCGTGCCCTCACCATCTCTGCGGGCGCTGGACACCACCTTGGCAGCAGATTTGCTCATAACATGGACCACATAGAGCGGGCAGTTGACAGTGTGGGCAATGGTGATGGCTCGCTGGGTAGCCTCTGCCTCCACCTCCTCCGGTCGACAGAGTTCGTGACCTTCTGGCCCCGTGATGCCCAGAGACAGCATCTTCTTAGCCCCCTGTTGGGTTCCAGTGGGTGTAAGTACAGCAAGCAGAAAGAGATTCACTATAGCAATCTATCTTCATTTAAAAAATAAAGGAAAAAAATACATCTATGGAGTCAGTATAAACAAGCACTTAGGATACCTGAGCAGAAATCCAATAGCATTGCACCAAAGACTGACAGAATGCAATGTGCTACACTTTTTTTAATTAACAGTAAATGCGCACATTTATGCTACGGGTATTATCAAATATTTTATAACAGAAACTGTGGGCACATTCAAATACATATATATAATTTATTTTTTTTACAAAAGAAATTACTATAAACACTGTGCTTTCACACAGTTTTAATGTTTTTTTGTGTACTTTTACTTGCCAATGTTTGGTTCAAATGTTCCTCCTCAGAAAGCGTTTTGATGTAAAAAAAAAAAAATGAAAATTTAAAAAAAAGTCATTGTTTCTATTTTTTAAACAATATTCTTGCTTTAAAAACTGTGATAAGAATTGTATTTATTAAACTAAGTTACGAGTTTCATTAAAAGTCCCTTTCTAGTTTTGCTCCAAAGTTGCTTAGGTTGTTTTTTTTTTTGGCATTTGCTGTCCTCTAGTGGTGAATCTTCGCAAATGAAAATAAAATGTAAAAGAAAATAGTGTAATTATAGTTTCAGATTTTTATGCCTGAAGGTAAATTCCTGTGATGAATCAGTTTCCCGCCACCCAGAAATGCATGAACCTTCTTTTACATTATATAATGTAGCAGTAATGATCTATTTGTGCTGCAACTAAGAATCTGCTTTGGTCATTTTCAGTTTTTAGCACATTTTTGGCATGTCTGCTGCTTTTGAAAGATTTTGCCTTATAATGAAGAATTCAGTCTTCCATTTCTTCATCGTCTGTTTTTCCTGCAGAGGATGAAGTTCTGTTGTCATTAGGGGGAACACTAACTGTGAACTGTTATTTGTTAATAAAGAACTTATGTTGATTGTTCTGATAAAGGAAGGCAACCTGCAGGCTTTTAATGACATAAACGCTGTTTTTTCAGTTGATATTAGATCTAATGGTGACTGACTATGCTGAGCAAGCTAAACCCAAACTGCTATGGGTGAATGGGAGAAGGTTTGGTGTATTTTCTTTGAAATTATTATGAAGTTTGTTGTGTTCAGTACTTTGATCTTACAAACCTCTGCAATCAAGTCTCCATTCTCAGCGTGCACTTGGGCAACAGCTCCAATGTCTTTACACTGAGTGAAGGCCGCATGCAGCTCCGAGTCGGAAAGCATGAACACGTCTTTATAAGCCATGAACATCTTGAAGGAATTCACCCCTTTTTCTTTGGCCAGAGTCTCCATCTCTTTCTTGACCTAAAAGAGAAGAAGGCTGATTGGGTAGGCTGCCATGGCGATGCGTCTGCACTGGCATCAATCTGTGCGTTCACCTGCTCGCCCCACCATGTGACAGCCACATGCAGCGAGTAGTCGCAGCAGACTTTGGGATCAGCTGTCTTGCGCCAGCGGTCGTACGCCTCCAGGAGAGATTTGCCCTTTTGGGGAATGACAAAGTCCAAGATCATTGTGGTCCCCCCCGCCAGAGCAGCCTGGTGAAAAACACACATTACTGCAGTTAAATATTAACATGCTGACCAACGACTGGAAAAGCCTTCTAAAGAGGCCCCAAAACGAAAGAAAAGACGCAGACTTTTGAGGATTTCAGATTGAAGGAGGTCTAACAAGAAATAGGGATGGGAAAATGTGCAAGACCAGATGTTACAAGTACAGGTTGAAGTTGTTAGTAAGTACAGATAATTGGACAAAGCTAGACAACTTTGACATTAAATGGGATCATTTTGGGCAGAACAATGAGCTGAAAAAAAGTTGAAGTCCTCAGGTTCATGTTCTGAACAACAAGTGAACCATCTGTAAGTTTATCATTATTTATATGAGTTTTCGACAAAATCACCAGGTCCTTTCCAGCAAACATCTATTCTCTTTCTTAAAGGTAAAATAAACAACAGGGGCTTCTTTAAAAATATAAATATCGAAAATAAAGCGGAGCATCATGTGTGTACTTTTTATAAAAACAGAAGTTATAAAAGTTTGCTGCTTTAGAAAGCTTAATGTGAGTTGAAGATATAGTAGTTTATAGATGCATGGAGCTAATTTTTTAATCACATTTGTAAAACTAATGTTGATGGTTTTTATAGCAAAGAACAAGCGCATTATCTCAGACTCCACAGGCCTCAGTTAAGGTCATTTCATATCATAAAAAAAACTTCCGCTAACTGGCTCCAAGTCATTTCACTTCAGTATTGAACCACATTTACATAGAATTTGGAGAAATGTATTGCATCTTCCTAAAGTTTGTATCTCCAACAAGGGCTATAATGTGAACACTTATATGCTGCACCTTGGTCCCGATGTGAAAATCATCCACGGCTTTGGTGCCCATGAACTGCAGCTCCATGTGCGTGTGCGTGTCAATGCCACCTGGGATCACCAGTTTACCAGTGGCATCAATGACCCGGACTCCAGCCGAGACCGGAAGATTCAATCCGACGTCTGCTATCTTCCCATTTTCGATGTAGACGTCGCTAAAGACAGAGCAGTCCTCATTGACAACTTTACCCCCTTTGATGAGGATCCTACTAGGCTGCACCATCCCTGCAAACAGAAGAGAGGAGACGCAGAAGTGCTGTGTTCTCTGTTCCACTGACTGTGAGCGCGGTGGTAAAAGGAGGTGGGTTGTTCCAAAGTTCACTCTGCAGCTTAAAGCTCGAGTGTCAGCAGCGCCCTGCTCGGTGAAGCAGATGGAAAAGAAAACCACAAAAACATGGTGTAAGAGATCTGCTCTTCTTCTTCTTCTTCTTTTTGCTGTGAACAAAGTGTCAAAGTGGTGTTTAACAATAATTTATAGAATTAGACAGAATTACAGGAAAACTAGAAAAATTCAAATACAAAATGGCACTGAAACTGTTTTACAAAATGAAGACGTCAAAGAAAAACTACATGTAATATCAAAGACTAAATTCAGAAAAGTTGTGTGTGTTTTTCAAAGCTGTGCCTACACTGACCCAGACCAGGTATGGAGTATGACTCTCTTGATGCAGCTGTGTGTGTCTCCTCTGCAGTTGTGTCCGTCAGGCGGACACAGTTACATGCATGGGGGCAATGGAGCAGGTGGAAAAAGCAGGGTGACATGAAAGCAAGAAAGATAGAGAAGTAGGTGATCCGCTGGACTTGCTGTTGGTCTGACTGAAGCCCATGGTCCGGAGCTGTGAACAAGAATCCCAAACCTGGAGCACACATGCCAAGAGAGGCTTTGGTTGACACCAGCGGGTGCTTGCAGAAACACCACCTTCCAGGCGCTCTGAACAACCCAACACACATTTTGAATCTTTGGAAGATGAAACGGAACTTTGAAGGGGAAGGTTGTGGTCATCAGTTCTTACAGTCCAATTACAGATTGGCGCTTTCAAACCTGCCCACTGTGTTCAAGAATAGAATCTGTGAGCTCATCTCCGGCATACATTTGAACAATCAATGGACTCGATGTGCCTGACTGTGACCCCGTGACGTATTTTGACAGTTTCATAACAGGAGAAATCAAAACAAACACATCAAACGTAAAACTAAATGTTGTATTCATATATTTTTGCAAAGTTGTGCACAACTGTGTCTTTATGAATACATTTCTTATTGACAGTTATGTTACCCCATATACAAATTTCCACAAGTCCATCATTCATAAGGTTCTTTGTATTGTATATGCTTTACTCTAAAACAATCTGAGATTCTTTCCAGTGAATGAAGGGAACTAGAATTTTAGAGACATTTAAAGGATTCATTCATTCATTCATTCATTCATTCATTCATTCATTCATTCATTCATTCATTCATTCATTCATTCATTCATTCTTTCATTCATTCATTCTTTCATTCATTCATTCATTCATTCATTCATTCATTCTTTCATTCATTCACTCATTTCTAAAGCATTTTGCACCAACAGCCAAGGAGGCCCAAAGGGCTGCACACAGGGAAAAAGAATAAGCACAAAACTAAAATAACAGGCTGATGCTGAAGCACTGAAATGGAGGAACAATTCTTTTTAAAACTCTCCAAGAGTGTTACCTCTATATTAGCCAGTGGCAGCTAATTGTGTTTTTAGCTGCCACTGGGTCTCAGGATTACGTCTTAGTAGTTTTGCCCTAATATCTGCTAAACTGACTGTCACTGGTAGTTTGTGCTATGAATATGAGCCATTGTCAGTGTCTTATTGCTTATTTGTACTCATCAAACCAACTTTGGATCTCCCATTGGACTTTTGAGTGTTTCTGTTCAAAGTTGTACCTTCAGGAATTCCGTACACAAAGGCAAAGAGATGCATGGAGGAAATATTCTCCTTTTGCCGTGTTTTGCCAATTCACAATGGTTTAGGGCTCCTTTTCAACTCCAATATTTTTTTTTTTAAAGTTGAACTTTGAAACTGGCTGCCTATTTATTAGAGCAGCGTACTTCAATCACAGCGTCAGCCATTATAGCTGGCTGTGGGAACATATGAAAAGTGATACAACAGTGACACTGTATAAGAGAGGACATGCTCCAGACATGCACAGAGGACAGACAAACACCAGCTCACTTACAACTACTGCCATTACGCTTACTGACAGAAAAGATCATCGTTTCAACCAAAGTGAACAGGCACATCATTCCAGCTGATTCCTGTCAACATCCATCAAAGTTCTTCCCAAGTTTAAAACACGGGGTAAATATGAGCTGCTGTCTGGAAAATATGATGATCAAATTGCTGTCAGATGACTTTTGTTTCATTTTCAAATAAATATCAAGCCTAAAAACAAATCTAAAAATAATTGGTTTTTTATTTATGCTAAATCACATTTTATGCTTAATTAGTCTTAAAAGTCTAACAACCGTTGAAATCATGAGGTGTTTGAGCTTAAGCCTTGCCTTAAATGAAGGCAAAAGCACACAAAAACACACATTTCCTGTGTCCCTGAAGCTGCAAACAGCCTCATGTAAACGCAGTAGTAGAGCGTTTTGCAGGCAGTGCGGCGTGGAGGCTGACCAGATAGAAGAAAATGAAAAGGAACGTGATTAAGAGGAAGTCTAAGTGACTGCAGGGACCCTAAACCACACACAGCTGTTCAGCAGCCCATGACATAAGCAGAGGGTTCCATCCACAATGAGACCGGCAGTGGTAGATGATGTCATCAAAACGAGCCCTCGCAAGTTGTTGTTTTTTTTTTATTTATTTTATTTTTTTTATTGAACATTTGCAGAATACAATACACAAAAACAACGACATTTATAAGGATTCAGAACAGTTCTGCATACAGAATAAAATTGTTTGAAGAATCTATACAATTAACTTTTTTTTTTAAACTGGTGTTCAATAATAAACCAATCACAGAAGAAAATAAATAGCTAAATATAAAAAAAGAAGTAAAAGGAAGAAAAATGGATTTAAAAAAATTTTTAAATAAAAAAAGCCCTCACAAGTGCCTAGGATAGCACAAGGGTTATAAACGAGTCAACAGGAAATAACTACATAAGTAGTCCTTAAGGATTACAAACAGCACAAACTGCAATGCTGCCATCAAATGGAGACTTCACAGCATTACAACCTCACACACATTTCTGTGGATCAGCTGTAGCTTTAATATAGTTTAAGTGTGTGAGTGGGTTAAGATGGTTAAGGAGCATTCACTGTTGCACCGGGTGCAGCGCCAGATGCACCCAGTGACACACCCCCAAAAGCTCCAACAGGACGGCTCGAGGAAGTGGAAACCGGCTCATAAGCCACTCGTCCTCATTTGCCAGCAAGTCTTCTTGCTGTCTATTGCTGTTCACTCCAAATTTTTCCATTTGCCACATCTTCTAAGAGCGCAAGATCAGCCATTGTGCGTCATTACGCATTGTGATGGGGCATTTTATTTCCATCCATTTAATTGCATCTGACAAGCTACAGATGTCGGTAATAATCCACGTGGAAATGGGAAATTGTTCAGCGCAAATGTAATTTCTTGTTGCTTTCTGAATGGTTGAGACA
This sequence comes from Oryzias curvinotus, assembly GCA_023969325.1. Classification (NCBI taxonomy): domain Eukaryota; kingdom Metazoa; phylum Chordata; class Actinopteri; order Beloniformes; family Adrianichthyidae; genus Oryzias; species Oryzias curvinotus. Next base: position 26,189,084 of record CM043721.1, read on the forward strand.
TACATTGTTTTATCAAAAATAAAACAAACTAACTGGGCTGCACGGCTATAAGCAGGAAGTGGACGGTCTTAAAAGTGTCCTCGCTGGTCCACATCAGTACCATTTTCAAACTGGAAGCAAAAAAACCAAGAACAGTGAGATGGGTTCAGGTCAGTTCAAAATCCATCCAACGTATAGAAAAGGTCTGATGAGGAGAAAGTTTGTGACAGTTTAATTTTGACACAAAACAAAATAATTAAAATAGCAGACTTTCCTGAGCATCTGACACAGAGGTGGGACGCCCTGCATGTTGTGATCATGTGGTCATGAGATCCATTACTTTGTCTTGGACCATTTTAGGGTGTTAAATAAAAAAATGTAAATTTAAAAAACTGCAGATCAACATATGAAAAAGGAGTCTGTGGTGACTTTGCAGCTGGGGCTCACCTTTAACTTGTATTAAAAATCTTACCATAACTGAAACAAAAAGTTAGCTTGCAGCTCTGTCTGAATCCAGTCCTTCTGCTTGTGTTTTATTAGCTGTTCAAACTGTAAATAGTTTTGAAGATCTACAGCCAGTGCAACCATCTGTCTGTGTCTCTGCGGACATCTATATGCGCATTTCCTAAACACATACAAACAATTATGAATAGATGAATGGCATTACCTGTGATAATGCAAGAACTTTATGATAAAAGTATTGGTTTTGATCACAAAATGTTTTATCCACGATTGCAAATTCTTAAAGGTAAAACACCATAAACACGATAAGATACTGTATTGAATTATAATAACGTATACCCAAGATCCCTGACCCTTAGAATTAATTTTTAGAATTGTTTTAACTTTTACAGTAAATCCCTATTTGTTTATTTATTTGTATGTATGTATGTATGTATGTATGTATGTATGTATGTATGTATGTATGTATGTATGTATGTATGTATGTATGTATGTATGTATGTATGCATGTATGTATGACTTAAAATGGTTGATTTGTTTTGTATACTGCTGTTGTTTAGCATCATATGATAATAATGTTGAAGAGGGGCATTCCCTGATTGTTTGTAACATCCTGATGAGATTAAATAAATAAATAAACAAACGGGAAAAAGAAAGAACAAAAGAAAGAAGATGGTGGACCTCCTCGTGAACTTCCGGGTAGTGAATGAGGCTGTGAAGTGGTGCTCTTATCTTGAAGGATACCGGAAGCTGATGTGCCGCGCGTAAACTTAACGTGACGACATTCCATGTTTTCAAGAAAAAAGAAGCCGAGAGGCAGATGCAGTCTTTTCCAGATCCTCTTCTGCTCGGGTCTGCGTGCACGCGCAGTTGACGGTGGTTTGATGCGCGGGTGGATGTTTGGAAGCTGCAGGTCTCCCGGTGCCGCCCCCCCCACCACAGAAGCCGTGTTAGCCTCAGACGGTCGGATCCAGAGTGAGCCCCGGTAAGATCATCCATCACAGCTGTCCAGGTCCTCGGTAGCGTTTTAGGGCAGATAACCAGCACCGCGTCCGTCTGTGGGGACCAGATTCACGCAGGTGTCCGTCACGTATAGATGGATCTGCTTACGCAACATCAACTGCCAACGTGTACCAGGCCCTGACTGGGAGCTCTAGTTCACCTAGTGCTCAGCATCACCAGCAGCCCTCATCAACATCCTGCAGCAGTTAACACCATCCTAAACCAGGTTTGATCAGTTTAAACCATCCTAAACCAGGTTTCATCAGTTTAAACCATCCTTAACCAGGTTTTATCAGTCGACACCATCCTGTACCAGGTTTTATCAGTTGACACCAGCCTATACCAGGTTTTAATAGTTCAAACCATCCTAAACTAGGTTTCATCAGTTAACCCCATCCTAAACCAGGTTTCATCAGTTAACCCCATCCTAAACCAGGTTTCATCAGTTAACCCCATCCTAAACCAGGTTTCATCAGTTAACCCCATCCTAAACCAGGTTTCATCAGTTAACACCATCCTAAACCAGGTTTCATCAGTTAACCCCATCCTAAACCAGGTTTCATCAGTTTAAACCATTCTTTATGGTAAGCATGGACACACACTTTTCTGGGGTCTATGAAATTAACTATGGTGTGCCTCAAGGTTCCATCCTTGGCCCCTTGCTTTTTAACATTTACATGCTTCCTCTGGGGAATGTCATCAGGAGCCACAACATCAGCTTTCATAGCTATGCTGATGATACCCAGCTATTCATAGCTTTATCTCCTGATGACACAAGATCAATAGAAGCACTTTTTTTTAACTGCATTTTAAATGTAAAATCATGGATGGCAAATAATTTTCTGCAGCTCAACCAGGAGAAAACTGACATTTTAGTTATCGGTCCTGAAGCCAACAGTTTCTGACGCTACAAGAACTTTCATCAAGTCATTCATAAACAGTCAGAAACCTGGGTGTTATCTTCGACTCTAAGCTGACTTTTATCCCCCATATAAAACAGGTGGTTAAAACTGGTTTTTATCATCTTAGAAATCTGGCTAGGGTCCGCCCACTACTCTCTCTTGCTAATATGGAGATGCTGATGCATGCTTTTATCATGAGTAAAATTGATTATTGTAACGCCCTGCTGTAACGCTCCAGTGACATGTTGGTTGTAAAGTAGATGGATTAACCACACCGATATGTGGTTTATCCCTTTTTGTGGTGTTTTGAATTGTGCCATAGTTTCTTCAAACATATGAAGCTGCAGTTCCATCTGTGCAACAGCATCATACTCCAGGCTCCTCAGAGCCAGCTTGGCCTTTGAGCAATGTAGACAAACACCAAGGTTGTACCTTCAGGGGATGGCACAAATCAAGAAAGAGTCCATCTATCTTCAGAACCTGCTGAATACCTTCTCGGGGTCACATGGCTGTTGGAGCCAATGCAGCTGGCATTGGGCAAAGGCAGGGGACACCCTAAACAGGGTCTATTGGAGGGCCACACACTCCCACATGGACATCCTGGGACAATTTAACCAAAGAAGCATATATTTGGACTGTGGGAGGAAGCTGAAATCCTCAAAGAAAAACCATACATGAACAAGAGGAACCTGCAAGCTCCACACAAAAAGAATCTACCCAAGATTCAAACCAGGGTCTTCTCCCTCTGAGGCGAGAACACCCACCACTGCACCGCAATACAGCCCGTCTGGGCAAACATGTTTCTTTTAGATATACTGAGACTAGATGTTACTGTTAATCTTAAAAAAAAGCTCATGAAGATTCAAATACAAACTAATTGGCTCACCTCCCTCCTCGTCCTCAAGGCTGATTGGTGATTGTGGGTTTTAGGAGGTGCATTAATAAACGTATCCATCACAGGAGAAGAGATGGAGGAAGTGGAAGAGTAAAAATACCTTACTCATGGTAGCTCCCTTCAGCCTGGGTCAGTCTAGTGTCCCCTTGTGACCCTCTGATTGTTCAGCACTGTCAGACTGCTGCATCTTTGTTGTTGTGACATCATAGCAGGTGTGCAGGTGCTTTAATTCCTGGCTGCCCCGGTCACATGTCAGAGTATCTGTAGATAATACAGATGAACCCTGGATTTTCTATGATGGGTTTGTTTAAACCGCATAACTGCCCAGACACCGTTGTGTGAATGTGATCGATGTGTGTTACATGAAGAACAACAGAACTGAATGATTCTGCTTCAGCTGAAGAGCTGCAAACATTTGACCCTGACTGTGTTCTTGTTTCTCTCCTCGGTCAGGTTGGGTGAGATGGAGACGTAAAGACCTGTCCAGTTCAAAGTGACGATGGAGGACACGGAAGCGCTCGCCCTGAGGTCAGCAGCTGAGCATGGGACACAGAACATGACTGGACCCTCCCGCTGAAGAGTGAGCATGCTCGCCGGGGGCCTGCGGCGTCGAAACCACTGGGTCAATGACATCGGATTGTGTTGGACTGAGTGAGCAGGAAACCAGTGATGTAAAAGAACAGGTCCTGACAGTCGACCCACTGCTGGGGTTCTCTCCACATGTGAAGCTGGGGAGAGAAGCAGATGATTTCAGACTTGGTGAAAACGCTGCAGATGATGCAAGGCTGAGTTCTATTGCTTTATGTAACCCCCCCACAGGACCACAGGCCTTTATTAGCAGATTTTTGAGTCAAGGACAGCAACGGCTCTAGGTGAAGACCATGCCTCGGAACCAGGCTTTTGCGGAACCAGAGTACTCTGCAGAGTACTCCGCGGACTACTCCGTGACCCTGCCCTCTGACCCGGGGCAGGCTGTGGGGCGAACACATGAGGTAACCGTGCGAAGCTCGGGGTGCTGCCTCTGCCTTCCTCGCTTCATGCGCCTAACCTTTGCGCCAGACTCCCTGGAGAATTTGTACCAGACCTACTTCAGACGGCAGCGACACGAGACTCTGCTGGTGCTGGTGGTGTTTGCCGCTCTCTTTGACTCCTATGTCATCGTCATGTGTGCAGTGGTCTACACCTCAGACAAGCTGGCCTCTGTCTTGGTGGCATCGGCTGGACTAGCAGGGGACATCATCCTCTATCTGCTGTGTCGTTTTGGGCTTCTACCGGACCGCATTTCCAGACGGGTGGTGCCCTACGCATTGTGGGTGCTCATAGCGGCTCAGGTGTTCTGCTACCTGGGTCTGAACTACGCCCACTTCCACCAGGCCAGCGACACGGTGGGCTGGCAGGCCTTCTTTAGCTTCTCATTCTTCCTGACTTTGCCTCTGAGGCTGACTCCCATCGTGCTCATCACCACTGTGTCATGCGGCGTCCACACCCTGGTCTTGGGGGTCACCATTGCTCAGCAGCAGCAGGACAACATCCAAGGAGCAGCTCTTGGAAGACAGGTAAAATGGGAGGGGGGGACGGTGTGCCAGGTGGGCTGTTTGCATTGAAAACACTGCCTTGCTTGTGGGCAAAGGCTGATGCGGCCTGGAGCTGTGGCACCTTTAATGGCTTTGATGACACAGCACGTGTCAGAGGAACCAAATGCAGCGCTACATCGGGGGGGAGGGAGGGGGTTGCTGGCAGCAGGCCCTGCTCCTATTGAACATTGACATTTGATGAGGTTTTACAGCCTTTGCTTGTCAATAATCATCTGGGTCATTCCATATTAAATCAACAAGTACTGAGAAAAGTCGCATTATGACCCAGGGCACAGTGGATGGGTGATGGTGGTGGGGGTGTCATCCTCATCCTCTACCTAGGTTAGCTCTTAATATTAGACTGTTATATGCAGCAAATGGATATCTACATTTAGCCACAAAGAGAGTTTTTCTAACCTTGACTTTGACTTTGACAGTCAAGTGGGGGAAAAAGACAAGGATGAATTAGAAACAAATGTAGTTGGCCTCTAACTAAAACTCGCGGTCTCAAAAAGCTCTCTTTTGTGACGCAGGATCTGAAAGAAGCTTCCCGCTGCGCTCCATTCTGATGCATTCACTTGCAGACAAAGCGATCCATGAACGTCTTTGCTTTCCTTGTCTGAGCTGGAATCTGGCTCAGAACTGAACTGCTGGATAGTTGCAATATTACTCACCATTTTTGTTGTACCACTAATTTGAACTTGAGGTTGTGAGCAGCTGGAAGCTAGCGGGAGAGCGTGAAAACAAAGGGGTGGTGGGATATCAGCAGAGGCTTATCTCCATGCCAACAGTCCCGCCCACAATTTGGAGGTGAATTCCTAATGAGCTCCTGCCGCTCTGCAGAAACTATGTCCTAGAAAATGATTTTGGTTTTGGCTGATAAGTGCATAATCATAATTAAAAGACCACTGCGAATGCTTTTAGAATAGATCAAAAGATGATTGGAGTGAAACTTCAAGTATTGTGGTGTTGGAGAAAGCAATGGTCTGGTTTGTGTAGTCCTAATCTAGGTTCATGTCACTGCAGAGCTCCATGGTGTACTGGAGCAGGGCCTCCATTCTAAATGCAGTAGATTTCTGGGATAAAGCCTGACTGCCTCCAGTCCCGGCATTGTTCCGACTGCTGATCCAGACAAACAGCACTTGTTTTAAGTGAAAGTCACGTGTGTCACTCCTGTGACCCGACTGAGAAAACCTTATTAGTCAGGGTCCACTGTGATCGTTATCTGCTAATCAGGAACAGTTGAACTGTCACAGCTTCACCTACGGCCTGTCATCCTCATCTGTTTTCAAGCTGCTGGCCAACGCCTTCATCTATGTATGTGCCATCACCGTGGGTGTCATGTCCTACTACATGGCTGACCGGAAGCATCGAAAGGCTTTTCTCGAGGCCAGACAGTCTCTGGAAGTGAAGCTGAACCTGGAGGAGCAGAGCCAGCAGCAGGTAATCTATAGTGACATTCACACAGCAGTAACACTTTTTTCAAATGGTTCAGAGTCAGGTGGGCTTCACCCCCCACCTAAACACATCCAGAACCACATCCATGAGAACCATGTGTCCTAAAGGCTGACACAATAACCAGATAGGGTCCACCCAAGCACACAAACATAAAGTCCTAGCTGTACTCTCATCTTCAGCAGAAGTTTCTGTCAGGATTTATCATCAAAGAACTTAAACATCTCTTCCGAAGGTCACAATCCAGGCTGCAGACAGTAGACTTGTCTGTTCTTAGTCCTTAGAACCTCAGTCCAGCTGATCAGAACATTTTAATGCAGAGACTGGAACATGTCATCAGTATTGCTAGAACTGCTTTAACCTGCTCTATGTTAGGGGAGCAACGGATCACATAACTGACTGTTTGGATGGTGTCATTGCTTGACGGTAATGGTTCCGATCATTTTTCGGATCAACAAAAAGTAAAAACAACAGGAAAAGTACAAGATAAAAGCCTACAATTACATTTTGAAAAGCTTCAAAGCATATATTTAATAAAACATGCATAAATTACTTTAAATCTATTAATATATATATTTTAAGCTAAAAGCTGCAGCTCTTCTTCACTATGATGTCATGAACCCAGACGTGTGCTGTTCATAGATGCTTTTGTAAAACTCTTCAAAATAAATAAAATGGATCTCTGAACATCCGCGCTCTCCATAATGAGGTCAAGAAAAACTTTTGACAGTAGCTCCTCCCACATGTATCCAAAACACACTTTTGGACAAGCCTCGTGCAGCAACTTTGACGCACGTTAAAACAAAGGTAGAGTTTGGGAATTTCTAAATGCGAATTGCGTTATGTGTGAACAAACTACTGTTTTAAATAATGGGGTGTGCCGAACCGTGGCTGGTGATCCGGATGGATCATGGATGATCCGTTGCACCCGTAGCTCCTAGTCTTTTCCTAGATTCCGGTTTGTCTGTGTAAAGGAGAAGCTTTCCTCTCACAGCAGTCAGCCTTGTTGTTCCACAGGGCTCTGTGGTGGGCCCAATCCTGTTTAGTCCAAACATGCATGTATTTCTATTGTTATGCTGGTGATTCTCAACTAAACTTGTCTATTGAACCAGGAGATGGCTCGCAGTTTACAAGACATGTTTTACAGATTCAGATTTTGACTGTCTTTTCCTAAACTTAGATAGTAAAGAGGTGTTGTTTTTAGACCTTTATGTTTCAAGGATTTACTCTGCAACAATATAATCTCACCGGATGCATTCCTTTGTTGTCCAGTCCAACCATGACGAACTCTGGTGTCAGTTTGGGGGAAGACTTGACTTCAAAGGTCTTTCTTCCAGAGTAAACTATATCCATGTTTATGATAATATATAATCATTGGCACACTAAAAAACATTTAAAAAAATGTTATGTTTAGAAAACTAACAACTGCTTCCTTATAAAAAATAGTTGCCATCCATAAAATAAATGTACTTTATTAGGTTTACTGGATTTCACGAAAAGTTGAAGAAAAAAAAAATTGGAAACAAGTCTGCATCAAAGTGAATTTGTTTCCATCATCTCACTCATCTTAACTCTGGGAGTTTGACAGACAGAAAAGTCTATTCAAGGCAGTGGAAAATGGACAAAAGATCAAAAGACAAAAGATTTAACGTTGGAGGAGTCAAATTTGGAGGAACATTTGCCACATGGCTACTGAAGGTTTGCACTTAATTAGACTAGTCTTGTTAATTGGCTAATCAGTGGATTTCATCTAAGCTTCTTTTCATCTACAGTCGATGCTTCAGATGCAAAGTACACAATCTTTTGTCTTTTTTGTTCAGTTCTATGCGACACTTGAGCACAAAAACAGAAGATTTTGTTCTTTGGTTTCCATTGATGTTCATTCATGAAGCCAACAGATATTACCTAAATGTATTCATTCATAATTTGTGTCAGCTCAAGAAAAATAAAGAAAAATGTGACAACTTTTACAACAAAATTGTGAATTCATCTATACAAGCATGTTTTACTTATGTTTAACAATAAAGTAAAATCAATGATATTCTGTTTCGCCCTGGGCGTCAAACTAGCCAGCACTGCGTCTGAAGACAGTACATGTTAAATGAGAAGTGAACAACGAGGGAAAACTTTCAAAACTAGTGAAATGATGCTGTTCACTGGAAACAGCGGGTTTTTCAAAGGCTGTTGTGGCTTCCTGTGTTCATTTCTGTGGGAAACTGATCCAAATGGCTCTTTGAGTGGTAAAGGTGGCAGACCCCTCGTCTAGAAATTTCATTTTTCATCTCCCAAAGATCTTTATCTCTAAAATCCTAAATGTCCTGAGAATTGGATGCCGACATTAGCTTAGGCTGCTGTAATTCTGTACTATCAGGCTGGTCTGTGGCTGGAGCTGGGCTCTGTCTGTATGTGATCTCAGGGCTCTCTTCATGCCAGTAGGTTCTCTTTGGGTTTACCCCAGGATCTTAAGATCTTCTTAGCCAGTGCTTATGCATGCTGACTGTTGGTTTTTATATAGTAAGCTTTTGCAGCTGTTTGTCTCCTTCAATAGTGTGTTCCAGCCATTCACTGGAGGTCTGTCTGAAAGAGTCCCCCTCTCATGTCATGGCCTCTCTGATACACTCAAGTCATTGTTACTTAAAGAGAATGAAGCAGTTAAAGACATAAGATAGAGGATTATGATACTGGTGGATCCTAGCATCCATGTGTACACGTGTAATTAGGAGTACTACCCATTGGTAATTTTGCTTACGGTGGTAAACGGGAAAAACTTTTCTGTCTGTGGTCTCTTTGAACAGCCATGTTGTCATTCTAGTTTTAGTAAAGAAAGTCTGAGTGTAAGACGAAACGAGAAGAGAGTTTGTGGGGTTATGTAAATAAAATCAAAAGTCATGAGTTGTAGGAGGATGTCAAAGGAGTAACAAAGGAGTAGAACAAACTCCCAGAGTACTAATAAAGGGCCCCAGATGCTGGTTGACAAGGGCAACTAGCTAGTCAAGTAGCATCTGATAGCTGCTAATTACTATGGCAACAGGCCTCATGAAATTGTCATGCTGTAATCCTGGAGAGAGCCCACTCAGAAATTTGGCTCTCAGTCAGGTTTTGATTGGGCTCTTGAAACGTACAAAAACAATCTTTGCTCTTTAGAGCATCGGTTTCCATCTGCTTTTCAGGCCACAGGCCACTTTAATGTCAGACAATATTTACATGGACCGCCCTGTATGAGCTTCCGCTTTACAGAGAATGAAAGAAAGAAATGATTGAAAATGTCTGTTGATATTTCACAGCAGATTACGGTAAAAATAATACAAAAGTTAAAGTTGTTTCAGATTTTTGAAAATGTATGAAAGCAAAAATAACAGTATTTTTCATACAATGCCTTTGTAGCACTGATACAATTAAATTAAGGTAATTTTGTTGTATCAGGTTCTGATACAATTAAATTAAGGTGAAGTTCACAGCAAAAACATACTGACAGTAATTTTTCTTTGAAAAAACTCTTGACCCAATATGTTTTTATCTTTAACACAGAGGAGTTCTTTCCTTTCTTTTATTTCCTCTCTGCTTTTGTTGACTTAGCCAACTTGGGGATTTCTATTTAACGGTCAGAACAGCCTTTTATCAAGTACAGGATGTATTTCTGACCTGTGACCGAGATGAGCGACTTCATGCATGCATCACGAGAGTCAGACTCATGTTACAAAATAATATTTTCTTCAAAGTAGGATAGCAAATAGGAGAATAAAATGTAAGTTATGTTTTTCTGTCTGTTTGGCCTGTGGACTGGTACTTGTCTGCGGTCCAGGACTCAGAGACCACTGCTTTAGAGCAGAATTTTCCACAGCTTACTTCACACATTTAGAACTGTAGATGTAACTTTGTGCAGCTCTGGGTGACTGTATTTGATTGTGTTTGACTTGTGTAACAGTGTGGTTTATGACTGCGACAATTCGTTGAATACATGGATGATTAAAACTGGGGGCACTAATTAAGACATCCGTTTAGTCAGATAGATTTTGGGATCAGGGTTGTCATTGGTAATTTAGAGAAAGTGAGGATTTCTGTTCTCAAATTTGGGAGTGATTTCCCATTGATTCCCAAAGTAAAATGTTACATTTCACGCCAAAAATAAACGCATGTACAACCTGGTAATAGTAACCTTTTTGATGTTTACTACTTTTTTTTCTGTTCCTAAAACCAACTCCAATTTGGGCATTATTTAGAGTGGTTTTTATTTCTTTATTCCTTTCTATAGCCTTTATTTAAGGGGGGTTAAAATCTCATTTTAAAGGAAGCCCTGGACAAGAATCATCAACGATACAATGAATGCTAAACGATTAGAATAGAGTTACAACAATGATTAAACATGTAAATTAATAAGTAAAAACAATTTAAAGATGCAGTCTCAGGTGCTTGTAATCTAGATTTAAATTATTCATGGAGAATGCTTTAAATTGAATTAGCAGGTGGATCATAGCCTAATGAATGAACTTAAGAAACTTCTCCCTTTACTTTGTCTCTCCAGATTTTTCAGAACATCGTTGTTTTGGGTGTAGTAAACGGTCCCACTTCAGGCTTTTTACTGTTCCGAATCCTATGGTTAATGTCAGTGAGGATCAGTCCACATTTACAGTTGTTTGAATTTTTGTTATTTGTTTTGTAAAAAGTTCATTTTCATACAGCTTTAATGGTTAATCAACTTCTGTGCATCAGACATAAAGTGATTCTGTCTGATAGGCAAACTATTTTTTGGTAAAGTATTTCAGAGGGGGACTAGTAGCTCAGTTGTCTGCATGTAGGACTGGCGCTTTGGAAACCAGGTTTCGTGTTCCAGGGTGCATTAAGAGCTTCATCTAGTGTTGGTCCTTAGTCCCCAGGCCGGGTAACATACAGGGTTGTGTCAGGACGGACATCCGGCGGAAAATTTCCTGCTGATTGGCTGTGACCACCCCCACGGGATATGTCGAAAGGTGAACAACATTTCATGAGCGAGAACTAAAAGGACTTAACCTACCTTAAGATCACAGTTTGGAAAAACCTAAACATGACAAAACTTAACCACAGAACGTCTGACTCAAGGTAAAGCGTGGCCAAACAGGAGATTTGGCGAGAAGATCTAAAACCGGACTCTTAATGAAGATGAGGGTAAATGACAAATGGAAAACTGCTGTGGGTAACATATACTTACAGCGGGACAAAAAAGTATTTAGTTACCCACCAACTTTGCAAGTTCTACCACTTACGAAGATGAGAGAGGCCTGTAACTTTCATCATAGGTAAACCTCAACTATGAGACACAAGATGAGAAAATACACCCGGCCCGGGCTGCGTGGGTCCCGTCACCGGGGGTGCTCCTGGTCCGGGGGTCTCCTGCCCGGAACTCATGGTTCACTTTGGCAGTGTGCATGCATCTCCACCCTCACGTGCACAAGCACACTGTCACAATGCTTCCTGTCCGCTTTATCCCTCCTCCTAACCCACAGTGTGTTGGTGGACAGATGTCTTCCGCTTATCTAGTGTCAGAATGTAACCTGTTGGATGTAACATTTGTCTTTGCAGCAGATCTAGCATAAATGTTACGACGCTTAAAATCATCAAATGAGCAACTCGGCACTTGTACCCCTAAACTTTCTCCTACTCTCTCTTTTTTTATTTTCTTATACCCCCCCCCTCACACTTTTCCCCTCTCCCTCCCCTTTAAAATATAGATGGATGGATGGATGGATGGATGGATGGATGGATAGATAGATAGATAGATTCAAAACACAAAATGTAATAGATAAATTAAAATTATAAAATCTAAATAATAAAAGGGGCTTATGCAAATATACACCGTATTCTATCTGATACATAACCCCTTATTGTAACAGTAACACCTATCCAACACAAAAGGCCTTCAGCTCTCATCTGTTTGCTCAGTTGTTGAACAGGACAAATAAAAAAAACGTAACAAAAAGGAAACCAAAGCCAGACAGCTCTAGTCCTTGCAGAATCTCCACAACCCAACAACCAAAATCCCACACAAATCATAAAGAAGAGGAGTGTTCCAATAAGAACACAAGCTGCTTAAAGAATCCGCCTCAGAGTTTTGCTGATGTGTTTTTCTGAGGCTGTAGAAACCTAAACTTGGAGAAGTTTTCCACATAAGGGTTAATCAGATGTTGAGTGTAACAACATTGTCTCAACAGGTTCTCACCTTTTGATTGGATGCAAATGATGAGGTGTTGAGTAAATGTTGTGATTTTTGTTGTTGTTAGCCTTTCCTTGTATATCCTCTGCAGGAACGTCTGCTTCTCTCAATCCTTCCAAAGCACATTGCAGATGAGATGCTTCAGGACATGAAGAAGGAGCCGAGTCAAAAGGAGATGCAGCAGTTTAACACCATGTACATGTATAGGCACGAGAATGTCAGGTGAGCTGGTCGCACACATTGGGTGTGAGCTTTCCTCACAGGGTAAGGTCTATAAAAATCAACAAGCCCAATTCAGACTCTCCTCACAAAAACAGCTTCTTCACGAAAGAAGACTGAAAAACCAGATGCCATCAACTTCAAAAATAAGCTGAAATGGGTGGATCCATTTCACTCCCTGAGTCTTCCTGCTCCGCTCCATTCTGTTGCATCCACATGCAAACTAATTGATTCATGTATGTCTTTGTTTTCCTCGTCTGAGCTGGAATCGAACTCAAAACTGGATAGCTCTGATATTGCTCGCCATTGTTGTTGCTCCAGTAATGCTAGGTTGTAATCGTTAGGGGCTGTAAGTGTGGTACTTAGCTAAAGTAAGGTAGTAAGGTACTTACAGCTACTAAATCTTTGTTTACTAAAGTAAACAAAGATTTCCTGAGATACCAGCAGAGAGTTACTCCCACAAAGATAGTCCCGCCCACAACTCATAGATCATTCCTAATGAACTCCTGCCGCTCTGAAGAAACTGTCCTAGAAAACAGTTTTCTAGAAATGTTTTCTAATGCAGCTTTACATTACTTCACTCAGCTGAAATGTAAGTTAAAGAAAAACAAGCTCATAAAAGGTTTGGGATTCTTAAAGAGCATATCCAGAATCTTGTCATAGGTATGTCCTGAATTCAAATATTCTTTGACAACAGCAGCTATGTTTCAATCACCAGTAACATTCATGTTTGAGGTTTAAGGCGCTTCATGCCAAATAACTGACCCCTCAGGGTGAGATCTAACACCTAGACCTATTCCAGTTTCTTCTTTGTCTCATATTTAACATTTTGATTTCTAAAAACTGAAATGTTAAATTTTGTTATTTTGAGTCTTTTTCTTTTTTTTTTAATAATTATAGTTTCAGGAATTGTTTAGATTTCTAAGACGTAATGTGTCTTTTTATTATTTGTTTTGCTTTTTTAATCTTTGTGATGTTTTGCGTTGAGTGATTTGTTGATGTGATTTGAACTTCAGGGCCACCATAGTAAACCCTTAAACACCAATAATGTCACAGCAACACTTAATAACACAGGCTTTTGGACATATCCTGAATCTTCAACCGTTCACACGATCACCGGGATTCTGACGAGGAGAAAAGCAGCTTTTCTTTTCAGCTTTGCACCGATACCCAACACGTTACTAATGCAGTATCCGCTGATAAACGTCAATTACGCAAACACTTCACAACTGCACAGTGCTCCATATCAACGCAATGTATAGTAGACGAAAGGATGTAAACACTGGAGCTAAAGCTCTGATGTTAAAGGACTCAACAGACTTTTTTTCATTGGCTCCAACTGTTGCCAGAACCAGAATGAGACTTTCAGAGGCGCAGAGATGTATAGATATTATTTTTTCCACAGAGCGGCTGGGCGCACCAGTGCGACCATGGATTTCTTTAAGGCTCATCATTCAAAAATCCAGCCGCACGTGCAACCAAATTGGCCGCTTTCTAGAGACCTCTGCTGCAGATGCAAACATGACATTATCATGTTTTTAATACTGCGTTGGCAGAATTTTCCCTGATGGAAAATCATATTGTTTTTATTGATTCCACTTGTGTGATTAGATACAAGATTAATACTAAATTCTGAGTCATTTCTTTAATACCTGAAATGACATACATGCTTCATTTGTTGGACATTTGAGTAACACAAAAAGATCAAGTTTCCATCACACATTTTGGGTTAAATGGGGGGGATACTATGCGCTGGGAGGGAAATCTCAAAGGACTGCAGCGAGCACTTTAGTGATGTGTTGTCCTGTTTGTGTCTCCACTGTTGTGCAGCATCCTGTTTGCAGACATCGTTGGCTTCACCCAGTTATCGTCGTCCTGCAGCGCCCAGGAGCTGGTCAAACTGCTGAATGAGCTCTTCGCCCGCTTTGACAAGCTAGCTGCAGTGAGTTTCACAAAGGTTTCTGTTCAAACATCTGTTTCTGGCTCCAAAAGGGAATATTCATTCGAGTCAAGCCCTACCTGGTTTCCAGCTCTCCCTGGACTGCTTGATGCTGAAAACCTAAACCAGGTGTGTTCAGTCAATCAGGATGTGGGATCAGCCAATCGGCATAAAAGCGGTTGAGCAGAGCTGGAAACCAGGCAGAACTGTGGCTTTTGAGGACCGGGGCTGGCCAGCTCGGCATTAGGGTGTTCCCTGCTGTGGAGCCCTGTTTTCTGAATCTGTGATACTGTATGACGTCTGCAGCTAGACCTTCATCCATAGGGTCCAGCTGAACGCAGTACAAAGTACCACAGGGTTTTGGAGTTCAAAGGGAGGTTTGGGTACTGTGTCGTACCTGAGGCGGGGGACGTTTTGGTTCCCGGTCAACAAAATCCTTTTAGTACAATTAATTTGTGAAGCTGAAGCCAAAGAATGAGGTCATGATGCCCAACTGCTGAAGGTCTCATTGACTGGATCAACCAGTCCCATCAAAACCTGGTAGATTCTCACAAAAGCATTCACCAAGAAAGGGAACTCTAGAAAAACTGGGACGGGACAGATGCAGTTGGACAGCTGATCTCTGCAGACAGAACCTCTGCTGTTCACTCTTTTACTTGGTGAACTCTCCATCTTGCTGGAGCTGACATCATCAACAAGTGGTTTCCCAGCAGATAGTAGGGAGTGCAGTGAAGTCTGACGTTTCAGCTGTGAAATTACTCATCTTGTCTTCGCAGCATCAGGACTTTAGAAATAGCTGTACATGTAGAAGCCATACAGGGATGCTGGTGAACTCTGAACAAACCTGGTTTCTGCTGTCAGAAATATCATCAGCTGAGAATCAAGATCTTGGGAGACTGTTACTACTGCATCTGCGGGCTTCCAGACTACAGGGAGGACCACGCAGCCTGCTCCATCATGATGGGCCTGGCAATGGTGGAGGCCATATCGTGAGTGCAGAACTCTAAGCCAACATACATAACTTTTTTGAAAAATCCAAAAGATGTATTTACTGTAAACAAAAAAAAAAAATGGGATTTTGTTTAGCTGATGCTGCAAAAAGAGGAAGCCTGAATAGAAAATAGGACCACTGATCTTAAGAAAAAAATCACTAGAAAGTAGTAAAATGATCTGTCCATGCAGAAAGTCATTTGTACTTATCTTATAAGATTTCAAACTCTAGAAACAAGGAGTTCCAGTCAAACTTTCAAAAAAGTAGTAATAAAATAAACAAAAACAAAAAACAAAGTATTGAACAAGTTTCTTCTAACATGTTATACAGCTCAATAACAAGTACTTTCTGCTAGTTTTAAGGAAATATAGTTTTCTTTAGTTTTTATGTTCCTAATTGTAGTTCATTTTAAATACAGTGATTAAAAACTAATAGGAAATTATTCCATTTAGAAGAAAATGTGCGTCGTAGAACAAGTTGGCCCATCTTAATACGTCCTTATAAAATCCAAAACTAGCACTTATTCTTCGTACATAAATCTACACTTTAAAATCTACAATTCTCAATGTTCTGCAGTAATTCTATTGAATAAAATGCATTCAGATGTGTTGTCAACATTTTTTAAATCAAGCATTTCAGTTTTTTTTAAGTCAAGAGTATGGAGCAAAAGAATTAAAACTCAATTTGCTAATAATTTCTAGCTCTTTGAGACAGAAAAGAAATTCTCCAGTGTTCTGATTTTTAAAGGAGTTTGGAAAGGTGTGGAGCATTGTTAGTTTATAATAGTCTGCAGTGCAGGTCATATAGGGTTCAGGATCGCCTCTCCTGTTAATCTGGACCTGACTCCTTATTTCTGGTCTTATCTCTCTCCAGAGAGAGATGAAGACACATCACTCTGTTTAATAATACTTTGTAGATCTGAACTGTTGCAGCAGAAGAATGAAAAATCAAATGGAAATGACTGCGTTTAAACAGCTTGCTATCCGTGCTCTGATGCAGCCGTCATCCTTGTCTCCATGGAATCACTGCTGCTGCTTTGATGTCCGCCATTTTCGGTCCCACATAGCGGTCCCACTCACAGCTGAACCTTGACCTGCCGTGTCTGTGTGAGGAGTTCCTACTGTGGACTGATGAGCTTCCGTCCTCCACAGGTACGTTCGTGAGAAGACCCAGACCGACGTGGACATGAGGGTCGGGGTGCACAGTGGCACCGTGCTGGGGGGCGTCCTGGGGCAGAAACGCTGGCAGTATGATGTGTGGTCTACAGACGTCACTGTGGCCAACAAGATGGAGGCTGGGGGCATTCCAGGGTAAGAAGTCTACTCTCCCTACAGACTGCATCTTAGTCCTGAGGGACACATATTAGTCTGAGTCTTGAGTTTGGCTTAGACCAGCAAAGCCATAAGACCTTTATCCATGTCAAAAACCGTCCCTGACTCAAAGTAGTCGCAGCTCTGATTTATTTTGTCTGTTTTGTTCTACACTGTCTTCATAGCCGCTGTGAGTCTTGATCCTTGTCTGTGTTCTTCTGTGTCTGTGTTCTCTTAAGTGCATGGACCCTCTGCCTTTTCCAGTTCCCAGTGTGATGTCATGATGAATGAAGGCCTCTAACTCTGACCTGTCATCTCTTGGTCTGCGTCAACAGCCGTGTTCACATCTCTCAAAGCACCATGGAGTGTCTTCACGGCGAGTTTGATGTGGAGCCTGGGAACGGAGGCGAGCGCTGCGACTACCTAAGGGAGAGAGGCATTGACACCTACCTGGTGGTTGTTCCCAAAGGGGCGGTGGGAAAGAATGGCATCAGTGGTGTGGTCAGTGAGCACTTCCAGATTCAGCATGATCTGATCCGGTCTGTTGCACCTTACTGGAGGAAACAGCCTGACTGATTTGAATGTGGTTGCTGAAGTTGTTGTATGATGGTTTGATGAAGATGAAGACGAAGACCTTTCCTGCTGCTCCCTCCATGCCTCTGGTGATCTGCTTGTTTTAATTTCAGAAGCTGTCTGTGACGTCCTCTGGAGGAAACTCCCCACAGCTCATCAACACCACGGAATGCAACGGCAGCGCAAACACGGCCTGCACCACGCCCGAGGAACCGGAGGAGCTGGACACCAAGGTAGACTAATGCCATGAGGGATGGGGGGCCCTCAGGGGATCAGAAGGACATTGGTACCTCAGTCATTGTTTTAAGTGCACCAGCTGGCAACAGTTGGCAGCGAAAACCCATTAGCATTATCAATAAAGGCCAGGCCACAGAGACAGTGAAGCATATGTGGAAACACGTGTGATTAAAGGCTTGAGAAGTGTTTCTGCTTGTAGGAGCGTGAGGCTCCCCAACCTCTGGCCTGTAGACCGACAGTGCTTTGTGACATTAAACCAGCCTGTGGGGCACTAAAGGCTGGGGGCCGTTTATGTATAAGCGTGCAGGTACTGATTGGTTTAACAGAATTGGGCTTTGCGCACAACTGGCACAATGACAATCGATTTAATTTACTGGTTTATTTCAAGCATTGATTGTAGACAACACAACAAGAATTCACATAAATATGCAGTGGGGCAAAAAAGTATTTAGTCAGCCACCAACTGTTCAAGTTCTCCCACTGAAAAAGATGATAGAGGCCTGAAAGTTTCATCATAGGTTTACCTCAACTACAGTCCCTGACAAAAGTCTTGTCGCTTATCTATTTTGTAGAAACAAAAGCGTATAACCTCACTTTTCATGAATCCATTGGTTTTAGAAATGTCTCATATGAAAGCTAAAACCCTCCCAAATTATGTTCAATATACTAAAATAAAATTGCTTCACTGAAGAAAGATTGATCATTTAATGACACAGAAAGGTCACATTTTGGCAAGACAAAAGTTTTGTCGCCTTGTCATATGATGCACCCTATCCTAGATTACAGCCTCACCTGTGATCAACTACTGATCAATCAATTAGTGGGTGTGTATAAAAAGAACCCCAGCACACCAGGCCTTCACATCAACTGCAACTTGACCTCTGACAACATGCCTAAGATTCACCCTGAGACCAAAGCGTTGATTATCAAGAGGCTGAAGACCAGATCCACTGCTGAGGTGGCTGACACCCTCAATGTGTCTCAGCGTCAAATACAAAGAATAAGAAAAAGATTTGAAGAGACTGGAGATGTTTTTGACAAGCCCAGGTCCGGCAGACCCCGCAAGACAACTGCTCGGGAGGACCGTTTGTTGGTTGGAAAATCCAAGGCCAGTCCCTTTTCCACTGCAGCAGAGCTCCACCAGGCCTGGTCACCTCAAGTCCCTGTGTCAGCCAGAACAGTTTGTAGAATTCTGTCTCAAAATGGCCTCCATGGTCCAATCAGTGCCCAGAAACCAGCACTAAACAAAAGGCAATTGAAAAAACGTGTGGCATTTGCCAAGGCCCACAGCCTGCTAAAAGGATGGACGCTGGAAAAGTGGCAGAAGGTGGATTTCTCAGATGAGTCTTCAGTTGAATTACATCACAGCCGCCGCAAATATTGCAGGAGCACCAACTGGAGCCCGCATGGACCCAAGATTCACCCAGAAAACAGTTACGTTTGGTGGCAGAAAAATCATGGTCTGGGGTTACATCTAGTATGGGGGTGTGCGAAACATTTGCAGGGTGGAAGGCAATATCAATAGCCTAAAATATCAAGAAGTATTAGCTACCTCTTACATTCCCAACCATAAAAGGGGTCAAATTCTGCAGCAGGATGGTGCTCATCGCATACTTCCATCCCTACATCAAAGTTCCTCAAGGCGAAGAAGATCAAGGTGCTCCAGGACTGGCCAGCCCAGTCACCAGACATGAACATCATTGAGCATGTCTGGGGTAGAATGAAAGAGGAAGCATGGAAGACCAAACCAAAGAATCTTGATGAATTCTGGGAGGCATGGAAGACTGCTTTCAAGCTCATGGAAGTCATACAAGATATTAAATATGGATCTCACAGTAGCACTACTTAATTCACTGATGTTATGCAACATATTTTTGTTTTTGAAGTAAATTATTTGTTAAATTTTCACATTATTCTCTGTAGGCGACAAAACTTTTGTCTTGCCAAAATGTGACCTTTCTGTGTTCATTAAATGATCAATCTTTCTTCAGTGAAGCAATTTTATTTTAGTGTATTGAACATAATTTGGGAGGGTTTTAGCTTTCATATGAGACATTTCTAAAACCAATGGATTCATTAAAAGTGAGGTTTTACGCTTTTGTTTCTACTAAATGGATAAGCGACAAGACTTTTGTCAGGGACTGTATGAGAGACAAGATGAGGAAAAACAAATCCAGTAATCACATTGTCTGATTTTTAAAAATGTATTTGTAAATGATGGTGGAAAATAAGTGTATGGTTAATAACAAATGTTCAACTCAATACCTTGTTATATATACTTTGTTGGCAATGACAGCAGTCAAACGTTTTCTGTAGTCTTTACAAGGTTTTCACAACTTTTGCAGGTATTTTGGCCCATTCCTCCATGCAGATCTCCTCTAGAGCAGTGATGTCTTGGTGCCGTTGCTGGGCAACACGGACTTTCAACTCCCTCCAAAGATTTTCTATGGGATTGAGATCTGGAGACTGGCTTGGCCACTTCAGAACTGGCTTTAGCAGGGGGACACATCTGGCACTGCAGGGTTTGAGTCCCTGGTGGCGTAGTGTTACAGATGGTAGCCTTTGTTTCTTTGGTCCCAGCTCTCTGCAGGTCATTCACTAGGTCCCCAGTGTGGTTCTGGGATTCTTGCCCACCATTCTTGTGATCATGTTGACCCCAAGGGGTGAGATCTTGCATGAAGTCCCAGATGGAGGGAGATCATCAGTGGTCTTGTATGTCTTCCCTTTCCTAATATTTGCTCCAACAGTTAATTTCTTCACACCAAGCTGCCTACCTGTTGCAGATTCAGTCTTCCAGCCTGGTGCAGGTCAACAGTCTTGTTTTCTGGTGTCCTTAGACAGCTCTTTGGTCTTAGTGGAGTTTGGAGTGTGACTGTTTGAGGTTGTGAACAGGTGTCTTTTATATAGGTAACTAGTTCTAACAGTAGCCATTAATACAGGTAACGAGTGGAGGACAGAGGATCCTCTACAGAAGACGTCACAGGTCTGTGAGAGTCAGAAATCCTCTTGTTTGTAGGTGGCCAAATACTTTTTTCCACCAGACTTTACAAATAAATTATTTAAAATCAGACAATGTGATTTTCTGTGTTTTTATCTCTCATTTTGTCTCTGATAGTTGAAGTTTACCTATGATGAGAATTAGTCATCTTTCATCTTTTTCAGTGGGAGAACTTCCACAATTGGTCGCTAACTGAATACTTTTGCCCCACTGTACGCTCAAAAAATGACTTGTGATGGGTGAAGCTGGAAGTAGGATTACAGATATTTTAGGCTGTAAAACCCCTCGCCACACTCTTTCTACACTTTTCTCTCTTGTTTTAACTCTCAAAGTTCAAACCTTTGTTAAAAAATAGTCCAGGGTTACAGAATGAAAAACAAAGATCCGATAACAAAAAGATTTGTGTAATTATGTTAAAATTATTGCCTTTTACAAATGACACAGCAGGGAGGAGCTTGATTGACAGCCAATCAGAACACAGAACAAAAACATGCACAATTGCACAGAAAAAAATTATTGAAGCAGCAAGACTCTGAAAGGTGCGATTTAGTAAAGGACCACTGTACAAAAAATATGCATACATTTATTCACATGAATATCTCTTTTACATTGTACTATTACCTTCTGAGAGACATCTGTCCATCTCCAGCTGAATGAGAATGAGATAAAGGTTGAAAATGACAGGGGTGTGAATAATTTCCGGCTTGACTTTAAGGTTTTATGCTTCCAAAAAGCACACGCCATCAGTAAAGCTAACAAGAACTTTGTGAAAAGACGGGCAGAAATTCAGAATTATTTTTCCCCGTCATGATGCCACTCTTGATTAAACAATTTTCTATGGAAGCGATCTCTTGGGTGGATGACTCACAGCCTTTGTTTTTTGACATCCTTTTGAGCGAAGGTGGTGAATCCGTCTTTCCCAAACCCTCGGAGGAGGCTGAGACTGCGGGACCTGGCTGAACGAGTCATTGATGCTCAGGAAAACGAAGCAGAGCTCAACAAACTGCTGAACGAAGCTCTGCTGGAGAGAGAGACGGTCCAGGCGTGAGTAAGCTTTACTATTCAATGAGTCCCGGATAAACCCCCATTAGTTACTATAGCAGACATGGATGTATGTATGGATGTATGGATGTGAATGGGTGGATGGATGGAATGGTGGTGGATGGATAATGTAGCTTGATGGATAGTATGGATGGGGGAGGGAGGACTATAGCATGATGGATATAGTAGGATGGATGGATAGATGGTAGGATGGTTGGATGGAGGGATGATTGGATGGATGGATGGTAGAATGGTAGGGTGGATGGATAAAGGGATGGATGGTAGAATGGTAGGGTGGATGGATGGATAGTAGGATGGTTGGATGGATGGAGGGATGGATAGTTAGATGGATGGATGGATAGTTGGATGGATGGAGGGAGGGAGGGAGGGAGGGATGGATGAATGAATGGATGGATGGATGGTGGGATGGTTGGATGAATGGATGGTAGAATGGTAGGATGGATGGAGGGATGGTTGGATGGATGGAGGGAGGGATAGATGGTTGGATGGATGGATGGATGGTAGAATGGTAGGATGGATGGTAGAATAGTAGGATGGATGGTAGAATAGTAGGATGGATGGATAGATGGTAGGATGGATGGTAGAATAGTAGGATGGATGGATAGATGGTAGGATGGTTGGATGGATGGATGGATGGATGGAGGGATGATTGGATGGATGGATGTGGTAGAATGGTGGGATGGATGGTAGGATGGTTGGATGGATGGTGGATGGATGGTAGGATGGTGGATGTAGATGGAGGATGGGCTGGATGATGGTGGCTGGATGGTGAGCTGGATGGATGGGATGGTGGATGGGTGGATGGGGGATGGTGGGATGGATGGTGGTAGAATGGTTGTAGATGATAGTTGGATGGATGGTTGGGTGGATTGAGGGACTGGTGGATGGTGGATGGTAGTGGAGGGATGGATGGATGGGGGGATGGATTGGTGATGGTTGGGTAGGATGGTAGTGGATGGTGGGAGGATGGATGGATGGTGATGGATGGTAAATGTAGTGGTAGGATGGATAGTTGGATGGATGGTGGGATGGATGGATGGATGGTGGGATGGAGGGATGATTGGATGGATGGATGGATGGTGGGAACAAAAGTTCACCTACTCTTATTTTTTAGATAAAGGTTGCCTCTCTGATAAACTTTACATCCACAGACTTTGAGTATTTGTCCGTTTTTCTTTAGATTTTATGTTGCTGGGATCCTGATCAGCCTGTGGCCTTGCTTTAGGGGTTATGAACCAGTGCTCAGTGGAGCCTCATTGACTGGCTGTGGGCAGAAGAAATAAGTTCAAAGGGTAGCAGCAGTGGGATTATTGAAATAAACCTCTGCCTTGAGGGTTGCAGGTTGAAGTCCCTGTACCAACATGAATACACATTGGTGGAGGATTAGCTCCACCTTTTGTTAACTCACCCGAATTGCTACAGCAGTTATGGTCAGTGGTTGTACTGGGCATCTCCCAGGTGAAATGGGAAAAGTCTTAAGTCAGAACCCACTGAATCCTATTCGGGAGCACAGGGTTGCTGGAGTCTATCCCGTTTTCTGCTGGGCGAAGGCGGAGTACACCCTGAACAGGTCGCCAGTTTCTTTCAGGGCCATGCATTCACATGCAATTTTAGAGACACCAATGAGCCTTTCAAGCATGTTTTTGAACTGTGGGAGGAAGCTGGTGTCCAAAGAGGACCCATGTGTGCACAGGAAGAACATGTGAACTCCACACAGAAAGCCGGGATTTGAACCATGGCCATATTGCTGTGAGGTGAAAATGCAAAACACTACACCACTGAACAACAGGCATCAAATCTCAGTACCATTTTCTGGCTACACTAAGCAGGAATAAGGACTCACTGGCCTTCGAATGCTTACAGGAGTGGGAGAAGTTAGGACACAGACTCACCAGGGGCAAAACCAGGTCTGAGGCTTTTAGTGCGTTTCTAGCTGAATATCCATCCCTCCTTAAAGGGGTCATGTGGTTCTGTGTCAACAGGCTGAAGGGGAAGAACACCAACCGGCTGTCGCTGAGGTTTGTGGACCCAGAGCTTGAGACCCGCTACTCTGTGGAGAAGGAGAAGCAGAGCGGAGCTGCCTTCTGCTGCTCCTGTGTGGTTCTGCTCTGCACTACTTTCATGGAGGCTCTCCTTGACCCATGGTGAGCTCTTCTGCAGGTTTTTGAACCTCATATTTTCTCTGCATCACAGATTCAGACCAACTCCTCTAAAGAGTTTCTGCTTGTTTTGTTACAGGATGATCGCCAACTATGTCACGTTTGCAGTGGGGGAGGTTCTGCTGCTCATCCTGACCATCTGCTCACTTGCTGCCATCTTCCCTCGAGTACGTTCATTTTTCATGTTCTCTGTGATCCTTCCCCGGTTCTCCTCAGGTTTATCCAGGTGCCCTTCAGGTGTGTTGAGACATTATTGAATGTGGAAAAAGTGTTTTGTGTATTCTTGACAAAAGTGATGTTTGTCTTTCGCCGTTGTGAGGTGACGGTTTGAAGGTCAGGGTAACGTCATCATGTTAACGTTGTAGTGGAGTAACTGTTTGGAGGGGTTTTCTTCGGCTGTTTGCTGGAGAAAGCTGTTAGTTCCTAATATATTGGCAAATAAGATTTTATTTTTCCTTTGTCGTTGTCTTTTTCCGTTCAGTTGATGGCTGATGAGGCTACAAGGCTCAACAGGTTGTTTTGAGGTTCTCCTAGATTTCTCTAGGTTCTCCCACAGCTCATGTCCTTTCACTGACCCACTCACCTTAGCAGGTATGATGGCTGATGGGAGCTTTCATGTTGTACAAACACAGCTTATTGGGTGGTAGTCCGATGGGCAACCCTCTTTTGCTGGTCAGGGTTGTTGAACCTTCTCCAGTCATTCAGGATAGCTCTCATTCATTCCCAGTCTCATTAGTTACACTGCCAAAACCTCCTGGAGAGCAGTTGGCTTCTTAAGCCCGTAGGCAGGAACCACATCTGAGCTTGGTTACATCAGCTTTTCTCCATCTCAGACATCCCATTTCTGGATGAGATTCAGAAAAGGTTCATGTTGAGGTGAGTTTCTTCGCACATCACAAAATAAAAGCATCGAAATTAACAACTAAAAAAATGATATGATTTAATTTATTATTTTTTTTACACATGATAATACGAGAAGGGTGCAAATACAAAACTGTCCGTTTTCATATTTTGCAATATTATCTCAAAGTTCTACAAAGCTTCAAACATCAAAACAAATACACGAAAACAAAATCAAAGAAGAGAAAACAGTTTGAGCAAAAGCTTTTATGAAAAAAAAGGACCTTCAAGCTCCTTTTCTGGAAGCATTTCCACAGAGCAGCAACAGCAGAGCAGAAAGGTTGGTCTTTTCTGATCCTGAGCTTTGGTCTGGGGATCTGCAGGAGGTTGTGACAAACAGAACAAAGATGATGAGAGTGTTTGCTTCTCTTCTGTGAATGCAATCACAGGTCAAAAGATCCATTTAGTGTTGAACCGTGGAAGAAAGCCAGTGAATGTTTTTAGACAGGTGGGATTTTCAGGTTTGCACTCTCATCAAGGTTTAGGCTGGTTTTGAATTAAGTCAAGTTTCTCTGGCTTTTCTGTGTACAAATTAGTGTGTGTGTATGTTCTGCCTGTAGAAAGTAGTAGTAAATTTATAGAGAGGGAGTCCCTTGACTGTACAGTTTGTCATCATGCCAGCATACAACAGGTTTTAAAATCAAACTACCTCTGTGTCAGGTGTATCCCAAGAAGCTAGTGGCTTTCTCCACCTGGATTGACCACACCCGCTGGGCTCGAAACACCTGGGCCATGGCGGCCATCTTCATCCTCAGCACGGCGGACACCATCGACATGGTGAGCTGAGGTTCTTTAGGATGTGCAGCGCCTGCAGGCACTGAAGATGAAGAACTGTGCATCTGTTGTTACGCTCCAAAAAACATGAATGCTTTCATTTGAATTGTTACATTTACCAAGGAGGGTACAACCAACAAAACAAAACCAAACGTTCACACGGGAAAACACCACACAAAGTCAATACCTGCAGGAGAAGCAGAAATGCTCCTATTATTATTTAACAGAAACAAAAAATTCCCCCTTTGAAAGACTGCTTTGGTTAGCAAATAAAATAAAAACTGAATGTAAAACAATGTATCAATTAACCTGGATAATTGCCTGTTTTCCCAAAATCCAAGTCCCACAGTCAATAATTCTACAGTCCACTCCTTAGCTGATGTCCGAAAAAATAGGTTTTGTCAAGAAAAACAATCCATAAAGAAATAATCTTCACATGGTACCATGACTTTAAAAAATATAAACCATAAAAACACAATAAGGGTCGGTCCCACCTGTCCAGGCGTTATACAATGACCGCGTCCTTGGGTGCGTCCTCGCGTCCAGAACAACCTTTGGGAAATCCGATCCACGCCAAAACCGTTCCAACAGGCCGAAGAAACTAAGCAAAATATCTCCCACTGTCCTTCCAAATGAGGCAGGTGACGAAGAGATATCAAACTGATGCTGCTGCACGCCCTTTCTCTCTACCGCTCCTCTCATTCAACAACATTCAAGAACTTTTTGGTCTCCTCCCCAGTGCCATGTCAACCAATTACCAGTCCCTTTGGCCGCATTTACACTGCAGGTCTTGATGCCCATATCCGATTTTCTGACTATATCCGATTTTTTTGACGACCCGCTCACATCATCTTTTAAAAGTGACCCGTATCCGATTTTTGCATTTACATTATACAATGCTGAAACTATCAAACGTAAACGTTCTGAGGACTACGTAACGTAGCAGCATTTTCACCCTCCGCGGACTTCCTTCAGACTTTTGTGACCGCGGTTGTCATGGAGGCAACGCAGCGATGGAAGGAGGCGTGGACTTGGGCGCTCCTGAGGGGATGCGCGGGAGAGGAAAAGAAGGAGGCCTGCTCGGCTTTCTCTGAGTTTTGAATGAGGAAGTGTTGGCAGACGTGCTGTACTACCAGTTTGATCCAAGTGTTGAACCTTTCCTGCGCGATGACTTCTCTTTTTCCGACCGTGGTCAGAAACGCATGGGAGATTTTCTCCAGGGTTAAGGCGGATTCCCCCTCGGGGTTCACTTTCCCGTTCTGAACCAAGAGCAGGTAGCGAGACTCTAAAACTTTTGGGGGAGAGACCTTATTTTTAATTTACGGTTCTCCGACACTCCCCCGCTCCGCGCTCACCCCTTTCCTCTCCTCTGCTCTCACACACACACACACACACACGCACACACACACGCTCACACGGTCCCCATCATACACGCCCCCACTCCGCAACACAAGCAAAGAAATAAACGGCTTCTAGCCTGTTCCAGAGCAACGGTGTCCCGCTTCATTAGTTATCGTTTGAGTCTGGACCGGGAATAACAGCGGTTTCTGACTATGGCCTGAAGCCTGAGGCTGAAAGGTAACACGCTGACAGCAAAATCAGGGCACTAAAGCACCTTAATAAGTCATGTGATCTCAGTTGGTGGTCTCCTGAGTTGATGTCACTGACGTACGACTCGCATTTACTGGGGAATATCCGATTTGTCTGCTTACATAGCACACGCAAATGCACGTATCCGATTCGTTTCCGATTTATTTCCACATATGAGAGAGGCCTGTATCCGATCTGAGAAAATCGGAATCCGTGTGCTTTTGTCCTGCTTACAGGCTCACCGGTCATATACGATCTGTGCCACATGAGAGGAAAAAATTGGAATTGGGTCACTTGAACCATGCAGTGGAAATGCGGCCTTTGATAGTGACGCCATACATATTAATTACAGGCAGTGTAGTCACAGGATTTTATTTCAATGTGGCGGTGTCACACTGTATCTATGCAGCTGAGCTGTGGACCTCCAGAATCGGATCCTCGCAGCACCACACCGCCTCCCTCCTCCTCTGGACGCTCCAGCCTGGAAGGCTGCTGGAACAATCCTAAATATTACAGCTATGTGGCGGTTCTGGCTCTAATGGCCACCACCATGCTGGTTCAGGTCAGCCACATGGTCAAGCTCACCCTGATGCTGCTGATCACAGTGACGACGGGCGTTGTGAACATCTACAGCTGGAGGAGCATCTTCGACCGCTACGATGCTGTCCGCTTTAAGGAGTACAGGTGACAAGCTCTGCTCTAGCTTTAGGTTGCAGAACGCTGACTTTCTGCTCTGGTAGGGCATCAATGTGCCGCTATGAGCCAGAAGCCAGAGTTTTGAGACTGCAGCAGGAGTGGCCGCAGCCCTTTCAACACGCTACTGTTATTCGTTGCAGGTCGGCCCTGGTTCCCTCCAAAGTCAGTGTTACAGTTATGATCTTCGTCATGATGATCAGCTTCTATTATTTTTCCAGACATGTAAGTGATGGAGCACACACTGAGGACACTTGTGTAGTTGTGTTGTTGGTGCTAGAGGAACCCTGAGGAGTGTTGCTCTTCATCTACCTGTTCATTCTTCTCTACACACCATCAGTTAGGTGCTGTATCCAAACATGTCCGTCCAGCTTAAACGACAGACACTTTCAAGGGTTTTTATATTTTATTGGAGTATTCTTGTTTACATCTGATATGTTCTTTTGTTATTCTATCTACATGTTTATTTAGGCTAGGTTGGGCTCGTATCTGAAGGCAGTGACAGAATTTCACTGTTACTGACATTGTCAGTGTTGCAGGTCAAGTCCTGCTTCAGGCATAGACCATGTGTCCTGCTCCTCTCCTAAGCAGATGCTAACATTTGTCCCTGTTGGCTGAAGGTGGAGAAGCTTGCTCGCACTCTTTTCCTGTGGAAGATTGAGGTACACGAGCAGAAGGAGAAAGTTTACGAAATGCGGCGCTGGAACGAAGCCCTTGTGACCAACATGCTGCCGGAGCACGTGGCTCGACACTTCCTGGGCTCCAAGAAGAGGGATGAGGTGAGATCTTCGGCGCTGCGTGGGTCTGTGACACTTTCAGGCCTCCCCCAAAGTCACGTGGGCTTGTACAGACAGAAACACGACTGGATAAACACACCTCTTCTCAAAAAGCATTCTGCTGTGACTGTTGTGAAGCCGGAAGTTCCTAGAACAGAATCTCATTGATGGACTCCAGCATGAACACAGGCTGAAATGAAGCTCATGGGTTTGTCATGTTTTGACCTTTCTGGAAAGCCAAAAACTGACTTGACTGTTTTCTTCTTACTTTCTGGAGAATGATGGACTGTTTGATAACCTTCGTCTTCATCATTAGTGATGAAGATTAGTTGCTCTGCAGGCCTTGTGAGCAGGAGCAGTTAGACATAAGAAGTGCTGACGGTGAAAACCAAAGATCCAACAGAGACCGGTGCACCTTTAAAAGGGCTACACCCACCTTCGTCAGACAGAAGGAAGGCCCACATGCTCACCTGTACACCATGTGTACACGTCTGTGTACCAGAGAAGTGAATTTGCTACCGTCCAGAACTAGCTTCAGTTAGTCAAACAAGAAAATGGCAGGTATCTTTGATATCATGTAGGCAAGAGAGGAGTGGTGTTATAGATTAACCTTTCTTGTTAGGAGGGACATAACTGACTATCATCAGCATAACAATGAAAGGAAACTCCATTAGTTTCATATGACTGAGCCCAGTGAAAGGAGATATTTAATGAAAAAAAAAAGAGGTCCTAAAACTGAGCCCTGAGGAACCCCACGAGACAGAGGTACTGTGGGAAATGTAAACCTGGAAACGCCCCTGCTCGTGGTTCTGTCTGCCACATATGAGCTGAACCAGTCAATAGCAGTACCACAAACCCCCACCATGTCCCTAAACCTGGGCGATAAAAGCTCACGGTCTGCTGTATTAAACGCAGCAGATAAATCCAG
This sequence comes from Oryzias curvinotus, assembly GCA_023969325.1. Taxonomy (NCBI): domain Eukaryota; kingdom Metazoa; phylum Chordata; class Actinopteri; order Beloniformes; family Adrianichthyidae; genus Oryzias; species Oryzias curvinotus. Next base: position 26,218,689 of record CM043721.1, read on the forward strand.
AAGGACTAGGAAAAAAAAAAAGGATCAGACTTGTGATTAAAGACTCACGTTGTCTGGGGGGGTTGAGACGATATCTTTCATTGGGGGGGTACCACATCATTGAGGAAACCCTTTTGTTTAAGCTCTGTGCTGACGACTAGTGATTATTGGGGGGTTCAGTGTTCCAGGCACATATTTGTTTTTTTTAACCCAGTGGTGAATTGTGTTTTAATTTAACTTCAAAAGTTAATAACTGCATTTTTACTGATACATCTGCTGATACTGACATACTGATAATTTACCGACCACAATGCATCTGCAGTCAGTTTAATTCAATCATAATGATTTATGATTAATTTTATAATTACTTTAACTTCAGAAATAACAAAAATGCATTTTACTGATAAATCTGTGGTCATTCTCATTCAATCATAATGGTTAATAATTTCCTAAAAGGTGGAGAAAAATGAACACATCTGTCCAGGATTTTGTTGTCATGTATGTCTTGTCCAAATATGTGGTGTGATACTTCTTTTAGTCTTTAATTAACTTTATTTCTCTCATGGAAAACCTTTTTGTGCTTTAAGCAGGATTCTGTGGCAGAAAGAACCTGAGCGCAAAACCACTGACCTGTGGAAGCACACACCTTTACGGCTGTTTTCTGCAGCATACAGAGACTTGCCAAAGTGTTCGGCTCCTTGGAACTTTTCAACCTTTTGCCACATTTCAGGCTTCAAACATAAAGAGATAAAACTAATTTTTTGTGAAGAATCAACAACAAGTGGGACACAATCATGAAGTAGAAGAACATTTATTTGATATTTCAAACTTGTTTAACAAATTAAGAAGTGAAATATTAAGCATGCAAAATGATTCAGCCCCTTTCCTTTCAGTGTAGCAAAATCTCTCCAGATGTTCAGTGAGGATCTCTGAATGATCCAAAGTTGACCTGAATGACTAATGATGATAAATAGAATCCACCTGCATGTAATCAAGTCTCTGTATAAATGCACCAGCTCTGTGATCGTCTCAGAGGTCTGGTTAAAGCGCAGAGAGCATCATGAAGAACAAGGAACACCAGGCAGGTCTGAGATGCTGTTTTGGAGACGTTTAAAGCTGGATTTGGATACTAAAAGATTTCCCAAGCTTTAAACATCCCAAGGAGCACTGTGCAAGTGATAATATTGAAATGAAAGGAGTATCAGACCACTGCAGATCTACAAAGACCCAGCTGTCCGTCTAAACTTTCAGCTCAAACAAGGAGAGGACTGATCAGAGAGGCAGCCCAGAGGCCCACGATCACTCTGGACGAACTGCAGAGATATACAGCTGAGTTTTGGAGAGTCTGTCCATAGGACAACAATCAGTCGTATTGTGCACAAATCTGGCCGTTGTGGAAGAGTAGCAAGAAAAAAGCCATTTCTTAAACATATCCATAAAAAGTGCTGTTTAAAGTTTGCCACAAGCCACCTGGGAGACGCACCAAACATGTGGAAGAAGATGCTCTGGTCAGATCAAACCAAAATCAAACTTTTTAGCAACAATACAAAATGTTATCCATCCATCCATCCATCTTCCTCCGCTTATCCGGAACCGGGTCGCGGGGGCAACAGACTGAGCAGAGATGCCCAGACTTCCCTCACCCCAGCCACTTCCTCCAGCTCCTCTGGGGGGACCCCGAGGCGTTCCCAGGCCAGCCGAGAGACGTAGTCTCTCCAGCGTGTCCTGGGTCTTCCCCGGGGCCTCCGCCAGTGGGACATGCCGGAACACCTCTCCAGGGAGGCGTCCAGGGGGCATCCGGACTAGATGCCCGAGCCACCTCAACTGGCTCCTTTCGATGTGGAGGAGAAGCGTGTTCTACTCCGAGCTCTCCGCGGGTGACCGAGCTTCTCACCCTATCTCTAAGGGAGCGCCCAGCCACCCTACGGAGGAAGCTCATTTCAGCCGCTTGTATTCGGGACCTCGTTCTTTCGGTCATGACCCATAGCTCATGACCATAGGTGAGTACTGGAACGTAGATCGACCGGTAAATTGAGAGCTTTGCTTTTCGGCTCAGCTCTCTCTTCACCACGACGGACCGATAGAGCGACCGCATAACTACGGACGCCGCTCCGATCCGCCTGTCAATCTCACGCTCCGATCTTCCCTCACTCGTGAACAAGACCCCAAGGTATTTAAACTCCTCCACCTGGGGCAAGGACACTCCACCCACCGAGAGATGGCAAACTACCTTTCTCCGGTCAAGGACCATGGCCTCAGATTTAGCGGTGCTGACCCTCATCCCAGCCGCTTCACACTCGGCCGCAAACCGCCCCAATGCACGCTGGAGGTCCTGGTCCGATGAAGCCAACAGGACAACATCATCTGCAAAAAGCAGAGAGGAAATCCTGTGGTCCCCAAACCAGATCCCCTCTGGCCCCTGGCTGCGCCTAGAAATTCTGTCCATAAAAACTATGAACAGAACCGGTGATAAAGGGCAGCCCTGCCGGAGTCCAACGTGGACTGGGAACAGGTCTGACTTACTGCCGGCTATGCGAACCAAGCTCCTACTCCGGTCATACAGAGACCGGACAGCCCTCAGTAAGGCTCCCCGGACCCCATACTCCCAGAGCACCCCCCACAGGATGCCACGGGGGACGCGGTCGAACGCCTTCTCCAAATCCACAAAACACATATGGACTGGATGAGCGAACTCCCACAATCCCTCCAGCACCCTAGATAGGGTGTAGAGCTGGTCCACTGTTCCACGACCAGGACGGAAACCGCACTGTTGTTCCTGAATCCGAGGTTCGACTATCGGACGGACTCTCCTCTCCAGTACCCTGGCATAGACTTTCCCAGGGAGGCTGAGGAGTGTAATTCCCCTATGGTTGGAACACACCCTCCGGTCCCCCTTCTTAAAGAGGGGAACCACCACCCCTGTCTGCCAGTCCAGTGGTACGGTTCCAGACCGCCACGCGATGCTGCAGAGACGTGTCAGCCAAGACACTCCCACAGCATCCAGAGACTTGAGGTGCTCAGGGCGGACTTCATCCACCCCCGGGGCCTTGCCACCGAGGAGCTCGTTGACTACCTCGGTGACTTCAGCCCGGGTAATAGACAGCCCCACCCCAAAGTCCTCATTCTCCACTTCTTCAAAAGAAGGCGTGTCAGCGGGATTGAGGAGATCCTCGAAGTACTCCTTCCACCGCCCGACAATGTCCCCAGTCGAAGTCAACAGCTCCCCACCTGCACTGAGAACGGTGCCTGTGGAGAACTGCTTTCCCCTCCTGAGTCGTCAGACGGTTTGCCAGAATTTCTTCGAGGCCAACCGATAGTCCTTCTCCATGGCCTCACCGAACTCCTCCCAGGACCGGGTTTTTGCCTCCGCAACAGTCAGGGCCGCAGCTCGCTTAGACTGCCGGTACCTGTCAGCTGCCTCTGGAGTCCCGCAGGCCAGCCAGGCCTGGTAGGACTCCTTCTTCAGCTTGACGGCATCCCTTACTTCCGGTGTCCACCACCGGGTTCGGGGGTTACCGCCGCGACATGCACCAGAGACCTTGCGACCACAGCTTCGAGCAGCAGCAGAGACAATGGAGGTGGAAAACATGGTCCACTCGGACTCAATGTCCCCAACCTCCCTCGGTACCTGTTTGAAGTTCTCCCGGATGTGGGAGTTAAAGACTTCCCTGACGGAGGGCTCAGCCAGACGTTCCCAGCAGACCCTCACAGTACGTTTGGGTCTTCCAAGTCTTTCCGGCCTCCTTCCCCGCCAGCGAATCCAACTCACCACCAGGTAGTGATCGGTGGACAGCTCCGCCCCTCTCTTCACCCGAGTGTCCAAGACACAGGGCCGAAGGTCGCCTGAAACAACTACAAAGTCGATCATTGACCTCCTGCCTAGGGTGTCCTGATGCCAGGTGTATTGATGGACACCCTTGTGTTCGAACATGGTGTTCGTTATGGACAAGCTATGACGAGCACAAATCATACAAACCCATGTTCAGATCAGGGGGGCGTCCTACCATCACACCCTCGGTGCCACGTCATTGCCACGTGGGATGAAGTCCCCAGAGCAATGGAGCCTCGTTGGGGCACGACCTTCGAGAGACACCAAGAAGGCCTGGTACTCCGAAATGTTGTAGGCACACCACTTCCCCCACCCAGGCGGAGGGCTGACCTCTGTCCACGGGGTGAACTCAAACTTGGCGTGACTGGGGACTCACGAGTAAGCCCACGCCAGCCCGCCAAACGACATAACAAAATGTTATGTTTGGCGTAAAAGTAACACACCTCATCACCCTGAACACACCATCCCTACTGTCAAACATGGTGGTGGCAGCATCATGGTTTGAGCCTGCTTGTCTTCAGCAGGGATACGGAGGATGGTTAGAATTGATGGGAAGATGGATGGAGCCAAATACAGAACCATTCTGGAAAAACACCTGATGGAGTCTGCAAAAGACCTGAGACTGGGACAGAAATTTGTCTTCCAACAAGACAATGATCCAAAACATAAAGCAAAATATACAATGGAATGGTTTTTCAATAAACATATCCAGGTGTTAAATGGCCAAGTCAAAGTCCAGACCTGAATCAAATGGAGAATATTTGGAAAGAGCTAAAAACTTCTGTTCACAAATGCTCTCCGTCCAAGCTCTATGAGCTTCAGCTGTTTTGCAAGGAGGAATGGACAAAAACTTTGGTCTCTTAATGTGAAAAACTGATAGAGAAATACCCCAAGAGACTTACAGCTGCAATCACAGCAAAAGGTGGCGCTACAAAGTATTAACTTAAGGGGCTGAATAATTTTGAACGCCCAATTTTTCTGTTTTTTAATTTGTTAAAAAGTTGAAATTTCAAAGAAATTTCATTCCACTTCATGATTGTGTCCCACTTGTTGTTGATTCTTCACAAAAAATTACAGTTTTATCTCTTTAGGTTTGCTGCCTGAAATGTGGCAAAAGGTTGAGAGTTCAAGGGGGCCAAATACTTTGGTGAGGCTTTGTGCCTCTGAGAATGAGGCCTGGATGCTGCTGGGATCATCCACACAGTAAATGCTATGGGGACTTCTACTGCACTGTTTCAGGAGCTGTACAGCCAATCCTATGATGAAATTGGAGTCATGTTCGCCTCGATCCCAAACTTTTCTGACTTCTACACTGAGGAGAGCATCAACAACGGAGGCATCGAGTGCTTACGCTTCCTGAACGAGATCATCTCAGACTTTGACAGCGTACGTTCATCCTCTTTCTGTTTGGTTTTCGTTAAAGCGCCCATTTTTTCTCTGTAATGATTTGAAACGTACAACAGTTCTGTGCAAAAGTGATTCTCTGTCCGGATTCCCTCCCTAACCACTAACTACTAAAAAACTATATAGTGTGGGACTATGTAGTGCCCTGGATTGAAAAAGCAAATCGGACACCATGCTCACTATTTATTTTAATTTTTTAAATGGGGAATATGACGTCATCGATTTCTCAAAGTTAAAATCTAATTGATATGAGCGTTTTGCGATGATCACTTTTGAATCCACTGTCTTCTGAAGATAAAAACATTGATGGTTTATTAAAAAATATCTTTATTTGGCAAAAATTGTTTAAACGCAATGCATTGTGGTCTATATTCACCAATCTAGTGAGCGTCGATGCACGCCCCTGTTTTTTGTAAAGACTTCTGGGAAATTTCTAGGGACCTCGATTTTGGGATTGTAGATTCAGACAGTTCTACAAAATGGGGAACGCCCTACATAGTGCACTATAGTGAGTAGTGAAGGAATTCGGACACAGCCGTTGTCTTTTTTTCTCTCTCTTTTAGTCCAGGTTTTGCTCCCAGAGATCGAAAGACTGAAATGTTTCTTTTTGTGGAGGAGTAGACTTGGGACAAATGTGTTGACAGCTGAGTTAAAAGTAGTTTAACCACTATGTTTGTTATTACCGTATTTTCTGGACTATAAGTCTCCCTTTTTTTCATAGTTTGGCAAGGGGTGCGACTTATACTCCGCAGCGACTTATATTAGAAATAAATACATTGTTAACCCTCCTGTTCTGTTCATTTGTGAGGAACAGAGATGATGTTCCTGGGTCAATTTGATGTATGAGGTATGTTAAGTGTTAAGAGTTTGTTAAGTGACTCAGAGAATCAGCAAACTTTGTTTTACAGTAAGATCTTGAAGGCTAACAACATAATATTCTATTTTCCAATGATTTCATAGATTCAGAAATGCAATAAAAATGACAACAGTTTCTACAAATACAGGATGAAAACAGAGTATTAGTTGGCAAATGATGCTTCATGAAAGGAATAAATAAATAAGTATGAGAAAGAATTACTGTGAAACTATGAGATAAACAGTCTGCTATGATTGTGTCATGAGGTTGTGCAAGTTATTAGTTCTTGGTCTCAGATTTTGTCAAATAGATTTCCCATCAAAACGCGACTTTTCTGCGAATTTTCTATAGATTTATAGAATTAATATATCAGAGTGGAATCATGACTCAAAATATGAATTTTTGAGTCTAAATGAAACAGACTTAGTGTTTTGGCAGTAACAGTCCCATTTACCTGTAATTGAAACTAGAAAAATTCTCATTTGCATAAACTCTTTACACTCCGGCTGAAACATTTGAGTTTCAGCTGCGCCAGTGAAGCTGCACATCAAGGTGTCAGCACTCGGACCCAAACTGCACAGGAAGTAGCTGCTTGTGAGCCGTTGGCTTCAGCAGCGCCCCACCCGCCCTGGTCTCTAGTCTCTGTTCTTTGTGCACGTTTTAAAGAAAAAAAGAAAACCTTTTTTGAGTCATTATTTCAGGCTACATTGTTGGCTAACTCTATCTAAGTGACCGTTTACCTCTGCCCCTCTCAGTTGCTGGATGAGATTCAGTTTCGCTGTATCACAAAGATCAAGACTATCGGTAGCACCTACATGGCAGCATCAGGAGTGACGCCAGACGTCAGCAACGGCTACAGCTGTGTGAAGGTCAGCATGTCACATGACCTTAATGACATAAAGGCTGGTCTTTGTTGAGCTGCTGGTGAGAACTTTCGGCTCCGTTGTTTGTTGCAGTTTTTGTTTCTGCTTGGCTTCTTTTGTTTTTCTGCAACCACTGGTCAGATGAGCCATGCTGACGTTGAACGGTTTGTGTCCTGCAGAGGGAGGAGCAGTCTGACAGGGAGCGCTGGCAGCACCTTGCAGACCTGGCAGACTTTGCCCTGGCCATGAAGGTCACGCTCATGAACATCAACTACCAGTCGTTCAATAACTTCATGCTGCGCATAGGTATGCACCACTTTCTCTGCTGCACAAAAGCATAAAAAAACACACTTATGCTTCAGCGTAGAACTGGAAAGTCCAGGTCAAATCACTAACTGTTTTCTTTATGGGTGTGATCCACTTCTGACTCAGTTTGATCCAGGAAAAATCCACATTTAAGGCAACTAAAGTCCAGTTTTCACTGGTTGCTTGTAGCGTGGAGTGGGTCTCCCTTGGGGACCCCTGGCTCTTCCAAGGGGTTGGGGAGATGATGGTTGGCTGCTCGTCTGGGGCAGGGGGGGCTCTCCGGGGATGGGGTCCCTGTCGGGGCGGAGGGCTATCTTCCTGGCTGGGCTGGGGTCTGCACTCTCCGTGCTCCTGTACCTCCCTGCTCTTTGGCGTTGGGGGCCCCTGCGGTGGTCCTGCTAGCCCTGGTCTGGGGTCTGGCTGGATTGCCTGGCGGGCGGATTCCCTCTATCAGCTAAACAATGCCGATGTTGGGGGGGCCATGGCTACCGCTAGGGCTTTGGCGGAGGTCTTGGTGTGGGGACGGCCGGGCTCTCTCCCTCTTTTTACATCCCATCATCCACCTCAGCAGAACATAAACACCCACCTGAGCACAGGTGTCAGCTCACCTTTGCACAAATAGCATGTGTGACTGAATGAAATGCTTTACGTGTGTTTGCTTGTATGCATATGTGTGTGTGAACTGTGGTTGTGTTGACATGATTGTATGTGAAGATTTTTAAAGCCAACATGTATGATGGTGACGCTTGAGTATGTGTGTGGACAGGCCCCGCCCCTTTTGACTAACATTTACACCAGACAGTAATGATGATAAATGTCCAGCATCTTGTCGCTCAATGAGTTTACTCCCCCCCACCCCACCACCTCTGTAATAATCCTCCAGATCTCCTTAACTCCCCTTTTTCCCCCTGTCTTCTGTGCCCTTGGCCCCTGTCTCCAACATCCCTCCCTTCTTTCCTCTTCTTCTTTTCCGTCCGGAAAGGAAAAGTAATCAATATGAATACAGTTTACTCTAAATTGCAAAAGAGGTTTATTCAAATATGCACCTTGTGTGTCAGACGATTCATAACCTCCTGAAGAATAAACACAAGAGGCCTTCAGCTCTCATCTGTTTGCTCAGCTGTTGGACAGGACAAGTAAAAAAAAAAATGGTACAACTGAATAGCTCCAATATTGCTCGCCATTTTTATCTAAAAACATTTACCATCTCCAGGATATCAGCTCTGTGTTCATCCAAACAGGCCCTGATAAAACACTGAGAAATTAGGAATATGAAAGATCATAAAATACTTTTTTCTTACTGTTTATTTGATTCTATTAAAGTCATTTTGAAAAGAATGACGTTACCGCGATTTAGCTGCATCTAAAGCTGTTTCGGAAAAGTCCCGCCCCTTTAACTGTCTCCGCCAATCATTCTTGAAGGCTCAATCACATGTCATCAGTCTGACCAATCAGAAGTGGTTAAAGTCTTCACTTCCTTGTTCCAATTTAGCTCAAAAAGTCGCTCAGTTCTAACAAAAATACCAGCTAAAGCTCGTCTTTAGAGGTGTAGCTTTCCCTAGAATTCGGTGTCAGACCGTGGAACAAGTGAACAAATCAATGAAGCTCAGATACGTTAGTCTTTCTGCATTCAGCGGATTCTTTCACTACATCTCCCATGATGCATTGGGTTAAACTGACAGTTTCGGTGCACAATGAGTCTCTCCTCTTAATGTCTTTAAACAACAACGAACTCACGTCAAACAGTGTTTAAATCTTCTAACTTACCTTCTATTACATGTTTTATTTAAAAAAAAACAGCTGCAGCTTCCAGCTTTTTCTGCCACAATTATCACAAAAATGCATGTGAGATTGCTGAGGGCTTTAGATTAATACAGACGATGAGTTTCTCCTTTTTTTTTTCTTTCTTTTTTTTTTTGGATGCTGGTGTGCCGCGGGATTTTTGTCAAGGTTAAAGTGTGCCGTGGCCCAAAAAAGGTTGAAAAACACTGCTTTAGTGGAACATGGTCCCAGTCACTCGGCTGATGTGCACCACTGTCTCCGGTCTCAGGTCTGAACAAAGGAGGAGTGCTGGCAGGAGTGATCGGCGCACGCAAACCTCACTACGACATCTGGGGCAACACCGTGAATGTTGCAAGCCGCATGGAGTCTACGGGGGTGATGGGCAACATCCAGGTACGGCGTCCTTGTTTGACCACTGTGGTCATAGACGGAGCGCTGGTGTTAAAATATTGAAGAAACAAGCTGGCAGAGATGCAGCCTTATCCCTGCGTCACGTTGGCAGGTGTCCTCAGGTCAGACCTGCGTCTGTGTGAGGCGTTTCACACTGAGCCAGCAGTGTGCTTTGTGTGCTTATTCCAGGTGGTGGAGGACTGCTACAACATCCTGAAGGAATACGGCTTCCGCTTCGTGAAGAGAGGACCCATCTTTGTGAAAGGCAAAGGGGAGCTGCTCACCTACTTCCTCAAAGGAAGGGACAAGCAGGGCTCCTTCATTAACGGCTCCTCAGTCACCCTGCCTCACCAGGTGGTGGACAGCTGAGCTCTGCTCCCTGAAGGACATGCTTCATACACACCTTTGTAGGGCCCATCTACCATCCGATTTGCTGAGGGTTCTGTGGATGCAAGGATGTGTGTAGATTTTGTCAGACTCCACCAGATGTAAAACATTTGCGATGAGAAGAAACCACAAATAATAAAAGAGCATATGCCTGACTGATGACACAGAGGTCTCTGACAGCAGGCCTCACATCTGCAGTGAGACATTCACAGAGACTTCAGCAAGACTTACAGATCTCAGCAAGACCTCATAGAAATCTCAACAGGATCTTCACAGAGACATTAGTGAAACCTCTAGTCACCACTTTAGTCTTTAGCTAAGACATTCAGTCAGACCTTCCTGTGGATCTTCAGAAAGACGTGAAGCCTTTGTTCTAATGATGACTCACAGTTTGAAAAGAGCTTTCAGACCCTGAAACCTGGCTAACTGTTCTGAAGTTGGGTTTCTCTTCACCTGGATGGAGTGAAGACAGACTGCAGGGGGACAGTGTGTCTATAATGTGTGGAGAAATGCTCTGATCAAAGTGTTGATGCTGTTCCCATTTCACCTGCTGCAACACATACCTGTCTTTGTGGAGAGCGAAAGGGGAAGACAGGTATGTTCCTTGAGAGCAGATGTGCCTCGATCTTCTTAGGCCATCGTCCCAGCTTCCAACTTTCCTGATTTCTCTTTATTGATAGTTTTAGTTTGGCAGCTGAGATGCGAGACGTCAGAAACGGCATGAGAACGACGACCTGCAGCTGCAGTCTGAGGAAGAGGCCACACAGACTACATTTGCGGAGTACTCACTCTGTTTGTGTCCTAAAGTGGAACAGTGCTCTCCCATAACCCCTCCGAGCCATTAATGAGTTTGAAATGGGAGGTCTGGTTCTGCTGAAAGAAAGAGGGGAGAACTGAGCTGTTCTCTTGTAGGGGGGTTTTGGATACAGCATCTGGAAATGTGAGTGAACTATTAGAAAACACAGCCTTGGGATTGGGAACGACAGAGAGCACTTTAAATCTTTAAAACCCAAACAGTTTCTGACTAAAGCTGTTGGCTGAAACAGAATATTCTGAGGCTGGAATCATCATGAAGCCGGTCAGTCTGGTTCTGTTCAGGCTTTAAAAGGATTTTATGTAAATGGAATATGACGTGCACAGCCATTCCTACAGATCGTCCCTGTTTTGGTTTTCGAGTTTAAGATCTTTGACTGATCCCTCGTTCTTTATAGTTGATTGTCATTACATTATTTCATTAAAAAAGTCCTAACAAATACAAGTGTGTGTGTGAAATTATATTGCAACAACAGAAACCCTTCTGCTGACATTTTTTGTTTTCCATCCTCATCCTTCACATCAACTCACCTTGTGTCCTCTACAGCCATGAACCTCCTCTTTGGTCTTCCTCTAGACCTCTTTCTTGGGAGCTCCAACCTCATTATCCTTTAAATCCTCACTATTCGTCTTCTCGCTGTACCCAAACCATCTCCATCTGATTTCCTGTCTGTGTGTCGTCCTCTTTGACGTGGATGATGATGAGAGAGTAGCTTGGGTTTTTTTGTTTTCTGAGCCTCTCCCTGCCTCTGGATTATTGTGATCGTTCTCAGACCCTCAAGGTATGGTGAGGTTCACCATCTGCTGCAGGAGATGCTTCTGGATGACTGCTGCTTTCAGCAGTACTTCTGTCTCTTTGTCACCCAGTTTGATGACTTGGTGTCCTACATTAGTCTACAGAAGGAAGAAATAAAAAAGAAAAGGAGAAGATCTTTTTTTTTTATTCTTGTCTTGATAAGAAAATGAACAAATATAAAACTGGGGACAACCGCAAATAAGCAATCAACAATAAGCACATTCATGTTGGTCTTTGACTTCACCCACTGATCACATCATCTCCATGTCACTACCAAGGTTTAGGCGGGAATTCCAACACCTCACCACATCATCTTCTACAAGGGCACCATTGAAAACGTTCGGACACAGAGCTCTACATCCTGGTTAGGCAGCTGCAAGGTTCAGGACAAACAACGGCTGAGCAAGACTGTTAAGTCTGCAAGAAAGATTGTTGGTGCCCCTCTCCCATTCCTGGGGGAGTTACATGAGCAGCGCTGAATACTCAGAGCAACCTCCATCATTAGGGACCCCTCCCATGGACTGTTCTCCGTCATTCCATCTGGGAGTAGGTTCAGGAATATCAGCTGCAGATCCAGCAGGATGCTAAAAAGCTGCTTTCCACAAGATGTGAGACTTCTGAACGGACTGTCCTCCTCATGCAAACATGCTCTCACAAGCTCCACATCACAACAAAATCCAATGGATTACCCCCCCCCCCCACACACACACACACACACACACACCACCTAAAGACACAATATATGCATACAGACTCCCACAACCAACCCCCCTCAAAAAAGACTGCTGCTAGATGTTCATAGTCACTTTAATGACGGAAGACTGGTTTTTAATACTGAATGCTGGTCTCTATTTTATTAGAGTTGATTACTATTTTATTCTGATTTTATTGCTTTGTTTTCTTTGCACTGTCATACAACATCTCATCTCACCTGTGTATTTCTCCACAAATACTGTGAGTGACATGACGGAATCTGGAATCTAGTTCAGCTTTTTGAACTCTGGATAATTCCCACCGTGTCTCAAAATTTTTGTTGACAAGATTTCGCCACCATTTTTGTCCCGTCTACCTCGTTAAAAACACTGACCCCTGAATGAATATACACTCACCAGCCACTTTATTAGGCACACCTGTCCAGCTGCTCATGATGCAAATTTCTAATCAGCCAATCACATGGTAGCAACTCAATGTAGACGTGGTCAAGAAGATCTGCTGCAGTTCAAACTGAGCCTCAGAATGAGGAAGAATGGTGATTGAAGTGACTTTGAACGTGGCATGGTTGTTGGTGACAGACAGGCTGGTCTGAGGATTTCAGAAACTGCTGATCTACTGGGATTTTCACCCACAACCATCTCTAGGGTTTACAGAGGAGCAGAAATATCTTGTTGATGCCAAAGGTCAGAGGAGAGTGTCCAGACTGGTACCAGCTGATAGAAAGACAACAGGAACTCAAAGAACCACTGGTTCCAACCGAGGTCTGCAGAAGAGCATTTCTGAACTCACAACACGTCCAACTTAGAGGCAGATGGACTACAGCAGCAGAAGACCTCCCTGACTACCACTGCTAACGGCTAAGAACAGAAAACTGAGGCTACAATTCACACAGACTCACCAAAACTGGACCATAGAAGATGGAAGAACGTTGTCTGGTCTGATGAGTCTCCATTTCTGCTGCCACATTCAGATGATAGGGTCAGAATTTGGTGTCAACAACATGAAAGCATGGATCCATCCTGCCTTTTATCAACAGTTCCGGCTGGTGGTAGTGGTGTAATGATGTGGGGGATATTTTTTTTGCCCACTTTAGGGCCCCTTAGTACCAATTGACCATGGTTCTAACACCACAGCCTACCTGAGTATTGTTGCTGTCCATGTCCATCCCTTTCTGACCACAGTGTATCATCTTCTGATGGCTATGTCCAGCAGGATAAGACGCCATGTCATGAAGCTGGAATCATCTCAGACTGGGGGGATTGATAGGCTGTTACGGAGTTAAAGAAAACTGGGGGGCATGATTAAATGGTGACATTTTATAAAGATTCATGTATTTTCTCATATTTATATTATTTAAGTGAAACTAAAAAGGCAAATAGTCATGGTAGCAGACAAAAACATGTGGTTATTGGCTATTTCTTTAATCAGTTTTCCATTCAGTGAAAAAGTAACTTTGGTTGGTGGGGACATGCTCATTTGTATGACCCTTACCCTCAACAACCCATGAAACTTTTCAAAACATAATTTTCAAACTATTCTTGTATGCTATAATGCAGAGACACGTGGATCTTTCCATTTCTTGTTTAAAAATGCATTTTATGGCTTAATTTATACAAAAATCCTTGAGGTAAAACTGTGGGACACAAAGTGCACTAATTTCAGAGAATCCTTCACAATATTGAGGTTGTTTTTGTCTCTGTTAATGTTGGGCTCTCATATGTGCTTGAGTTCTTTGAAACAGGTCCAGTTAAGTTGAGTGTTTGAAGCAAATTGCTGGAATAAGGATTGTGGACAATTGTTTTCCCACAGAGTTTTTTGCCTTTACATAGTTTGAATCAGTAGTTTTTAAGACCATTCATGAAGAGTTCAGTGCTCCAGGTTACTTAACTGTACATTTCTGTTTTAGTCATTCTGTGAGATTACTCATGTTGTTATTAATAATTATTTGTCTTCTATTTACATTTTTTGCACAGCTAGGGAAACAATTTACTGGGTTTGGTTTTTGTGCTTGCTTTATGGTAAAGCACAAATGTTAAATCTGCTAGTTGTACTGGAATTGTTTGAGTCCTTCCTGCTTGTGGGTCTTCTTCTACCAGCCACCGTAAGATTGTCACTGAGTACTTAAATGTTGCCACCACAACGTGACTGCTGGTTCCTGTTCGCTTCCTCAGAAGTTCCACAAGCTAGTCAGGCTCGTGGATTTCCTTCAGCTTGACAGCATCCCTTCCTTCAAGTGTCTGCCACCAGGTTTGGGGGTAATTCACCGCAATAGGCACCAGTGACAGTACGACCACAGCTCTGAAAAGCCGCAGAGACGAGAGACCATAAAAGTGGAGAGTGTCATCCCTTCTGACTCAATGTCCCTGGCCTCTCTGAGGGTTTGACGTTTTCCTGGATGTGGGTCTTATAAAAAACCTCAGTGGATGTGTGTTCAGCCTGACATTCCCAGCAAACCCTCCTGTACTGTGATCCCACCTTCCCCACCAGCAGATCCAACTCACCATCGGGTAGATCAGGTTGACAGCTCTGTGTGTCTCTGAGTGTCCAAGACACATGGCTGAAGGACACCTGGAACAAACATTGCCTTTCCTATGGACAAATCGTGATGAGCACAGAAGACTAACCACAGAATACTGATCGGGGGGCCATTCCTTCCAATCACGCCTTTCCAAGTGCCACTGCTGTTGCCCACAAAGGTGTTAAAGTTGCCCAGAAAGACATAGAGGTACCCTGTCAAGACGATTTTCAGTACCCCCTGAGAGATACCAAAAAGACTGGGCACCCTGAAATGCTGTTTGGCCTGTGGGTCGCTTTGGTAGAGGTAGAAAGCGCTACACAAGTACACGCCATTTATCATCCTCCACTTGTTAGTTACCTGTCTTAAGGATCAATAGCACCTCATTGAACTGTCATCTGTGGATAACTGTAAAAGCCACCAACCCCCCTATAAAGGACAAAAAGCAATGAGCACAGATTTCTAAAGAAGATTTCTAAAACAAGAACATGGGTATATTTTAAGTGTAAATGTTGACTTTTCATGGGATTTAGTGTTTAATATGTTTATTTATTTTACATATATATCACACCAACCGGAACAACAACATAAGAAATAAAAATAAAGAAAAAATAAAACAAAAATAAGAAGGAACAAACAAACCCCATACCCGCTGTCAAATATACTTGCATGAGAAAAAACCCCCCAAAAAACAAAAGGAACATCAAGAAAAGTTAACCGTACATACAGAAGGCACAACAAAATCAATCACCTGTGCATAAAACCAAAGTTAATCCTGAACCATTGTAGACTGCTGATTAACAAAGTCCAAGAAAGGCTTCCATGTCTCAAGAAATTTTCTTTCTGAGCCTCTCACAGTATAACGATTTTTTTCTAATTTGAGATAATACAGCACTTCCCTAATCCAATGTGTCACTGTGGGTGGGGCAACATCCTTCCACTTTAGAAGAATTAGGCGTCTAGCCAAAAGGGTGGAAAAAACAATTAGTTCCTGCCCTCTAGCAGGCAATTTTAGGGTTTTATCCCTGACCCCAAAAAGGAATATTAATGGATTTAAAGGAACTTTAGATCCCAATACAGCAGTCAATGCTTCACCAACTTTGCCCCAGAAAACTTGTATTTTGGGACAAGACCAAAACATATGAATAAGATCAGCCTCTCCAGTTTTACATTTATCACACGTAGGGTCGATGTTTGGGTATATTCTTGCCAATTTGGATTTATGAAGGTGAATCCTATGAACCACTTTAAACTGAATAAGATTATGCTTGGCGCACATTGAGGAGGAGTGAATCCTTCTCAAAACCTCTTCCCACTCTGATTCACTGATGTTAATTTGAAGATCAGTCTCACAACTCTTTTGACTTTTCATGGGATTTAATGGGAATTTCAAATTTTTAATGCTCAATGTCTTTCTGGAAGGAGAAGTGGGGGCGTGGCTAAACTCTATTTAAGAGTGGGGTGGACTAATGTGATCAGCGTGATCCCCTTTCCACCTCAGTCATTCAGGTGTGCAACTAAAGCACACTGACAGTAAGTACAATGCATATTTAGCAGCTTCATAGCAGAAGGACATGACACATGAACGAGGACCAGCCCTTTCCAGAATCACAGTGAAAAACAATCATTAGCCTTTATGTTAGTATCATGCTAATGTGTCTTGCATTAATTTAACTTATTCTAATGTTTAGATTTATATTGGCTCCAAAGGTTTTAGGTTAATTAGCAAGTTTCTCTTTTTCCTTTTAAACTTTATGGTCACAGTGCTCAACATTTCATGTATAAAAGTCTAAATCTTCTGTAGGACACCGTAGGGAATCGAACCCCAACCAGCTAAAGCAGGCATACCATTACCAGTGCCTGTAGTTTTTGACCATACATGAAAGGTCAAACAAAACAAACAAACAAACATGGCTGTTTGTATTCTGGACCTGATTCTTTCAGTCATATAAACAAATGTTTTTGGTTTGAATCGCCCTTAGTCTGGCCCGTCCCCCAGGACCAGTTTGCCATGAAACAGCCTAACAGGGCAAATGCTTCTAGCAACACAATCCTGGGATCATTCGGGCACTCAAACCCCTCCACCACGATAAGGTGGCGATTCAGGGAGGGGAGCCAATTACTACCAATTACTGTGGGGAAACCGACGATCTCGGAAAAAACCCACAGGACTGCCAGGATTTGTTTGAGTTATTTCCCTACAAATTTAGGTGACTGATGTTATTTTATCTACTCTATTATTTGATTAATGTGTTTTATTAGGATTATTTGTATTAATATATTTATTATAATATGTTTAATTAATCATTGTTGGTTCTGGTTTTGTTTTGTTTTGTTTTGTTTTGTTTTGTTTTGTTTTGTTTTGTTTTGTTTTGGTTTGGTTTGGTTTGGTTTGGTTTGGTTTGGTTTGGTTTGGTTTGGTTTGGTTTGGTTTGGTTTGGTTTGGTTTGGTTTGGTTCGGTTTGGCTTTGGTTTTGGTTTGGTTTGGTTTGGGTTTGGGTTGGGTTTGGGTTTGGTTTGGTTTGGTTTGGTTTGGTTTGGTTTGGTTTGGTTTGGTTTGGTTTGGTTTGGCTTTGGTTTGGTTTGGTTTGGTTTGGTTTGGGTTTGGTTTGGTTTGGGTTTGGTTTGGTTTGGTGTGGGGGGTGGAGGGGGTAGTTTTTTGGGCTGTACCTCTTTGTTCAGTGAAACTTCACAGCTAAATGGAAAAGCTGGAAGCTCAACAATTGGTTTTTGGTCTACATCTGTGTAAAAATCACCAATTCTTTAAGAATCAATTTTTTTTAAAGTGGGGGGCAACCGAAGTGCTCGGAGAAAACCCACGCAGACCCAGTTCTGTCAGCCAACTATGTTAACCAACAGACTGAAGTGCTGCCCCTGTTTTTGACCTGATTTTGGTGACAGACTTTTCCACAGAGTGTAGAGGAATTTTTAAAGAAGATTTTCTTCTGGGGTTTGGAGGTACAGACCTGGCAGTCAGAGACCAAATTGATGGATGAGCTTTTGATGGATTGGGTTGGGGATGTGGGTGGGGGGTTTAGGGGGGTAACCTGATGCCTTTAGAAGCGTCTTTTTCTTCTAAATGCTGCCTGACTTTGTAAACTCTTGTCAGTGTTGTGATCTTGCTGGGTTCCAGGATTTCTCTTTTGTATGGCAGCTTGATAGTTATTGATGGCATCTCTTTGTTGTTGGATCCTGCCTGGTTTCTTTTTGGTACTGGAGTTTTCCTCTAATTTAGCCTGATATTGTCTAATTGTCTCTCTTTGTTGTTGGATCCTGCCTGGTTTCTTTTTCATGCTGGAACATTCCTGGGAAACAGCAGCTGTTCTTTGAGGAGTGTTGGTGACCTCTTTTGCTTCAGGCTGTAGGTGGACCTCCACTGCTGGTGGCTCTTCTGGGTTGGTGGTGTGAGCACCAGCAGTGGGCTGCACCCTCCCCATGGTGAAGAATGGATGTTGTAGTGCTTCACTTGGGGAGATGCGTTGGCTTGGATCCACCATCAGCATCCGCTTAAGCAGGTCCACTAACTGTTCCACTTCCTTGATTTTTGTTTTGTCCAAACAGCTGTGGATGAGTTGGTCACAGGACCAGAACGGAATGTGGTCTTCCACCAGTCTCCCTTTTTTCCTTCTTTGCTGTTGGGGTGTGTCCAGCTTCCAGACATCCTGAGAGTTTTCTTTGGTCTTGGTAAAAAACCTTGTGGTGTAAATCCCTTGGTTTAGGACTTTCTCCTCAGGCATGCCTTGCATCTTCACCATAGCTCGGAGGATGTTGTAATCGGTGTCCCATCCATAGATGAAGCTCCCCGTGTACAGCACAAAGAGAATGTAGCCAACTGTCCACAAATCTACACTTTGGTCTAAGGGCAGACCCAGGATGACTTCAGGTGCCCTGTAGCAAATGTTTTGTATCGTGGCTCCAGTACGCATGTCTCCAATTTTCTCTGCCAAACCAAAGTCTATGAGCTTGACCCTGAAAGGCTCTGAAACTTGATCCACCAGCATGATGTTGTCCAGTTTGATGTCACAGTGGACCAAGTTGAGGCTTTTCAGGCCTTTTAGGGCAACAATCAACTGCCAGGCAATGGTCCTGATTTCATCTACAGTCAGGGGATGGAAATCCCTTTTTTCCATGAAATCCAGAAGGCTCTGATCCAACACTTCAAAAGCGATGCACGTGTACTTTTTATACTTGAAGCTCTCCACAAACTTGACCAGGTTGTGATCGTCGGCGTCGATCTGGCTGAGCTCTTCCAGAGCATTTATTTCCATTTGGCCTGAACCCCAAATGATTTTGATGGCCACAACTTGGTCAGTTCCCAGTTTCTTACATTTTGCCACTTTTCCGTAAGAACCTTCACCAAGAAACTTCTCCACCTTATAAACTCCTTTGCGGCCGAGAAGAATGAAGCCCTCTCTCACCTCACAGGGAGTATCAGACAAAGAAGAATCCATCATGATTTGTGGTGGGGTGATAATTTGGTGTCGTGTGATGATAAACAGAAAATATAACTTTGTTTGCACAAAGGGGACTTTGAACTTCACAGAATACCTGCTGGACCTAACGGCTCTGAGGGCTTCTAGAAAGTTCTGGTTAGTTTAAGGCGTGGGGGGTATTTATGCTTTTTTTCTGATGACATCACTTTGTGTAATCCTATATTAAAGCCAGTTTCTGCACAACAAAAAACGTCATGCAGCAAAGACCTGGTTTCCATGACAACCTGGAGATTTACGCATGCGCAAACCTGGACCTCGATTCATGCGCATGCGTGTGTATCTGCTGTTTGTATCTATTTTATTTCTAGAGGATGCTCCTTCTGAAAGATGCTTTAAGGAACCGAACTACCGCAAAGGGGGAGGGGCCTCAGTCTGAGGTTCTGGTTCGTCTGGTCCAGTTCGAACAGTCCTTCCTAATTGTTTCCCGCGGAGCTTTTCCCCGCTAAGAAGATGTTGATTCATATTCCAGCAGGTGGTCAGTGATGGGATGGATATTCTAAAAGTGTTTTTACATACAACATGCAGAATGGAAGCTCCGAAATGAGTTCTTACTGCATTGCGTAACGGTGTTCTTCTTAGTTCTGGATTTGAAATAAGAATGGAGAAAAGTGCGTAAGCCCCGCCCCCTCCCGCAGTTCTCATTCCGAGCCTGCAGCACAGTGTGGGCGTGGCTCGGAGCTACAGGTGCCAGGTGTCTCCAGAATTGCGCCTCCAGCCTCTTTTCTGCATCTGCAGGTCTGTGACGGAACAGAGACTCTTCCACAGCCTCTGATTCCATCTGACATCTTCACATTCATGTCTCCACATCTCTCTGTCAGTGCGGTGCTGCTCTGCTACCTGCAGCGCTTCTCTCCCAAACGGAACCAGCTGCTGCTTTGCGTCACTTGGTTTGTTTTCCGGGGTTCGGTTCTGTCGGGCGTCGCTGCTCGGGCGAGTGTCCCGGACCGACGGAACGCCGATGGAGGCGCGGCCCTGGTTCGGTGGGAGCTGCTCGGGATGGAAGCACCCTTGGGTCTGGTGGTTCGGCAGAATTTGTAAATGGTCTTTTTCTCCTCATTATTTGGAATGTTCTCAATAGTAGTTGTTCAGTTGTGAATTTGAACTGGTGGTTCCTCTGTTCCAGACCTGGAGCCCTGGGTTCTCTGGTTGTGGTTCTGGGTTCCTGTGTGTTTCACATCTTCAGGGGTTTTTGCTGGTTTTCCATTCAGTTCCAGCAGCCTGGAGGACGCTGAAGCGGGCTTCACTAAAGGAACATTCCACTGCATTTTTCACACTAAGACCACCTAGGACCAGGTCCTGTTCAAAAACCACAGGAGCTGGAATGCTCAAACCCAAACGGCTGGAGCTGGAAGCCATCATCTTTGAACAAATAGGCCTATAATCACAGAACAGATGATGGTCTTTTTTTGTCTAAAATCTAACATATTTATGTTTATAGGTTTAACTACACAAAAATGTGAACACGCTAAAGTTTTATTGGTTTTTCCTTTGCCTAACTTAGAAATGTGACAAATATTGTATTTTTTGTGATTAAATTTCATTTTTGTGATTAAGTTTCATTTCAGTTTAAAGTGTCTGTTGGCCACTTCACCTTAATCTTGTTTCTTTTACTTTCTTGAAACCAAACTTCAAGTTTTTCAAATGTGAATAAAGTTTGAAATTGAATTTGTCCTTCAATCACACTGTAAGCCCGGATAAGTTGAATTTACTTAAAAAATTTGAGGAAACCGGTTGCCTTAAAAATTTTAAGTAATGGGTTATGAAAACTTGAGTGCATTTAACTTAAATGCATGATAGGGTGGAATTATTATTTTAAGTTCAAACTACTGAATGCCAAGTTGATTTCACTTACAATCTCTGGTAATATCAATTGCCTTGTTACATGAACTCCACTTACTATTTTAATTTGAAGTAACTAAACCTTTGTATTCATTGCATGTGCTAAACTAGAACGTTTAAATTAGGAAAAATATGCAACACAGAAGTCTTTTTTTAACTGTTTATTTAAAAACAGCATTAAGTTACAGGGATGTGGTCCCCTGCTTTAACAAACTTGAATCATAAGCCAGAAACAGGGGCAAAATGTGTGTCATTCATGCCATGAACATTGCATAAAACAAAGCACCATCATGCCAACAAAAACACTTATTGTGCTCAAGCATGTGTACATCTTTATTACAACAAAATTAAAACATCAAAACTGTATTGTAACTTACACTCCTATTATGGAAATGTTTTAGCTTTTAGTTGGTAATGTAACTAAAATACCCAACTCATTTGAAATTAAATTTTATCAAAGCTGCGTCATGGAATCTTGTGCAAAAATCAGTGCAAATACCACAGAACACATGTACCCCAAAATCGTACATAACAGTAAACATGTTTTCATAAAAGTCCAACATTACAAACTGTGGCAAACAAGTCTGGAACAGTAGAAGGGCCATTTTGAACCCAATTATGCTTCCAGCTGATTTTTCAAAGTTTTAATTTTGGGTACCAGCTCACTTTTACCCAGTTTGAGCATTACTTGCTGAATAAAATTGAAAGTGTTTTTCATGCACTTGGGGTAGTCCAGGTGCAGGGCATAGATCAGTCCGAAAAGGACACAGAAGGCCTGAGGTAGGTTTGACAGTTCTCCATTACCACAGACCCTTCCAAGATGATCCCTACTCTGGATGGGTTGAGCTGGGTATTTTCTTGACCAAGGTAGAGAATTCCCACTGAAGTTCCACTGTACGAGTCCTTGTCAGTTACATCCTATCATTGAAAGAAACGTTTTGACAAGGAGAGAACATAAACATGCCAGTTAGAAAATGGTTTTTGTGCACCAAAAATAACATGTGACTGTTCATAATGAACAGCATTGTACAACATAAACCACACTGAAAGTAATTTATATTAAAAGGACGATATCGAATTTTTATCAAATGCCATATTCAAATCTGCACAGGTTGCAACACTTTGCCCAAAATATGTAGTTTACTCACTTTGTGTCACAGCCGTGCTGATTTTTTTTTACCCCCAATGGAGCAACCAGAACCTAACAAGTGCAATCAGAACTCCCTATTTGAGTTTTAGACCCAAAAACATTTTCACAAGTTCCAACTGGTGACCGTAAAGTTAAAAAACGAATTGGGAAATTGTAAAAGGATTCATACAACTTTAGTTATTGGAAGCCATTTTCAACTTTTTCAATAGGACTGGGACTGAAAGTGGGTAAACCATCTTTGCTCGGCCATAAAATAGAGACTTAATGGAGACACTGATGCTGATCAAATAATTTTGAAAATTAATGGCAGTGTTCATTAACAGTTAAAAAGGAGACAAAAGGAGCATGCACCTGCAATATTTACAAAAACAAATGAACTTACAGAGCATGTCCTGAAGAAGGCAGAAGAATCATCAGCCAAGATGACAGGCAGTCCCCGAAGACATAGGCACCTGATGTCTGTTGGCTTAGTGGTCTGCAAAATAGTAGACACAAGAGTTAAAACATATCTTGATAAGGATACTCACATCAGGGTTTCCCATACATTCATTAATTTGTGGTGGCCCATGTATGTGAGCCTGTGTGTGTCTGAGTTTGAATGTGTGTGTGTGTGAGTCTTTTTGAATGTTTGAGTGTGTGTGAGCTTGTCAGTAAGTTTGATTATGTGTGTGTTACTACGTCGAGGTTGTTGTCTTTTGGTGTAAGAGTGTCCAAGTGTAGCAATGGCATAGCAATGTAGCAATAGCAATGTCTTTAGGTTATCTGACACTAAGTGTTGGCAATAGAAATGTGTACTTGTCAATAAAAATATATGATATATTTAACCCTTTTGTTGTGCCTTAATCCCCAAACACCACCAATAATATAATATAATCATGCGGGAAACACTGCACACGTATTTATCAAATACATTCATCACAATGTTTATGTACACTGTATACTTTATGGTTTACTTTTAAGTGTGCAGTATGCAGGTGAGTTAAGTAGCCAGTCTGAGAACAAGACTCGGCAAACCCACATGACAGACAGCAAAATTTAACTGGTGCATCTGGCTGTTGATCAACAGTTTTGGTGTGAAGGCGAGATAAATGTACTTTTAGTGCATTGAGTGATTTAAATGTACATGGACATTCCTGATATAAACAAGGAAAAGGCTGTGTTCTTGCATAACTTCCATGTTTTAGCTTATAATGTTTAAATAGCTGTGCTCTCTTTTCACAGTTAAGAGGGCAATACTTACACTTCCAAAGCATATTTTTCAGAGGTTGGTATTCAATTTGTTGCTAATATCAGGAGACTGGTTTTGTCTGGAAATTGTTTTCCCACAGAGTTTTTTGCCTTTACATACTTTGAATCAGTAGTTTTTAAGACCATTCATGAAGAGTTCAGTGCTCCAGGTTACTTAACTGTACATTTCTGTTTTAGTCATTCTGTGAGATTACTCATGTTGTTATTAATAATTATTTGTCTTCTATTTACATTTTTTGCACAGCTAGGGAAACAATTTACTGGGTTTGGTTTTTGTGCTTGCTTTATGGTAAAGCACAAATGTTAAATCTGCTAGTTTACTGGAATTGTTTGAGTCCTTCCTGCTTGTGGGTCTTCTTCTACCAGCCACCTTAAGATTGTCACTGAGTACTTAAATGTTGCCACCACAACGTGACTGCTGGTTCCTGTTCGCTTCCTCAGAAGTTCCACAAGCTAGTCAGGCTCGTGGATTTCCTTCAGCTTGACAGCATCCCTTCCTTCAAGTGTCTGCCACCAGGTTTGGGGGTAATTCACCGCAATAGGCACCAGTGACAGTACGACCACAGCTCTGAAAAGCCGCAGAGACGAGAGACCATAAAAGTGGAGAGTGTCATCCCTTCTGACTCAATGTCCCTGGCCTCTCTGAGGGTTTGACGTTTTCCTGGATGTGGGTCTTATAAAAAACCTCAGTGGATGTGTGTTCAGCCTGACATTCCCAGCAAACCCTCCTGTACTGTGATCCCACCTTCCCCACCAGCAGATCCAACTCACCATCGGGTAGATCAGGTTGACAGCTCTGTGTGTCTCTGAGTGTCCAAGACACATGGCTGAAGGACACCTGGAACAAACATTGCCTTTCCTATGGACAAATCGTGATGAGCACAGAAGACTAACCACAGAATACTGATCGGGGGGCCATTCCTTCCAATCACGCCTTTCCAAGTGCCACTGCTGTTGCCCACAAAGGTGTTAAAGTTGCCCAGAAAGACATAGAGGTACCCTGTCAAGACGATTTTCAGTACCCCCTGAGAGATACCAAAAAGACTGGGCACCCTGAAATGCTGTTTGGCCTGTGGGTCGCTTTGGTAGAGGTAGAAAGCGCTACACAAGTACACGCCATTTATCATCCTCCACTTGTTAGTTACCTGTCTTAAGGATCAATAGCACCTCATTGAACTGTCATCTGTGGATAACTGTAAAAGCCACCAACCCCCTATAAAGGACAAAAAGCAATGAGCACAGATTTCTAAAGAAGATTTCTAAAACAAGAACATGGGTATATTTTAAGTGTAAATGTTGACTTTTCATGGGATTTAGTGTTTAATATGTTTATTTATTTTACATATATATCACACCAACCGGAACAACAACATAAGAAATAAAAATAAAGAAAAAATAAAACAAAAATAAGAAGGAACAAACAAACCCCATACCCGCTGTCAAATATACTTGCATGAGAAAAAAACCCCCAAAAAACAAAAGGAACATCAAGAAAAGTTAACCGTAGAAGGCACAACAAAATCAATCACCTGTGCATAAAACCAAAGTTAATCCTGAACCATTGTAGACTGCTGATTAACAAAGTCCAAGAAAGGCCTCCATGTCTCAAGAAATTTTCTTTCTGAGCCTCTCACAGTATAACGAATTTTTTCTAATTTGAGATAATACAGCACTTCCCTAATCCAATGTGTCACTGTGGGTGGGGCAACATCCTTCCACTTTAGAAGAATTAGGCGTCTAGCCAAAAGGGTGGAAAAAACAATTAGTTCCTGCCCTCTAGCAGGCAATTTTAGGGTTTTATCCCTGACCCCAAAAAGGAATATTAATGGATTTAAAGGAACTTTAGATCCCAATACAGCAGTCAATGCTTCACCAACTTTGCCCCAGAAAACTTGTATTTTGGGACAAGACCAAAACATATGAATAAGATCAGCCTCTCCAGTTTTACATTTATCACACGTAGGGTCGATGTTTGGGTATATTCTTGCCAATTTGGATTTATGAAGGTGAATCCTATGAACCACTTTAAACTGAATAAGATTATGCTTGGCGCACATTGAGGAGGAGTGAATCCTTCTCAAAACCTCTTCCCACTCTGATTCACTGATGTTAATTCGAAGATCAGTCTCCCAACTCTTTTGACTTTTCATGGGATTTAATGGGAATTTTCAAATTTTTAATGCTCAATGTCTTTCTGGAAGGAGAAGTGGGGGCGTGGCTAAACTCTATTTAAGAGTGGGGTGGGCTAATGTGATCAGCATGATCCCCTTTCCACCTCAGTCATTCAGGTGTGCAACTAAAGCACACTGACAGTAAGTACAATGCATATTTAGCAGCTTCATAGCAGAAGGACATGACACATGAACGAGGACCAGCCCTTTCCAGAATCACAGTGAAAAACAATCATTAGCCTGGATGTTAGTATCATGCTAACGTGTCTTGCATTAATTTAACTTATTCTAATGTTTAGATTTATATTGGCTCCAAAGGTTTTAGGTTAATTAGCAAGTTTCTCTTTTTCCTTTTAAACTTTATGGTAACAGTGCTCAACATTTCATGTATAAAAGTCTAAATCTTCTGTAGGACACCGTAGGGAATCGAACCCCAACCTGCTAAAGCAGGCATACCATTACCAGTGCCTGTAGTTTTTGACCATACATGAAAGGTCAAACAAAACAAACAAACAAACATGGCTGTTTGTATTCTGGACCTGATTCTTTCAGTCATATAAACAAATGTTTTTGGTTTGAATCGCCCTTAGTCTGGCCCGTCCCCCAGGACCAGTTTGCCATGAAACAGCCTCACAGGGCAAATGCTTCTAGCAACATAATCCTGGGATCATTCGGGCACTCAAACCCCTCCACCACGATAAGGTGGCGATTCAGGGAGGGGAGCCAATTACTACCAATTACTGTGGGGAAACCGATGATCTCGGAGAAAACCCACAGGACTGCTAGGATTTGTTTGAGTTATTTCCCTACAAATTTAGGTGACTGATTTTATTTTATCTACTCTATTATTTGATTAATGTGTTTTATTAGGATTATTTGTATTAATATATTTATTATAATATGTTTAATTAATCATTGTTGGTTCTGGTTTTGTTTTGTTTTGTTTTGTTTTGTTTTGTTTTGGTTTGGTTTGGTTTGGTTTGGTTTGGTTTGGTTTGGTTTGGTTTGGTTCGGTTCGGTTTGATTTGGCTTTGGCTTTGGTTTTGGTTTGGTTTGGTTTGGTTTGGTTTGGTTTGGTTTGGTTTGGTTTGGTTCGGTTCGGTTCGGTTCGATTTGGCTTTGGCTTTGGTTTTGGTTTGGTTTGGTTTGGTTTGGTTTGGTTTGGTTTGGTTTTGGTTTGGTTTGGTTTGGTTTGGGTTTGGGTTTGGGTTTGGGTTTGGTTTGGGTTTGGGTTTGGTTTGGTTTGGTGTGGGGGGTGGAGGGTAGTTTTTTGGGCTGTACCTCTTTGTTCAGTGAAACTTCACAGCTAAACGGAAAAGATGGAAGCTCAATAATTGGTTTTTGGTCTACATCTGTGTAAAAATCACCAATTCTTTAAGAATCAATTTTTTTAAAAGTGGGGGGCAACCGAAGTGCTCGGAGAAAACCCACGCAGACCCAGTTCTGTCAGCCAACTATGTTAACCAACAGACTGAAGTGCTGCCCCTGTTTTTGACCTGATTTTGGTGACAGACTTTTCCACAGAGTGTAGAGGAATTTTTACAGAAGATTTTCTTCTGGGGTTTGGAGGTACAGACCTGACAGTCAGAGGCCAAATTGATGGATGAGCTTTTGATGGATTGGGTTGGGGGTGTGGGTGGGGGGTTTAGGGGGGTAACCTGATGCCTTTAGAAGCGTCTTTTTCTTCTAAATGCTGCCTGACTTTGTAAACTCTTGTCAGTGTTGTGATCTTGCTGGGTTCCAGGATTCCTCTTTTGTACGGCAGCTTGATAGTTATTGATGGCATCTCTTTGTTGTTGGATCCTGCCTGGTTTCTTTTTGGTACTGGAGTTTTCCTCTAATTTAGCCTGATATTGTCTAATTGTCTCTCTTTGTTGTTGGATCCTGCCTGGTTTCTTTTTCATGCTGGAACATTCCTGGGAAACAGCAGCTGTTCTTTGAGGAGTGTTGGTGACCTCTTTTGCTTCAGGCTGTAGGTGGACCTCCACTGCTGGTGGCTCTTCTGGGTTGGTGGTGTGAGCACCAGCAGTGGGCTGCACCCTCCCCATGGTGAAGAATGGATGTTGTAGTGCTTCACTTGGGGAGATGCGTTGGCTTGGATCCACCATCAGCATCCGCTTAAGCAGGTCCACTAACTGTTCCACTTCCTTGATTTTTGTTTTGTCCAAACAGCTGTGGATGAGTTGGTCACAGGACCAGAACGGAATGTGGTCTTCCACCAGTCTCCCTTTTTTCCTTCTTTGCTGTTGGGGTGTGTCCAGCTTCCAGACATCCTGAGAGTTTTCTTTGGTCTTGGTAAAAAACCTTGTGGTGTAAATCCCTTGGTTTAGGACTTTCTCCTCAGGCATGCCTTGCATCTTCACCATAGCTCGGAGGATGTTGTAATCGGTGTCCCATCCATAGATGAAGCTCCCCGTGTACAGCACAAAGAGAATGTAGCCAACTGTCCACAAATCTACACTTTGGTCTAAGGGCAGACCCAGGATGACTTCAGGTGCCCTGTAGCAAATGTTTTGTATCGTGGCTCCAGTACGCATGTCTCCAATTTTCTCTGCCAAACCAAAGTCTATGAGCTTGACCCTGAAAGGCTCTGAAACTTGATCCACCAGCATGATGTTGTCCAGTTTGATGTCACAGTGGACCAAGTTGAGGCTTTTCAGGCCTTTTAGGGCAACAATCAACTGCCAGGCAATGGTCCTGATTTCATCTACAGTCAGGGGATGGAAATCCCTTTTTTCCATGAAATCCAGAAGGCTCTGATCCAACACTTCAAAAGCGATGCACGTGTACTTTTTATACTTGAAGCTCTCCACAAACTTGACCAGGTTGTGATCGTCGGCGTCGATCTGGCTGAGCTCTTCCAGAGCATTTATTTCCATTTGGCCTGAACCCCAAATGATTTTGATGGCCACAACTTGGTCAGTTCCCAGTTTCTTACATTTTGCCACTTTTCCGTAAGAACCTTCACCAAGAAACTTCTCCACCTTATAAACTCCTTTGCGGCCGAGAAGAATGAAGCCCTCTCTCACCTCACAGGGAGTATCAGACAAAGAAGAATCCATCATGATTTGTGGTGGGGTGATAATTTGGTGTCGTGTGATGATAAACAGAAAATATAACTTTGTTTGCACAAAGGGGACTTTGAACTTCACAGAATACCTGCTGGACCTAACGGCTCTGAGGGCTTCTAGAAAGTTCTGGTTAGTTTAAGGCGTGGGGGGTATTTATGCTTTTTTTCTGATGACATCACTTTGTGTAATCCTATATTAAAGCCAGTTTCTGCACAACAAAAAACGTCATGCAGCAAAGACCTGGTTTCCATGACAACCTGATTTTACGCATGCGCAAACCTGGACCTCGATTCATGCGCATGCGTGTGTATCTGCTGTTTGTATCTATTTTATTTCTAGAGGATGCTCCTTCTGAAAGATGCTTTAAGGAACCGAACTACCGCAAAGGGGGAGGGGCCTCAGTCTGAGGTTCTGGTTCGTCTGGTCCAGTTCGAACAGTCCTTCCTAATTGTTTCCCGCGGAGCTTTTCCCCGCTAAGAAGATGTTGATTCATATTCCAGCAGGTGGTCAGTGATGGGATGGATATTCTAAAAGTGTTTTTACATACAACATGCAGAATGGAAGCTCCGAAATGAGTTCTTACTGCATTGCGTAACGGTGTTCTTCTTAGTTCTGGATTTGAAATAAGAATGGAGAAAAGTGCGTAAGCCCCGCCCCCTCCCGCAGTTCTCATTCCGAGCCTGCAGCACAGTGTGGGCGTGGCTCGGAGCTACAGGTGCCAGGTGTCTCCAGAATTGCGCCTCCAGCCTCTTTTCTGCATCTGCAGGTCTGTGACGGAACAGAGACTCTTCCACAGCCTCTGATTCCATCTGACATCTTCACATTCATGTCTCCACATCTCTCTGTCAGTGCGGTGCTGCTCTGCTACCTGCAGCGCTTCTCTCCCAAACGGAACCAGCTGCTGCTTTGCGTCACTTGGTTTGTTTTCCGGGGTTCGGTTCTGTCGGGCGTCGCTGCTCGGGCGAGTGTCCCGGACCGACGGAACGCCGATGGAGGCGCGGCCCTGGTTCGGTGGGAGCTGCTCGGGATGGAAGCACCCTTGGGTCTGGTGGTTCGGCAGAATTTGTAAATGGTCTTTTTCTCCTCATTATTTGGAATGTTCTCAATAGTAGTTGTTCAGTTGTGAATTTGAACTGGTGGTTCCTCTGTTCCAGACCTGGAGCCCTGGGTTCTCTGGTTGTGGTTCTGGTTCTGGGTTCCTGTGTGTTTCACATCTTCAGGGGTTTTTGCTGGTTTTCCATTCAGTTCCAGCAGCCTGGAGGACGCTGAAGCGGGCTTCACTAAAGGAACATTCCACTGCATTTTTCACACTAAGACCACCTAGGACCAGGTCCTGTTCAAAAACCACAGGAGCTGGAATGCTCAAACCCAAACGGCTGGAGCTGGAAGCCATCATCTTTGAACAAATAGGCCTATAATCACAGAACAGATGATGGTCTTTTTTTGTCTAAAATCTAACATATTTATGTTTATAGGTTTAACTACACAAAAATGTGAACACGCTAAAGTTTTATTGGTTTTTCCTTTGCCTAACTTAGAAATGTGACAAATATTGTATTTTTTGTGATTAAATTTCATTTTTGTGATTAAGTTTCATTTCAGTTTAAAGTGTCTGTTGGCCACTTCACCTTAATCTTGTTTCTTTTACTTTCTTGAAACCAAACTTCAAGTTTTTCAAATGTGAATAAAGTTTGAAATTGAATTTGTCCTTCAATCACACTGTAAGCCCGGATAAGTTGAATTTACTTAAAAAATTTGAGGAAACCGGTTGCCTTAAAAATTTTAAGTAATGGGTTATGAAAACTTGAGTGCATTTAACTTAAATGCATGATAGGGTGGAATTATTATTTTAAGTTCAAACTACTGAATGCCAAGTTGATTTCACTTACAATCTCTGGTAATATCAATTGCCTTGTTACATGAACTCCACTTACTATTTTAATTTGAAGTAACTAAACCTTTGTATTCATTGCATGTGCTAAACTAGAACGTTTAAATTAGGAAAAATATGCAACACAGAAGTCTTTTTTTAACTGTTTATTTAAAAACAGCATTAAGTTACAGGGATGTGGTCCCCTGCTTTAACAAACTTGAATCATAAGCCAGAAACAGGGGCAAAATGTGTGTCATTCATGCCATGAACATTGCATAAAACAAAGCACCATCATGCCAACAAAAACACTTATTGTGCTCAAGCATGTGTACATCTTTATTACAACAAAATTAAAACATCAAAACTGTATTGTAACTTACACTCCTATTATGGAAATGTTTTAGCTTTTAGTTGGTAATGTAACTAAAATACCCAACTCATTTGAAATTAAATTTTATCAAAGCTGCGTCATGGAATCTTGTGCAAAAATCAGTGCAAATACCACAGAACACATGTACCCCAAAATCGTACATAACAGTAAACATGTTTTCATAAAAGTCCAACATTACAAACTGTGGCAAACAAGTCTGGAACAGTAGAAGGGCCATTTTGAACCCAATTTATGCTTCCAGCTGATTTTTCAAAGTTTTAATTTTGGGTACCAGCTCACTTTTACCCAGTTTGAGCATTACTTGCTGAATAAAATTGAAAGTGTTTTTCATGCACTTGGGGTAGTCCAGGTGCAGGGCATAGATCAGTCCGAAAAGGACACAGAAGGCCTGAGGTAGGTTTGACAGTTCATCCATTACCACAGACCCTTCCAAGATGATCCCTACTCTGGATGGGTTGAGCTGGGTATTTTCTTGACCAAGGTAGAGAATTCCCACTGAAGTTCCACTGTACGAGTCCTTGTCAGTTACATCCTATCATTGAAAGAAACGTTTTGACAAGGAGAGAACATAAACATGCCAGTTAGAAAATGGTTTTTGTGCACCAAAAATAACATGTGACTGTTCATAATGAACAGCATTGTACAACATAAACCACACTGAAAGTAATTTATATTAAAAGGACGATATCGAATTTTTATCAAATGCCATATTCAAATCTGCACAGGTTGCAACACTTTGCCCAAAATATGTAGTTTACTCACTTTGTGTCACAGCCGTGCTGATTTTTTTTTACCCCCAATGGAGCAACCAGAACCTAACAAGTGCAATCAGAACTCCCTATTTGAGTTTTAGACCCAAAAACATTTTCACAAGTTCCAACTGGTGACCGTAAAGTTAAAAAACGAATTGGGAAATTGTAAAAGGATTCATACAACTTTAGTTATTGGAAGCCATTTTCAACTTTTTCAATAGGACTGGGACTGAAAGTGGGTAAACCATCTTTGCTCGGCCATAAAATAGAGACTTAATGGAGACACTGATGCTGATCAAATAATTTTGAAAATTAATGGCAGTGTTCATTAACAGTTAAAAAGGAGACAAAAGGAGCATGCACCTGCAATATTTACAAAAACAAATGAACTTACAGAGCATGTCCTGAAGAAGGCAGAAGAATCATCAGCCAAGATGACAGGCAGTCCCCGAAGACATAGGCACCTGATGTCTGTTGGCTTAGTGGTCTGCAAAATAGTAGACACAAGAGTTAAAACATATCTTGATAAGGATACTCACATCAGGGTTTCCCATACATTCATTAATTTGTGGTGGCCCATGTATGTGAGCCTGTGTGTGTCTGAGTTTGAATGTGTGTGTGTGTGAGTCTTTTTGAATGTTTGAGTGTGTGTGAGCTTGTCAGTAAGTTTGATTATGTGTGTGTTACTACGTCGAGGTTGTTGTCTTTTGGTGTAAGAGTGTCCAAGTGTAGCAATGGCATAGCAATGTAGCAATAGCAATGTCTTTAGGTTATCTGACACTAAGTGTTGGCAATAGAAATGTGTACTTGTCAATAAAAATATATGATATATTTAACCCTTTTGTTGTGCCTTAATCCCCAAACACCACCAATAATATAATATAATCATGCGGGAAACACTGCACACGTATTTATCAAATACATTCATCACAATGTTTATGTACACTGTATACTTTATGGTTTACTTTTAAGTGTGCAGTATGCAGGTGAGTTAAGTAGCCAGTCTGAGAACAAGACTCGGCAAACCCACATGACAGACAGCAAAATTTAACTGGTGCATCTGGCTGTTGATCAACAGTTTTGGTGTGAAGGCGAGATAAATGTACTTTTAGTGCATTGAGTGATTTAAATGTACATGGACATTCCTGATATAAACAAGGAAAAGGCTGTGTTCTTGCATAACTTCCATGTTTTAGCTTATAATGTTTAAATAGCTGTGCTCTCTTTTCACAGTTAAGAGGGCAATACTTACACTTCCAAAGCATATTTTTCAGAGGTTGGTATTCAATTTGTTGCTAATATCAGGAGACTGGTTTTGTCTGGAAATTGTTTTCCCACAGAGTTTTTTGCCTTTACATAGTTTGAATCAGTAGTTTTTAAGACCATTCATGAAGAGTTCAGTGCTCCAGGTTCCTTAACTGTACATTTCTGTTTTAGTCATTCTGTGAGATTCATGTTGTTATTCATAATTATTTGTCTTCTATTTACATTTTTTGCACAGCTAGGGAAACAATTTACTGGATTTGGTTTTTGTGCTTGCTTTATGGTAAAGCACAAATGTTAAATCTGCTAGTTGTACTGGAATTGTTTGAGTCCTTCCTGCTTGTGGGTCTTCTTCTACCAGCCACCGTAAGATTGTCACTGAGTACTTAAATGTTGCCACCACAACGTGACTGCTGGTTCCTGTTCGCTCCCTCAGAAGTTCCACAAGCTAGTCAGGCTCGTGGATTTCCTTCAGCTTGACAGCATCCCTTCCTTCAAGTGTCTGCCACCAGGTTTGGGGGTAATTCACCGCAATAGGCACCAGTGACAGTACGACCACAGCTCTGAAAAGCCGCAGAGACGAGAGACCATAAAAGTGGAGAGTGTCATCCCTTCTGACTCAATGTCCCTGGCCTCTCTGAGGGTTTGACGTTTTCCTGGATGTGGGTCTTATAAAAAACCTCAGTGGATGTGTGTTCAGCCTGACATTCCCAGCAAACCCTCCTGTACTGTGATCCCACCTTCCCCACCAGCAGATCCAACTCACCATCGGGTAGATCAGGTTGACAGCTCTGTGTGTCTCTGAGTGTCCAAGACACATGGCTGAAGGACACCTGGAACAAACATTGCCTTTCCTATGGACAAATCGTGATGAGCACAGAAGACTAACCACAGAATACTGATCGGGGGGCCATTCCTTCCAATCACGCCTTTCCAAGTGCCACTGCTGTTGCCCACAAAGGTGTTAAAGTTGCCCAGAAAGACATAGAGGTACCCTGTCAAGACGATTTTCAGTACCCCCTGAGAGATACCAAAAAGACTGGGCACCCTGAAATGCTGTTTGGCCTGTGGGTCGCTTTGGTAGAGGTAGAAAGCGCTATACAAGTACACGCCATTTATCATCCTCCACTTGTTAGTTACCTGTCTTAAGGATCAATAGCACCTCATTGAACTGTCATCTGTGGATAACTGTAAAAGCCACCAACCCCCCTATAAAGGACAAAAAGCAATGAGCACAGATTTCTAAAGAAGATTTCTAAAACAAGAACATGGGTATATTTTAAGTGTAAATGTTGACTTTTCATGGGATTTAGTGTTTAATATGTTTATTTATTTTACATATATATCACACCAACCGGAACAACAACATAAGAAATAAAAATAAAGAAAAAATAAAACAAAAATAAGAAGGAACAAACAAACCCCATACCCGCTGTCAAATATACTTGCATGAGAAAAAACCCCCAAAAAACAAAAGGAACATCAAGAAAAGTTAACCGTACATACAGAAGGCACAACAAAATCAATCACCTGTGCATAAAACCAAAGTTAATCCTGAACCATTGTAGACTGCTGATTAACAAAGTCCAAGAAAGGCTTCCATGTCTCAAGAAATTTTCTTTCTGAGCCTCTCACAGTATAACGATTTTTTCTAATTTGAGATAATACAGCACTTCCCTAATCCAATGTGTCACTGTGGGTGGGGCAACATCCTTCCACTTTAGAAGAATTAGGCGTCTAGCCAAAAGGGTGGAAAAAACAATTAGTTCCTGCCCTCTAGCAGGCAATTTTAGGGTTTTATCCCTGACCCCAAAAAGGAATATTAATGGATTTAAAGGAACTTTAGATCCCAATACAGCAGTCAATGCTTCACCAACTTTGCCCCAGAAAACTTGTATTTTGGGACAAGACCAAAACATATGAATAAGATCAGCCTCTCCAGTTTTACATTTATCACACGTAGGGTCGATGTTTGGGTATATTCTTGCCAATTTGGATTTATGAAGGTGAATCCTATGAACCACTTTAAACTGAATAAGATTATGCTTGGCGCACATTGAGGAGTGAATCCTTCTCAAAACCTCTTCCCACTCTGATTCACTGATGTTAATTTGAAGATCAGTCTCACAACTCTTTTGACTTTTCATGGGATTTAATGGGAATTTCAAATTTTTAATGCTCAATGTCTTTCTGGAAGGAGAAGTGGGGGCGTGGCTAAACTCTATTTAAGAGTGGGGTGGGCTAATGTGATCAGCATGATCCCCTTTCCACCTCAGTCATTCAGGTGTGCAACTAAAGCACACTGACAGTAAGTACAATGCATATTTAGCAGCTTCATAGCAGAAGGACATGACACATGAACGAGGACCAGCCCTTTCCAGAATCACAGTGAAAAACAATCATTAGCCTGGATGTTAGTATCATGCTAATGTGTCTTGCATTAATTTAACTTATTCTAATGTTTAGATTTATATTGGCTCCAAAGGTTTTAGGTTAATTAGCAAGTTTCTCTTTTTCCTTTTAAACTTTATGGTCACAGTGCTCAACATTTCATGTATAAAAGTCTAAATCTTCTGTAGGACACCGTAGGGAATCGAACCCCAACCAGCTAAAGCAGGCATACCATTACCAGTGCCTGTAGTTTTTGACCATACATGAAAGGTCAAACAAAACAAACAAACAAACATGGCTGTTTGTATTCTGGACCTGATTCTTTCAGTCATATAAACAAATGTTTTTGGTTTGAATCGCCCTTAGTCTGGCCCGTCCCCCAGGACCAGTTTGCCATGAAACAGCCTAACAGGGCAAATGCTTCTAGCAACACAATCCTGGGATCATTCGGGCACGCAAACCCCTCCACCACGATAAGGTGGCGATTCAGGGAGGGGAGCCAATTACTACCAATTACTGTGGGGAAACCGACGATCTCGGAAAAAACCCACAGGACTGCCAGGATTTGTTTGAGTTATTTCCCTACAAATTTAGGTGACTGATGTTATTTTATCTACTCTATTATTTGATTAATGTGTTTTATTAGGATTATTTGTATTAATATATTTATTATAATATGTTTAATTAATCATTGTTGGTTCTGGTTTTGTTTTGTTTTGTTTTGTTTTGTTTTGTTTTGTTTTGTTTTGTTTTGTTTTGTTTTGTTTTGTTTGGTTTGGTTTGGTTTGGTTTGGTTTGGTTTGGTTTGGTTCGGTTTGGTTTGGTTTGGTTTGGTTTGGTTTGGTTTGGTTTGGTTTGGTTCGGTTTGGCTTTGGGTTTGGTTTGGGTTTGGGTTTGGTTTGGTTTGGTTTGGTTTGGTTTGGTTTGGTTTGGTTTGGTTTGGTTTGGTTTGGTTTGGTTTGGTTTGGTTTGGTTTGGGTTTGGGTTTGGTTTGGGTTTGGTTTGGTTTGGTGTGGGGGGTGGAGGGGGTAGTTTTTTGGGCTGTACCTCTTTGTTCAGTGAAACTTCACAGCTAAATGGAAAAGCTGGAAGCTCAACAATTGGTTTTTGGTCTACATCTGTGTAAAAATCACCAATTCTTTAAGAATCAATTTTTTTTAAAGTGGGGGGCAACCGAAGTGCTCGGAGAAAACCCACGCAGACCCAGTTCTGTCAGCCAACTATGTTAACCAACAGACTGAAGTGCTGCCCCTGTTTTTGACCTGATTTTGGTGACAGACTTTTCCACAGAGTGTAGAGGAATTTTTAAAGAAGATTTTCTTCTGGGGTTTGGAGGTACAGACCTGGCAGTCAGAGACCAAATTGATGGATGAGCTTTTGATGGATTGGGTTGGGGATGTGGGTGGGGGGTTTAGGGGGGTAACCTGATGCCTTTAGAAGTGTCTTTTTCTTCTAAATGCTGCCTGACTTTGTAAACTCTTGTCAGTGTTGTGATCTTGCTGGGTTCCAGGATTTCTCTTTTGTATGGCAGCTTGATAGTTATTGATGGCATCTCTTTGTTGTTGGATCCTGCCTGGTTTCTTTTTGGTACTGGAGTTTTCCTCTAATTTAGCCTGATATTGTCTAATTGTCTCTCTTTGTTGTTGGATCCTGCCTGGTTTCTTTTTCATGCTGGAACATTCCTGGGAAACAGCAGCTGTTCTTTGAGGAGTGTTGGTGACCTCTTTTGCTTCAGGCTGTAGGTGGACCTCCACTGCTGGTGGCTCTTCTGGGTTGGTGTGAGCACCAGCAGTGGGCTGCACCCTCCCCATGGTGAAGAATGGATGTTGTAGTGCTTCACTTGGGGAGATGCGTTGGCTTGGATCCACCATCAGCATCCGCTTAAGCAGGTCCACTAACTGTTCCACTTCCTTGATTTTTGTTTTGTCCAAACAGCTGTGGATGAGTTGGTCACAGGACCAGAACGGAATGTGGTCTTCCACCAGTCTCCCTTTTTTCCTGCTTTGCTGTTGGGGTGTGTCCAGCTTCCAGACATCCTGAGAGTTTTCTTTGGTCTTGGTAAAAAACCTTGTGGTGTAAATCCCTTGGTTTAGGACTTTCTCCTCAGGCATGCCTTGCATCTTCACCATGGCTCGGAGGATGTTGTAATCGGTGTCCCATCCATAGATGAAGCTCCCCGTGTACAGCACAAAGAGAATGTAGCCAACTGTCCACAAATCTACACTTTGGTCTAAGGGCAGACCCAGGATGACTTCAGGTGCCCTGTAGCAAATGTTTTGTATCGTGGCTCCAGTACGCATGTCTCCAATTTTCTCAGCCAAACCAAAGTCTATGAGTTTGACCCTGAAAGGCTCTGAAACTTGATCCACCAGCATGATGTTGTCCAGTTTGATGTCACAGTGGACCAAGTTGAGGCTTTTCAGGCCTTTTAGGGCAACAATCAACTGCCAGGCAATGGTCCCTGATTTCATCTACAGTCAGGGGATGGAAATCCCTTTTTTCCATGAAATCCAGAAGGCTCTGATCCAACACTTCAAAAGCGATGCACGTGTACTTTTTATACTTGAAGCTCTCCACAAACTTGACCAGGTTGTGATCGTCGGCGTCGATCTGGCTGAGCTCTTCCAGAGCATTTATTTCCATTTGGCCTGAACCCCAAATGATTTTGATGGCCACAACTTGGTCAGTTCCCAGTTTCTTACATTTTGCCACTTTTCCGTAAGAACCTTCACCAAGAAACTTCTCCACCTTATAAACTCCTTTGCGGCCGAGAAGAATGAAGCCCTCTCTCACCTCACAGGGAGTATCAGACAAAGAAGAATCCATCATGATTTGTGGTGGGGTGATAATTTGGTGTTGTGTGATGATAAACAGAAAATATAACTTTGTTTGCACAAAGGGGACTTTGAACTTCACAGAATACCTGCTGGACCTAACGGCTCTGAGGGCTTCTAGAAAGTTCTGGTTAGTTTAAGGTGTGGGGGGTATTTATGCTTTTTTTCTGATGACATCACTTTGTGTAATCCGATATTAAAGACAGTTTCTGCACAACAAAAAACGTCATGCAGCAAAGACCTGGTTTCCATGACAACCTAGAGATTTACGCATGCGCAAACCTGGTCCTCGATTCATGCGCATGCGTGTGTATCTGCTGTTTGTATCTGTTTTATTTCTGGAGGATGCTCCTTCTGAAAGATGCTTTAAGGAACCGAACTACCGCAAAGGGGGAGGGGCCTCAGTCTGAGGTTCTGGTTCGTCTGGTCCAGTTCGAACAGTCCTTCCTATTTGTTTCCCGCGGAGCTTTTCCCCGCTAAGAAGATGTTGATTCATATTCCAGCAGGTGGTCAGTGATGGGATGGATATTCTAAAAGTGTTTTTACATACAACATGCAGAATGGAAGCTCCGAAATGAGTTCTTACTGCATTGCGTAACGGTGTTCTTCTTAGTTCTGGATTTGAAATAAGAATGGAGAAAAGTGCGTAAGCCCCGCCCCCGCCCGCAGTTCTCATTCCGAGCCTGCAGCACAGTGTGGGCGTGGCTCGGAGCTACAGGTGCCAGGTGTCTCCAGAATTGCGCCTCCAGCCTCTTTTCTGCATCTGCAGGTCTGTGACGGAACAGAGACTCTTCCACAGCCTCTGATTCCATCTGACATCTTCACATTCATGTCTCCACATCTCTCTGTCAGTGCGGTGCTGCTCTGCTACCTGCAGCGCTTCTCTCCCAAACGGAACCAGCTGCTGCTTTGCGTCACTTGGTTTGTTTTCCGGGGTTCGGTTCTGTCGGGCGTCGCTGCTCGGGCGAGTGTCCCGGACCGACGGAACGCCGATGGAGGCGCGGCCCTGGTTCCGGTGGGAGCTGCTCGGGACGGAAGCACCCTTGGGTCTGGTGGTTCGGCAGAATTTGTAAATGGTCTTTTTCTCCTCATTATTTGGAATGTTCTCAATAGTAGTTGTTCAGTTGTGAATTTGAACTGGTGGTTCCTCTGTTCCAGACATGGAGCTCTGGGTTCTCTGGTTCTGGGTTCCTGTGTGTTTCACATCTTTAGGGGTTTTTGCTGATTTTCCATTCAGTTCCAGGAGCCTGGAGGACGCTGAAGCTGGCTTCACTAAAGGAACATTTCACTGCATTTTTCACACTAAGACCACCTAGGACCAGGTCCTGTTCAAAAACCACAGGAGCTGGAATGCTCAAACCCAAACGGCTGGAGGCCATCATCTTTGAACAAATAGGCCTATAATCACAGAACAGTTGATGGTCTTTTTTGTCTAAAATCTAACATTTATGTTTATAGGTTTAACTACACAAAAACGTGAACACGCTAAAGTTTTATTAGTTTTTCCTTTGCCTAACTCAGAAATGTGACAAATATTGTATTTTTTTTGTGTGTGTGATTAAATTTCATTTTTGTGATTAAGTTTCATTTCAGTTTAAAGTGTCTGTTGGCCACTTCACCTTAATCTTGTTTCTTTTACTTTCTTGAAACCAAACTTCAAGTTTTTCAAATGTGAATAAAGTTTGAAATTGAATTTGTCCTTCAATCAGGCATGATTAGAAAACAGCTGTTTCTTGTATAAAGATGACTTGGACCAAACACTGGAATCTCTGACTTCATGATTCCTTTGTTCAAACATGAATAAAGTTTGTTTTCCTGCTTTTATGATGAATATGTACACGCTGTTAGAACAGATGTTTGTGTTTGTTGTGTATAAAGGACGATTAACAGCAGCGAAGTAGAGACACCACCACATTAACCCAATGCATCATGGGAGTTGTAGTGAATTAGTGGTTATGCTGCCGACTGACTAATCTGAGCTTTCTTAATTTATTTGCTTTTTACACGTTCTGACACCAAAGCCCAGGAGAAGCTACTAGGGGTGCATGGATGATCCGTTATCCATAGGGATCACAGGCCCCGGTTCTGCACAGACGTGTGCCGTGGTAAATACAGGCTGTTGAGAATTGAAGAACCATGTTCTGATCTCCTGGTAGTAGAGATGTGGGAGATTGACTGGGCTAGTCTCTGGTCTTATGCTTGACCACAGCCAGACTGCAAAGCTAGAGTTAGATCAGATCAAAGGGAGCCAAAAACTTTAAAAAATGAATAGAAATGTCTGAAAGTTAGGATTTTGAAGAATGTATGTGTACAGTGGAGCAGAAAGTAAGTATTCTCCTACAAACAAGCAACAGTTCTGTCCCTCACGCACTACTTCTCTAAGAAGCTCTTCTATCCTGAGGCTGCAGTGCAGCGGTCGACCCCTGATCATAATATTGCAGGTTCAATTCCTGCCTTGCACACCCATGTGTTGAGGGGTCCTTGGACAAGACACTGAACCCCACCTTGTGTCTGGTGGAAGGTTGGTGCCAGTGATCTGCAGCAGAGCTTCCATCAGTGTGTGAATGGGACAGACTGTAAAGCAGTACCACAGTCTGAAACCTATCTGGCCCAAAGATTAAGGGAAATGTACATCTTGTCCACCGGTGAGAAGTCCAACACTTGGCAGATGAGCTAGTGCATCACCAGCTAACCATCTCTCCCCTTGAGCAAATTCAAAATAATAGAGTCCAACCGCCCAAAGGACGGAGTTGATTTTTAGTTCGTCCCGTTTTTGTCTGTTCTATTTCCTGTTTGATTTTTTAAGTTAATTTGTTTTATTTTCAGTTCATCCCATTTTTGGGGTTGATTTTTTTGTCATTTAATTTTGTTTTATTTCAGTTAGTCCTGTTCTTTTTTATTCTGATTTACTTTTAGGTTCATCCACTCTTTTTTAGTTCATCTAATTTTTTCTCCCTTTTTCGCCAGTTGTGTTTTAGTTCAGTTTGTCTCCTTTCTTCATTAAATCCCATTTATGAACAAGGATAATAAAAATATATAATAGATGTAAATCCTCCTTTTTGTTTCTACATATGTGAGAAAAAGATCAATATTTTTGCCCCTCTCTTATCAGTTTGATCTTTATTTTTATTAGTTTAGTCCTATGTTGTTTACGCACAGCATTTGTTCCCCATGTTTGAAAACACTCTAAGACAGAATCTTTGAGCGATTTATGAT
Source organism: Oryzias curvinotus (assembly GCA_023969325.1). Classification (NCBI taxonomy): domain Eukaryota; kingdom Metazoa; phylum Chordata; class Actinopteri; order Beloniformes; family Adrianichthyidae; genus Oryzias; species Oryzias curvinotus. Next base: position 26,260,015 of record CM043721.1, read on the forward strand.
GACAAGCTTTGTCTTGTAATGTTCAATTAAGTTCAATGTTTTTGCAATGTAATTGTTCGATTAAAAGAAAATGAAATAAACCTTTTTTAAAGGGGTGGAAAAGCAGTTTAGCCATGTTCTCATGTTATGCTATTTTATATTACTTTATTTTCCAACAAGAACTCTGGAGAAGAACTCTGTTTTTAACTGAAGTGCGCCCCCTGCTGGCCACGTACACCGGACGTACAGAAGTTTCCGCTGACGTCAGTGCGCACGGCTAACCAGGCTGCAGCTGTCACACAACAACAACAACAACAACGAGACGAAGCAGAACCGGAGCTGGCGGTTCTGACAGCGCCTGCCCCCCGTCGGAACCCGAACGATGCCTCTCTGACAGTGACACCGACCCGCGCTCCTTCGTCCTCCGTGCTGAAAACCGGTTTGTCGTCGCTGGTGACGCCGGAGAATCGGCCTCAGGGAGCGGGTCGACTCGGCTGCTGCTTCTGCCGGGTTAGTGGGCCTAACGGGGTCGGAACCGGTGGTTCGTCTGTCGCTCGTGTGGTTCCCGCCGTGTGGGCCGGATAGCATGCAGGCCAACGGGGACGCCCAGAACCGGGAGTCTGACGTATCGTGCAGAAACGGCGCTCCGAACGGGGAGTCGTCCTCCAGCGGAGCCGCTCACTCCAACGGACCTCTGCCCGCCACCAACAACGGCGGCTCCGCCACCAACAACGGCGGCTCCGCCACCAACAACGGCGGCTCCGCCATCAACAACGGCGCCGCGTCGGAGGGCGCCGCGGGCGCCAGGAAGAAGAAGCCCCTGTCCCAGTCCGAGGAGGACGTCATCCGGCTCATCGGGCAGCATCTGCACGACCTTGGGCTGAAGTAAGTACCGGCGCGGAGGAGCAGCGCTGCCTCCCGCCGCAGGTCTGAGCGCTGACGGGGAAAGGTCGGAGTCCTGTCCGAACCGGAACCTGCGGCCCGAAACTGCTGAACACCCACCAGAACCAAAAACGCTGAATTATTGACATTTTTTAGTGTTGATGTAGAAAAACAACAACAGACAAAACACTATCAGAAAGTGTCTCTGCTCTGGTTCTGAACCAAGTTTTTCCCCCCAGTTTATTTTTGTTTCTTAAACTGGGATTAGAAAATTACATTTGTATCAGAAAAATTACAAATACAAACAAATTCATTTCAAATTAAAGACCTACTTCATTAAAAATGTCGTTTTGGTGTTTTTCTCAAGCTTCTGTAGCATTTTTCTCTTGATGGCGCACATTTGTATAGAAAATCAAGTCTAAAATTGCTTTTCTGCATATTTCTTTTTTTCAAATTGTTGTGAACCGGGAGCAGATGAAAAATCTGAAAACGCTTGTTGTAGTTGAAGCCACGAGCTTCCTGCTCTGCTCCATTCTGATGATGCATCCACGTCCACACAAACAAAAGTCTTTGTTTTTCTCAAAGTCTGAGCTGGAATCTGGATCAGAGCATACTGGCTGGACAGTTTCAGTATTGGTCACCAATTCTGTTGCACCGCTAACGTTAGGGTGGGGCTGTAAGCTCACGGGAGAGCACATAAACAAAGGGTTGATGGGAAATGAGGGAAGGCTCACTCCATGCCAACGGTCACGCTCACAACTCAGAGGTGAATTTCTAATGAACTCCTGCCGCTCTGCAGAAACTATGTATTAGAAAACAACACATTGTTTTATACTTTGTCTAAAAACGACATCATCATAATTTTAAGGCCACTGAAAGATTTTACAATGGATCAAAACAGAATCAGAGCTGGACTTTAAAGAAGAGACGTTTTTGTATTTGTGCAGTCCCAGCTTTTGTCCACTGGGACAGAAGTTCTGCCTCAGTCAGAGTTCCTCTGTTCCTACAGTCACCTGTTGAGGGTAACCCTCACCCACCTGTGTCTGTGTTTGCAGTCAGACCGTGGACCTACTGATGAAGGAATCAGGCTGCCGCCTGGAGCATGCCTCTGCCACCAAGTTTCGGAACCACGTTCTGGATGGAGAATGGGACAAGGTGAGTGAGCGTTCCCTGAACTTGCCAAAAAAATCTCCCCGCGATGAACCGCTTGACAACCTCTTACTTTCTGACAAACCTAAATCAGTTATACAATATCAATAGCATACTGTCAATAATATCAACATAGAAACTAACTTTCAGAAGGTAACTAAAACTCTCATTTTTTGGCCATAGACTTTTTAACATGGGACTCAACTTTTTGCTGCCCCCGGTGGTCTTTGGAGGAACTGCACTAGCTGCAGTTACATGGACAAAAGTAATTGGAATGAACGCCTGATCAGAACAAAAATGCGTCACGTAAACACGCCGTTCGGAATACTCTGCCCCGATCAGACTCGTTCAAATCAAAATTTGATTCCGATTGAGATAGGTGGGTTATGCCGATGGTCGATCCGATCGTGGTGCATAGAAACAGTTTATTCAGATCGTGGGTCACTACTGTGCTGGCTTTGCGTCATGTATAGACGGTGTGGCGCCCCGGTGGAGCGCAAACTGGACCGGTCGCCTGCACCACGCAAGCAAAACGTGTCTCTGAGCTATGAGGCCAGAACAGTCTCATAATTCAGAAATGCACACACTCCGAATCACAAATGCACACACTTCGATTCACAAATGTCATTTTATGCAAACGTGCTAAATAAATTTGGAAATGCACATGGTGTGTTTCACAAATGCACACCCTGTGTTTCACAAACACACACATTGTGTTTCACACATGCACACTGAATGTTTTACAAATGCACAATAAGTGTTTCTCACAAATGTGCACACTGTTTCACAAAAACATTTTAGAAATTCACAATAAATGTATCAGAAATGCACAGTAGGTGCTTCACAAACATGATTTTTAGGTACACATGTGATGTGAACTCACAGATCATTCGAATTGCAGGACGTGCATTCAAAATCCCGTTCTCGTTTGTGAATCTCCCCGTGTGTGTGAGAGTTTTTTTTACGGTGAATTTTGAGACTCTTCTGACGGAGCAGGTCGACTAATGTCACCATTGGCTAGTGAATCTGTCAATCAAACTCATCAGCAAAGCAGGAGGGTTCACTTTTAGCCAATCGAATGGCCCCTTACACTTTCTCTACGCTTTCGTTCAGGTGGCAAAAGCCCCGCCCATATTTGATTCTGTACCAGTCGGTCGTTAGCGTGTTAGCCTTAGCATGGCTTGTCGATTTATTGCCTTCGGTCGTCAAAAATTACTGGCTGGTGCAACTTTTCAGTGGACCTGGAAGCAAGGCAACAGTGGTTGAATGCAGTTGACATTGAATCCGGAGAACTCTGTCCTGGTGATGAGATTTACAATGAACGTTTCACTCGGGATTGTTTCCTTCTTAGCTTTGATGCTAGCGTCATTTCAACACTCAGACACGGTTCCCTTCGGTCTTGATCAAATGAAGGTGGAGGAGAAAAACCTTCAACTTCCACAGAAGGTTCTGTGGAGAAACTGGCATCACTTTGCTCCGTACCACGCAGTGGGACTACATTACCTCAAGTTCATCTCACTGTCAATCACAGATACCCAATAAATTCACCTCCCCTGCTCAGCCCCAAGTCACTTTGCTGGACCTTTATTTTAATTTTGTAATACCTCAAATGTCATTGATTTTATTCTGTAACCATATTTCTGCTTCTAACCTCTTGGCCAGGTCACACTTCCAAAAAGATCCTCATCTCTGGGTTTTAGAACTGGTTAAATACACAACAAAAGATGGTCATAGAACAACAAAGTGCAAACATACACCCTTTATTGCAGAGTAAAATTCAGTGAAAACATGGACAGATTAAAACATGTGTCAAACTCAAGGCCCAGTGCCAAATGTGGCCCTCAGTTTCATTTAATGTGGCCCTCAAGAGCATAAAAGTTTTTAATTTCTTAAAATAAAAAATAGAAAGTGTTGTGTATCTATTCATATCTAGGGGGAATCGGACTTGAAATATCAGATTGGGTAACTATACATTACGACTAGAATCAAATTTAAAAGGATTTATGCTAGAGTAACAAGCAAACATGTTTTCTATGCAACTGGAATTGCCACTTTAAAAAGTTATTATAATAAATAAATGAGTTATTTAACATTGAGTAGTTACATTTATTTTTCATTACATTTAGTTACATGTATAAGTTACATCTGGCCCTTTGAGGACAGCCACTATGCTGATGTGGCCCTCAGTGAAAATGAGTTTGACACCCCTGGATTAAAACATCAAAATTTAAGCAGATGCGGGATCTCTACTGATTTGAATTTTATTTAAACTGGAACTAATTTTGATAACATCCTTACATTCAATGAATTCCCTTGAACAATCCAGCAGTATTTATTTGAACTCTGTCTTCCTCCCCTCAGTCTCTCTCCTTCTGTATGTAATTATGTAGCCTAAATTAAGTTCTAAACAAACTGGACAGTGAAGATACAGGTCCACTCCCAAACGGTCCACTCCCAAAACATTGATCCCAGGATGAGGTTCAGTCATGGATCCACTCTCCTCCCATTCAATCTCTGGAACCAGCATACCCTGACAAAAAAGAAGATACTGTTTATAAACAGCGCTGCTTTTTTTTATTTTTTAGATTATGTAGGCACAGTGACCTACTAATTATTACTTATATTGTTGCTGGCAGGCAGACCTCATATCACCATAACTGTTTTTCATTTGTAAATAAGTGATCCTTAACAAAGAAGTGAGATTAGTACATCTGATAGCTCATAATGCCATGCATTGTGATGCATTTTGAGCTCGCAGATGTGCTATTCTTCCTACTTGATTTAAAAAACCAAACAATTCAGGGAAATTGTTTGCACCACACAACGATAATACTTTTCATTCATTTTCGATGAAAATTCATTGCAGTCATTTTGATTTCATGATACTGTTCTTGATGCTTTCCACTTTAGTCCAACTGCACACAAACCAGTTGTCCAGTACAGTGAGATTAAATAAAGCATTTACCCGGGGATCAGAAACAGGGTTCTGGGTCAAGCCCAACTGCCACAGCTGATTTGCTCCGTCCTGATTGGATGGCTGTCCCACGTGTCACTAAAAACATCCAAACTGGCCTGAATGCGTGGAAGGAAAATATAGTGGCAGCAGAATACGTGATGTTACTGATATTGAGCAAGTCTTGGTCCTCAGGAGAGTGCAGGATGTTGTAATAATAACCAGTTACACTCATGAAGACATCACGCCAGAGGGGTTCAATCCTGTATTTGGAAAAAAGCAAAAAGAAATATTGTGTTGTCAGATTTATTATTAATACATCATTCACTTTTATGTATATATTAAAGCTTCTAAAAGTAGGTTCAACTCACCGTTGATTGTGTGTACACTTTTCCCACAATGAAGCTGTTGGTGTCAGGTCTACGTACTGTGAGCATTAACTCGGCTATGCCCACATGTTCTCCTCCATGATCTCCTCTCACCCTGACAATAACATGAAAATCATGTCTCAAACACATCATTACAAATGCACAGTCTGCACAGTTGTTGTCTGCCATCTTCAGGTACAAGATCTATGGAATACAAGTACAAATACTTTCAACTGACAGATATTTACAGGGGCAAACATGCTAAATCCCCAATTGACAGGTAAAACAGTAATACAAAAGGATGATAAAATATGAAATAGAATAGAAGGGTATTTAATAATCCCTGAAGAAATTTTTAAAAATGGCCATCATAAAAAACACATAAAAACACACACGCATTACAAATAGAAATATCACAAATTAAAAAGATTGATAAAAAGGTAAATAATTGAAAAATCAGTGGGTAAAATTAATTAAAAGAAATTACTTGTAAGAGACCAACATTATAATGTTTGGGATTCTTGTCATTACGTCATTGGAAGTAAAGATATTTTAGTGATTTTTAGGGATTTTAGTGGTCTCACTGACACAATCTCACAGGACTATTCAGCACAATACGGGCTCTGACGTTAGAAAGATAATGACGCTTCTTTCATTCAACAGTGGATTCACGTCTGTTATATTAAAAAAAATGCCGTTTTTATGAACGTCATATGAATTAATTTTGTTGCACATATCCACCCCGTCTTAAAGTCTGGGTTGTGAAAATACTGTGTCTAACTTTAACCCGGATCGCGTTTACATAAAGGCATCACACGGAACAGCTAACTAGCTAGTTAGCATCATAGCATCAGTGTTTAACAACATCACCGTCTCCAAATCAATACTTTTTATTAAACTTTCTTTGCTGCTGTAAATCCGGCATGTTTCCCCCTTAGTTCCATCTGAATCATGTTAAGAACCTACAGATTGGCTATAGACGCTAGCTTGAACCGACACCGGGTTGAACTTCACTCACAGGCAGACACAAGTTGAGTCGAAAGCCGGCTAGTTTCGAGCTCCCTGGTTGGTTGTAGTTACTCGTGTTGTGTGAAGAGCTGGTATGCCGAGTATAAAACTTGACAAAACCATCATAAGTCCTCCCCCGCTTTAAAACCATAAAAAATATGACCGCACAGGCTAGGCTAAACTAAGCTAAGCTAATTTGCGGTGGGGGTACTCCCCGCAAACGACTCGGCTGAGTCGCATTCACACATGTCACTTGGATAAGCAGGACGTTTCAACGTATTATTCAATAACATTACAGGATGCACAACGAGGGAATGATCAAATAAATGCATTACTTACGGGCTGAGACTGATCCCGTTCGGACGACCTCTCCGCCATGTTTGCCGCCCGCGTAGTTTCAGCTGCTGTGCTGAACAGCTCCCTCCCTCGTCAGTTTGAGAGTGAAGAGTGTAAGGGGCCATTTGATTGGCTAAAAGTGAACCCTCCTGCTTTGCTGATGAGTTTGATTGACAGATTCACTAGCCAATGGTGACATTAGTCGACCTGCTCCGTCAGAAGAGTCTCAAAATTCACCGTAAAAAAAACTCTCACACACACGGGGAGATTCACAAACGAGAACGGGATTTTGAATGCACGTCCTGCAATTCGAATGATCTGTGAGTTCACATCACATGTGTACCTAAAAATCATGTTTGTGAAGCACCTACTGTGCATTTCTGATACATTTATTGTGAATTTCTAAAATGTTTTTGTGAAACAGTGTGCACATTTGTGAGAAACACTTATTGTGCATTTGTAAAACATTCAGTGTGCATGTGTGAAACACAATGTGTGTGTTTGTGAAACACAGGGTGTGCATTTGTGAAACACACCATGTGCATTTCCAAATTTATTTAGCACGTTTGCATAAAATGACATTTGTGAATCGAAGTGTGTGCATTTGTGATTCGGAGTGTGTGCATTTCTGAATTATGAGACTGTTCTGGCCTCATACTGAGCAGAGCAGCCGGACTTCGTGTTTGCGGGCAGGGGAGGGCGCTTTGTTACGTCCCGCCGCTCTGCGTGAGCGAGCTGCCGAATTGAGGAGAACCTTGTCTCCTGAGAGGACCGTGTCTCCGGAGCACCTTTGGGACGGTGTGTGAGCTAACGGAGGCACCTTTTGCATGGAGAAATGCCGCGCAGTCCCGAGAAACCATGTGAACAATCATTTGAATTGAATTGAATTTCAAATGAATTGGAAACATGAACATGAATTCATGTTTGCATCGTGTCCAGAAAAAAGAAAAAGGCTGATGTTATTCCTGACATACGATCAGTCAAGACGCAGACTTGGCCACATGGATTTTAACAGCATCCACGGCTAAATGTTGCTGTTGGCACGTTTTAGCCTAATCCTAACCCTTAATAATGATCATAGCAATAAAAAAAATCACGTTTGCGGGTTTCTTTGTTTACATTGGAACTCAATATTTCTTCTTCTATGATTGTTTCCAGTATTTTAGAGAGCTCTGCGCGTGTTGATTTGTTGATTCGCTGATTTGTTTTGTTCTGACCGAAAGTGTGGCGTGTGTAAACGTTTGTTATAGTCGGATTACGTTTTTCTGGGCCCATGTAAACAGTTAAATTCTAATCCGATCTTTGATCCGATCAAAGATATTATGGACATGTAAACGCGGCTACTGTCTGGTACTAACTGGTTTGCATAACATTTGGGAATGGAAGGTGGGGGATCGGTTATAAATCATTAAAGTTTTTATGAAGCAGCATCATTGAATAAAAATCCTGCGAGACTTAGTTCTTATCATTTGAACTTGATTCTCGCCGACATTTAAATGACAAAAAATGACAGTCAATACAAAACCATGGATTCTGCATTTCCCAAAAAATATTTAGTTCTACTGTTTTTGACTCTATTTAATATCTATTTCTTTGTTTTCTATGGAAGCGTATTGCATTCAATTGAAAAAAAAATGTCTTGTATATAAAGAAGAACAAAACACAGGTGATCTTTTTTACAAATCTTTTCTGTAATTTTTGTTGTTTGTTATTTTTAAGAACTGCAAAAGCAAAGAATCTCAATCTAACTAACCTCATCTGCTCATAAAAACTATAAGATGAGCTGCAGCTACAAGTAGAGGAGCCACAACATGTCCTTGTTATAGACGTGAACCGTTTTATTTACGTGTTCTTCACCACATCACCAGTCTGTTTTGTTCTTCCCGCTCACTTCATCCATAAACATTTGAGAGAAAAAGTTGGATGTAATTCTATTGACCAGGAGGAACTGTTTATGTTTGTCTGAGGTGATGCAGAAAAGGAGTTCCAGGCAGAGTTTTGTCTTAATGTGAAGCTGCAGAGGCAGGCAGGGACCGTCAATAAATACAAGAAAACACCTCAGTCAAACAATAGCAGTTTCTCAGTAACTCACCCTAAATATTCTCAAAAACATCACAAAGACTCGCTATTGTTAAAACAAACTCCACAGAAATCCCCCATATCATTACTCTTTCTGTGAGTACACCAGCATGTTTGAGTAATGCAAGATTTGACGCTTCCTTATCTCCTCGCTTTAGGACTACAGCTGTTGTAGTCCTAAAAGAAATTGTGAAAAAAAAAAAAGATTGTGAATTTTGGAAAATGTATAGCGAATTTAGAAAAAAATTATAGAAAAGTTGACCACACCCACAACATGAGCATCCAGCAGATCGCCTACAGACGTCACTGCTTTGTGCCACTATTGTCATTGGGATTGACTCACAAACAACAGTCCAGGGGGGTATTCCAGATAGCAGGTTCTGCTAGCTCCCACGGTAAGTTTGAGGCTAAGGAAGTGGATAACATCAGCTTTCTGTTCCAGAAATGGAGGTATGTTTCAGGGTATGTCAACTTGCCATGGCAACTCATGCTCTGAACATAACCTGGTCTGTAGCAGGTTTAGTTGACGGTTAGTTTGTTTTCAGAGAGGTGAAACAGCATGGCGTGTCCATTTGAAGATGATTTAGTGGATGAAGAAGCTCAGATAATACTTTTTCCACCATGAGAGGGTGATAAGACCACATATGGATGTTTAAAGATAAACTTTGTTACTTTGATCTAACTTAATTATTTGCTTCAGTTAAGATAAATTATTTTTTTAGTTAAGTCAACCTAAAAATAACACGTAGTTTTCAGACAATTATATCACTTTCATTCAAATTCATTCAATGAAGTAGGTGTAACTTTGGTGCTGCTGTTAGATCGGCACCGCAAGGGATTGTGGGATACCATTCCCTTTGCTTGTCTGGACGGATTAAAGTTTAAGTGTGGGTTTTTGACCAAATGTGTTTAGTTGTTTAGCTGTTTTACTGTGTTTTGTCTATTTATTTGTCCTGTTATGCTTAATTCTTTCTGCACCATGAGTGAGAGGGAGGGAGAGGATGATGAGACTATTTTGCACCACTACTGCAGGAAACTTTTGCATAAACTGAAGTTAAAGTCAGAGTCATGATAATTAAATACATCATCGTAATTTTTCAAATCCACACTGCATTATTCAATTTAATGTTAGACAAATGAGAATATCTGCAGCCTCAAACTTAGACAAATGAGAGTTCAAGAAGTACAATAAGTTAAGATGGAAAAACGTTTAATTGAATTGGAGTACTATGACATTTAGTTAGAAAAATATGTAAATTTGAGTTGTATAGACATATATATTTATATGTATATATATTACAGTACAGACCAAACATTTGGACACACCTTCCCATTCATTTGAATGAGAAGATGTGTCCAAAGTTTTGCTCTGTACTGTATATATCCCCCATTTTGCGTCACAATGAAAATGGAAATGAGATAGAAACTTGTGCGTTTACTCTGTCCGTTATATTTTTCCAAGCAGAAACTCTTTCTTTTGATGCAGCTGTATTACTTTTTTGATGGGCGTATAATCTTCATACATGGTCATTAAAATCTCAGACTCCTTTTAACTGCACCTTAGACATTTAGGGCCCCTTGGTGGGGAGGGCGATGGGACATTACTGTGAGTAATCAGGAGAAGTCCCCTCAGGGCCCTACCCGCCAATTTTAACTGCACCCCTTAGTACACACACCCTTCCCCCCTCAAAATATACATTCTAACATAAACCCACACACATGCACACACACACCCTCACAAACACACACACACACACATTTCACAAGGAAGGTGGGACCTTGGACCATCTGTCCCCTACCCCATCCCTGGTGGGGTGTACTGGGCCCTTGGCAACGGTGGCCGTGTCCCCTGGGTGCTGGCCTCCTGGGCCCGGCAGCCCTCTCTCTATGCAGGGAGGGGGATCCCTGAGCTTTCTGGCAAGGCCAGAAGCTGGGGATCATATCACACCTGAGCCGGGGGTGTCCGTGTCCCTGTGGGGTGGGTTCTGGTCCTTGCCCCCGAGCGCTGGGCCTCGCCAAATATCCAACTGTGGCCGAGCCTGGTCGGGCCATGTTTACAGCACCCATTGTGGACCCCCTTCTCCTGGATGTCTTGTTCCTGGGCGAGGGCGGCTGGCCCCTTCCTGGACCAACCAGTGGGTGGCTGCCTGGAGCGCGGGGCGGGTCTCGGGGGGTCCTGGCTCGTACCTGGGGTTAGGGCGGGGGGATGCCCAGAACTCCTGGGTGGTGATGAGGTGCTCGTCTGGGGCTGTGGGCACCCCTCTCGGGCGGGGCCCGGCATTGGGCCCTCCTGGCACGGCGGGGGTGCTGCTCTCCTGGTTGGGCTGGAGCTGCACTCTCTGTCCCCCCATGCCTCCCTGCTCTCTGGCTCTGGGGACCTCGCGGCGGTCCTGCTGGCCCTGGCCTGGGCGGTGGATGTGATCGCCCAGGGGGCGGTTGTTCTCTATCTGCTGCCGTGTGGTGTTGGGGGGTTCTGGCTGCCGCTGCTGCTGCGGCGGGGGTCTTGGTGTGGGGATGGCTGGTCACTCTCCCTTCTTCTTTTCACATTCCATCATCCATTTAGAAGAACATAAACACTCACCAGAGCACAGGTGTTAGCTCACCTTTGCATAAATAGTTTGCGTGATTGAAATATTTCACACTAGTTGGTTTGAAAGCATAAGTATGCGTGTGTGAACATTATTTGTATTGTGTTCATGTTGACATGTGGACATTTTTGCAGCTGTGTTTTGTGTTTATAACATCTGAGTGTGGGTGTGGACAGGCCCCGCCCCTTCTAGATTTGTATTACATCTGAACCTTACCGTAATGATAAACATCCAGTAACTTGTTGCTTTATGCTGCTTCATGGTTTTACCCCCCTCCCCCCTTTCTATAATCACCCTCCTACCCCCCTCTCTAACATCCCTCTCTCTTCTTCCCTCCTTTCTTTTCCATCCGGTCCAACACAAAAAATCTTCAAAACAATTAAAATGAATAAAGTCTGGCCTGGATTCCAAAAGGGGTTTATTCAGTCATACCTCTGGTTTGTCAGAAGATTAATAACCCCTGTTGTTAAATTAAAATATGTCCTTCACAAGAGGCCTTCAGCTCTCATCTGTCTGCCCAGCTGTTGGACAGGACAAGTAAAAAAAAATAAAAATAAAAATAATAAAATTCTCCGACTCCGTCTCACTGAAGTATAGTGCTCTCTTTTTTTCTCCACTCATTTCCATGGTGACTCCGGAAATCGGCGATCCATTGAGAATGTCTTGATGTACTTGCCGTGCACACGCATTAACCCAGGGGTTACCAAGTCAAGTGTTATTACTCCAACTCATATCCGGTCTTTTGGAACCGACACACCCAGAGTAAACAAGTTCAGGCGGACTTCAGCCAGAGTTCAGGGTTAAATTAAACGTGCCTTCTGGAATACCCCCCTTGTCAATAGAACTACATCTAACATGTTTGTAGATAAAGTAATTAGGACAGACAATAAAAAAAGCAGATCATGTCTCTGAGGGTAGAGCCCAGTCTGTTTAGTTCTTTGCTTTTGTAGTTTGAAACGAAAACACAGTTAAGATTTAAACAAAGATCCCCGTGTTGTTGGTGTTTTTTTTTTACTACACTAACAAAATTAAAACAAAGATCACCGTTTTGTTTGTAATTGAATGTAATACGCTTCCATACAGTTCAGGTTTGATCATTTTGAATATTTTTGTGCAGACTGCAGTAACTTTGAAAAGTTAAAAATGAGAAAATTCTAACAATCAAAGACCAAATTAATGTAGAACACGGTTTAATATTTGTAATCTGATGTGTAATCAGATGTTTATATGTAGGTGTCCCTTTAGTGAATGCCAGACAGAAGTAAAAGACTAGATTTTAGGTTTAAAAGGCTTCCTTAAGAAATGTCATGACCCGTAACACATCATAGCAGATAAATCAAAGCAAACAAAAGTTTATAGCCTGAAGGTTTAAACATGAACACTGTCAAATATACACTGACCAAAAATATAAACGCAACACTTTTGTTATTGCTCCCATTTTTTATGGTATGAACAGATGGGGGACAGATGTGAAACATTTTCTACGTACACAAAATAACCAGTTCTCTGAAATATTGTTCACAAATCTGTCTAAATCTGTGATAGTGAGCACTTCTCCTTTGCCAAGCCAATCCATCCCACCTCACAGGTGTGCCATATCAAGATGCTGATCAGACAGCATGATTATTGCACGGGTGTGCCTTAGGCTGGCCACAAGAAAAGGCCACTCTGAAATCTTTAGTTTTGTTTTATGGAGGGTGTCAGGGGACTCAGACAACCAGTCAGTCTCTGTTGTGACCACCATTTGCCTCATGAAGTGTGACACATCTCCTTCGCATAGAGTTGATCAGGTTGTCTATTGTGGCCCGTGGAATGTTGGTCCACTCTTCTTCAATGGCTGTGCGAAGTTGCTGGATATTGGCAGGAACTGGAACACGCTGTTGTATACGCCGATCCAGAGCATCCCAAACATGCTCAATGGGTGACATGTCTGGTTAGTATGCTGGCCATGCAAGAACTGGGAGCTTGAAGACCACGGAACTTCCAAGAATTGTGTACAAATCCTTTCAACATGGGGCCGTGCATTATCATGCTGCAACATGAGGTGATGTTGTTGGATGTACGGCACAACAATGGCCCCAGGATCTCGGCACGGTATCTCTGTGCATTCAAAATGCCATCAATGAAATGCACCTGTGTTCTTTGCCCATAACATATGCCTGCCCATACCATAACCCCACCACCACCATGGGCTACTTGATCCACAACATTGACATCAGAAAACAGCTCACTCACACGACGCCACACACGCTGTCTGCCATCTGCCCTGAACAGTGTAAATCGGATTCATCCGTGAAGAGAACACCTCTCCAACGTGCCAGACGCCATCGCATGTGAGCATTTGCCCACTCAAGTCGGTTACGACGACGAACTGGAGTGAGGTCAAGACCTCGATGAGGACGACGAGCATGCAGATGAGCTTCCCTGAGATGGTTTCTGACAGTTTGTGCAGAAGTTCTGTGGTTATGCAAACCGATTGTTTCAGCAGCTGTCCGAGTGTCTGGTCTCAGACGATCTTGGAGGTGGACATGCTGGATGTGGAGGTCTTGGGCTGGTGTGGTTACACGTGGTCTGCGGTTTTGAGGCCGGTTTGATGTGCTGCCAAATTCTTGGAAATGCCTTTGGAGACGGCTTATGGTGGAGAAATGGAAATTCAATTCCCTAGCAACAGCTCTGGTGGACATTCTTGCTATCAGCATGCCAATTGCACGCCCCCTTAAAACTTGCGACATCTGTGGCATTGTGCTGTGTGATACAACTGAAGATTTCAGAGTGGCCTTTTTTTGTGGCAAGTCTAAGGCACACCTGTGCAATAATCATGCTGTCTAATCAGCATCTTGATATGGCACATCTGTGAGGTGGGATGGATTGGCTTGGCAAAGGAGAAGTGCTCACTATCACAGATTTAGACAGATTTGTGAACAATATTTTAGAGAACTGGTTATTTTGTGTATGTGGAAAATGTTTCACATCTTTGAGTCCATATCATAAAAAATGGGAGCAATAACAAAAGTGTTGCGTTTATATTTTTGGTCAGTGTATGAAGAGCTGACAGCAGATACAGATGTGAATGGCTCAGCTATGTTGAGTTGCAGTTGGCTTTCTGGACCAAATTCCCATTTTTATCATTCCTATCTGTACAACACGCCTGCTTCTCACCTACTTCACCCTTACGTGTTGACTATGACCTGTTGTCGTAGCATGCCCTTGGAAAAATGCGCTTGAACATTTTCATTCTAAAGGGGCACCGAGTGGTCCTCAAACTTGAAATTTAGTGTGGGCCACCTGTGTGCCCCGTAAAGATTTGCCCTGTAGACTGTACATACCCACCCATAAGGGCAGTTGTGTCTAAGGCATTTAAATGTAACAAAGTAGATCTTTACATTTACCTGGTACTAAAGAACAAATAAAAGTGCAGCTTAATGCTCATATTTAAAACAATATAAAGTGTTTTGTTGTGGTACCCATGTGTGCTTGCGAGTTTGTTGTGGGTTTGCGTTTTGCTCTGGATTGTGTGTGAAGCAGAACTGGTTGTGTTGAGCTCTGCTCTTGCCCTCTGCAGGCTGACAGTGACCTGAACGAGCTGAAGGCTTTGATGCATTCTCCAAGTGCCGTTGTGGTGAGTGTGGTTGGGTTAAAGCATTGTTGAGCAGCTGCTGTCATTACTAACAGATTAGTGCCCAGATGCAGAATGTGTGCACATGCAGCTTTGTAACTCCATCTGTTTTCTCTAGAACTGATCTTTAGGATGTTGGATTGGCCTGAATGAAAGCACATGGCCACATTTTCAAAAGCATGGTTTGGTTTCCCACAGCTTTACCTGCTGCCGCCTCCAAATTCCTCTGCTCTGTCCACACAGAGAATGAAGTTTCTGCTCCTGCAGCAGAAGTACCTGGAGTTTCTGGAGGACGGGAAAGTCCTGGAAGCTCTGCAGGTGCTGCGAGCCGAGCTGACGCCTCTGAAGTTCAACACCGAACGCATCCACATCCTGAGCGGGTCAGTCCACAGAAATAGAGGCCATCTGTTGTTTCAAGCAACAGATAAAAGCAATAAACTCATTGGAGGAAACGTTTTAATTTCCAAATAAAGAATGTAAAATCATGTTTAGAATGATAAGATTTTACCAAAATGTCGTAAATGATGACAGAATCTAGTTTAAAATCTCAGATGTAAACTAAGATCCCTCGTCAAAAAGTGTGGAATTGGCTGCAGAAGCAGCTGGTTGTTTAGTATTTGAAAGTGATAAACCAAGAAAGCTGATTGAATTAAAAACAGGAGTAAAAACCAGTATTTCATTGAGGACTTGGTGAGAGTACCGTTGCAAACAAAGCAGTGAGGAGTTTGGAGTCCGCATGAACGGAAACTAACATCACCACAGCATTAAACAAAGTGGACAAGAACACTGTCAGCTTTGTGGAACTACTCTAAAAATCGGTTGACCACCAGCACATTCAGTAAACTAAAGATTGTCCAACAGCCTTCAACCTGTTACCCAGGTTACCCCTGGGTAAAGTGTAAGCAAAACAAAAGACTGCAACCATTTATGCATTGAGCTGTGTCACTTACCAGCTGCTTTTCAGACGGGCTAAAAATAGATGCACACAAGCCGGTTTCTTGTGTTCATTCATACTCATGTCGTTGCATACAGTCCAACTTTTTGTACCTTCTGCTAGAAATTTTTTTATGTGGGGTAAACAGGTTTTTGACTGTTTACCAGACACAAGTAGCTCTCATCCTGGACTGTGGACCCCAGCAAAGAGAGAGTGTGTGTTTGTCAGGTTTTCATTTTCAGGTCAAAATCTGTGTAAATATTATTTTGGTACCAGAGAATGGCAGATTTGTCTTACTGAACATCTTTGTATCAGGTGATATATTTCACAGGGGTCTACCAGATCACAAGTATGACTGTCTCACTGCAACATGAACATAAAAACAAGAAGTTCAGAATGTTTTGGCACACTGGAATAATGATTCTTAAGAAACTAAATGTCCAGAAAAGATGACAATCTGTATCTCAGTGTCGTAATTGTAATTCACGTCAAAGGAGGCAGAGATGGTCTGATTTTGATTTTTACTATACTTTAGGGGTGTAATCCTGCAGGACTGACTAGAGCTCTGTTCTTGTTGAAGGGACAAAGACAGAAAGTAAAGTGTAAATTAAGGTGTATCTAAAATGTTTATCAATTGAGGCCTAAAAAGCTCTACGGAATGCATGACAGTAAGATGGTTAGAGGTTTGGTCTCAACCAAATCATGGATCAACTGAAAGTTGTTAAAAATCCGCCTGGATAACAGGATAACACAAGATTGTAAAACTTTTACCGGCGCTCAAATGTGCACGAACCCCACCATCACTTTTTAGAAAGGTCTGGATGAATGAGGGTGCTTCTCACTAATGTGTCTATCTGTGTGTATTGTGTAGGTACCTGATGTGCAGCCATGCAGAAGACCTGCGGGCCAAAGCTGAGTGGGAGGGGAAAGGTTTGGCGTCCAGAACCAAACTGCTGGACCGTCTGCAGAGTGAGTGCAGTCTGTCAAACCCAGCCCCCTTCCAGCCTTTTGCATCTTTTCGTAAGCATTATTCGCTCATGACCACATCTGTACCTCTGTCTTCCTCTGTCTTAATTCAGTTTATTTACTAAAGCCACGCACCCGTATGGTTGGCCTGGGCGGGGCTGCAGGTTTGGGTTGTCTGGGCCGGTAGAGGGTTGTAGAGAGGAATCTTAAAGAGAGCAAGGTTTGCAGATCTCTTAAGGCTCCTACAGCCACCTTAAAGGACGTCATGAAAATGGAACATATGATTGTCATGCGTGTGGCCGGTGCACTGGGCAGTACTTGTAAGGATAATGTAAGCTACACACACCTTATGAACAGGGAGCCTGTGCAGCAGCATTCATCACTGCTGTGCAGTAGACTCGAGCTGTCTGAGCTCATCTCCATCTGCTGTCCCTCTGACTAACATTTACCCACCAAACAATGCAAGGCACGTATCCAACCGTAGCTGTCATGTGAGAACAGCCTGGAAGCGTTGAAGAGTTCCAGAATTTTATGTCAAAACATGTAAGAAACGTTCTTCTCAAAACCAAGTTTTCCCGTTCAGATACATACAGACCTGGTGACTTAGCCCCGGCTGCTCTTACAGGTGGATACGGGCCGTCTATGGGTGAAAAACAGGCAGACCTGTACAGAGTATGCAGGCGGCTCACACTAAATATCAAGGTTGTAAACCGCTCCGTGAGCCCGTAAAGGCCAAATGTTCATGTACATTTTTTATAGACAAGCTGTGGGCAACAGGTCGTAACAACAGTTAAACCACATAAAGATAAAGTACAGTTGGAGTAAGTGAAATGCAGGATTTTTCATTTTTCCAACCCACCAAATCTTGCGCACTACACTAGGGGCCCATTAGTGCTATTCATGTTTTAAGTGTGTGCTACTTGTGTGTTTTTTTCAACAAGCTGAGCTTAAAACTTCATAAATATCAGCCACTGCGACGCCAAAAACATGACCAAAAACACCAGCTGTCATGAACGTGTGCAGAAGCTCGAGGATACGCTCTTCCCACTCACGCACGCGCTCGCTGTCCGTCCACAGACACTCGCTCATATTGCTCCACCTGTTATCTCACCGGCAACAGTATTAAAAACACAAGATCATTTTTACAACGTTTTAATTTCGCTGTGCAAATGTCGTTTTTTTCACATGGTGCCCAATACAGTATTCCCCCGTAGTCGTAGGGGTTACGGACCAGTTACCCGGTAATCTGCAAACCTGAAGTAAATATATTCAGTCAGAATTCACCCAAGTGGACCCTGGCCCGGGACCAGCAACTGCTCTCGGACCCATGTTCTCGATTCGTTTCCAATTAGACTGAGCTTCGGTTTGCTCTGGGTTTCCTCAGTCTGAATCCAATCCGTTCTCCGAGCAGAACAACTGAACCAAAATGGCCACCGTAGCCAGTGTTCGGGAGATGTAAACAAAAGTAAGAAAGAAGCAAAGAATGAGCCGGCGACAAATGTAAAGCAAAGATTGTCATTTTATTAGACAGAAAAAAGGGGTTCAACTGTTCCATTGTTAGAACGTTTACAGCTGAAAACGCTTTTTACATGCTTTTCTGTTACGCGGCACATGCCCAGCAGTGCTGTGACGGCATCCTAAAAATGACCTTGTAGTTTCTCAACAGAACTCTTAAATACAACGCCATGACACCACAACGATGACACACATGCACTCATTGAAATGTGATCAGATGAATGCAGTTTCATTAAAACAACTTTTAATGTGGTCCACATTGTTTCTCACATTTTTCCCGATAAACTGTAGGTCATAAACATTAATCAGTGTACCTTCTTCTTGCCAGTAACCGCCCTGCAGCATGACTCCACTGTACCAAAAAAAAGCGAGTAGAAGGTGTTGTACCTAATGTTGAAGTTTGAATCAGTGAACCATCCCATCAAGGACTTCAAAGCGCAGGACTTCTATAACCTCTGCCTCTAGTTGCACTGCCCTGGCCTCGTAATTCCTGGCCAATGACTGAAGGGACCTTAAGTCAGGAGTTTTGTTTACAAGCTTTGGTCCGGGACAGAAAAGTTCACTTCACGGAAGTCTGAATACGGGCCAAACGTAAGGTTCAGGACTCGATCGGGACCAAATGATTTTCCTAGTCTGAATACACTACTGAATAAAATAAGATGCAATCGCTCTGGTCTTCAACCCTCCACGGGCCTGGACAACCCAAAAACCTGTTCAAGGCCTGACCCATGTGGGTGTGTGTGACTAAGGCTTTTACAGAAAGACCTTCCAATAAAACCAGACTCACTGTGGGGTAGGGGGTTCATCTTCTGGATGGTGGAAAGTCAGCAGTACATAAGGGTCACATGTTGGGTTATCTGCTGAACTGTGTGTATGTGCAGCGTACCTGCCACCGTCAGTGATGCTGCCTCCACGGCGCTTGCACACGCTGCTGAAGCAGGCTGTGGAGCTGCAGAGAGAGCGCTGCCTGTACCATAACACTAAGCTGGACGGAGGGCAGGATGGAGGGCTGGACTCGGTGTCACTGCTGCTGGACCACAGCTGCAGTCGGTGAGGAGCGCCTTTGGGTTTCTTCAGATTCAGAGGCTTTCAAGGTTCTAGTTTACTTGGACTTCGTATGCCTTCTGACCCAGCGGGTTCCAACACTGAACCAGAAATTGTTCATTAGCCGTTTCAGCACCTAAGCACTTTTTTGTGGTTCTAAACTGGATTTTAACAAGTACCAGAGCTGTTTTGGGTCTAAAGAACTGTTCACACACTTTGGCCCTCTGAACATTGATGGTTTGGGACAGTGAATGTGGCCCAATACCAGCCATCACCCACACCAACATTAAAATGATCACAAATGCCGTTGCATGTGTATAGCTACTCTGAAAAGCAATGCTAAGTTGAGCCTCATGCTGTAGTGGATCATAGCTAAATATTTTATGAACTGAATTGGAATATTTTTCTTTAATACAAAACAGTTCTTTCTACCTCTGTCTTAATGAACAGACATCTGAGGGAGTCGGGACAAGTTTAGGAGAACAAGAACAGTACATTAAAGGGCACAAAAACGCTTTTTTATTTTTACGAGTTTGGCCCGAACACTTTCCATTTTTCCTTCTTAAAAGATGTAATCAGCTGTGTGAACACTGGTTAAATCATGGGATGTTGGTCTGTTATCTGGAAGCACAGAGTCTGACCAGCCAGGAACTGACTTGGAAGCAGCTGATAGTAGCATGTAAGAGGCCCTTAGTCCAAGTCATCAGTCGTAACTTTGCTTTGTGCTCCACCGCTCACTTCTGTCAGGTGTAATAATATTTAATCTGACTTGAATAAAATAATATTCCTGGCAGTAGACAGTTTGTAGATTATTATTCCGGTCTTTTCTTTTCCTTTCTTTTTTGCGATTTTGAGATTCATCCAGCTCGCTACCCGCCCTCTTTAGTCTTCATGCAGGTTTGTGTGCATGTTCAGGGCAGTTGTCTAACGTATCTTTTCTGCTTTGAACATATGTTGAATTTTCTGTTGAAACCAGTGTAACCTCATGCCATTGTGTATGTAGGAAACAGTTTCCCTGCTACACGCAGCAGATTCTGACAGAACACTGCAATGAAGTCTGGTTCTGCAAGTTCTCCAACAATGGCACAAAGCTGGCCACCGGCTCCAAAGACACTACAGTCATTGTGTGGCAGGTCAACATGGTAAGTGATCCCCAACTGACTTTCCCAAATTTGAGGGTATAATGTCTGTGTGGCTTATGGTTCTGTGCTCTCACAGGAAACACAGCAGCTGAAGCAAATCCGGACTCTGGAGGGCCATGCCTACGGTGTGTCCTACCTGACATGGAGTCCTGACGACACCTACCTTATTGCCTGTGGGCCTGACGACTGCTCAGAGCTGTGGCTGTGGAACGTACAGGTGCATTTTGGCACGCTTTCTGTGTCTCCTGATTTTCCCTTCAATTTAAGCCGTAGTCACATGCATCCGTACAGGGGTTGACCCGTGCTCGGGCCCATGGAGGGTCGTAGACCAGAGCAGCTGGACCTTAAAGGGAGTGAGTCTTGCAGCTCCCTTGAGGCTTGTGCGGCCACCTTAAAGGGCGTTATCACAATGGAACGTACCATTGTTGTGCGGCAGGTAATGTATTGTGACGTAAGGAAAATGGAAGTTGCAGGCACTTATGACATACATGACATATGTACGTGGTTTAGGGGGAAAGTGCAGAAAAGGTGGTCTACTCAAATATAACTAATTCCTGTACAATCCACCTGTGCAGAAGCTTTAAGCCTTAGCTATACCTGCCCTTACGGATATAGGCTGTCTGTGGGCAAAAAATGGGCAAACCTGTATAGTGTCCCGCAGGAAATAGCGAGGTCATAGACCACTCTGTGAGCCCATAGAGGGAAAATATTAGTGCAAATTTTTGTTTTACAGGCAACAGGTCACAGTGAGCACTTATACGACACATAAGGGTTAAGTAGGTGAGACGCAGGCGTGTCACAGATTTGTTCAATCCCCCCCGAATCCTGTGGGCTGAACAAAGGAGTCTGTTTGTTAGGATAAGTGTGGGCTCCTTGCATGCAGCCTGACTGTTAGAAATTAGGAAATGACCCAATCAGTGTGGTTTGCGTGAGCATCCTGCAGGTGTCCTATAGGCTCTCAGGTTTCACCTACACACCCTGTGCATGCAGCATTTGCACGGTTAGGAAGGAGCCAGTATGCACAATTTACCAACACTAGAGTGTGCCTCAAGAGCATTTTACAACAGCATCACCTGTGCGTTCAGCTTATATTTGCCTTAAAAAAACGTCACAATATATTTTCCACACGCACACTAAAAGTACGTTCCATTATCATGATGTCCATTAAGGTGGCCACACGATTCTCAAGGGATCGTGTGGATCGATTCAGCCGCTCCTCTCCAAGACCCAGACAATGCGAAAACCTGCAGCACCCGTGTGGGTCAACCCCTGTCCAAGTGCAGGTGACTAAGGCTTTAAAACGGACATGGAACTGTCTTTAAGCAGTGTATAATGAAAACAATGCAAGAAAGGGAGTTTGTTAAATGGTACGTCCCTTGTTGTAAATGAGGCAAAGAAGCTGCAGATGTTTCAAATGAAACTATCTGCAGTGGTCTGAAAGAGAAATGCTGATGGCCTATAAAAGTTGTTCAGTTCAATGCAGCCTTTGTGTGTGTTTTTCCTTTGGTAGACGGGGGAGTTAAGAACAAAGATGAGCCAATCCCACGAGGACAGCCTGACCTGCGTAGCCTGGAACCCTGATGGCAAACGCTTCGTCACCGGTGGGCAGAGAGGCCAGTTCTACCAGTGTGTGAGTGTTCCAGAGCAGCACGCACACTCGCTCACATCTGCACGGAAGCTGTTGGTTCATGTTCAAATAAGTTCTTCATAGTTCAGCCTGACAGGGAAAGTGAATGTTCAACCTTTTTTTGGACATTTCTGTGTGATGATTTCCTCAGAACCTTTGTAGTTCATGACATTAGAAAAACAGTTTGTTGATCACAGAAATGAAAAACAATTAACGTAGCTAAACAATGTGTTACTTAAAGCTTCTTCTAACACAGGGGTGGGCAATTATTTTGACTGGCGGGCCACATAGGGTTCTAAAATTGGATAGAAGGGCCGGACCAGGAACCGATGTGTGGAGTGAGAAAGAAATAACATGGAATCTGGATGAAAACATTTGGATAGAAAATTATATTTTAAAACAAAGCATTTTAGAGTTTTTAGGTTAAAACTTTTGTTCTCAGTTTAGAGCCAATTGCACCAACGGCTGCATTCATGTGGTGTTTGATAGGAAGAATGAAAAACAACAAATCTTCAAACACCACATGGATGCTAGAGCGGAGTCCCCAAATGTTTTCTTGTGAAAGCCACAATAAATCTTTTTCTTTAAACTTATTTTATCTTTCTTTTATTGTAAAGCCCTATAACAACGTTTTATTAATTCATGATCCTATTAATAAAATAAATAACACTATTTATTGAATAAAAAATGACAAAATAACTATGATTTTCAAAGACAAAAAGTCAGGAAAAAATATACAGATACATTAGGCGGCCGTGGTGCAGTGGTAGGGCGGTCGACACATGATCGTATAATTGCAGGTTCGATTCCCGGCTAGCACGCCCATGAGTCGAAGTGTCCTTGGGCAAGACACTGAACCCCACCTTGCCTCTGGTGGTAGGCAGGCGCCTGTGTTTGGCAGCGGAGACGTCACCAGGGTGTAAATGTGTGTGTGACTGGGTGAATGGGTCTGTGACTGTAAAGCGCTTTGGGCCTTGTAGGTAGAAAAGTGCTATATAAGTATACGCCATTTACCATTTACCATTAAAAAGAAAAACCAATAAATAGTGGATCCTCTCCCCTCTTCTCCCGCGGAGACTTTGAGGGCTGCAGCTCATCACGTCTCACAGTTTGGGCTCAAACTGAGCAGCTGTGTCCTGCATGTCTGATTCTCATCCTGTAATACTGAATAAAGCACATTTCTGTGTCTTCTGCTGCAGCTACACATATATCTGCGTTACCTTTTCACCAGAACAGAGTTTCCTCGTTTATTGCAGGAGTTACGTTCTAAAAATAACTCGTGATCGGGGAAATCCACGGAGTCTGATTCCAGACGTTTATGGCAGTAAAACTCCTCACTGTATAAATACACTTTTCTCACACAGATATGAACATTTTCACCTTTTCTCTTGTTTAAATTCTCAAACCTTTATAGAAATGAGGTCCAGGATCTTAGAATGAAAACAAAGATCTGATCGATCACAGATTTCTGATCTGAAGAGCTCCGTGTTTCTGTACAGGAGACACAGAGGAGATTGATTGACAAGGTCTCCAGCCAATCAGGACACACAACAGGGTGCGCTGTTTAAAAAAGGCAGCATGATCGCTCTGAAAGAATGAGCTAAACCGGGAAAGATGAAATGTGACGTAGAAAGGAAAGACTGTCCTCTGTTCTGTTTGACAGAGATTTTATTTTAGCTTTCAGGTTGAAGCACAGACTGCAGAAGGGTGGAATAAAATTTCACGTTCTTAATCGTGTGGCCAGATAAAAAAAATAAAAAACATGGGTCTCTGATATTGTTCAGAGGGCCGGACCAAACTTGGAGGCGGGCCGGATCCACCCCGCGGGCCGTAGTTTGCCCACCCCTGTTCTAACAACATGGAAAAATAACTGCTGCCTTATTTGGTTGTTTCAGCTAAGTACTGACTCAAAGAGAGGTTCTGCGATAAAATCCTTGGTTAGCATAAGTCTGGGGCGCCAGTGGCTCAGGTGGAGGAGCGGGTCGTCCAATGATCGAAGGGTCGGTGGTTCGATTCCCTGCTCCCACCAGCCAAATGTTGTTGTGTCCTTGGGCAAGACACTTCACCCTCCTTGCCTCCAGTGTGGCTCCACTGGTGTGTGAACGTGCATGGACGATCCCGGTGATGGTCAGAGGGGGCCATAGGCGCGAAATGGTAGTCTGCCCCAGGGCAGCTGAGGCTACATCAGTAGCTACCATCACAAAGTATGAATGAGAAGTGAATGAATAATGGACACAATGTAATCGCTTTGAGCGTCTGGAAAAGCGCAGAAAAATCCAATCCATTATTATTATTATAAGTCTATTAGAACATGAGGCAGAAATACAGAGCCTGATGCCAGGACCATGATGCTGGATCCTTAATTCTGTTTCTGTCCCTGCCAGGATCTTGATGGAAACCTGCTGGACTCCTGGGAGGGAGTTCGAGTGCAGTGTCTGGGCTGTCTGAGCGATGGCCGGACCGTTCTCGCATCCGACACCCACCAGCGCATCCGAGGGTACAACTTCGAGGACCTGACAGACAGAAACATGTGAGTTCTCTTCACCCTGGAGTCAGGTTGCACCAAGTCACAAACGTCTTACAGTAAAGTTAGCCAACACATTCAACCAAGACTTTTACAAAACTATGTTGAAAGTCCAGCTCAGTATGTCAATCTGTCAACATGATGGACTTTTGCTCACTCTTAATCACTGGATGTGATTAGTAATGCAAAAAGTACAAGGCAAATTCATCACTTTGAGGAAAATCTTTGGGCATCAGTCATTTTCACATCTAGTTTCTAAAGATTTGTGATGGTTATAAAAACTTTTATGGATCAACCGTGGCAGAGAAAACACCTGAGAGGTCATACAACAGCAGAACTTGTTTTCTTTGATGCGTCAGACAAATACAGAATTTTGTCGGAGTTATCAGGCTTAAGAAAACTTTTTGTGACCGAGTCAAAGCGCCTGAACAGTCCTGACAAAGACGGAATTTTCCATCAAGAAGACCACCGTGTTGGTTCTTACTGTGCTGATTTTATCAAACACAACGCATGCACCTTTTATTTCAGAGTGCAGGAAGACCATCCCATCATGTCCTTCACTATCTCCAAGACTGGGAGCTTAGCTCTCCTCAACGTTGCAACTCAGGTGAGCACCTTTTAAGCCATCTCCCCCTTGTGCCAGGCACAGAGCCGGCTCAGCTGATGGTCCTGTCTGCAGGGAGTCCATCTGTGGGACCTGCAGGACAGGGTGCTGGTGAGGAAGTACCAGGGGGTGACTCAGGGCTTCTATACCATCCATTCCTGCTTTGGAGGGCACAACGAAGACTTCATAGCGAGTGGCAGTGAAGGCAAGACAACAGCATGTTTAGCTTCTACTGAGTTCAGTTATGAGTTTCAATTAAACCCACAGGAAGAAGAGCAGCTCGGAACTGTGCTTCCATCCTGTGCACGTGTGTGCATGTGCATGTGTGTCAATGCATGTGTGTGCATGCATGTTTGTGTGTGCGTCTATGCAGAAATTTGTGTGCACATGTTTTTGTGTGTTTGTATGGATGTTTGTGTGTGCAGTTGTGCTGATAAGTTTACTTACAATGGAATAAACGATTTCTTGGTATGCTTGACCTCTCCAAAATTTTTTAAAAATGTTTAAATCTTTTAAAACGTTTACCCTTTTTAAATCATAATGACAGCAGAAACTTTCCAAATAACCAGGGTGAAGTTCGTACCAATGATTTCTTCTGTACCACCAATGATCCGTCCTGTCCGTCCTGGGGAGAATCCTCCTTCATTGGCAAGGTTTCATTTTTTCCGAATCCAGTTTTTAGGAGTTTTTCCTACCGCGAGGGGTTAGGGAGGATGCCAGTATAGCTATCATTGTTAGTTTTTTAAATGCTTTATGTGATCTTTGAGTCAGGTGTACTCAAATTGAGACGTTGTTGTGATTTTTGTGATAATGAATTGAATGATCCTGAAGGATTAGAATGTAGTAAGAAAGCTAACGACTTCAAAATCATGGAAAGGTAAGTGAATACAAACAGAAGAATATACTAAGAATCTAGCACTGAGAATGCCAGTAAGCTGTGGACAAAGTTTGATGAAGAAGTGGAACGGGAGGGGTTTCCTTTCCGGTCCGGTCCGGATCATGACGCAGGATCCTGAAATGTCAGTGCAGCAGTGGGTGAAGGATGCAAGGTTCCTTGGGAGCCCAGAAACTCTGAGACCGCATGTGCACATACATTGATTTCAGACAAACGCGTCACAGGTGAGGATGGTTACCTTTAGGTGTCATTCAAATCCTTTTGTATCAGCTTGTGTTCATGTTTTCAGAAGAAAGTCATCAGGGTATGGAAACTTTTGAACCTGGTCATATGGGACATTTCTGTTGTCATTATGATTTAAAAAGGGTTAATAGAATTTTTGGACAATAATTGGCTCCACCCAAACACTATTAGTGGAAACAAAGTTTGGTGTTTATCTTTCATATTCTATGAAAAATGAGCAAGAAATCGTTTCCTCCAGGGTTAGTAAACTTATGAGCACAACTGTATGCGTGTGCATAAGTGGAGCCACCAGGTTTTCTTGTAGCGACGCAGCAGGCGGTAAAGCTTTGTGTCTCTTGGCAGACCATAAAGTTTACATCTGGCATCGCCGCAGCGAACTTCCCATCGCAGAGCTGACCGGCCACACTCGCACCGTCAACTGTGTGAGCTGGAACCCCATCCTGCCCGGGCTGCTGGCCAGCGCCTCTGATGACGGCACCGTCAGAATCTGGGGCCCCGCCCCCTTCCTGGATGTGGAAGAGGTGGAGGGCTTCGGCAATGCGAGCGTGAACAGCAGTGAGTGCAGTCGGAGTGAGTGTGTTTATAGAGGTGAGCAGGTCATTGCAGGTCGTTTCCCAGACTCCAGTATTTTGTTTGGTTCTGGTCCAAGTTTTCTCAGCCTGCTAGTTTTGTTTGATGTAAAGAGATCGATTCAAAGAGATGTTGGTCACGGACATGACAAAAGAAAAAAAAAACAAGCACAAGAGGGCGCAATCCTATGTCTTATTGCTCCAGCCTGAATTTCCAGGTAAATGCATTGAGGTGTCAGTGTGAGCATCTTAAGACAAATCAAACATTAACATTACTATCTTGACTGTCATAGCAGACCAGCTACGACTCCAAACTAATAATAACCAACATCAGAGGCTAAAATCTCTGACTCTCAGCTATTACTCAGTCATTCTATTTGTCAGAATAACCAGTTTTGCTCCTCTACCCTTTTTTTACTATCCTTGATAATCCTCATTTATTTATCACATTTATTTCTGTATTGCAAGTTGTTCAAGTTATAAACAAACCAATTCGATGCCTCAATAAAAGAATGTGGTTCCTGGTTGTCCCATGGAACGACAGGTTTAGTTTAGCCTGCTTTTACGTTTATTTCATCCAATGTGATCATATTGTTTCCAAGTGAATCTCTGAAGTTTTCCAGACCAAAACAACAGCCTGTGTTTGATCTGAATTTAGGAAAGGAACATTTTAAAAGACGCTGGAGGGTCAGGACGTTCCTTGAGGTGGTTGGACAGCTTCAGCTAGTGATGAGGGGGGAGAGAGAGAGAAGAAAGGATAACCAAACTCACATGTTAGTTATGAGAAACGATTCCTTCCCAGTGTCAATTTAAAAAGTAAACTATATATTTAGGTAATTCTGTGTTTTAGGTTCCATCTCTGAACCAGTTATGACAGGTCTTTGTCAGTGTGAGCATGATCACCCACTCATATATGTCAGTAGAAATGCTAAGCAATAGATATAAGATATGTTGGCAGCTTTTCTGTCAGCAGAGCAAAGTCACGTCAGAAATCAACTCTTCTTCCAACAGCATTTTTTCATCTGCTCTCAGTTCACAGTTTTAATAAAGAAATATTAAGAAATGCCATTTTAAGATTAACTTTCTTCATACATGTTCTCCATCATGAGAAAAAAGCCAGAAGAACATGTAAAAAAGCAACAACACAAACACAATTTTCATTAGAGTGCCCTTGTGCCATCTTAGATGACCCCCCCTTCCATTGATGTGTTCTCCCTACCATGACAAAGGTGGATGAAGATGGAGAGGATTTCATGTAATCCATTGAACTAGTGAAGATCACAAATCATTGAAGAAAAAAAGGTTCAGAGCTCTGTCTAGTGCGGGGGTCGGCAACCCGCGGCTCAGGAGCCGCATGCGGCTCTTTAGCGCTGCCCTAGTGGCTCCCTAGAGCATTTTCAAAAATGTTTGAAAATGTAAAAAGATGGGAGAGAGAAATATATTTTTTGTTTTAATGTGGTTTCTGTAGGTGGAAAAACAAGACACAAAAATTTGTAACATTTTCCAATACTGTAAGAGTGTGTAGAATAAATATTAAATTTCAACATGCGGCACATGTTTCTACCAGCAGGGCGGCGGACCGTCAGGCAGGTGGCTGATGGAAATCAAACCACCGTCAGTTCCATGCATTGATTTGTAACAATTCACCCTACACTCAGAGAGGGGAACGTCACAACGCCGTTCTACGGCTGGGGCATTAAATATCAAGACACTCTGCTCTCTAATATTACCAAGAAAAAAACTCCTAACAGTTTGTTTGTGCAGCCGTGTATTGTGTGAGCGTGACAAACGTACATTAAACACTTCGCCCAACACTCAAACATCAAAAACCAGATTTCCCGAAATATACAATATACACAACTGGATAGTTGTATATATTGTATCTGGAGAGTTATTACTGCTTACTATTCCATTGAACGAAAACTCTTTTCCTAATGCTGTAACTGTGTTTTCCTACATCTTAAAATAGACAACAAAAAGTGTATTATCTGTACAGATACTGGTGCTACTCTCGTAACTGGTCTTCTTTATTGGAAGCCATCACTGTTTTATTAAAAAGGAGTTGTTCTTGTTATAATGGAAAACAAAACTTCAAGATGATTGGATTAGAATTCCAGTAAAGTTTGCTACAAGAAAAGCAGGCTTGGCAACTTCCAAAAAGTTAGAGTCGATTAATAAAGAAAAGTTTCTGAAAGAAAAAGGCTATAAAGCATCTGGAATGCTAGATATACTTGGTTCAAACCCAAGTCCCGCAGTTTTGCTAGCAAAAAAAGGAAATGTTCTGGAAGCAAAATGAGTGTTGGACAGTCTCACGCGTGCTCCGCCTCACTCCCTGGAACGAATTCCACCCGTCAAAGAAGCTGCACAGATCCTCGTACCGGACGATCCGAGCTCTTTGGGAAAATATACTCAGTAGCCGAGCTGGGACAGAAAATCCGTATGAGAGATGACTTGCTCCTCCACGCTTCTGCGTGTCTGTCAGCTGTGCATCCCCCCCCCCCGCGCTCCCGCGTCTCCTTACAAAAAAAAAGTGTGTCGCCCTGTCACCTGGCTGTCACCTGTCAGCTGGTCCCGTTGAACCAATGGGGTGACGGCAAATACAACACAGGACGACAAAGTTTCATTGAAATAAATATTTTGAATAAATAACCAGGTTTTCAGTTTACGTCATGCGCTGAAACTCATCTGTAGTGGCAACCAATACAGCTTGATGAAGTTGAAAGCGAATATTCTGATCTCCTGCTACACAACACAGTCCGATGGCTGTCCAGAAGTGACGTTTTGTGTCACTTTGTCGTCTGTTTAGAACACGTGAAAACATTCCTGAAAAGCAAAGACCTTTGTTGAACTACCCGCAACTGGAAGATACTGAGTGGCTGGAAAAGCTGCATTTTGTGTGACAAGCCACCTGAACGAGCTGAATGAAAGTCATTGAAAGTCACTGCTTTGTCATTGGAGCACAGCTGACTGTGTTTACCAGAGATGAACAGCTAAGAAGAGAAGAGGATGCTGCTGCGTTTTACCCCTGCACTGACTTGCTTGGCATTTGCACAGAAATCAAACTTAACTGTATTAATTTGATTTTATATAGTTTACCTTTTCAAAAGGCTGCTGTTTTTTTTTTTTAGAAACACAGGCTGCGTTTATTGCACTCTGTTTAGTTCCCAGAGGGGCACGTCACGCACGTTACATTTTTTTTTTTTATGAATCGTAAAAAAATAAAAATGACATCAAAAATCGGATTTCTTTATTACATTTTTTTAATTTTATCAAAGCAATGAAACATAATTCATTGATATTGTAATGAAGTTAAACTTGCACAACAGAGCAGTCACGTGACGCGTCGTTCTCCACAGAATGCACTGCAAATACATAATGAGCATTCTGTATTTGTAGCAACGTAGTCATTTTGATAGTAGGCTAACTAATATAGATACATATTGCATGTGTTCCCTTCATTATTAGGCTTAAATAGGGCTTTTAATATTTTACGGCTCCAGACGTATTTGTTTTTTGTTTTTGGGCTGCCGACCCCTGGTCTAGTGGGTCTAGATGACCCAATTCCCAATGTCAAAGTGCCTAGGATAGCACAAGGGTTAAGGTTGAATATTTTCTGTTGAAAGAGACGATGAAGCTTGGCTCCTGCTTTATCATATCAATACTGAATTTATGGTTCTGTTACCATCTATGAAGATAGATTCTTTCTTATTTGCAAATCCTCTCTGTTAGTTCCTGCGCCGCCGCATGACCTTTCATTTCACACTTGTGACCTCCCCCTCTCATGGGGAATGTGGGGATCCTGCATAAGGTGCAGATGAGGAACATCTGTGAACATCTGCTCCCTGGGTTTCCATGGACACATGGTTGATTCCTTCCAACAGTTGTGTTTGGCTCTGATGCTTGAAGTGAACGTCCTGAACACACTTCCTTCTGCCTCCCCAGACTGCTGCAGTATGGACAGCTGATGACCCCCCCACCACCTCCTCTGCCCCGCCCGCATGGAGGCTGTGGAGAGACTCTGGTAACCTGCTGGTTGGACAACTGCTCGGCTTCAGCGTGCGACAGAGATGACTGTGTTCGGCTGGTGAAGCTGACCCACCCTCCTGTTGTCAGAACGCTGCAGGACCAACCCCCCCCCCCCCTCTTATTTATTCTTATTTGGTATTTATTGACCTGTGTTGGCTGACAGAACCGGCCCAGTACTGTGCTCTCAGTTTATGTGTTCCTTGACTGCTTCCTGAAGAACGTCTTGTTGGCCGTCTGATGAACCGTCAGCATCATGGAGGGGGGTGGAGGGGGGGGGGGTGCATTCACCTTTTTTTTTTTTTAATGCTGAAAAGATTTGCAGCTTTTAACCCTTGACCCTCTACTCTCCTTTACCAGATGGGGAGGGGGTGTTTGTGATCTCTGTTAGAAGTGTTTTAGCTGCAGAATTCACTGACAGTTTCAGACCCCCCGCCCCCCCCATAGGAGGTGGGGGGGCAGTTTGCCGGGACCATGTGGATGATGCATGTTAACCACCTACCCCCCCTCCTATTCCTCTCTCACGCCCCCCACCCCACCCCCGGCGCTTTAGACCCAATTTCTGCCTTTAAGAAACTCTGCGTTTTGATTGGCTGTTTTGGAAAGCTGTGTCTTCTCAATAAAGTTTTGGAGTTAACCTGAACCGTGGGAATGATGCCTTCATGTGCCAACCAAACCGTGAACCGCATGCTGCGTTCCATGCACCGGGAACATGAGTCCCTCTGAAGATGCTCCGAAACACAAACAGGTTCAACTCTGTGCTGCTGCCTGCACGGGGGGGGGGCTCTGCGGCCACACTCCCAGCAACCTTGAGGCAGATGTGGAAGTTCATCATGACCATCCGAGGATGGAGCTGCAGCTCTTCCATTCCTACTCAGTCTCTGGCGCGGTCGAAACCATGTTTGGGAGTGTCCAGATGTGCCATGAAGAGGCTTCCTGGAGCCTCACACAGAGGACAGCCGCTGTGAAAACGGTCATTTCATTTGAGTGAAAGGTTCATGCGTGTCATTTTTGTTTCAATTCAGACTCCGTTTACTGCACAGCTTAAGGTTCAGAATCAGAATCTCCGTCTTGGTTAGCTCCACACTTTGACCAGCATTCATGGATCTTCTGATTCTGCTTCAGAACCCAAAGTTCTCATGAACTGATGGAGGACATTAAGCCCACACCTCAAACTACCACATCTGTGTCTGACTCAGTCGTCTGTTAGTTTAAGTGCAGATGGAACAGACTCTCACCTTCCAGAAACTCCCTGGTCTGTCTCAGTCCACAGAATATTTTTCCAAGAGTTTTGGATGTTTTTTGTCATATAAGAGATGGGCTTTGGGTATTTTGGGCGGCCGGTCACTCCTGGCTCCTGGTTCTCAACTGTTCCCGGCTGTCCCCATGTGTGGAAAGTGGCTCTCACTGCCGCTCTGTGTGACCTTTTCAGACTCCAACATGTTAGTGACTTGGTTTCTGTTCTGGAGTTTCTTCTTTCTATCTTTAAGCTGCTTTGTTCGTCGTTTTTCTTGAAGTGTGTGCAGATGGGGGTGGGGGGGGGGGGTGGGAGGGGGTGGGAGGGGGAGTCATGCAAATGAAGTGTTCAAGTTGTGTTGACCCAGAACAGAAATATAAACGCAACACTATTGTTTTCTCTTCCATTTGTCATGAGATGAACTCAAAGATCTAAAAAAAAATGTCTACAAACACAAAAGAACCATTTCTCTCTAATATTTTATCTAAATCTGTAATAGTGAGCATTTTGCTCACAGGTGTGCTATATTATCTCTTGTGCTATCTTATGACCCCCCCTTCCATTGATGTGTTCTCCCTACCATGACAAAGGTGGATAAAGGTGGAGAGGATTTCATGTAATCCATGGACACCAGTGAAGATCACAAATCACTGAAGAAAAAAGGTTCAGAGCTCTGTCTAGTGGGTCTAGATGACCCCACTCCCAAAGTTAGAATGCCTAGGACAGCACAAGGGTTAAGATACTGACAGCATGATTATTGCACAGGTGTGCCTTAGACTGGCCACAGTAAAAAGACACGCTGAAATGTTCGGTTATGTTGCACAGCACAACACTACACATCCCACAGTGTTACTTGGTTTGAGGGAGGGTGCAGTTGGCATGCCGACAGCATGAAAGCATGAGCTTTTACTCATGAATTGAATCTTTATTACTCTACCATCAGTCGTCTCCAAAGGTGTTTTTGGAGAATTTGGCACTACAGCCAGCCAGCCTCACAGCCGCAGATCAAGTGTACCCACATCAGCCCAGGATCTCCACATCCAGCATGTTCACCTCCAAGACCAGCCACTCGGACAGCCGCTGGCACAAGCTGCCAGAAACCATCTAGGGCAGGGGTCGGGAACCTTTTTGGCCGAGAGAGCCATAAACGCCACATTTTTTTAAATGTAATTTCGAAAGAGCCATACAATAATGTAGCGTCCCTGTCCCACACTGAGGCACGGAGACTGAACCTCTTTTAAGGTTCTTTATTCTGGTTACTGCAGACCGCAACAAACGCTGTAAAATTAATACAGTAACTCCTAAATCTCTCCCGCTGAGACGAGAGCGCTTCTCCCAACTTTATATTCCTCTGCTCCCGCTCCAGCCCTCCCATTTCCCTTATTGGGCCCATAGCTGAATCCCATTGGTCCAAACTACCCAACAACAGGCTGAGTGACAGAACTGAGAGCCAATCAGATCTCTGCTTGATGCGGTTGATGAACTCCAGAACTTTTAACGCGGCCCAACAGCAGACCCAACTCAGTCCGCGATAATATGTTTAAAACTAAATATACAAGTGAATGTGAGCATTTGATGTAATTTCAACATTTTTAAAGTCCAATAAGTCTGTGGATTCTTTTTAATGACATCGTTATGCTGTTGCTAATAAATGATGAGTATTTCTCGTGGTGGTTTTGCTGATGGTCTAGTCTGGTTGATCCGTGGTGAGTTTCTGCTTCATGCAGGCGTTGAGACTTTAAACGTGATCGTAGGTCTGAATGTTCTGTAGATGTGACAAAGACTCACATGCAGACGCAGAGCCAAACACACACTCACACACTGCAGTGAGTGACGGGCAGCGGGTTTTACGTTTTTACAATCCCTGCGCGATTCACCTGCTGCCTGTGAGGAAGAAAGCAGAGGGTGGGGGCCACCCCCACCCTCTGCTTTCTTCCTCACATCCCGTCCCCTCATCTGCGCGCTCTTTCTCAGAGACGGGAGCGCGCAGGTTTAGGCACGGCAATTAATAGGTTTCCTGCTGGAATAAACTCTGTGAAATGATAGATTACAGTAAACTGAGTGCTGGCGCAGATTTTTCTCTCCAAGCACCGCTACTACTGCGCGCCCCTCTGGCATCGCATCGCGCACGAGAAGGACTGGTCTAATGAAAAAAAAATGGTATAAATAAAGATTTGTCTGCGAGCCATACGTGACCATCAAAAGAGCCATATGTGGCTCGCGAGCCATAGGTTCCCGACCCCTGATCTAGGGGAAGCTCATCTGCATGCTCTTCGTCCTCACTGGGGTCTCGACCCGACTCCTGTCATGTCTGACTTGAGTGTTTTCTTCACAGATATTTGAATCCTGGTTAACGCTGTTCAGGGCAGATAGCAGATAACGTGTGTGTGAAGGGTTTTCCGTTGGCAGTGTTGTGGATGGAGTGGCCCACGGTGGCGGTGGAGTTATGGTATGGGCAGGCAGAAGTTATTACTGGCATTGTGAATGCACAGAGATACCGTGAAGAGATCCTAAGGCTCATTGTTGAGCCATAGATCCACTAATGCTGCAGCATGATAATTGCAAGGACCTGTAGACAATTCTCTGAGGCTGGTAACATCCCATCATACTTACCGGACATTGAGCATGTTTGGGATGTTCTGGATGCGGGCATACAACGGTGGGTTCCAGTGCCTGCTAATATCCAGAAACTTCACAAAGCCATTGAAGAAGATGGACCAACATTCCACAGGTCACAATCGACAACTGTGTTAGGGAGATGTGTAGCGATGCATCAGGCAAATGGTGGTCACACGGGCACATACTGACCGCTTTCCTGAGTCTCTGGAGCATGGGGTAATACAACTAAACAGGACATCTCAGAGTGGCCATTTATTGTGGCCCCTGTGCAAAAATCAAGCTGTCACATCAGCATCTTGATATGGCACGGCTGGAATATGTCAGTGAAGGACAAGAGCTAACTGGCACAGATCAGAGGAATACTTGAGGAAAATGGTTATTTTGTGTTTGTAGAAAATGTTTCAGATCTTTGAGTTCATTTCATGACAAATTGGAACAAAAACAAAAGTGTTACTTTTATGTTTTTGCTAAGTGCAAGTAAAGACATGTTACATTTTTTCTTGTTGTCTGACAGTTATGAAATAATAAAGTTTTTGGATTTATTCATTGCAACTTACTGAAATGATGCAAACTAAGACAAACAGGAAGTTAGTTGGTCTCACTTAAACTTTAGTCGTGAAATCTGAAACATTTAGAAGCATTTGATTTTTTTTACATGATAAACATGCGGCTCATCTATAATCCTGAAACCGTGTCTGTCTGCTAGAACATAACCTTTACAGCAACAAAGTTTGCTAAATGAAACTTCATTTGTTTGTCATTCAATTTCTCTTTACTGCAGATGATTTTGGGTTAAAGGAGAAATCCTTTTAAAGGGTCTTATGACACAGACACTTTTGCATGGAAAGCATTTATTATAAAACATCTAAAACCAAACTCTGAAGACTGTGATCAGTAAAAAGATGCTTGGAGAGCCTCTCATGGGATCTTCTCTGCACAGAGAGTCCTGGAGTTGAAGACAGCAGCCTGGACAAAGACAGAGCAGTTTCAGGGTCAGAAGGTATGGCTGATGTGCGCTGCCAGCGTACCTGCTTGTCCTCTGCAGACAGCACCCCCTGCACCGCCAGCAGCTGATACTGTTTGTGCTTCAGGCCGCTGGGGAACTTCCTGATGTGACGAATCGCCACGGAAACCGCATCAGTGCTTAGTGACAGTTTTGATCCGGGGTCCAGAACGAGGAGAACCAGGGCGCCGCTTTTCCTTTGCTCCACGCCGACAACCAAGCGGCTGTGACCTGCAGACAGAGAGCTGGAAGCTGAAGGGATGGAACCACCAATCACACAAATTTGTTTTTTTTTCTGACTTTCAACTAATTAACCCAAATAAAGCACCAAAGTGGACACACCGAAGGTCCTTAATTAATCGAGAAACCAAGACGGCATCTCTTACGATCACCGATGGCAACCGCGAGCAAAAGAAGACGACATGCTGACCTGTAGACAGCTAACTTTTCATACAGCAGCAGACGTGCTGACAGGAAGAGTTGTTCTGATCTCCAGCTAACAGCTGTAATTACCCAATATGGTCATAAAGCCCCCCACCCCCACCCTACAGTATAAGAGCTCTGGTGAACATCAATCATCTCTGGTGTTCAGAGGAAAAAAGACGCTAAAATAAAAGTTAATGACTTCGGTCAGACCTGTTCTCTTGTCTGGGAGACTTATTAGCAACACTGTTACCATAGTAACCATGACTTCACAACGTCTCAGTGGCTGAACTGCCATACGTAGAGGCACATTTTCAAAGAAGCCAAGCTTTTAATTTGAAAAA
Source organism: Oryzias curvinotus (assembly GCA_023969325.1). Classification (NCBI taxonomy): domain Eukaryota; kingdom Metazoa; phylum Chordata; class Actinopteri; order Beloniformes; family Adrianichthyidae; genus Oryzias; species Oryzias curvinotus. The sequence continues at coordinate 26,296,685 of CM043721.1, forward strand.
ATGTAAATAAGCTCCATTTTTAAAACCTCTACCTGGACTACACCCCCCCCCCCCATTTACCTTGGTGCTGAAGGTAAAGTGGGGGCAGGCTGGTTCGGATGACCTTGGGGGGCAGTCTGTTGCTCTGGCTGAACTGAAGGAAGTACTGTCTGACCCAGTCAAACAGCCGGGGGTGGGTGTCCCCGGGGCCCGTAGGTTGGTGGAAGTCAATGATTCGTGCTCTGGAGGCAAACACCGCCATGATGCTCATGAGCAACAATTCACTGCCTAAACATGGAGCAAGAGCTGCCGTCCCACCTGACGCCCAGCCAGGTGAGCAGCGCGTAGATCTCTGTGGCCCCGATCCAGGCCCGTGTTCCCTGCAGGCGGTGGTTGAAGTGGGATGCCCCTTGTGGGTCCAGACCTGCTTTCCAGGCCTCTTCTATCATTCTCTGGACCTGTGGGATGGAAGGAACTGCCTTTTCTGGCCGAGCAAAAGCACATCAGGCAGAAACTCAACAATAACATCAATATTCATTATTCATTTCACATATGAAACCATGAAGGTGAAAGCTGCCTCTCTCAGTGTCTTGGTTTAGGTTGTCTGTTATGTGCCTTCTCTTAACATTTAGGAAATGTTGTCTTAAGGCTGTGTCACACAGACACTGTGTACATTCTCCACCTATGCAGGTTTAGTCTTGCATGATTTACGTAATTCAGAAGTGTTTCCTGCGTTAGTTATCCGTCGTGTGCTCAGATGGGTTTAGGATCTTTACGTGATTTCCTGACTTTTAGTCTGTTGAGAATTATGCAGGTTATGCATGTTCTATGTAGTTTATACGCATTTGTTATATAAATCTTATGCAACTGTGTGTGGTTTTTGGGAGATGCATACACAGATTTGTGGCTTTCCACGACCGTTCCACGTTTTTTAACAGACTTTTAACATATGAAAAACTGATGTATAACTTTTATATCCTGTATGCAGCGTACGTATCACGTTCAAAATACATATCTGACGCAGAAATCACACACGTTTCATGTTCTGTGTTAATTTACGTGTTCTTTGTGTGGTTTGTCCGTACTTCTTCCGTGATTTTATTTTGTGATGCATGCTGTGAGGCTTTTATGACAGAAATGTAAAGGGGAGTCACGGTCCAACCTCCATGGTTTCTGCCCCATGACAGTCAGAACATCAAAGGCGACTCGCACCTTGAAGTGAAGTGGCGTAGGGCTCAGTTCTGTGCAGGGAGGACAGCAGCATCTGGAAGTTTCTGTAGCCGCAGCCCCAGCCTTTGTCTCCTGCCGACGCGCCGAAGTGGTCGGTGTCGGAACAGAGCCACACGTGGGCGCAGTCACAGGCCGTGGTCCCATAATACTCTGTCAAGGCATCGACTGCACCTGCACACACAGCGTCCCACAGTTCAGTCATGTGACCCGCACCATCAACCTTATACCCTGATTCATGGACTGTATAGAAGAACTGGACTGAGTGAGGGTGATGTCACCATAGAAAAAGACGTACTTCTGGCTCCAACCAAATGAGTCAATTTAGTAAGTACAGTTATTAGTGAAAAAAGAGGATTATCAAGAACACATTAAGATAAAGGTAGCAGAGAATGGCTCTTCTGACCAATAGAATAGAATTTTTCTTCATTTTCCAGTCCAGTTGGAACATGGTTCATGTGCATTAGGCTGGGGAACTTGTAATGGTTGCCACTACAAATCAGTTTCTGACTATGACCTGAAACTGGAAAAACGTATTAACTTTATTTCAACTAACTTTTGAGGTCACGTGTTGTATTTGCCGTCACCCCATTGGTTGAACGGGACCAGGTGACAGCCAGGTGACAGCCAGGTGACAGGGCGAGACACCTTTTTTCTTTTTCTTTTTTTTATGAGAAACGGGAGAGCAATTGGGTTTTTGGTGTTTGAGTGTTTAATCCATGTAAGTTTATAATTTGTCACACTCACACAATACACGGCTGCACAAACAAGCGATTGTCTGAGTTTTTCTTGTTAATATTAGAGGGCAGATTGACTTAATATTTGATGCCCCAGCCATAGAACGGCGTTGTGACGTTCCCCTCGCTGAGTGGAGGATGAATTGTTACAAACTAGACCGTCATGGTCTGCATGATGGACTAAACAGCAAAACCATCTTTCTGCATGTGTCTGGAAAGCTGAACAGAGCTCTGTGCCGTTTCTGCCGCAGTGGGGGCTCCATCGGCTCCGTCTCACATCTAAAGCCGTGTTGAGGTGCTTCTACTTTCCAAATGAAATGTCGTCCCTGGAGAAAGTTTCTGATCCTCTCCACTGAGGATTTCCCTTCTCAATAAAATGTTCCATTAAATAGTTTGATTTGCTTTTACAGAGTTCTCAGGAGAGAAGCAGACTCCAACGCCTGGAAAATAGAAAATAAAAATCAGGCAGTTCCACCAACCAGCCCAAAAAAAACCCTCCTACCAGGACAGGACACAAACAACAATAACAAACACTGCCTAGACTTCTTTTCTGAAAAACCCCTCGTCCCCAAACCAGTGGCGCCCCCAGGTGTCGGCTAGGGGGGGCCACGGCCACCCCAGTAGCCACTATAAACTGTGGTAGCATCAGTTGTGCGTGTCGCTCTGATCACCTAAACCGGCCCCCACCCCCACCCCCTCCCCTCCTTGTTGCCTTTGCATGTGCAGACATCTACAGGCGAGCTGCTGGACGCAGAACACGGATTAGACGGTGATACTGGTCTTCCTTTGGGGTTCACTTCCTCGTTCGAACCCTCAGAGCCGCCGCGGATGTGTGTGTGTGTGTGTGTGTGTGTGTGTTAAACAGAAGAACCAGTCTCAGTTCCTTAAGAGGAACTTTATTTATTTACTTTTTCCTCAAGTCCAAAACGGCGACCGACCGTGCGTGTATGCGCTCCACACCCTCACACGCGCTCTCTCTCTTTATGCATCGCGCGAGCACCAGTTTCAGCAAGCACACACACACAACCACACAACCCAAAACACTACATTTCTTTTCCTGCCTGTTAAATATTTTCTGTGGGGTCTTTAACATTCTTTTTACTGTATTTAGGTCTCCTGATCTGTATTGTGCGCAAACACTTGGTGCAAATCCGCCACATCATCAGCAGTGGTGGATGTGCCATTACCTTTTATTAATACGCAAAAAAGGATGTCCCTGTCACATGCGCCACTCATTTCATGGCACTATTTAAGCACTGGTTGTTGTGTTACCGCAACATTTTGATGTGTTTTTGTCCTTTTTCCACAGAGTTACCTAAACTCACAGGTTGATGCTTGTGTCTGTCAATTTTAAGAGAATGAAGAGAAATTCTACATACATTCTTATTTTAAGAAGAAAAGTACAACAGAAGGAGGGAAAGAGATGGTAGGGGAGCGACAGAGGAGTAGTGAGGAGGAGGAAGATGAGACAGAGCAGCATGAATGACAGAAGAGAATGAGGAAGACAAAGATGAGACGGCATCAGAGGAGGGCCGGGAGGGTAAGAGGAGGCGGAGTCAACCAATCAGAGTGCTGGATTCGCGGCGCGCGGCTGTGGCGGACTCAGCCCGTTGAGCAACGGCTGGCCGCTGACTGAGCGAGGGCGTAGCGTGTCCCTGGTACGCGACACCGCGGCCAGCCGCCGAGCTCCGGAGGAAATAAAAAGCAAGGATCCCGCTGACAGACAGCGAGGTCTACGCCCTCGCTCAGCGGAGGAAAGAAGAAGCGTGGATCCCGCTGACCGACGGCGGAGCACGCCTGTCGCTCGCGCCACAGCCGCGCGCCGCCGCGCCGTCGGCTGGAACGTCGCGGAGAACGCGTTTATCTAATCTAATATTTCTTTTCAAACGTTTATCCATATGATTTATAATAAAGCTGCTCAATAGCCCTGGCCCTGTTGTCCTGCTACAACAAAGATGATCATCTTCCTGATCCTGTCCGTTCACAGCCGGCTGCTTGTCTGCATTTAAAGCACGAAGAGATCACTTCTCATTAAAATGCAGGAGAAAACTAAGTTTTTCTGTAGAAATGCATTTTTAGTTCACTCTCTGTGTTCATACAAAATGATTGAGAGACTTGCTGTCACATTTGAACGTTTATCAGAAGAGTTATTGAAGCAGGAAGTCCGAATCTGTGAATATCTTTCTAACTTTACCAAGTTCTCCGAATCCAGCACTCTGATTGGTTGACTCCGCCTCCTCTTACCCTCCCTCCCCCCCTAGTCCCATTATCGGACACAGATCACTTTTGACACAAGTTTCTCGCAAGGAATGTGTCAGAATTCAGAGCGCAGTTGTAGCGCACCTGTGATTTGCGGCAGCAGATTGGAGCACACGCAGAAGCACATTTGAGCAGTTGGAATCACAGATTTGAAGTTGTAACTCTAAATGAACACATGCAATTGGAAATTTGTCAGTTCACACCAGAAGATTTTTACACACAGATGCAGATTTTTGATGCACAAGTATTCAGATTCTATATTACAAGTTCTCAAATCAAAGGGACACTCAGCATTATTGGTCAGAGAAACAAAGCAGAACTCAGCATAAACAGGAGCTCCACCTGTTCCTGGACCAACTGGTGAAGTTTGAATTATGTTGCCCTAATAATCAAACTGTTTCATGTTTATTAGCCTGAATAGAAATGTCTACAGATATAATTAATAATTACCATGGAAGGGTATTATTATTTTTATTTCAGAACAACTGATTTCACTTTTTGTTCATTATAGATATCTCCCAGTGAAGAACCAAACAGCCCAAGCAGACACACCTAAGCATTAAATATCAGTAGTAGTATCTACTAATGATATCTACTAGTATCTACTATAAGTTAATGTTCTACAAAATATCAGTAGGCATTTAACTTTCTGTTGGTTTTCCAAAAGTTTTTTTACTACGTTTAGTAGAATGAATTTTTAAAATACAGCTCATGGTTTTTGTGTGCCACCCCAAGATTTATTCTGGCCCCCTACTGGCCACCCCCATGAAAGATTTCTGGAGGTGCCACTGCCCCAAACACACACGGAAAACACAGAAGCATACCGCAGGTTCTGGATCTGCCGTCATCAACGCCAGAGGCCAAAGACTCCATCAAGTCAGCCTTTTTACGGTGAAAGTCTGCGGGTGCCAGCCGGCCACGAGCAACCTCTCGTTCCATGGTCCTCTCCACCTGCCGGCGGTAGCCCCCTGACCCGTCCAAACCATAGCGCCTCTGGGGAGTCAGCAGAACCAGAGACAGAAAATGAAAACCCAAACTGTGACACGACTGCTGCTGTGCTACAGATTAACACAGGATCATCTGGATCGTCTTCCAAGGAGACGGAAAACACCAACCCACAGAGAATTTGCTTGGTTTTATAAAATAGGACGCTCCATTCAAATCAATGGTGACTAAAGAAGCTGTAGCTTTTACGTGATATCCGAGATGCTGCAGGCAAAGACTACAGGCATGAGCCTGCAGGATGTCACATGTTCATGTGACATAAAGCCAGAAATTAGGAAAAGATCAGACATTCAGGCAGGAAATCTCCTGGATATAAAGAGGAATCACCCATCTTATCTTTCTTATCCAGAGGTGGGTCACAGGGGCGGCAGCCTAACAGAAAACATCCACATCTCCCTCTTCAGACCAGCAGACAGCAACAATGTCTCCAGTGGGGATGCAACAACCTGTTTTCCTCACGATTCAGTTCAAACTTAAATTTTTAGGTCATGGTTTTGTTTTGCTTTCATTTGTGTTTTACAAAACAACAGCAACAAAATCAGAAAAATCCTTTTTATAATTTGCCAATAAGGAATAACTATGAAGTCAAAACTTTCTTACACTAAGGCTTGGTGTATCCTAATTAAATGAATAAATCGTGAATCCTGCTAAAAAAAAAAGTGTGCACAACTTGTGTTTAACATTTTCAACATAAACACACACACTATTCACTTTCCCCACAGCTCAGTTTTAAACCAAAAATTGAGGCATCTTTAATTTTCATGTCTTTCAATGTCTTTCCTGAGGCCTCCTTCAACTAGGACAGGGGTGTCCAATTCCAGCCCTCAAGGGCCGTTAACCTGCTGGTTTTCCAGAAATCCTGCCTCATCTGCTGCTGATTACCTGGATAAGGTGTGTTTTGCCAATAAGGAGCTTCAACAGCAGGTTGATTAGAAAACATAAAGGACACCAGCCCTTGAGGCCTGGAATTGGACACCCCTGAGGACGTACAAGCAGTGACTCCATTCTGAGCCCCTTCAAGGTGACAGAGCTCCGCCCCCGTCTCCAGGGGGGCGCCATCCGTGGAAGAAATTCATTTCAGCCTCTTGCATTTGGGATTTTCTCCTTTGGATGATCCAAAGCTCATGACCAAAGGTGGGGAAGGAACATAGACTGAGCTTTGCCTTTTGGTTGAGCTCTTTCTTCACTGCAGCATCTAGCAGCTGTTCGCCTGTCAATCTAAAGCACCATCCTTCCCTCACTCGTATAAAAAAAACCCAAAGATACTCCTCCACTTAAAGCAGGAGCTCTCCTCCCACCCAAACAGTATGAACCCCTATTTTTTATGTGAGAACCATGCTGTGCTCTGACTTAGAGGTGCCAACTCTCATTCCAGTCACAATCAACGGTGGCTGCCCTAGAGCACATTGAAGGTCCTGGTTTGATGAAGCCAAGAGAGCGTCATCAACCTCAAATGAGAGAGAGATGAGATCCTGGGGTCCCCAAACTGTATTTCTTATGTATGGACAGACGGATGGATAGATAAATAAATAAATAGTCAGGCTACAAGCATAAAGTTGGGGAGAATGCAATTATCCTAACTTTTTATGAAGGGGAGGCAGACCCAGAAGAGTCTGTGACCTGTCCTCCAGTTCACGGGATCCAAAGGTCCAAAGGCCTGGATCTGCAGAAATCACCTGCAGCTTCTTGAAGTGCTCCGGCTCCTGCCTTGCCTCTTCCCTCCTCCTGTGTTGTTCCTCTTCCTGCTGCAGCTGCACCGCCAGATTGAGATCAGAGCTGGAGCTTCCTGAAGACAAATGCAGATTTGCTAAAGGTTCAGGGACCAATCAACCCCACGCAGGTATCAAAACGACAGAAATGCACCTGTGCAGGGGTCCAGGTGCAGCTCCACGTGTTCCTGCAGCGCAGCACTGTCGGCACATTCAGTCGAGCACATGGGACACTCCCACAGCCTCCGTCCTGCAAACAGATGCAGAGCACTGAGCTGCTTCTGTAGGGGCGGGGCCAACACTAATTTGATGCTATCCTTGCATTACAAAGATACATTTTGAATATGCATAAGCGGGAGATGACAGATACCTTGTTTGTAGGAGATAAATACTTATTTCTGTCAGTCTTTAAAGTGGATTTAGTTCTAAGAACAACCAGGAATCCTGTGATAAGATTATCTGAGATAAGAGAGCTCGGTTTGTGAACCAGGGAACCCAGAGCTTGTTAATACACAGTAAAGTTTAAACAGTAAAAGCTTCTATGTCTGCAAAAAAAAGGTTGGAATTAGCCCAGCACAGATATCAGATATCAAGCTGTGCAGTACACATATCGCGAAGGTCTGTGACAATTGTGCTAAATGGTTACTTTAAATGTTCTTTAACAAGTCCAACAAATCCAGTCATACATTTAACCAATTGGATGAAGCCCTTCTATGTTAGATGAGGGTCATTTGGAGTTTATTTATGTTGACTCTTATTTAAACAATTCCAGCGAAATTAAAATTGTGTTTTTGGTTGTTTTGCTGTTAGTTCATGTATTGCAAGTTATTTTGTCATTGCAATATTGATCACTTATACAGCAAATCGCGAGTATTCCTCATATCCTGCAGCCCTAATTGGAATTATTTGTTGCCAGCAACAGGCAGACAAAATGAAGGAATCTGAAATGGGAGAAATGTGATTTTTTGGCCATTTTTATTGAAAACCTTTGATGCAGAATTTTGGGATGGCTTTTTGCTGAAATTGTAGAACAATAATAATCAGGAATTCAGTATTTTGAAGCAACACATGCAGGAACAAGTTTCTCTGTGCTATCCTGACGCTAAATGTTCCTGATTTTTTTCATATTACAGGAATAAAAGGAGGTCCATTTTAGAAACGTTTATTCCTGGTATTTGAATTATCTGAGGGTTAAGACCCAAGCCTTTCTCAAAAAGTAGAACTGGAGACCGAATTAATGTCACCCAATGGGATTTTACTGCAATCAAGGAATCCAACATTAAGACTAACTCTTTAGAACATACATGAAGCCTGGTATACTGGGAAACATCTCCTGGTTTTTAAGACAAGTGTATTAGCAGAGAATCATCAGCATAACGTTAAACTTCTGCCAGCATGTGTTGCCTAAAGAAAGCCTGTAAACATTTAACAGTAATGGACCAAACACACTCAGGTGTGAGAAAGTTTCCTCATTTACAAAAAAACTCTAAATGCTTAACTCTAAATCTTAAATTAAAACTCAAGAGAACGTTTTTGTTCCTATGATCACATCATTGATTTGTAGCACTTTTCTAAAGAATTTCAAAAATGAAAATAGAATGGGATATAGAGCTGTGACGGTGTGAGATTTTTGATCACTGTGGTGATGAACCAGCAGGGGGCGCGGTGTCGCGGTTAGCCGCAGCTTCCTCTTCTCTCTTTAATAAAAGGAGCTCATTAAAGCTCAATCTTGTCTCAGGATGATTCTGAACACCTCAGAGATCTAACATGGCTGCTGGACGCTCTGAGTCAGAACTGCTTGGTGGGAAATGGACACAGAACTTGTGGGACACACTGAACAGAACCAAGTTGCTACATTGTTTTCAGCATGACAAGGAAATCTTAAAACATGGTTGATTAGCTGTTCAGAACAGACCTTTTTCTGGGTGCTGCTCCTCCAAATGCAGCTCCACGTGCTCCTGCAAAACCAAGGGGCTCGTGCACACCAGCGCACACATGGGGCAGGACAGCAGCCTCTCTGGGGACTTCAACTGTTGGTTGGGTTCTCCTGAGTGCTCCAACATTTGAAATGCACCAGGACGTCCTCCTGAACTACACAGCTCTCGGGCCTGGTTCCCGTCAGATTCCTGTGAGGTTTTTGGTTCCTCTGCAGACAGAGTTGCAGAGAGGGGTCCGGTATGCTCCGGTTCTGGTGGGATTTCTAGCTCCTGCGGTTTTAAGTTCACCAAAGTAGAGGCTCTGATGGATTTGTCTTTTTCAGCTGGAGTACCAGCAGACTGACCCATTGGGACTTTGCTGGTCCTGGTTCTGGCAAAAGTGCTATTGGGAGGTTTCGGGTGGTTGTGCTGCTCCTCAGGATGTGCCGTTGACATGTGAGCGTGGAGCTGATCGTAGGACACAGCAGACAGGAAGCAGAGGGGGCAGTACAGGTCGCCCTCCAGATGGACGAGCAGCAGGTGAGTCTTCATGTCCTCCTCCAGGAGAAGCTCCTCCCCACACACCTCACACGTCAGCATGATCGTCACACACGGGCCTGAAAACACAACATGGCAGCACCATGACAACAGCACCAGCAGCACGAGAACAACATGGTGAAATGGAAAAACTAGGGACGCAAAAGATAGAGATACGTAAAATCAACCAAGCACAGACAGAAAAAGCAGTATTGGTTAGAGATGTAAGAGAGAGATGCATTTGAAAGAAATAAAAAAAACAATTGAGTAACAGCAGTATCGACTGAAAACCCAATGTGAACATAATTATGTTGGTAAAAAGTAGGGCTGGGCGATATGGCCTAAAAATAAAATCTCCGCCCTACTTAAGGAAAGCAATAAACATAAACGACAGACAACTTTAAGCAAATTTTGCTTTTATTTAATGAAACGCAAGACAAATGTAACCCCCATTTCTGGGATGAATAATAAATAAATGAACACACTCTTGGAATCAAAGTATAAGATTTTTCTTCTTCTCACTCCCTTTTGGACTTGTGTTGTTTATATAATTTTGTTTTGTTTTATATAATTTTTGTCTTGTTTTTGTCTTAGTTTGTTATTCTACGCTTGTTTTCACTTGTCCAAAATAAAAAGGTTACTTACTTAAGAGTCCCAGCTGTGTTTTAAGTCACACTTTGTAGTCTAAACTAAAATGAGACAAACATTCACCTTTAGAGTAGCTCAATTTTCTAAAGCTGTGTTTTTCAACCAGTGTGCCGTGGGAGATGGTAAAGTGTGCCGTGGGAAATTGCCCTCATTAACCGATCTAAAAACATTTCTCATCTCCAGGATTTCAGCTCTGTGTTCATCCGAACAAGCCCTGATAAAACACTGAGTAATTAAGAATATGAAAGATTGTTAAATACTTTTTTCTTTGTGTTTATTTTATTTTATTAAAGACATTTTGATCAGAATGATTGTACCGCGATATAGCTGCAGCTTCGGCTGTATTTAGGAAAAGTCCCGCCCCTTAACTGTCTCCACCAATCATTCTTGGGGGGCTTAATCACATGTCATCAGTCTGACCAATCAGAAGTGATTAAAATCTTAACTTCCTTGTCCTGATTTAGCTCGTAAAGTCGCTCAGTTTTAACAAAAATACCAGCTAAAGCTCGTCTTTAGCGGTGTAGCTTTCCACAGAATCCGGTATCAGACCGTGGAACAAGAGAACAAAACCATGAAGCTCTGAAAAGCGATCTCCGGCCGTTTTATGCACTACATCTCCCATGATGCATTGGGGTAAAGCGACCACGCACAAGAAGATCTGTTGTTAAACGTCTTATAACCAACAAACACACCTCAAACTGTTTTTAAATCTTCTAACTTAACTTTTATTCCATCTTTTAGAAAAAAACAGCTGCAACTTTCAGCTTTTTCTGCCACAATCATCTCAAAAATGCTGTGAGATTGTGGAGGGACTGTAGATCAATACAGACTATGAGTTTCTCCCTTTTTTTTTTTTTTTTTTTTTTTTGGGATGCTGGTGTGCCGCGGGATTTTTTTTAAGGTTAAAGTGTGCCGTGGCTCAAAAAAGGTTGAAAAACACTGATCTAAAGGATTAACAATACAGCTCATTTCTGGGGTCTAAGATTTTAAATAAATTAATAAACCCCGAAGATGATGAAGCTGCAAGAGTCGCAGTACACAAAAACTCGATTTATTATTTTTGAAATCGCCCGTAATAAAAAATTTGAATCAATTCATTCAATCGATTTTTCGCCCAGGCCTACCGGGGGGGGGGAGTTTTGACAAACCACGGCGCATCCAAAGGAGGACTGCTGAAGGCGGACATGCTGCTACGTAGTGCTGAGAAGCTGTGTACAATCACCAGGAGTGCACAACCATCACAAAGCCCTCACATTTACCGCTAACACGAAGCTACACTGCTGCAGGTTGTCTCCTATGCAATCCCCTCTTTGCATTTTCATTTTAATTATAACACAAAATAAGCGGTTTTTAAGTAGAAAATGAAAAAGGATTTTGAAGTATTGATTTTTCATTTTGATTTTGAGTCATTTGGTGCAGCTATATTGTGAAATGAAAAAGCATTTCTGTTAATCCATTTCAATTGTCAAATTAAACATTTCTAAATGAATTTTGCTACACATTTACCAGAGTACCTTTGGAAAATGAAATGTCAAATACCATTCTCACTATAATTTTAATTAAGTGACAGAATAATGGATGTTGAGGAAGAAAATGAAAAAGCATTTTGGCGGATTGCTTTTTCATTTTAATGTTGAGTCAAAAAATACAGCCTCATTCTGAAAATGAAAAAGTCTTTCAGGTTTTTACTTTTATTTTTTCCTATTTTCTACGTCACAAATGCGCTTTTTCAAACTGTTTTTTTTTTGTCTGGATTAACACAGATTTGAGTTAAAAGAAATTCCTGCAAACAATCCATCATCAGAGAAATGCCACAAAAAACATGTAAAAAAACAAAACAAAACAACAACATCATTTTCATCAGAATGGGTCTTTAATTTTATTATTTTAATACAAAAAAAATGTAAAATTTGAAATACACATTTCGATACAACATTTACATTTTTTAGATGATGCACACAACACCATTGTTTGTAGTAAATTTGACTTAAAGGTGCTAAAATACTGCAAATTATGCCAGAGAAATTGGCTAAATCTGACAAAACTGTCAGTTTATTTGCATTTTCTGAACGTTTACATTCAGCGTCATTCCACTATAAATCATTTGAGATGACTTGCTGCATATTATGGTTCTGCAAAACTCCCAAACGCACACGCTAGCACGCGCATGCACGGACACAATGGTCTGATATTAATTCGGCAGCATCTTATTTTGAAAGGCATTGATTGGAACGGACCCTACTCACATATACACGTGTGTAAATTATAGAATAAAGTACACATTACTTTGAACGTACATACACTACAGATCATGTCGGCACCTGTTTAAATGGTACAGTAAAAAAAAAAAAAAAAAAAAAGTCTTGTTTCTCTGAAATAATTAAATTGTGGGGGGGGAAAGAGAGCAACCCAGGCAGCTGCACTCCCCCTCCTCAAAATAATTAAGAAAATTAGAAGTAAATTAAGAAGCAATTATTCTGTTTCTCTGCTTCGCCGTAAAAATATGAATTTAAATAACAAGTGAAATCAATAGCTAGAAGAACCTACACGAACGGCTATGTTTGTTTGCTTTCTTCTTAGATCCCCCCGCGCGCACGCCAGCAGTTGAGGAAAACGTCTCTAACACTGACGGTAATGTAAGCGCTTTCGAACCCTCGAAGTTACCTTCTTTAGGGGTCACCTTCTCGGTTCCGCTGCTTTCATGCGGCCAGGCCCCGGTTCAGGTCTAGCGTCAGGTCGGGTTCTGCCGCTTAGCTTTCAATTTTTCATTTTCGAAACTCCAAAGGACTTCCGGTTCAACTTCCGAAACAAAACTTCACAATAAAGTACCTGCGCCCCAGAAACAAAATCTCATCAAAATCATGTGCTTTACTCAAATGAACCTATTATATTATGTTAATTGAAATACAGAGAGATTTTTTTAAAATACATCTTGAATATGAATAACATCTCTAACATTAGCGTTGAGGAGGCCTATTGTTTACTAGTTGTTTTTTTTATCCCTAGAAAATCCATACTAACGGCGCACTGTCAACACATTGTTTTAGGAACAATTTTTTAAATTATTGTAAAATTGCAATATAAAAATAATAAATTACATATACATCTCAATGATCAATTTTCTTTTTTACCTTCGCACGAAGTTTCCAAATGTTTATTTGGATTTGTTGTTTAATTAGGCTCACCCAATTGATCTACAAACCACTATTTTTAAAAAATGTTTATGTGTTTTTCATAAATCAACGGTGGGCCATCAGATGCTGGCCTTGTTTTTTTTTATGTATGTGTAATTGTTGTTTCAATAAATATACAATTAAAATAATTGTAAATATATTTTTGACAAAAATAAAGCATATTATGTCTACTTTGTTCAGCTGCTAACAGTGTTGTACGTCATAGTAAAACTTTTTGCAGTCACGTTTCAGCTTGTGTTGTCAGCTTGTCTGAAATCAGCCTCAAATGTTCTGAATTGTTATAAAGGCTTCCAGTCTCTAAACAAAGCACAGGCAGTTGCAGCAGCCAATGAGATCTCCAGTATGTGTCGCTGAGGCCAGTAAGAAAACTACACCATATGTGATATGTATGCATCCTGTGATTGGGTAAGAACTCATGACAGTGCAGGAACACTAACTGAAGCTAAAGGTCTGCATGAATATGTCAGAGCCTCATGCTCTAACCTGTTTGTTCATATGCCTGTGTCCACTGCTTCTGTTCAGTGATATTCCTGCATATTAAACATTTTGCAAAATAAACAAAGACAAAAAAAAAACATAAAATATATTGTTGGTGTCTCTAATGTCAAAAAAGCAGATCATGGACGTGAAACACACAGATAAAACAGATCCACTTACCACAACTTGCAAAATATTCCAAAAAACGACAAAACGATCAAACTCAAGGGTCGCCCCATAAGTCCCCCCCCACACACACACACACAAATAAAAATTAAAGCTATATAAACATCTGATAAGAGGCCAAATCACAGTGTTTGTTTCACTTCACAGATTTTCAGGATGGGCGTGTCCTACTTGTGGTCAAAACCAAGAAAAAAGAAGTGGCATCAATTTTAGCATTATGTTGGTATAAAAAGCTAATTTTTGCCAGTAAGTCATTCCATGTTTATCCTTCTGACAGCCATGAACACACAACATCGCTTAACCGATGAGCAGCAGCACCTGGCCAAAAGCGCTCCTTCAGGTTGGAAGTAGACGGTCAGATTTTTCAGATGAACAGAGTCTCAAAGTGTCATCAGCAGACTTGTGTCAAGACACAGAACTGCTGGCAGAGTTTGCGACAGGCCAAGGAGTGGAGCTCCGCCAGTGACAGACCACAACCATGACCAGAATCTAAAGACCTCTGCACTCAGACATGATTTAGCAAATGCCACACAGCTGCAGGTCCATTAACCAGGTGTGAGGACTACCAGGCTTTCCAGACAAACCTTACACAACTGAGTGGAATGACAGACAACCGTTGCAGGGGACTCCACTGACACCAAGGTGTGAATGTGAATGTTTGATTTGAATTTTGATTTGAAGTGGTTTATTTCAAGCAATCAAATAGGAATAATACACAAAAACAAGACAATCATCAGTTATACATTCATACAAAGACGTATCAAACTTATGATAATTAGACATATTAATAAATATTGCTTGAAAGGGAGTGGAAGGAAGCGAACTTCTATAATCCCACCCCTGTTCTACCGTAATCATTTTATTACATGATTTATCATTATCCGGTTTATAACTTTTATCAGACAGAATTAAGAAACCTGAAATATCAATAAAGCACATGACAAAGATGAATTACTTAAATTATTTTTTTAAAATAACTTTTAGAAATCAACATGGCAATGAAGTGTCCAAAATATATGCAGATTATGTTACTTATAAAAGTCATTGATATGATTAAAAAATAATACTATATCAGTAAAACAGACATAAAACTGTTTCAGAAATTTTCATAGCAAAGTTTGATCAAGTAACAAAAGTTAAAAATATGTGAAAAATTATGCTTCATTAGGAAAAATCATGACTCAGTTTATCAATTTTTCGGAGCAAGTGAAGTAATGTCATTAAAAGTCAATCAATTTAACCATTTTCAATGATTGATTAATCATTTGTTTTATTATTTTTTTGTATTTTTATTTTTTTTATGATAAAGTAATGCTGTGAAGTAAAATAAAAAGGGTCCATATTCTGTTGATTGTCCAAAGTTGGTATTCCTTCTGCTGAATAAAAGCTGTTCTTCTGGGTTTAAACAGAGTTTCTAGTCTCTTCACTGTTATGTCTGCAGACATTAGATTCAGGTCCATATCCTTCTTCAGCTGATATAAAGTTGTCTGCAGGTCAGAACCTTGCTGAGAATCAGGTCACTTCAGACTTTTGGAGAAAATGATGAATCCAGGTGTCATATTTCTTAAAATTATTTGGCTCTTTGATTTATTACTCCATGTTGTTTCAGACAACCGTGATCAAACACTTCTCAAAGTCCTTCATGGTGTTCACAACCAGAGTGGACCGAGTGGTTTGACGTAAATCCTGCAGCCTTTAACCCAAGTGCTTCAATCTGCTTCTGCTTCCTGAGAAGCTGTGCATTGGTCGGGTGGCTTATCACATGCTTTTATTGAATATTTATGTGAGTTTGTGTGTTGCATGACTTTGTAGTGGATTCTTTGATTCTTTGCATGAACTTTTGCATGGACTGATTAGTGATGCATGACACCTGCTGATGAGCCGCACCTGAAGCACACAGGAGTCTATAAAGAGGAGAAAGGTTGACGGCGGCGGGAGGCAGCAGAGGGACGAGCAGGTGCCGGGACCGACACAGGGGAGGATCGCTGCGGCAGGATTTTGTTAGCCTCGGACCGACAGCGGAGGACTTCCCCCCCTCCCGAGGGAACGCTCACCGGGTGAAGCAGCTCTGGGTGGAGTGGTGCCAGAACGGGTTGACCTGCGAGTCAGACAGACGATCGAGCGCTGGCCTGCAGCAGAGGAGCAGCACCACCAGAGAGCGGCCGGGGACCAGCAGGAAAACCGACTGGAGAAGGGAGGCGTGTGGCAGGATCGAGGGGGGGCTGCAGAGGACCAACCCCAGAGGACAGTCGTGAAGGGCCTGGAATGGATGTGATGAATCGCCCATAAAGCTAAGTCTAAAGGAACGTAACTGGTGTTGTGAGCACGAACGTGGCTACTGTCTGACCGGATTGAGCTGCAGCTGAGTTTCCTTCTCCCCATTCCAGTGGCGTGCAGGAAGGGGGGCCACTGCTGGAGCAGAAAAGCATCAATCGGGAACCCCCTGTCGTAGGACTGCTGTTCATTCACGGTTTTAAATTGAAGGACTTCCTATTTTTCTTCCCTATGCATGAACTGCCAAGATGGACTCTTATTGTGCTTTTGTAGGCTTGTTTTTGATTGATTTTTGTACCTTTTATCTGGCCATTTTATGCTTTTGGGACTTTTAGAATTTTTTTTAGCTTTTTTTTTTCATGGTAGTTGCCACTGGTACATATTAAAATCTTTTTGACACTAGCATATTTTGCGTTCATCCTTTCTGACGGTGGAACTCGTGCTGGTATCCCAGAACTTTGCGCTGAAGGCGCGACATCTTCTCTTGGAGCCGGGCGTGGAATGCGAGCCGCCTAGTGGGCCACTTTTGGTAAGCAGAACTGGCGCTGCGGGATGAACCGAAAGCCGGGTTAAGGCGCCCGATGCCGACGCTCATCAGACCCCAGAAAAAAAAAGAAGATGTCGCGCCTTCAGCGCAAAGTTCTGGGATACCAGCACGAGTTCCACCGTCAGAAAGGATGAACGCAAAATATGCTAGTGTCAAAAAGATTTTAATATGTACCAGTGGCAACTACCATGAAAAAAAAAAGCTAAAAAAAATTCTAAAAGTCCCAAAAGCATAAAATGGCCAGATAAAAGGTACAAAAATCAATCAAAAACAAGCCTACAAAAGCACAATAAGAGTCCATCTTGGCAGTTCATGCATAGGGAAGAAAAATAGGAAGTCCTTCAATTTAAAACCGTGAATGAACAGCAGTCCTACGACAGGGGGTTCCCGATTGATGCTTTTCTGCTCCAGCAGTGGCCCCCCTTCCTGCACGCCACTGGAATGGGGAGAAGGAAACTCAGCTGCAGCTCAATCCGGTCAGACAGTAGCCACGTTCGTGCTCACAACACCAGTTACGTTCCTTTAGACTTAGCTTTATGGGCGATTCATCACATCCATTCCAGGCCCTTCACGACTGTCCTCTGGGGTTGGTCCTCTGCAGCCCCCCCTCGATCCTGCCACACGCCTCCCTTCTCCAGTCGGTTTTCCTGCTGGTCCCCGGCCGCTCTCTGGTGGTGCTGCTCCTCTGCTGCAGGCCAGCGCTCGATCGTCTGTCTGACTCGCAGGTCAACCCGTTCTGGCACCACTCCACCCAGAGCTGCTTCACCCGGTGAGCGTTCCCTCGGGAGGGGGGGAAGTCCTCCGCTGTCGGTCCGAGGCTAACAAAATCCTGCCGCAGCGATCCTCCCCTGTGTCGGTCCCGGCACCTGCTCGTCCCTCTGCTGCCTCCCGCCGCCGTCAACCTTTCTCCTCTTTATAGACTCCTGTGTGCTTCAGGTGCGGCTCATCAGCAGGTGTCATGCATCACTAATCAGTCCATGCAAAAGTTCATGCAAAGAATCAAAGAATCCACTACAAAGTCATGCAACACACAAACTCACATAAATATTCAATAAAAGCATGTGATAAGCCACCCGACATTTACCCCCCTCCTTTAACACAGGTCGTCTCGACCGCTTGCTACTATTGGTACCTGACTGGTGGGCGCCCTAAATTAGCTCGCTGGGAACGCCGTAGATTCGGGTGCTCATGTTCAGCCCTGGGGACTGCTGGGATACATGGAGGCTCAGGATGCTCATTTTGTGCTGTACCTATGGTCGGTAATACTGATTGTTGACGAGTCCCGATAACTAGGCTTGGAAGCCACCAAGTTGGTGGCGGCAACCGAGGTGGTTCTTTACTCTGAATGGGGCCTGGCTCTGGTGCCGTTGGGTTCTCCTGTAACACACCTAGAGGACATGAACGAAGGTTGTTATAATGCACTGTGCGTGTTGGGGCTTCCTTACCCTCAGGCCGCAGTACATAGACTGGGAGGCCCTCTCGCAACTGCTTCACCACCACAAAAGGTGCTGGACTCCATTTTGGGGTCAATTTGCCTTTGGCTCTCCTCCGGAAATTGCGGATCAACACTCGTTCGCCTGGAAGTAAGGGGGTCCACCTAGTCCGGCGATTATAGCGTGCCTGGTCTTGCTCTTGTCGATGCTCAGTGTGATTTCGGACACACTGGTATGCATTGTTAAGGGCGTGTTTGTGTTGGCTGACCCAACCTTGCAGGGTATAGGACTCCGTAGCATGGTTCAAGCCCGTAACCCAGTCGATAGGGAGCCTTGCATGTCTTCCAAACACCACAAAGTGCGGTGTCATCTTCGTCGTGCTGTGTACAGTGTTATTATAGGCCTGAAGGAGAGCCGGCAGCTGGTCTGGCCACTGTGCTTGGCTAGTCTCAGCTAATGACCCCAGAAGCCTTATCAATGTCTGATTAAACCTTTCGCAGGCCCCGTTTCCTTGTGGGTGGTAGGCTGTCGTCCGGCTCTTTTGACACCCATACAGTTTACATAGCTCTTGCAGTGCCCACCAAGGATCAAACAGCTAATACAACAGCTAGAGCCTTCTATGAACATTTTATAAGAACCTTTGGCTGCCCGGAGCGCATCCTGACTGATCGGGGGGCTCCAGTCAGGTACCAATAGTAGCAAGCGGTCGAGACGACCTGTGTTAAAGGAGGGGGGTAAATGTCGGGTGGCTTATCACATGCTTTTATTGAATATTTATGTGAGTTTGTGTGTTGCATGACTTTGTAGTGGATTCTTTGATTCTTTGCATGAACTTTTGCATGGACTGATTAGTGATGCATGACACCTGCTGATGAGCCGCACCTGAAGCACACAGGAGTCTATAAAGAGGAGAAAGGTTGACGGCGGCGGGAGGCAGCAGAGGGACGAGCAGGTGCCGGGACCGACACAGGGGAGGATCGCTGCGGCAGGATTTTGTTAGCCTCGGACCGACAGCGGAGGACTTCCCCCCCTCCCGAGGGAACGCTCACCGGGTGAAGCAGCTCTGGGTGGAGTGGTGCCAGAACGGGTTGACCTGCGAGTCAGACAGACGATCGAGCGCTGGCCTGCAGCAGAGGAGCAGCACCACCAGAGAGCGGCCGGGGACCAGCAGGAAAACCGACTGGAGAAGGGAGGCGTGTGGCAGGATCGAGGGGGGGCTGCAGAGGACCAACCCCAGAGGACAGTCGTGAAGGGCCTGGAATGGATGTGATGAATCGCCCATAAAGCTAAGTCTAAAGGAACGTAACTGGTGTTGTGAGCACGAACGTGGCTACTGTCTGACCGGATTGAGCTGCAGCTGAGTTTCCTTCTCCCCATTCCAGTGGCGTGCAGGAAGGGGGGCCACTGCTGGAGCAGAAAAGCATCAATCGGGAACCCCCTGTCGTAGGACTGCTGTTCATTCACGGTTTTAAATTGAAGGACTTCCTATTTTTCTTCCCTATGCATGAACTGCCAAGATGGACTCTTATTGTGCTTTTGTAGGCTTGTTTTTGATTGATTTTTGTACCTTTTATCTGGCCATTTTATGCTTTTGGGACTTTTAGAATTTTTTTTAGCTTTTTTTTTTCATGGTAGTTGCCACTGGTACATATTAAAATCTTTTTGACACTAGCATATTTTGCGTTCATCCTTTCTGACGGTGGAACTCGTGCTGGTATCCCAGAACTTTGCGCTGAAGGCGCGACACATGTTTGGAGATTTCAGCATTCCTTCTGGTCAGATGGTTGTTCAGATAAGCAGCAGATCCTTTGAGATTCTTCCTTTGATTTATCAGAGCTAGTTTGTGTTTTTGATTCACAAACCTGATGAGGATCTCTGATTTATCCGTCTCCTTTCTCCTGGGGAGCAGGTGGCAGGTCTCGATGGTGTTTAGATCCAGGGAAACCCCTTTAGACGTGAGAAATGATTCCACTTGGTGTTCCAGAGACTCTCCACCGCTCTCCGCTTCAGAACTGCTAGCGCTATTAGCATTAGCCATTCTAACTCCAGCTGCATTTAGCTTTGCCCGAGGTTTGATCGGTACTCCAGTGAGAATGACATTATTCATCCTTACTTGTTGTTCCAAATCGTCCAGTCTTTTCTCCAGAATGTCGACCCAGTTTTCTCGTTGCTCGTTTTGACCCCGGAGCCTCAGGAACTCTTCCACTAGCTCTAAGAGCGGCGTTAGCTTAGCGGTCACTTGTTCCATAAAGGGATACAATGCAGCTTGGATATCATCAAGAGACTTTTTAAGGTCTTCGTAGTCCTGGTTTTTCTTGGGGGCCATGGTCAGCTCTCCTTTTTCTGGAGAAAATCAACTTTTTAAGTCATTTGAAGATGGTTTTATAGCCGCAGTGAGCCACACGCGTCTGTGCTGTAACCCAGAACCGGAAATCTTTCCAATGTTTGTAGTGGACACAAGACCATGTGACTTGGACAATGCAGCAATGGTCTACCATCCTGTTTACTGATGAGTGTCAGGTCACCTTGCATAGTAATGATGGTGGTCAGCGTTGCTGGAGAAGGCGAAGTGAGTAATACGTCGAGGTCAACATGGTCCTTAGGGTTTGGTGGACGTGGTGCAACAGGTTGGACAAGTATTCATAGTAATTCCAGAGATGGGATGATGGTAGCCCACCCCCAAGTGACCTGGCAGAACCGCATGTAGCACTTGTGGAAGAGCAGAACACATTGCCTCAGAAAAACAGCAAGATACTAGTGAGGAGCATGAGAAGTCCCTGTTAAGCTGTCACTGCAGCAAATGATAGAAATACCAACTATCCATCTATTTATGTAATCTGAGTTAGGTTTTAATTTCTTGGGTAATAGATATCAAACTATTGAAAATAGGGTTTCTTCTCAATAATTATTGGTAATATCAAAGGGAAATTTAATGTACTTCATTAAATATCAAATAAGAAAAGCATTGCACTGTAAATTAATTATCCTCAGTTTGATACGTCTTTGTATGAATTTATAACTGCTGATTGTATTATTTTGTGCATTATTCTTGCTTTCATTGCTTAAAATAAACCATTTCAAATCAAATCAAATAAAAATCAAATAAATAACAAAATCCATATCTTATTATGAGTACTGTCATACTTCAGAGTTGGCTTTGATTCAAGGCACAGATAGTGAGTCTTGGTCTGCATGAAAAAAAGGAGGTGCTGTGTTTTACTTAGCAGACTTTACTCCAAGATAAATGAAAGAAAAGATTAGCTGCATGGCTTAATCATTAGGAATGTAACAATTCCTTTTGACAACGATCAATGATTCATACCATAATTTGTGATTGACAATACCATTCATATTTAATATTGGTTCACTTTCAACAATTCGAATGGATCTGTTTCACTGACTTTAAATGGTTTCAGGACATCTTTAGCCAAAACTTTAGCCAGTGTAACTCTGAGAGAAATGGTACTGGACCTGGTACTGAACAGTGCAGGTGAAGGTTTCCAGATTCCTTGCATTTCTTCAAGATAATCAAATGTAAATTAAATATGTGTACAAACCAACAAGTAAACAAGAATGAATTTCAAATCCATTCACATGTTAGTTTCCTAAAGTTCACCACTGTTGTTTTTCCACATCCAAAGAATCCAAAGGGAACATTCTTAGAACATTCTAGCACACTGGATGGTCACATGTCTTTGCTAAATTCAAAGTGTTTCCGCACATTGAACTGGAATGACAGTTGCATTTATAACTCTTTACAGGGTTCTCTGGCCACAAAACCCTGCCAGCAAGGCCAAGCAGGCCCCATTTGGTTTAAAAGTGGGAAAAAAATGAGGGCCCCGAATGGGTTGTTTCCAGTTTCCATGGTGGTCCCACCTGTGTTTGCCCACATTGGCTCAAGTGGGCCCTCAGTGGGCTGGCTTGCTATGCTAGACAGCCACATGGTCGGTGGAGCGAGCTCCGATGCCCTGGGCGGCTGGCTTCCGAGTGCCCACTTAAGCTAATGAGGGCAAACAACGGTGGGGCAGCTTTGACTAGCCTGACCAAGGTGGGGGTAGGGTAGAGGTGAAAGGTGAGGATGGGGGTGTGTAGCTGCTGCTTAGAAAGTAAGGGCAGGTCAAAAGCGGACGGTGGGGGTGGGTAGCGCCTGCAGGCCGTAAAATGTTTTTCGCAGTTTTGATTTAATTTTGAAATTATTTTATAATGAAATAGGTCTATTTAATTCTATTTGATTAACATATTGCCACAGACAGATTGATCTGGTTAGAATTTAGGAATATAATTGATTTATTGATTCAATTACTCATTACACCCCTTCTCATCACTGTTTACTTGGTGCATTTTTATTACTTTAAAAAGTAAATGTGACCTCTCAAAACACCTGAAAGCATTACTAATATGTTCTCTAATAACAGATGTTTTGGGTTTTTTTGTCCGTCCCTCTTCTGTTTTCTCTGAATCTAAACTTTTTTCGTTGTAAAGTCCAGCTTCCTTGTGTCCCAATAAGACTGATCCAAAGCCTCAACAACATGGAGGAGAACAGCTCATGTGCATCATGAGCACACAAAGGTGTTCTCAGATTTCGTCCAATCTGAAATTCCCTGCTCCAAACCAGTCTGTCTGGCTGTCATAAAGGAGGAAACAATGATAGATGAAAAGCAGCACTGTTTCTCATCCTTGTTAGTTTTATTCAAACCCACATTAAAAGTGTTTACTGCAAACAAACCAGCCAACAGCTCCTTTTGTCAGCATTCTGAGAGAACGACAGACACTCCCCCGTCACTCTGGGGGAGTCAACACAGGCATGATGTAGCAAAAAATGCATTGTCTCCAGGAAGTCAAAGAAAGATGATGCTGAGAGTTTACCTGCTGAATGCTTGGGCTTGGATGTCATATTGTAAGATCACCTGGTACAGTGGATGAAAAAAAGGGTTTGTTACTTACAGCTTCTGCCAGCTGTCCCACTTAAAAAGAGAACGGAGGTCTGTAATGTTCATCGCAGATACACTTCAACTGTGACAGACAGAATGTAAAAAAGAATCCAGGAAATCATATTGTGTAATAAGTATAGAATTTTGAGGACAATGGTGCAAAAAATCAAATATTTATCTTCAAACAGGCAAGATTCCTGCTGAATTGGTTATCAGAATAAAATTAAGTAAAAAGCATTTCAAGGTTCTTTGAACATATTTTATGTTTAATAATCACTTAATGATCACTGGCGAAAAGGTGAAGTACAAAAAAAAAAAGAAAAAAAAGCCGATGGTGTACAATTCTACTTGACTTAACTTAACTTGTAAAACATTTTTATAGTAGAAAATATATTTCAAAAACTTGCCAGTGCTTGGACAATTGGATTTAGATTTAATTTATTTAAAATCATATTTCAGACACTGTACATAAAAATACATTAAAAATAACAATCAAAGTTTTACTTAGGCTAAAATCTCAAGGTGCATCAAATACTAGTTATTTTAAAACATTATCATGTTTGCATTTTTTTCAAATATAAAAATAAGGTCATGTTATCAAGAAATGTATGTTCTGCAGAGATACCAGTTGATCAAGAAGGCCACTCATCTGAGTAGCTTCTTCCGTTCTGAGTGCTGATGTAGATTTCCGCTTCATTTGGTGCTGGTAGCTCCAGATGTGAGGCAAAACTGGATGACATGTAAGCTGATGCAAATGTTAACGATCCAGTAAGTAGTTGAATGGTTGACTAAAGCCCTGTTACTTGAGGATAACCAACCTTATATTGTTGTTGGTGATCACAATGTGTCAGAGTGTCTTTGATTGACATTATGACATTAAAGAACAGATTACACTCATTTCAAGCTAAGAAATCAATCTTTCATGTAAAACACAAACGACTCTTGAAAAATATTTTGATGATGAGCAATTCACAGAAGTGTAAAGTGTGATAATCACTTAATCTCTTTAACACTTAGATCATTTTATATCTTAATATACACACACACACAAACCCAGGAAATAGTAAGACACTACCAACACCTACACCCATTACACAGAATTCATATCCAAAATTTCACTGGGGTATTGCAGTAGCAGATACTTTAATCTGTGTATTTTCAAAAGCAACAATTCCCATTAAAAACCCATCTGAATCCTTTCTGTAGGGAGATTGCCAGTTCTTCCTGGGGATGCATGGGCTTTTCAGACACTTTCCCCCCACCTCAACACCTGTCCTCATAGGTTCCTGAGTCAATATGTGTGAAGTTGATTGTCTGTGAATGGCTTTACGATGGACTGGAAAAACCATTGAGGCCGTAGGGGTGTCCAGTTCCAGTCTTTGAGAGCTGGTGTCCTACATGTTTTCCAACTAACCTGCCATCGAAGCTCCTTATTGGCTAAAAACACCGGATCCAGGTAATCAACAGAAGCTAAGGCAAGGTTTCTGGAAAACCAGCAGGAGGCTGGCCCTCGAGGCCTGGAGTTGGGCACTCCTGTTTGCCCTGTGGCAGCTGGTATAAGATCCAGTAACCCCTGTGACCCTTTACAGGACTAAGTGGGTACAGATGATGGCCTTTTTGTAGTATACTCTACTCCAAATTATACTAACGGACTATCAATTAAGATGATCTGTAGCGCTGTACATAATGTAATTTCCAAGCCATTGAAAGATTGAATGCAACAAAACAAAATCCGATGTTACTCAAGATAGTGCATGAAGCCAAATCCCACAAGAGAATTGATGGTGATTCACTGTGCTGTTATGGCCAAGAGGAAAAACAAATACTTTAAAGTGCAAATGTGCATTAAAAAAATCATGTGCTGTTCAAACCTTCTAACTCTTCTGGAAGAAAGACCTCCTTTGCCACGGCCCTTCACAGCATTCTTTTTTACTGTACAGGTTTTTGTACAGTGTGATTTCTTGCATTGTTTTGAGTCTCTTAGGTCAGTGATTTAATCAAAGCTGTAACATATCATAACCTTTTTAGTATTAGAGTCTGTGATCATTCTTTTTTTTTGTCACATAAATTGATTGGGTAAAAGCTGCCAACCACACAGATTTTTGTCCTGTTCTAAACTAGACTTGAAAACTAAAGGAAACTTTTGCTTGCTTGCTCATTTTTGTTCAGTCTCATGAGCACCTCTGAGGCTGGGTCTTGCTACAGTGTCAGTAGGTGCCTGCTGCAACTGTTGGCATGCCACATTTGACTGATGCGCATTTGGCAACCTCAAGTTAGTGTTCTGCAAAACAAATTTGCTGCATTGTTTGGTGTGAGCCATAGCATCTCAAAACATCCAAACTACTGTGTGTAGTGTGGAAGATAGGTTGCAAAGTAGTCATACTATTTTTAAAGTGACCTTGTAACCAATATGTCATTTATCTATTGTGAAGCATCAAGAAATTTTGATTTCTTGCTGAAAAAAAATATGATGTGTTTTAAATTGAAAATAGTAATGGCTGCTCCTATACTTCTACATGAGTTTGTATTTGAATGACATTTGACACATCTGTCCTCGGTGGGGCTGGCAAGGTGTAATGTGTGTTTACTTGTAAAGTCAGAGTACTATATGGGCTGGGGGAGGAGTTTGGGGTCTGTAAGGGGAATAAGTCATAGACGTTAACCTCCATTTCACTGTTGATCATTCTATAAAGTACTAACATGCTCTAAGAAGAACAGTCATGATCTAAGAAAAAACAATCAGGGTACAGGAAAAACTAATAGGTTTTTAGAAGAATGGTCAGATTCTTAGAACAATTAGCCAAAGAGTCGGGTTCCAAGATGACACAACTTCATCACAGCTAATGATTTTCCTGAGAAAACAGAAACAGAGGGGGTAACAGAAAGACCACAGACTCTATGAGGTCCCTTTACTACAGCCTTTTTTCAAAACCAACGGACCTTAAATGCTGCTTCTTCTTCCTGCTTGGTGTTGGGGGCTTGAGGTCAGGGGTGCTTTGATGTCTGCTGTCACAGCAGGCTGAAAAGCAGATGGTGTGATTTCAGGGATGAATGGAGGTCTAAAGTGACACTGGGAGTCGGAACTCTGAGTTACAGTTACTGAATTTGTGGTTTTGTTGGAATATTCATAGAGATTTTTCCTGAAGGCACTGCTGGTGTTCTGCTCCTTCTTGAGCATGATTATGTAGCATTTGGGGAAGAAGTGGCAGCAGAGGATTCCATAGTTGGACAGTAAAATGACCACCATCTCCACAGCTGGTACATAGAGGCCTGTGGTGGTGACATAAATGGGAATAAAGAGCATCCAGGAGATCAGGTACAGCAGCATGCTGAATGTGATGAACTTAGCCTCGTTGTACTGATGGGGCAGTTTGCGTCCTTTGAACGCACAAATGAAACACACAAATGCCAGCACCGCTATGTAACCGAACGCAACCCCAAAAGCAAGATATGAACCTTCATGACAGTCCTCCAGCAGAGTGGTTGGTTGAATGGTAATTTGCATAAATGGACTTGCAAAGACCAACCAGCAGATGCAGGTAACCGCCTGCATAGCCACGCAGAGAGTGATTATGATGTAAGGCTGGTAAAGCCGCCGCAGGACCCCCTGTTGCTCCAGATTGAAGTGGAAGGCCAGCAGGATTTTCAGTGTCTTCACCAAAATGCAGGAGACACACAGAGTAAAGCTGATGCCGTAAAGCACTTGTCGAGCGTTGCACTGCAAGTGGGTCGGTCGCCCCACAAACAAGACGGCACTGATGTAACTGATGATCAGTGAGAACAGCATGATGTGGCTTAGTGGCCCCCCTGCAGCCTTCACCACCGGTGTGTCACGGTGATACAGGAACAAAGCTGAAACTAGCAGGACCAGAACCATGCCCAGTGCAGAAAAGGTTAGGAGCACCACGGCGAAGCCATCATTCCATGAGAAGAAGAGAAGGGCCTTAGGGATGCAGGTGGAGCTGCCCACAGGAGACCACTGGGTCTGGGGGTCACAGCTCAGACAGAGGTCCATGTCTGTGGGAGCAGGAGATACAAATTCCAAAGCTAAATACATTTTAAACGTGTTGCTTTATTTGTACACCTGTGTTGTTAGTTACACATCACTGACTCCTGGCTAACTGTTTTTGACAAGCTTTTTAAACTACCTCCTGGGGGTTCTACCAGTTTCCCCCCTCCTGCCCAGTTTCAAACAGGGCGGATAAAACAATAATATGAGACAAAGTGGAGCCGTTATAATATTTGCTCCAACAGTTGATCTCTTCTCATCAAGCTGCGTGCTGTTACAAGCTGCGGTTACATGTGCAAAATATCTTTGGTCGGATCAAATATCGGATTAGAATTGAACTGTGTACATGGACCCAGAAAAACTTTATAACACACATTTACATTCGCCACTCTTTCGGTTGAAATAAATCATTTTGACATGTGGAGAACTCTCTAAAATACCGGAAACCCACAATTGGAAAAAACTGTTTACATGCACCACTATCGGAACAACAATCGGCATAGTCCAACTATATAGATTGGACAGAAATTTTGATCCAAATGAGTCTGATCGGGACAGAGTATTCTGAACCGTGTGTTTACTCAACGCATTTTTATTCTGATCAGGCGTTTATTCCGATTAAGTTTGTCCATGTAACTGCAGCTACTGATTGGTTCCTCCCAGTCTTGTTCAGGTGAACAATCTTGTCCTTGGACAGTTCTTTGGTCTGGGTCATGGTGGAGAGGTTTTAACCTGACAGTTTAAGGGTGTGGACAGGTGTCTTTATACAGGTAACCAGTGGAGGATGGAAGAGCTTCTTAAAGAAGAATTAACAGGTCCATCACAAACAGAATTTGTGTTTGTTTGGAGATAGATACTTATTTTCTGCACCATATTACAACTTTTGCTTTATATTACAATTATTTTTTTTAAGAATTGAATAATGTGATTGGAAGAATTTTTGTGTGCCTATGAAAAACATTAATTACCAATTGAATCTTTTTAAGTAAGACAAGTTGCAGATTAGGTGTCAGACAAATCCTTTTGTGCCCCACAATATGGTTGGTTGTTAGTACACCTTATAAACATGTCTACAGATGAGGTAGTGTGACTTGGCTCTCACACCTGTGTCATTGGAGTAGTAGTTTTCGGTGCAGCTGACACACTCATAGCAGCAGGTGTGCTGGCCCTCAGCAGTTTTCTTGAACTCTCCAGGAACACAGCTGTTGGAACATTTTGAGATAATGTCCTGAAGAGGCACACAAACACTATAGTTATGCTACTTTTCAAAACGTTCCTGCTTCATTGACTTTACAAAACTTTTGATTACATTATTCCACTTCATCTGTTCTTGCGCTCAGAGGAGGAACAGAGCAGGCTCCTACCTGGAGCATTGGGAGCTGCATCAAGCTGTTGTTGCCATTGGTAAAGCTGTTGTTGTTCACATGATACTCTAACACAAGATTTAGGATAATATCGTTGCCTCCGTCGGAGCTCCACAGCTTCACATCATAGCCTAGGTTGATGTCTCCCTTGCTGTTGAACCTGTAGCTATGGTTTTCGAGGGTGAACTCTTGCATCCACAGAGCCTGCAGAACCTTTAGAAAGAGACGTGAATTAATTATCAGCTGATAAAAGCAAGCATCTTCATGGGGACATTTTTCTGTTGGTCTAAATAAAATCCAGCTTGTTCTGTGGTGGTATGTGCTGGTTTGGTAGTTTTTTTTTGTTTGTTTGTTTTCAACAGTTAAACACTTTTGGTCTCAGTTTAAATTACCTTAATTTGTTACTTCTTCATCATCTCTGTGAGATTTCAGTTGTCATCCTCTTCATGATTCACCTGTCATGCTGTTTCTGTTTACTGGTTTAAAATCCTTGGCATGTTTGCTTAATTTCCAGAATTTAAGAAAAGCACTGGCCAACTCTCCACCTTTCTGTCAGCTTCTCCTCTCAGGATTCTTCACTGAGACTGAGCTGTGGAACATCCTCACTGATGTCAGACGTTCATTTGTGAGACTTCAGACCTGCTCTGTGTGAGCTGAATCTGAGTCTTTGTGAGGAGGAAAACCTGCTCCTTCATCTCAGAGAGCACACATGTGCTGCTTTCTGTGGGCATTGATGCCCCGGTAACCTTCAATCAAAGCTGTCTCCTTATAGTCTGACTAATTGCAGATGTATGATCATAATGCAAGATGGCGCCAATATTTTTGAAGACGCCTTGGCTGATACAACAAAAAATGTTATAATCTTTTTTCACTTTATTTAAAGATATAAAGCCAAGTCAACACAACTAAACACAAGTCCAATGCATTTGTGATCATTGTGGCTGAATTATCAAAGCAAAACTGTTAGACTGATTGACAGAAGTGTTCGTAGTGTGATTCTTCTTCATTCATCTTCAGCCCTTGGCTGCTTTTGTTTTACTTTTTCCAGCTGAGTCTGATGTCCTATCTCATCTACTTGCAGGATCATCTTCCACAGTGCCAGCACATTCAAAGAACATGTTTTAGCTGGATTATCTGATGACCTCCCATCTGGCAGCTGGATGATGTCCATCAGCTGCCACAGATCAGTTTGAGTTTTAATTCCTGTTGGTTTGGAGCAAACACTCCTTTAAACATATAAATGATCTGATTTATAAAGTACGGTAAGTTCAGTGTTATGAAGTGGGGATTTCCATTCCTAAATGCTGATGTTGTTTGTGTCTGTTGCCTTGTCTGTGTTAAGACGTGAATGGTACTGGTGTGAGTGTGAGCAGGGATACCTCCCAGGGTCGCAAAGCTCCAGGACTTTTGCAGTCTCTACTTCGACAGATGGAAGCCACGGCCTCAGCGATGGCACTCACTGCCAGTTCAATGCTGAAGATGGTGTCAGCTTGTGTGTTCTGTTTGAGAATGCCAGCTGCTTTGGACGCCAGTTCGCTGTCTGTATATCCTTTGCTGCCATTGAGATCCGTAAACAGCTCCTGTATGAAGGGGTTATTCCTATTAAAGCTCAGTTCACCTGAGCCCAGCCTGTCCAAGTAAGATTCAAAAGATGACAGGTTTCCTTTCTTGAAAGTGAAGCCAATAACTTGACCAATCTCCTCCAAACTCAAGTTTCCTCTTGCAGAACTGGAGGATGCCCAGCTGTCACTAGCGACCCACAGTCTCCTCATTGAGTTTGGGCCTTGTCCCACTCTCAGCATCTCATTCCTGAGCTCTTGATACAGATAGACCATGTGAGTGGGTTTGGCAAAAGACACGATGACCTGGACTTTTGGGTTGTTGTAAATAGTTTTTGCTGTGTCACAAATGACAGACTGGATGTCATGGCTGGTCACAGACTCGGGTAGAACAAGCCTGAAAGCCACACAGATACCATTTTCAGAAGCCAGAGCACCAAAGTTCTCGAGTGCAGATCTGCCATAATCTCCATCTGTGGTGACCACCCCCACCCAGGTCCAGTTGTAAGCGCTGAGCAGAGTGACCATGGCTGCGATCTGGTGCTCATCATTGGGGATGGTCCTCATGAAGGCAGGGAAGCGGCTCTTGTCGCTCAGGATGACAGCAGTTGATGCATAGCTGATCTTTGGAACAGAAAAGTGTGGATGTTATTTTTTGGGTTTTAAAACTCAAATAAAAAAACTAAACATGTGAAAGCGGAGACCTGATGGCTGAGTCTACGGTAATATTTGTCAGCCTAAACTACAACCATATGTTCCTTTTGTATTGTGTCAATGAGATGTCAAGACCTTTCAGATGTTTTGTTCCATTTTACCACAAAAAAAAGGACAGGCCACACCCATGTTGGGACCTTCGGACTGATTTCCTGACACTATTGGTTTAGGATCCAAAGTTCTGACATAGTTTTCTTGTTCTCCCTCTGGGAGCAGAAACAGGCTGGGGCGCAGCACTCAGTGGTGAGATGAGAACCCCAGGACTTCCATGTTTCCAAACTCAAAAGACTGCTTTTGATTACAGGAGACAGTTTTGAAAACATGAGTTTTAATGGAGGGGAGTTGAAAAGATTTATTTATATATAAACATTGACAATGTGACAATTTCAGTGTTTCAGACTAAAGACTTTTGAGATTCTTGTTCATCCTATGGCTCAACAACTAAACTCAGAAATAGAAATTTATTCAAAATCTCTCTAATAATATTTTCATTTTGAGTAAGTGGGTGCTCAATGACGACATGTGATGTAAACACACAAACTTTACAGTCACAATCAAGATTCCTCTGATTATCCAGTGATCATTCCTGGCATCATTATCTTGCAAAGCCCAAATGAAAAGTCTTTCCTGAGCTTTAAATCCTTCTCTCATCTGCTCCCCATGCAAGCAAACAATTGACCTTTGTCAGTTGTTGCAACAGTTCTCTTTTCTCCAGCTTCAACAAATTAGGTCACAGACAAACCCAGTCTCATTCACACATGGAGCATCATGATTTAGTCCAAAATGTTACCAAAGAAAATCCAGACTGGACAAAAGGCGATGTGTGCATCTGCAGATGTGCACAGACTTCAGTATAAAATTGCTTACAAATTCATCTTGTTTTTCTTTGGTCTCAAAGGCCATCATACGTTACCAAAACTCCTCAAACACTTAAACCTTCACATGCTGTTGAGAATCCATGACAACTGACCAACAGCTTTCTTTTATTTCCCACCTTAACAGAGGAATTATTCCCTCTTTTCCCAGATTTGGCTTTGTCCTTTTGTAAACTGGCTCCCATGAGACTTATTTTTAAAAAACTGGTGCTTGATCTGAAAACTTAGGAACTCTCAGGCCTCTATCTGACCTTTCAGTTTGAAATTTTAGAATTTATTGCAGATTAAAGTCCATTTAAACAAAAAAAAAATCAGTTACAGGAATGCATGGTCTGGATTTCATTGCATGTTTCAGAGCATCATTTGCTCTATCTTTCTGTCTTGTTTCAAATTCTTGTTTAGCAGCAGCCACAAACAGGAAACAGTTCTTCAATAACTGCTTCTCCTCCTCTGCACACCTGGATGACAATGTTCTTTGAAGCTCAATCTTCTGCTCTTTCCTGTTTATCATCACCACTAAGGAAACAACTCACAGCTCAGCATCAGCACCAGAACCATCAATGCTGCAACTCACCCCACACTCACCACTGCCTGGCTACAAATGAACCTTCAGCATTAATATGTGATAGTTCGAGCTCATCTTAATTGTTCTCTAACCTGTCACAAAATCCTAACAAATTTTAGCATTAACATTGACAACACTCTTCTTCTGTTTTTCACAACATTTGCATTTTCATGAAACAAACTTTTTTTTTTAATTTGTCAAAAAAAACAGTTTTGCTGTTTTGCTGTTTGCTGTTTGCTGTTTTGCTTTAATTTGCCTCTGTTGTTAAAACTGTGCTCGTCTCATCTTACATCGGTTATTGCACTAGCCACATCTATGCGTCACCATGAAAGAACCTAAAGAAACTTTAGATCATCAAGAACTCCTGTCCCTGTAATCACGCTGCTCTTATTTTTCAGAAACTCCCCTGCCTCTCTAATCTTTAAGGCTTACAGTTCAGTCTCATTATATACCACATGACTTGGACCCTTCTTACCTTACTAACCAACACCCTACTTACTTATAAAACAGTATTTAACCCTTTAACAACACAAAGAAAGAAAGTATATTTAAAAATTGTCTATTGATTATTGCCGTGACTGAGTAATACAGTGCATTTCAAATTACTATATAAATTGTATTGAAATGTTAAAAAGATCAAATGATTAGTTTTTCAATTAAACTCATGGATGATATTGTGTTTCAGGGCTCTTTGGATCACTGACATTTATCTCAGACACCTGTGATAATTGGTTTGTCAGGTGAGTTCAATTAAAGAAAAAACTACTGAAGAAGGATGTTCCACATTATTAAGCAGGCCAACATTTTCAAGCAATATGGGGAAGAAAAAGGATCTCTGCTGCTGAAAAGCATTAACTAGTTAAATCCCTTGGACAATGTATGTAAAAAATCTTGGATCTTTCACAAAAACACAAGTGTGATCATTGTACCATTAAGAGATTTGTGGCAGATTCAGAGGACACAGGGGTTCATGCAGGTAAAGACAGAATAAGGAAGGTTTCTGTCAGACAAACACATTGGATTTAGAGAGCAGCTGCTAAAATGCCGATACCAAGGAATCATGGGAAGGGAGCTAATCGATCCCTTCAGGGTTCCTGAAGGTGTGAAAACAACAGTATGGGCGGCCGTGGTGCAGCGGTAGGTGGCTCAACCTCTGAATATTGCAGGTTTGATCCCACCTTGCTTGCCCATGTGTCGAAGTGTCCTTGAGCAAGACACTGAACCCCACCTTGCCTCTGGTGGAAGGTTGGCACCAGTGTTTGGCAGCGGAGCCGCCACCGGCGTGTGAATGTTGAATGGGTTTGTGACTGTAAGGCGCTTTGGGCCTTTGATGAAAATAGAAAGCACTAAGTATAAAACATTTACCATTTATGTGGAGGTTCTGACTGACCATTTACTTTAGTGTTACAAAAAGAAGAACCATGCTTTCCCTAACAAAATCATCTTCATGCATGACAATGCTCCCTCTCATGCTGCAAGAAATGCTCTGCATCATTGGCTGCTATGGGCATAAAAGAAGATGAACAGATGGTGTGGCCCCCATCCACCCCTGACCTCAACCCTATTGACACCCTTTGGAGAATCCTCAAACAAAATATTTATGAGGGGGGGAGACAGTTCACATCCAAACAGCAGCTCTGGGAGGCTATTCTGACATCCTACAAAGAAATTCAAGCAAAAACTCTTCAAATACTCAAAAGTTCAATGAAAGCACAAATTGTGAAGCTGCTACAAAATAAAGGGTCCCATGTTCAAAAAGAACTTGACCTATGAAGATGTTTTTGATTAGAATAGCTTTAGATTTCAGTAAATATGACTTCCTAATGCAGCAAACTCAACAAACGACCATTTTTAGTCTTTTAGAATCCATCAAATGTTGTGGAACTCTGTTGTGTGTAATAATGTGGAACTATGTGAAATGTAATTTAGATTATGCAGATGTTTTAGAAATACACATAGCATATTTTCTTTTATTTGTTAGAGTCTGCCTTCTATTACTCTTCAATGTTGTTTTCTAATCCCTACCTTCAAATTCTTCTATGAGGCCTTCAGACTTAAGAACCTACACTGAGTTTTCTTCCATGGATGAATAATTGTCTCTCATGCTGGTCCATAAGCTCTCTCTTGTGAAGCAGATGACCACAGGTATTACTTTAGTCACATTTTCCCTTACAGGTAAATATGAGCTGTCTGCTGGTCAAAAAGGGGCAAACTTGTGTGGGGCAAACAGGTGGCTCACATAAAATATCAAGGTCAGGGACCTTGTAACATAGCTCTATGATGAACCCTTATAGCAAAGATGTTCTTGTACATTTTTCTACGGGGCTGCTGCGGGCGACAGGTCATAGCGAACACTTATACAAGTGCAAGGTTAAATAAGGGTGTAGAAGGTGAGTCACAGGCATGTCGTACAGATTTTTCATTATTTCAACCCCCAGAGCCCTGTGAAAGGGGCCCGTTAGTGCGGTTTACGTGATAAGTGAGTGTGTGCTCCCTGTGTGCAGCCTGACTGTTAGAATTTTGGAAATCAAACAATTAAAGCATAGTTTGTGTGGACGTCCTACTGTGTCCTGCAGACACTTACCCAATGCGTGCTCGCAGTCAGTAAGGAGCCAGTACTCGCGCCTCACTAATGACTAGAGTACGACCTATAATAATAATGGATTCGATTTATCTGCGCATTTCCAGACGCTTAAAACGCTTCCAATGTGTCTATTATTCCTTCACTCCTCATTCAGAGGTGTGGCTACCAGTTCGCGCCTTTGACCATCACCGGGACATTCCTGCACATTCTCACAACAGTGGGGCCACACTGGAGGCAGGGAGGGTAAGGTGTTTTGCCCAAGGACACAACAACAATTAACTGGGGGAAACCTGGGATCAAACTGCCGACCGGCTGAGCCACTGTGGCCCACCTGCCCCCTGATCTAGAGGCACTGTACAACAGCATCACCAGTACATCATACGTGCATAAGGGTCAATCCCCCGTAAGAGTACATGGGACTTAGACATAAACTCTTCATCTCTGTGATAAAAAAGTCCCAAATCATCCCCAAGATTCACAAACAATACAGTCACCTTCCTGCCACTTTATAAAGATGTCCCATCACTCTTGTGGTAAATGTACTTCCAACAGGTGCACAGAGAAAAACTCAACACAGAAAGGTTCCCACTGAACCAAGGACCTCTTGCTGTGAGGTGATTGTACCAACCATTGGACCAACATGTCAACACAGATTCAGCACACCTATCATTTCAATGGTGGTCAAATTTGGATGTATTTTGTTTTGAAAACAAAACAGGAGGATTCCATGAATCTCACTGTTTTACATTAGTGTTGAGTTACACTTTGACTCACCTTTGTTTGTATGTTCTTTTAAAACTCAAGTTAATTGTTTTGTTTACTACAATCATTCACTGTTTGACAAAATGTTTAAACCTGTTTTAGACTGGTTAGGAAAAACACTCAGTTATGTGAGGAACCGACCTTATGATCTTCATTTTTTGGAGCCACAATGATATCACTAACCACTGCACCACCGTCCCATGTCTGGGTAGGATCAAACTGAATTCTCTTCTTCCAAAATCACTAAGACCTTTAGCGATGTGTACATTTGCCCTTCCTGGGTAACTTCACCTTCAAGGGTGTATTTCTGAAAGCGTTTTGTGTCACTAATGTGTTACAGAAAACTAGTGCATAACATCAACTTTAGGACCCAATAACGGGTAACTTTGAGTGTGTTTGTAACCACTGCAACTTTGTTTTAGAACAAAACATCTCCACAGAAAGTTTAGTTTAGGGTAAGTTATTTTCAAAGTAGAAACACATTCGCATAATAAGTATATTCATTTTTTTGTCATACTGTGTATGACAATTTTTCAGCTGAATTTCTGATATAACAACCTGTAATTAAACTCCAGTTTCTTGTCATCTTTTTACATTGAAAACTTTATGAGAGGATGAACAATAATAGCAGGCCTCCGCCACATATAATGCTGGACTGGCCTTCTCTTAAAAACAGCAACAGGATATTGTTTCAATACAAAAATAAAAGCATCATCAAAATACACTGCCAAGCTCTCTATTTCAAATGCTGGAACTTTATTGTATTTCCCACTCACACACAGTTTAAACTCAAACATTTACGAAAAGCTGAATCCATTTTGGCAAAGCACAGGGAAACAAAGTCCCCTTTTGTCCTGTCCATTCAAATTTACCTGTAAATATTATATTGAAAATTACAGTAGCGACCACGAGCAGTTTCAGATTCATTGCTGTTTTCAGACATTAAATACTGCCCAGTTTACAGATATTTGTTACAATGATGACAGAATGAGTGACCCTCCCAGTTTGGACAGCGCCGCTGATTTAGAGTATTTTTGATAAGTCTTTAATTGACAATTAAAAGTTTCAAATCAATGTATCTTGTAAACTGTTTTCTGTTTTATAATTTGTTAGATTAATTTGTAATTTCTAAACAGCAGAAGCTGAAACTAATCAACCTAGAAATAAATAAAAAAAGACACTAGTTCAAATAAGTTGAGGTCAGTGGATTAGGACTACTGTAGAGATTCAGAATGAATAGGAAATAGTCTGTAGAGCGTTTTAGCTAGTAGACAGCAGGTGAGACTGATATTCAATAGGAAAATGTAGGCTCACAAATTAATAAAATTATCAAATAATTTCATAAGAAAGGAAAACAGCAACAAAAAAAACTTTCCACCAAGAATAATATTGGATCCAAAACACAGTGATAAAGTAATAAAGAAACAACTAAAGTATGTGGCTATCAGATTACATTTGTGCAGTCAGCTTGATTTTTTTACTGTGAGCGATGCCACATCTAAACAATGTTTGGAACTTGTTTACAATAAACAGTCCTTGTACTTATAGTAGGTTAAACTTAGTCCAAGTAGAACAGAAGGAATAATGGCATACTTGTGTGTAATTGGCCATATTTTCGTGGGTGTTTTCCCTAAAATATTCTGATTCATAGCAACTGTGACATTACAAAAACGACAAGGGAAATTCCCACAATCCATTGCGTTTTACAGTAAATTCCCACAATCCATTCCTTATAGCCTTTGTACAGAATTTTATTGCTGACATTGCAGCAGTTTACAGAAATCTGTTACAATCTGTCCTGTCCTCAGTGCCACTGTCTCTAGGCCGAACAGCATGGCTGGTCTCACCACGGTTTTGTACACCGTGTTCTTTAATTTTAACTGACACTCTTCGGTATCATTGGTCTGATTTGCATGTTTGGTTTGGTAAAGATTTTGCATTGGTTACCCTCCCTTACACAACCCTCTCCACCAAGGACTGGGACAAGCACAATAGCCACAAGACACACTAAACTTTTGATGAGCTGCGTGATGCTGTGGGACCTTGTGTAGCAGCTTTAGTTCCCAATATATATCAAGGCAGCCAGTCATATTGCAGTTTTTTACGAAATGTCAATTTCTATTCGCCTCAAAAAACTGTTTCTTTTTCAATAAATGTGAGTTTTTTAAAATACTTTTTGTGTTTCCATTAAGCAAATGTATTATCTCAAATCCAATTTGTGCAGTTGAATCAGTTAGTTCAAAAGGGACCCAAGTCCAAAGGTTTGTTTATCCAGGAAATAATTTTAATTGCATAGCTTAAAGGGAGGCTACACCAAATGATTTTTGAATAATACCCAGATTTAGCACCAGTTCATAGCTGACAACTGCTATAATATGAAGCGCCTCACTTTTATCATTTCATAGGACTAGCAAACTAAAGTCTCTGGACTTGGGCCCTTCTTGAATTAAACAGGGGGTGCTACCATAGTGGATAACTAGTGCTGCCATCTATGGGATATAGCTAAACCCATGCAAGAGAGGCCCAAGTCCATGAATTTGCATTAATACATTTTAAATGTCAAGCGTAGTCAATACATTACAACGGACGTGGGACTTTTTTGCACATATTTAGATGCTTTTCGTTTGAAGACCATAGAACATATAATATCTCTATTTTGAAAAAAAAATTGTGGACTTGGGCCCCTTTTGAACTAACCAATTCAGTTTTAATAGTCAGTGGAAATGCAGGTAATGAGACCCTGGCTTGAGTCCCTTTATGCAGTTACTGTAATCTGGCCAGAAATAGAGTAAAGAGGGATTTGAGTTACGCTTTCCCTCCTCAGTGGCTCAATTAATTGGCTCCTGTTTCTTTCTACTTCCATATTTATATGCTTTCAGATCAGAGTATCCTTGTGCTCCTTAAATTCAAGTGTCCTTGTGAGCTCTAAGCTAAAACATATAGCAGAACATCCCTGAATCTCATAGTTTTCATGCTTCTGAAATCATTGTCAACTTGTGCTGAATCTATGGATCCAAAATGACTGTGTCCCTATATGCTGCTAATCACAGTCATTGTGCACTCTAAATCAGAGCGTTCTTATGCTTTCTACTTTGCAGCATCCTCACGCTGTTGAAAGCAATGCTTCCTCACGTGATTTTTTTGTGCACTCTGAGGAAGAGCGTCCACCCACACTTTTAGAGGCCCTCTTCAGGGCATCAGCGGGGACTCTGCACCCTCTGGACCATTACTGTGCTTTATTCCAATAAAGCCAACATCAGCATGACTCGTCATACTCTTTGGTGAGTCCACATTTACTGACATTTACTGTCACAGCGGCATTGAGTTACAGCATGAAACCTTGTAAGATGTGTGCAGGAACAGAGCACCTGAGGGCCTTCCATGAGTCAGAACAGCTTGTACTTTGCATTGTTGTGTCACAGTTGTATATCAGCTGCTGCATCAATGCCTTTCACTGCTTACCTGAGGAATCATGTTGAGTGTGAGAAGTCTGGCAACAGCGATGGATGTTTCTGAGGATGAGGCTCCAACAACAGCTGTGACAGGCTTCAGGGGACCCCCCTGCTGGAGAAAGTCATCTGTGGCCCTCAGAGCTGTGCTAACATCAGAGCAGGAGTCCAGGATGTGGTACCCCAGGCTCACATTGGCTTCAGTCAGAAGAGGAGACCTGTTCACGACTTCAATGGCATTGACCATAGCCAACGCCCACGTGAGGCCTCGCTCCTCAAACCTGCGGGGACAGCAATCTTTTACTCAGGTATCCAAGCCCCGCCAGCTGTACTGCTCAGCTGAAAAAGGGGACACTGATGGCACCCTGGAAGTTCCGTCTAAACTTCTTTTGCTTGCAGCTTTGAAATGAGAGACCAGGGTGGAACAGAGCGTTCCTGGTTCCGTTTCTTTATGTGGATCCTGTTTCTCCTTTTCCAAAGCTGCAGGTCTTCTATGAATCCTACCAGGTTCAAGTAAAGAGGAAAGAGGGGCCAGTATCTGAACTGTCTTGAGTACTGGACCCACATCCACTGTTTCTAGACTGTCTGTCACTCAGCATCAGGTAGGATCAATTTAAAGAATTTGTGCAATCTGCAGCTGTCAGTAAGCCGAATGACAACCTAGTTGGAGGTCAAAATGCAGGAACAGGAGAGACTTTCTGAATAGTACTACGTTCCTAAAGCTGTGTTGGAGCTCTGCAAGCATTAAAGGATTCAGTCACACAAAATTCAGAGCTTCCAAAGCCCAAACTCGAAATCAAAGTTTTTTCTGTAGTCCTATTTATCTTACCATCAAGAAGCCTTCCCACCTCATCCATAAACTGTTATAATACAACAGTGCAGTTACCTTTTCTGTAAGAAAGAGTTGTGTTCAAAGTGTATCTACTAAACTGTTCATGTTTGTTTACCCCAAACACAGAGTTCTTACCTGATGCACCGCAGAGGCTGCGGGTTGAAGGATCTATTCTGAGTGTTCACGTCCTCATGAATGGGAAACAGTCCTCCGATAATAAAATCTCCAGGGGCCGATGCTACTGGCAGAAAATCTGACCCAACAAGATGTCTTGGTTGTAGAGTCAGAACCAGTGTCAGGATGAGCAGAGCTCCTGTTAGAGAAGGTTGGGCCATGTCCTCCACCTTGCCCCTGACAGAGATATCTCCACTTCCTCCTTCACCTGCTGCTCTCAGGTTCTGCCTCACAGCCCTGCCCACCTCCCTGAGTGGCAGCAGCCCAGTCACTCCCCACTTAGCCCCCATGTTCTTGAACTGTTGCACTTGTACGGCAAGTTTCTGTGGAAAGTCTGAGTCAGGCTCAGCAGAACGGATACTTGAAGCATAAATAAAAATAAAACTGGTTAAACAGATAAGAAACAAAGATCTTCATGGCTTCATCCTTCCATGATTGTGCAGGTATTTATCCCAGCCTGACTAAGTCAGGCTCCATTTAATGAGAGATGACCAAGACTGGCCCCGCAAAGAAATACAGAACAAGCACAGACATAAAGGAAATCAAAATGGAAAACTAGTTCAAATGAGATAATCAAATGGAAGACTGTTCTTTTATGCGTTTTTGGTGGGTATGTGCAGAATGGGCACGTCTATGTCTGTGTGTGGGGGTCTGGCACAATCAGTGCATTTGTTTACTGGTGACTACAGTGTTAGGCGGAGGCATTCAAAGGTTGTTTGCAGTTTGGAGGTACGTCTTATCAAACCTGAAAGAATATACTTTCATGTATACGCTTCAAAATGAATGTTAGTTTCCTGATCGAACTGCATGTTTAAACGTTTACTGTTTGTATTTAAAGCTCTCATGGTCTTTCCTCATTGCTGGCCCTCAGTTACAGAATAATATCACAGCAGAACTGCACATGATATTAGATCTTAACAGTTTCAAATGTCATCTAAAAACCTAACCCATACTTCTTGCTCAATCCCTGTCCTTTATTGTTTGTTTTGACATCTTTGTGGGTGTGTGTGTTTCATTAACAGAACGTGAATTTCTTTAAAAATAAGTTTAAAGTCATCTGCATATAGACTAATTTTATGATGGCTGTGTTTGGTTTTAATTCCCTTAATGCTCTCATGCTGTGTTATTGTTGCAGCTAGAGGCTCAATAAATATAGCAAAAAGAGAAGGGGGGAGAGTGGGCAACCCTGTCTGGTTCCTCTTCCACGAAAAAACCTGTCGGAAGTCTGTTTGTTAGTTCTGACTGACGCATTGGGGTTGTGATATAAAATTTTAATCCAGTCAATGAATGATTCCCCATACCCAAATTTATGGAGGGCAGCAATGAGGAACTTTCAGTTTAATCGGTCAAATGCTTTTTCAGCATCCAATCAGAGTATGGTCATCTCCTCGCTTTTAATGATGGCAAAGTCTATTATGTTAACAATTATTGTCACTCGAGTGTCTCCCTTTGATGAAACCAGTTTGATCTAGGTGAATTGTATATATTATCTGTGCTAGTGCTTTGCAAATACGTCTGCAATGATTAAAGAAATGGGGCAATAGCTTGAAGGACTTGTGGGATCTTTGTCTTTAGAATAAGGATTATGTTGGCATTGATTGGCTCTCCTTGATAAACGTAACCATTTTATAAAACATTCCAACGTGCCAGCTGTTCTCAGAATTCTTAATAAAACTCAGAAGGAAAGCCATCTGCTGGAGCTTTGCTGTTAGGCATAAGCAACAGAGCTTCATTAAATTCATGCAATGAGAGCGGTGATTCTAGATTTGTGATTCGGTCCTCATTTAACCTGGGTGGGTTTACATTATTAAGAAATTAGTTGATGCTTTGTTCTGACGGATTGATCTTATTATTAATTTTGAATGGACCATGGGTTATATTTTCTGTCTGGTCCATAATAGTTGTGATTGTTGATTTTTCTTTATTAATTTTAATCTGATTTGCTAGAAATTTGCCAGATTTATTTGCGTTTTTAGATCTTTCAAGTCGAAGTCTTTGTATTTGGAATTGTGTTTGCTTCTTGATGATGTCATTGAACTGGCTTTAACTTTTTTCAAATCTCCCAGAATGTGTTCATGTGCAGAAGCAGCACGAGCAGCCTCCAGAGTTTTGATTTTTCTTTTTCCATTTCTAATAAATCTGCTTTCTCTTTGATCATGCATTTTCATATTGCAAATTGAATTGTCAATTGAGAATTTCATATTACTTTGAATTATGACTCAAAAAACTTCCATAGTTTTGAGTGTAAAACGTTTTTAAAAAATCGTATGCTCACAAAAGTATTTTGCACTTGAAACAGAAAAATGCTTTTTCAACTCAAAAATCTGTGCAATCATGACAATATTCTCTCTCTCTTCTGTGCTTGAAACAGAACAAGGCACTGCATTACAAAAACAGCTAATCACAGGCATGAACATGTTGATATGGTCTATTGTCTATTGGTGTATTATTTTTTCAATCAGCTTGCGGACTGGTTCAAGTTTGTGTACAATTTTTGTTAACATGACTTATCTCACTTGTCTTACTGCACCACTGTTTGGTCTCTGACCAGTCAAACTACCTAAAGGCTGTATAATCAGGCCTTATTTTAATTAAATGTGATCTATTTCAGCCATTTCAAGCAGTTTTTTATATTTTTTTTTACTGGATTTGCAACTCAGCTGCTCTCTAAATTTATTAATAGACTAGAACAGGGGTGACCAAACTTTTTCGCTCAAAGGGCCCAAATCTAAATGTGATCCCTGTCCGTGGGCCAAATACAATCATTTTTTGCATGTCATGAAATAAAAGCAGAGAAAAAAAGAATATATTTTAGTTTATTTATTTGTATTTGGTACTTTTTAAGGTAACACACATTAGTAAGACTAAAAAGTTGGTAACATTTTTCTTTGAATCTCTCTCAATCTCCCACTCTCGGCAATTAACGTCAAACCTTCGTAGCTAGCCAATGTGGCGCTGTCCTGTGCTGCCGAGGGCATCATAAGGGTGGCTTGCTGTGACAGAAGTTTGGATTGGA
Organism: Oryzias curvinotus; assembly: GCA_023969325.1. Lineage (NCBI taxonomy): Eukaryota > Metazoa > Chordata > Actinopteri > Beloniformes > Adrianichthyidae > Oryzias > Oryzias curvinotus. Next base: position 26,339,647 of record CM043721.1, read on the forward strand.
ACTCCCTAGAATTTGTCTTTTGCGCCTCACCTTTGTGTTTGGATAAAACTGTGTGTTTAGTCTCGTAGTGGCGTATATTCTACTCTTTAAGTACGGCCACGGACTGCTGACAAAAAAGACAAACAACCTGAGAAGAGATTTCAGGAGAAAAATAATCCTCCTCCCATGTATTAGAAACTTCCAGATCAACAAGAGCAACTACAAGTGGAGACTGCAAAGTCCAGTTTTGTAGAACCTCTTTTGCTCAGAATACTTTTTCTGTGAAAGGGGCCAATCTGTGGACTAGTCTTCCTATTAATGTGAAATCTTAAACAAAACTGTCAACATTTAAAAACAATTAAATCTTGGTTAATAGAGGATCAGCAAAAATATCCTATGTGTTCATGTGAAGCATGTAAATAAGTACAGTTGAGTGCATTGTATTGTCATTTTTTAATCTGTTTCTTTATTGGTGGTAGTCTCTTTTTACTGTTATTTTACAATCTCTGTAAAAGCTCATAAAAGCTTTAAACACTGTGATACAGACATCAGGTATGCTAAATGTAATGATCCATTATTTGGTTTTGGTCTTTATTAAATACAGAAAATAAATACAAATAAATGTATTTTGAGTTTCAAGTGCAAAACATTTTTTTAGCACACACATTTTTTAAAGTTTTACACTCAAACCAGTGAGTGTTGCACTTGGAACAATGGCACAAAAGTCACTCCATTCTCCTAAGGTCAGAAGAGTCACCACAATATTTATCATGTGTCTCTGATGGCAATACTCAAATGGGAGCACAGCATCTTTGGAGAGAAAAGGGGAAACATTTGAATAGAGGTTCAAGAAAGTCATCCATCCATCTATCTCTCCATCCATCTTCTCCCACTAATCTAGACCAGATTCACACAGGCAGCAGTCAAAGCAGCAATGCTGCCCACTGCTGGCTCTGTTTGAGGGAGTTCAAGGTTCACATGAAGCATCATGGTATATTTTAGCAAACACAGACTCACCTGAACACACGTGCCAACTAACCTTGGTGCAGCCACGGCTGTTTGTATGCATGTAGACATGCCTGACGTATAAAAACTGTATGCATTTTTGTAAATCCTTATTCATGATTTTGATAACTTTAAAATCCCACTCCAGTCATCTTTTGATTGATTGCAAAAGCATTCCTAACAGCAAAATACTTATGAAATAAATATGACACCAATACGGTAGCCTGCAATGTTGAGATTGAATCACTTTCTCGGGATAAGCATGCATTTTTTTGTCATTTTAGTCTTAGTCAAATCGTTTGAGCAACAACTTTATTACTATGCTTTTTGTCTCACTCCAAGTGAGTCTTTACTGACCTATAGCTCCCTCTAGAGGCAGTAAAATGTATAACTTGCTGTGAGTTGCCTCCAGTCCATCCCACTTCCAAACTGGCTGAATCGTAGTCAGGGTCATGGGGTTGCTGGAGCCTATCCCAGCTACTGTTGGGCAGGGTCCACCCAACAGACAGGTTGCCAGTCTGTTGCAGGGCCTCACATTCACACAAGGGACCATTTAGCAGCTGATGGTGTGGCTGTGGATGAGAGTGAGGAAGTTCGCGGAGGAAATGCAGGATGGAATGTCAAATGTCAGGGGCGGAACTACCTACTTTCATAGGGGTATGCGGCCACGTCAACCTCATGTCTGTCTCCTTTTTGTTTTATAAAAAAAACAGTTGTTTATCTCAAGAAGCTGAGATTTCAGAATTATATGCCTCTTACAAATCTCCACCTTAGAGACACAGCACTATAGGGTCTCTGAGAAAATCATTTTAGCTCATGGCAGTAGAGCAGGTCGTCTATCAACCGAAGAGTTGGCGGTTCGATCCCCGCTCTCCCCAGCCAGCTGTCGTCTCCCGAGCGCGGCTCGTCTGCAGCTCACTGCTCCCCCGGGGATGGGTCAATCAAATGCGGAGAAAAAATTCCCCATTGTGGGATTAATAAAGTAAAAATGTAATTTAATTCACCTTTGGCCTGTGTTCTCCTCCACTAAATCATAGGGTCAAGCATGTCATGCTTCTGTGCGTTCACCTGTTTTCTCAGCTGTTTTCAGTTTCTGATTATGTGGTTAGGTATTTCAGTTTCTGTGCTTGTGGTTTTCAGTGTCGCAGAGTCCTCTTTGTTGGATGTTTGACTTTTTTGTGAATTCGAGTAAACCTGTGACAGTCTACTTTGAGTTTCCAGTCCTTCTTCCTGCGTTTGGTTTCCCTCGGTCACAAATTGTTACAAAGCAGGGATTATTTCTTGTTTTGACTAAATTAAACATCTTGCTAATGCACATTTTTTAATATTAAGAATACCTTTTTAAAAATGACTGACTTGGTATGAACTGGCTTTGCCCTGAACGTCCACCATCAGACCAATCTGTTTCTTTCTTCCTTCTGTCCTGATTCTTTCTCTCTTTTCTTGTCTTTCTCGCCATCTTCACAGCTGTTTGATATAAACTTTGTGTTAAGAAGATTTTCAAAAAATACAGAGACTAAACTATATGTAAAAATACAAACATTTTTTATTTTAAATTATATTTGTGTTGGATATAACTTAGTGGTGTAACAGAATAGAATAGATTTCTTTATTGTTGTCAAACATCTTCAAATGTTCAACTAAAATCCAAAATGTGGTTTAGCCAAAGTAATATTAAAAGCAAAAGGCTGTTAACTCAACAGTCACTCACAAAAAAATAATTATCCAAACTTTTAACATAAAAAGAAACAAAAACACCATCTAAGCCACCATCACATACTTCTCTTTTCTGCCCATAGGAGTAGCTTTTCTCGTCATTTAATGCTGTTTCAGTCAAAGGATAAAAACTTTTCAGTGTTTTGGTACATCTAGGTAAAGAAATTATTTCAAACGAAATCAGCAGAAACAAGCTCCTCTTTTCTCTTTATAATTATTGATGCTGTAAATCCTGCTCAGTAAAGCTGTGACTATCTGTTTTCATCACTGCTATAACGTATCTGCTGTCTCTCAAGCATTTAGAGAACCTTTTCTTCATTCACACCACATCTTTGTCCTTTTTGCTCTGTTTTGATCCCCAGATTGTTTTCTTTTGCCTTTCCATTTAAAGCGCGCTGTCATCAGATGATTACACAATACAAGAGCGAGAGAGCGCTCGGGCACGTTGGATTGCGCTCTTTGTACAAGACCCGAGGGAGGGAGGAGCGGCTACGGCGGGGGCGCCCAATCAGTTACGATGTGCTTCTGTTGCTGATCATATCATGGAAATATATGTGCAGAACCAGCTGTGACATTAAAAAGTACGGACTATAAATCATTTTCACAACCTCAGTTTGGCGCCCCCTTTGGCCAGCGCCCCTATGCGACGCATATGATGCATATACACACTTTTTGCGCCACTGCTGCAGGCTCGGAATGAGAACTGCGGGAGGGGGCGGGCTTAAGCACCAAACCAGGTCCGGGACACCCCCCCGAGCAGCGACGCCCGACAGAACTGAACCCCGGAAAACAAACCAAGTGACGCAAAGCAGCAGCTGGATCCGTTTGGGAGAGAAGCGCTGCAGGTAGCAGAGCAGCACCGCACTGACAGAGAGATGTGGAGACATGAATGTGAAGATGTCAGATGGAATCAGAGGCTGTGGAAGAGTCTCTGTTCCGTCACAGACCTGCAGATGCAGAAAAGAGGCTGGGGGCACAATTCTGGAGACACCTGGCACCTGTAGCTCCGAGCCACGCCCACACTGTGCTGCAGGCTCGGAATGAGAACTGCGGGAGGGGCGGGGCTTAAGCACTTTTCTCCATTCTTATTTCAAACCCAGACTAAGAAGAACACCGTCACGCAATGCAGTAAGAACTCATTTCGGAGCTTCCATTCTGCATGTTGTATTTAAAAACACTTTTAGAATATCCATCCCATCACTGACCACCTGCTGGAATATGAATCAACATCTTCTTAGCGGGGAAAAGCTCCGCGGGAAACAATTAGGAAGGACTGTTCGAACTGGACCAGACGAACCAGAACCTCAGACTGAGGCCCCTCCCCCTTTGCGGTAGTTTGGTTCATTAAAGCATCTTTCAGAAGGAGCATCCTCCAGAAATAAAACAGATACAAACAGCAGATACACACGCATGCGCATGAATCGAGGTCCAGGTTTGCGCATGCGTAAATCTCCAGGTTGTCATGGAAACCAGGTCTTTGCTGCATGACGTTTTTTGTTGTGCAGAAACTGGCTTTAATATAGGATTACACAAAATGATGTCATCAGAAAAAAAAGCATAAATACCCCCCACGCCTTAAACTAACCAGAACTTTCTAGAAGCCCTCAGAGCCGTTAGGTCCAGCAGGTATTCTGTGAAGCTCAAAGTCCCCTTTGTGCAAACAAAGTTATATTTTCTGTTTATCATCACACGACACCAAATTATCACCCCACCACAAATCATGATGGATTCTTCTTTGTCTGATACTCCCTGTGAGGTGAGAGAGGGCTTCATTCTTCTCGGCCGCAAAGGAGTTTATAAGGTGGAGAAGTTTCTTGGTGAAGGTTCTTACGGAAAAGTGGCAAAATGTAAGAAACTGGGAACTGACCAAGTTGTGGCCATCAAAATCATTTGGGGTTCAGGCCAAATGGAAATAAATGCTCTGGAAGAGCTCAGCCAGATCGACGCCGACGATCACAACCTGGTCAAGTTTGTGGAGAGCTTCAAGTATAAAAAGTACACGTGCATCGCTTTTGAAGTGTTGGATCAGAGCCTTCTGGATTTCATGGAAAAAAGGGATTTCCATCCCCTGACTGTGGATGAAATCAGGACCATTGCCTGGCAGTTGATTGTTGCCCTGAAAGGCCTGAAAAGTCTCAACTTGGTCCACTGTGACATCAAACTGGACAACATCATGCTGGTGGATCAAGTTTCAGAGCCTTTCAGGGTCAAACTCATAGACTTTGGTTTGGCAGAGAAAATTGGAGACATGCGTACTGGAGCCACGATACAAAACATTTGCTACAGGGCACCTGAAGTCATCCTGGGTCTGCCCTTAGACCAAAGTGTAGATTTGTGGACAGTTGGCTACATTCTCTTTGTACTGTACACGGGGAGCTTCATCTATGGATGGGACACCGATTACAACATCCTCCGAGCCATGGTGAAGATGCAAGGCATCCCTGAGGAGAAAGTCCTAAACCAAGGGATTTACACCACAAGGTTTTTTACCAAGACCAAAGAAAACTCTCAGGATGTCTGGAAGCTGGATACACCCCAACAGCAAAGCAGGAAAAAAGGGAGACTGGTGGAAGACCACATTCCGTTCTGGTCCTGTGACCAACTCATCCACAGCTGTTTGGACAAAACAAAAATCAAGGAAGTGGAACAGTTAGTGGACCTGCTTAAGCGGATGCTGATGGTGGATCCAAGCCAACGCATCTCCCCAAGTGAAGCACTACAACATCCATTCTTCACCATGGGGAGGGTGCAGCCCACTGCTGGTGCTCACATCACCAACCCTGAAGAGCCACCAGCAGTGAAGGTCCACCTACAGCCTGAAGCAAAAGAGGTCACTCCTCAAAGACCAGCTGCTGTTTCCCAGGAATGTTCCAGCATGAAAAAGAAACCAGGCAGGATCCAACAACAAAGAGAGACAATTAGACAATATCAGGCTAAATTAGAGGAAAACTCCAGTACCAAAAAGAAACCAGGCAGGATCCAACAACAAAGAGATGCCATCAATAACTATCAAGCTGCAGTACAAAAGAGGAATCCTGGAACCCAGCAAGATCACAACACTGACAAGAGTTTACAAAGTCAGGCAGCATTTAGAAGAAAAAGACGCTTCTAAAGGCATCAGGTTACCCCCCTAAACCCCCCACCCACATCCCCAACCCAATCCATCAGAAGCTCATCCATCAATTTGGCCTCTGACTGCCAGGTCTGTACCTCCAAACCCCAGAAGAAAATCTTCTGTAAAAATTCCTCTACACTCTGTGGAAAAGTCTGTCACCAAAATCAGGTCAAAAACAGGGGCAGCACTTCAGTCTGTTGGTTAACATGGTTGGCTGACAGAACTGGGTCTGCGTGGGTTTTCTCCGAGCACTTCGGTTGCCCCCCACTTTTAAAAAAATTGATTCTTAAAGAATTGGTGATTTTTACACAGATGTAGACCAAAAACTAATTATTGAGCTTCCAGCTTTTCAGTTTAGCTGTGAAGTTTCACTGAACAAAGAGGTACAGCCCAAAAAACTAACCCCCCACCCCCCACACCAAACCAAACCAAACCAAACCCAAATTAAACTGAACCCAAACCCAAACCCAAACCAACCAAACCCAAACCAAACCAAACCAAACCAAACCAAAACCAAACTAAACCAAACCAAACCAAACCAAACCAAACCAAACCAAACCAAACTAAAACAAAACAAAACAAAACAAAACAAAACAAAACAAAACAAAACAAAACAAAACAAAACAAAACAAAACAAAACAAAACAAAACAAAACAAAACAAACAAAACAACACAAAACAAAACCAGAACCAACAATGATTAATTAAATATATTACAATAAATATATTAATACAAATACTACTAATAAAACACATTAATCAAATAATAATAGAGTAGATAAAATAACATCAGTCACCTAAATTTGTAGGGAAATAACTCAAACAAATCCTGGCAGTCCTGTGGGTTTTCTCCAAGATCATCGGTTTCCCCACAGTAATTGGTAGTAATTGGCTCCCCTCCCTGAATCGCCACCTTATCGTGGTGGAGGGGTTTGAGTGCCCGAATGATCCCAGGATTGTGTTGCTAGAAGCATTTGCCCTGTTAGGCTGTTTCATGGCAAACTGTTCCTGGGGGACGGGCCAGACTAAGGGCGATTCAAACCAAAAACATTTGATTACATGACTGAAAGAACCAGGTCTCCAATACAAACAGCCAAAATGAGCTCCTTCCATAGGGTGGCTGGGCACTCCCTTAGAGATAAGGTGAGAAGCTCGGTCACCCGGAGAGAGATTGGAGTAGAGCCCCTGCTCCTCCACATCCAGCGGAGCCAGTTGAGATGACTCGGGCATCAGGTTTGGATGCCTCCTGGATGCCTCCCTAGGGAGGTGTTCCTGGCATGTCCCACTGGAGCGGAAGCCCCGGGGAAGACCTAGGAAACGCTGGAAAGATTACGTCTCTCGGCTGGCCTGGTCCCAACAAGAGTTAGCAGGGCCTCACACTGGAGCCAGAACTGGAGAAATAACTCATGAACTAGGTTTTAAGGCCGGTTACTTCCCCCATGTTTTATGTTTGGTTCAGTCTGAGCTCCATGGCTTAATCTTTTCTTCTGTTTGTAACTTTTATGGACATCCAAACACAGAGGATTGACTTTAGCTGCCTTAGAATGTGGTCTAGACTGGCATGGAGTGATTGGTGTTCGGTGAGTAGGTCCTTGTGGTGGACCAAGCAGTAGAAGGCAAGGACAACAAACACTTTTATCAAAAATATTTAAATTTATTTTTCAAAAAGTGTAGATGAGCAAAAATGGGCACTTAAAAGAGGTCAAAGTAACTAAATTAACTCAAGCTTTTAAAAGTAACAGAGGACAACTGAACTGACAAACAAACTTAATCAAACTGACATACCTAATTGAAAACACAAGGGAACATATATAGTGGCTGATCAAACCAACTAGACACACAAGGGGGAACTTAAAAAGGACTAAGACAAAATACAACAAACAAACTAAACTAATGTCCATCATGTGATAAATTAACATACACACATGAATAAAAATAAAGATCATCAAATAGAAACTAAAGTAAAGAAACACAGAAAGAGTTCCTTGTCCACTGGGTGATGGTTCAGTCCAATTAGCTGCCTGCTGAATATAAGGCCTCTGCTGACTGGGATGCATTCTTGTGTCAGGCCTGACTTGATGGTTCCAGCAGCAGATGGCAGCAGCAGCACTGGTTCCCTCAGCACTGGTAACTCAAACAAAACATCAAATTATAATAAAGTAAACTGAAACATGTTAATACATTTTATGATCAAATGTGTGTGTTATTTTTGAGAAAGAAATCTACAAGTATATGCAAACAAATCAAATGAACAGATTTATGTAGGGTGTGGTGCAGGAGGTTACTGCCCTGATGGGGTGGCAGCGTAGGCAGCCATCACAGTCCTTTTACACAGCAGAAGCAAACTCAGACTAGGAGCTATGCAACTTTCTGAAATGGTTCATCTTGAATTTTCACCATTTCTGTTTGGACTCAGTCAGGATGTCCACACAAACTACTCTCTGATTGTCTAATTTCCTTATTTCTAACAGTCTGGGCATAAGGAACACACACTTATCACTTGAACAGCACTAACAGGCTCCCAGCACAGTGCACAGGATTTTAGGGGAGTTACAAAGATTGAACTTTTGTGTAACTCACCTATGTCTTACTTACTTCATGCAGCTTGACTATTTACTACAACCTGTTGGCCATAGCATGCCCGAAGCAAAAATGTGCATGAACATTTTCGCCTTAAAGGCTCACTAGGTTGTCTATGATCTTAAAATGTCCTGTAGGCAACCTGTAGATCTCAGTTTCACTATCCGTATAGGGCAGTTGCGACTAAGGCATTATGAAGAGATGTTACTATGTGTGTATTCAGACATTTGGTTCACTTAAAGTGAACCAGAGTTCGTTTCCCCCAATAATTCTGAGCTCGTTTTCAGTCTGAATACACCCAAGCGGACCCTGCTCCGCACCAGGAACCACTCTTGGACCCATCTTTCAAGGTGGTCTCAGTTCGTTTCCAATCGGACTGAGCTTCAATTCACTCTAAGATTCCTTGGTCTGAATATATTCTGTGCCCTGAGCAGAAAACTGAACCAAAATGGTCACTGTAGCCAGTCGTCATGTGATGTAAACAGTTTAGGTAAGAAGCAACGGATGAGCCATGGAAAAAGGAACGATTGTTGTTTAATCAGACAGAAAAAAGGGTCCAACTGTTTATTTGTTCAAACGTTTATTTGAACACAGCAGCCTAAAAGCTACCTTACCAGAATTCTCCTAAAACAATGCCATGACACCACAACGATGAGACACAGCAACTCATTGAAATGTAGTCAGATGAACGCAGGATCATTAAACATCTTTTAACGTGACACACAGCGGGTAAAAAGCATTGATGCAGACGTTCAAAATTAGTTATCGAGATATAAAGTTTGAATAAATAAACTATCCCAACAAGGACTACAAAGCGCAGGACTTCCATAATTTCTGCTTTTAGTTGCTTTGCCCCACCCTCGTAATTCTTGGCCAATGACTGAAGAGATCTTAAGTCACATGGTTTGTTTGCAAACTTTGGTTCAAACCGGAAAGTCTGCTTGATGGCAGTCTAAATACAGACCAGATGCACCGTTCAGGACTCGATCCGGACCAAATGATTTTTCCAATCTGAATACATCCTGAAATTTGGATCATGGAAGTTCAGTATGTTGTACACACATTTGCCTGCGTGGTGTATTTTGGAGCCAAATTCAGTCTAATTTGTAATTATGTCCAGTCTATAATATTAGGACTGTATTATGTTATGAAGTAGATCATTTATGTTTGAATTTTTCTAGTAATATTAGATTGAATGTGGATTTGTCGGTCCATGGCTCCTCTCTCTCAGTCAGGGCTCACCTGCAGCCCCAGGTGTAGCTCTTGGAACCACAAATCCTCAGAGCTTCTGTTTTTCCAATAAATATATATATATTTTTTTTATAAAGCAGAAGTCAGCGGGTACTTTTGCTGATGCGAGTTGGAACCCAGCCTCCACCCACAAGGCTATTGCAGCCGTAACAGTGATATTTATGTTGTATGTCTCCAAAGAGGAAACAGGCTTGTTGTGGAAATATGTCCAAAAAAGGCACAAAAATAAAGGAAACAAGGAGAGTGAGGATGAGCAACCTCTTGGTCTGCAGCAGAAACACAGGAGCATCTGGATGTAGCAGTAGAAAAGTAGGCCAGACATTGCAGAACCACAGACAGAATACAAGTTTTGTTTGACCTTTCATGTATGGTCAAAAACTACAGGCACTGGTAATGGTATGCCTGCTTTAGCAGGTTGGGGTTCGATTCCCTACGGTGTCCTACAGAAGATTTGGACTTTTATACATGAAATGTTGAGCACTGTGACCATAAAGTTTAAACGGAAAAAGAGAAACTTGCTAATTAACCTAAAACATTTGGAGCCAATATAAATCTAAACATTAGAATAAGTACAAATAATGCAAGACACATTAGCATGATGATAACATCCAGGCTAATGTTTGTTTTTCACTGTGATTCTGGAAAGGGCTGGTCCTCGTTCATGTGTCATGTCCTTCTGCTATGAAGCTGCTAAAAATGCAGTGTACTTACTGTCAATGTGCTTTAGTTGCACACCTGAATGACTGAGGTGGATATGGGATCACGCTGATCACATTAGTCCACCCCTCTCTTAAATACAGTTTAGCCACGCCCCCACTTCTCCTTCCAGAAAGACATTGAGCATCAGAAATCTGAAAATTCCCATTAAATCCCATGAAAAGTCAACATTTACACTTAAAATATACCCATGTTCTTGTTTTAGAAATCTTTTAAATCCTGTGCTCATTGCTTTTTGTCCTTCATAAGAGGGTTCAGAATTTGATTTCTCTAACACTTAATTAAGACATTAGTTATTTCAATTGAGAGCTCTTTATTGGCGTTGTAGTTAACAAAAAATCTCACTTTGGCTTTATCTAGGTTCAAAAATATATAATAATAAATAAAAATAAAAAATACGAAATTTGTTGTAATCCATCCATGATTTTATTTTGTTTAACTTTGTGTTTATTACATTGATAAGTTCCTTATGATTGTCTGTAGAATAGAATATGTTTGTGTCATCAGCAAATTATATGAGTTTTATAAGCTTTGAAACATTAAATACATCATTTATGTAAATATTGAATAGCAGTGGGCCCAGAAATGATCCTTGTGGGACACCGCAACTTATCTGTTTGGTTTCTGATGTAAATTCATCAATCAAGGAGAAGTGGCCAACAGACACTTTGAACTCAAATGACACAATTTAATCACCAAAAAAAATACAAAATTTTTGCCACATTTCTGATTTAGACAAAAGAAAAACAAATAAAACTTTAGCGTGTTCATGTTTTGTGTAGTTAAACCTATAAATATAAATATCATGTTGGTATTTTTGGTCTAAAATCTATCAACTGTTCTGTGATTATAGCCCTATTGTTTAAAGATTACAGTTGCTCTTGCAAAAACATAAAAAATAGGTCTATTCAAAACTAAATTACCGTTTAGAAAGAATGTCATTTCATTTGGTTCTTGTGACGTTACACAAAACTGCATTTTAATAAAAACAACTTCCTGAGCAAATTTTCAACTACTGGTAATTTAGTAAAAAATATTATTAAGAACTATGTGTCATGGTGCCTCTGTCATCTCTCCTCCCCCTCCCCTCTCTGCTTGGCTCCTGTTGCGACACTGCTGCTACCACTAACCTCATCACCTGCCTGCCTACTAAAGAAGATCCTGGTCCAGCATTCATCGCCAGTTGGTTGCCCCTGATGGTGCATAGTTTGGTCATCTAGGTTTTCTAGTTCATGTATTCATGCCTTTGCCTAAGCAACGCTCTCTGCCTTGTTCCCAGGATATCATTACCACGAGTGGTCGCCTCAGTCATCAGCTCTCCCGGATCCAAGCCTCTCCATTCTCCTGTCATGCTTCAAGGCTTAGCCTACCCCCAGCCACGCCACGAGCCTCTGCCAAACCTCCAGTCACTCCACGACCCATGGTAGTATCCTCCAGCCACGCCACGACCCACGGTCATATCCTCCGGTCACGTCACGAGCCAACTATCACGCTGGACCAAGAAAAATAAAACATTACTCACCCACTAACTCGCCTGTGTTTTCCTTCCAGGTTCCAGCGTCTAGGTCTGTCTCATCAAGCTAGCCATGACACTATGGCAACTTTTAGGAAAAACAGCTGAACTTCAAATTTTTGTGCCTCAATTTTTACAAAAAATGCATGTGAAATGGTGGAGGGAGTGTACTTCACATCAATACAGACTACAGAGTTTCTCTTTGTTTTTATTTTGGTTGCTGGTGTGCCGCTGGATCTTTGTCAAGGACAAAGTGTACCTCTGCTCAAACGTTAAAAACACTGACCTAAGCAATAACAATCTGTTTCTTGCTTTGGCAGTTTAGGGTTTCCAGGATGTTTTTTTTTTCACTGTAGGGTGAGGGAAATGTTTTATGCAAAATTTTCCTGTAAAAAAAATGGATTTCTAATTGTGACTAATGGATGTTTATTTACTTTGCTTGTATTTTTCTTCCCATGTCACCGGCCATCCATCTATTAATTTTCTAACCCGCTTTATTGTTACCAGGGTCTGGGGGGTCTTGCTGGAACCCACCTCCACTAGTCACAGGGGTTGGGCAGGGGTACACTCAGGAGGGGTTGCCAGTCTCATACAGGGACAAACAAGCAAACACACTCACATGCACACAGAGGCAATTTAGAAATCTCAACCTAACTGCATGTTTTTGGACTGTGGGAGGAGAGAACCAGACCAACAAAAATGGGTCAAAATTGCTGAGAAGATTTTCAATCAAGAGGATCTGTCATATATAAAAGGAGCCAACGCAAACTATGTCAGCGACGAGGTAAAAACATCTTATGCCTCGTGGCGCTCCACTCGGCTAACCAGGTTGATGATAAAATGCCAAAAAGCCTTGGACGACAACCGGAAGAACATAACTGAATTTCTGATCTTAACTATATTGCACAGGTGAAAAAAAATGCAGTTTTACACGCCTGAGATATGCGAACCTTGAATGATAAATCCTGGTCAAATCAAACCTCTAGGTTTCTAACTGTGGAATTTGGGGCTATACTTACACCATCCAGGGAGACTATCTGATCAGACAGAGCATCTCTGAGGTTTTTAGGGCCTAGTATAATGACCTCAGTTTTTTTCTGGGTTCAGGAGGAGGAAATAATTGTCATCCAGGTCTTGATGTCTCTGATGCAGGCATTCACTTTCTCTAAATGGTCATTCTGGTCAGGTTTAATAGATAAATACAACTGCCTATCATCTGCATAACAGTAAAAATTAAAGCTGTGTTTCCTAATTATGTTTCCTAAGGGTAGCATATACAGTAAACCCTTGTAACCCTGGGGTTACGTTCCAAAAAGAATCCGTGATTGACAAATTCTGTGAAGTAGAAACCTTTATTTTTTTTTTTACAATTATTATACAATGAAATACTCTTTTATACATTGAAAAGAAATAACAAACCATTTACAGGCTCAAGGATTTGTTTCACAAGTAAAAGTACTTTAGAAACGTGTTTTTTTTTCAACAAATAACTTCTGAACTGTACTGTCAAAAAATAATTTTAATCATCAAAGTGAACAGAAGACTTTAAATTGCGGAGATTAGCCCCGCCCACCGCGACCCGAAGAATTGGATTAAACGGGAGAAAATTTAAAATGATTATGAAAAAAAATACAAAGTACAGTCGGACAAATAGTGACTAAGGTGTTTTTCACTGCTCTTCAGACTGAGCTGCTGCATCCTGACTCTGCTCTGCAGTGTTTTCTTCTTTTGAAACCCGCGGTGCAGCTGTGTTTGTTCGGGAGAAGAACATGGTGATAGGCAAATGTCGCTCTTTTCTCTATGGGTTTTAAAGAAACTCGAAATTGCAAGAGTATGCACGTGCCTAATCTAAATTTGGCAAGCTGTTTTACATACATGTACATATTAAACTGCAACGTTATTGACGCACAGGTAGAGAAGAAGCGGAGTGACTTTTTAGCCAATCAGAATGCAGAACACAATGCATGATGCAAATCCGTTAAGTAGCGAAACCGTGAAAAGTAAACTGTGTTATAGCGAGGGATCACTGTAAGCATAAACAGGATGAGTCCGAAAAATGACCCCTGTAGGACTCCGTAGATAACTCGAGTGCAATGAGAGGACTGTCCATTTACATTAACAAACTGGTACTTATCGGATCAGCAGGATTCAAACATCTGGAGGACATTTCCTCTGATCCCTATGTCACGCTCTAACCTTTGGAGTAAAATACTGTGGTCGATAGTGTCAAAGGCTGCACTGAGGTCCAACAGGATCAGAATAGAAAGTAGTCCCTTTTCTGAGGCCATTAATGTCATTAGAGACTTTAACAAGTGCAGTTTCAGTGCTGTGGTGAGGTCTAAACCCCGACTAAAAATCTTCAAAGTGGCTATTGTCCTGTAGGTGGCGCTAAAGCTGCTTAACTACAAATATTTTTAGGATTTTTGTTAGATTGGTGCGATCTAAACAGGGCTTTTTTTGTAGAGGTTTAAGAACTGCATATTTAAAAGACTGTTGCACATAACCCGTTTCCAGAGAGGTATTTATTATCGTTAATATGAATTCATCACTGCAACCGAGTGGCGACCTATTCAAGGTGTCCCCTGCCTTCGCCCATGAGTGGCCAGGATAGGCTCCGGCAGCCCAGTGACGCTGAAAGGGAACAAACAGAAGAAGATGAATGAATGAATGAATAAATGAATTCATCAATTGGGGGGAAGGTTTCGTTGAAAAGTCTAGTGGGAATTGGGTCTAACAGACAAGTTGAGGATTTGGAGGACGTAAAAACTGATGTTATTTCCGTTTGATCCACAGCAGTGAAGCAGTCTAATGTTACGGGGTTTCTATGGATGCCTCCACTTCTGCTGCTTCAGGTTGCTCTGGGCTGATAGTAGGAATAACTTCATTTAACTTATGTCTAATATTTGAGATTTTACTATGGAAAAATGTAAGAAAGTCATCAGAGCTGAGAAAAACAGGAATATGTGGTTCTACTGAGCTCTGACTGCAAGTTAATCTAGCAATGGTGCTAAAAAGAAATCTTGGATTAATAATGATCATAATAATAATAATCATCATAAATAATTATGAATAAAACAGAATCTCTTCATATTTCAGACTCTTCACCCAAGCACATTTGGATTGAAAATCAGGCTACTTCTGCCAGTGGAATAAAAACCTGTGAAAAAGAATAAACTTAAATTAAGATTTAGACAGACAAACAAAGCTTAAAGCAAGCGTCCATGAATCTGGAAGAAGAGGAAGTAGCTTCAGTGTGATAAATTGTCTTCATTTCCTTCTGACAGACTGTCACACTCTGACACAGCTGTTGGTGATGAGCCAAAAATTATTCAACCTCAAACAGAAGATCAATCAACACAAGTTGTTTCCTCAGAAGAACTCCTAAACAAATGCTCAGAAGAAATGGTCCTGATCTTCTTGTCCAGGTTCTATCAACTCTTCAAGTCTTCTTCGTGTGCTCTCAATTTCCCTCTTCCTTTAACTTCTTCACTTTTTGTTACAGTAAAGGCAACAGGTGAACTCACCTGTTGCCTTTTATAGCCCACATAAGTGCTGCGTTTTTTAGATTAGCACACGTTTGCTTCCACACCTGGAGGCTGGAGGTGGTTCAGTTCGAGCATTAGTGTGGTCGTTGGTAATCTGGGGCTTTGTAATGACAAGGAAGTGACCTCACAATCCTTATCTGTGCAGGGTTTTACAAATCACTGTGTGTGATGTTGTGCAAAAGGGGTGAAGCAGAAGTTTTTGTGCAAATCTACTAAAGTGTTTTATTCATTGGAGTAGAACTTTGAAAACTGTGTGGAAATTCTTATTTTAGTGTCTAAACAATTAAAAAACAACTGTAATAATTGGAGTTTATTTAGAACAAAAGTACTTTAAAAAAATTAAAGTATTAATTGTAAAATAAATGTCATACTTTTAAAGCTATAAAAAGACAAGTTTGTGAAGAAAGCAAAAATGAGTTAATTAAATATAAACTAAAAACGTTTTTGATTTTAACATGCATGCTTCTGTATTTATTAATAGTGATTATTAAAAGTAAAATACTAAAAAAAAACATTTTAATGCATGGGTATGGATTTTTATAAAATACCAACAAAAAAATATCAGAAAATGTTGGAGTCATGTTTGCAAAAATTTATGGAAAATATAGATTTCTTTTCCTTTTACCTGTTAATAATTTTAATGGATCAAAGGCTAAGAGCACAGGTACTTAGTCCAAACATCCATCCCTTTAATGCTAAAAAATTTTCACAAAGCTGAACTGAACAAACATTGCTGATTTAACATAACGTATAACTCAGGAAAGAACTAAAATAACTGACCTGCCAATACCACACACCTGCGGATTTTAAAATGAGAGGATTCAACCACTAATGATGCAATGGAGGATGAGGGAGGTTGAGACAAAATCCATTAGCAAAAACAGAACAGAAAAACCCATTCCCAGGTACCAGGTAGAACCTTCTTGGAGAGCTTCTCAGTTTGGCGCCATCTTTAGGCCACCTGAGGAAGGAACAGCTCAACATGAAATACTCAAAACAATTAATGCACACAAAAAACCACAGCAAAAGTACAGATAAACCCAAGTTGAACTGTACACTACACCTTAAGGTAACTCATGTGTGGTTGCAGTCATGACGATAATTATAACAGTATTCTGCCACCCTCTTGTGTTTAGTTATAGAACACAAACTCTGAAACGTTCATGATTTGCAAATACAATTGAATTGGTTAGTTCAAAAGGTGAAAAGGGGCCCAAGCCCTCGATTTTTCAAAATAGAGATATTATGTGTTCTATGGTCTTCAAAGGAAAAGCATATGATTATGTGCAAAAAAAAAGTCCCATGTCCGTTGTAATGTATTGACTGTGCGTGACATTTAAAATGCATTAATGCAAATTCCTGGACTTGGGCCTCTCTTGCATGGGTTTAGCTATATCCCATAGATGGCAGCACTAGTTATCCAATATGGTAGCACACCCTGTTTAATTCAAGAAGGGCCCAAGTCCAGATGCTTAGTTTGCTAGTCCTGTGAAATGATAAAAATGAGGTGCTTCATATTATAGCATTTGTAAGCTATGAACTGGTGCTAAATCTGGGTAAAGTATGAATCATTTGGTGTAGCCTCCCTTTAAGCTATGCAATTAAAATCATTTCCTGGATAAATAAACCTTTGGACTTGGGTCCCTTTTGAACTAACTGATTCAACTGCACAAATTGGATTTGAGATAACGCATTTGCTTAATGGAAAGGAACATCACTCGTCAAAACAAGAAAATCAATTTAATTAGAATTTATATTTTCATTTCATATTCCTCCGCAACTGATTGACAACCTAACCGTTCCGCTCTTGCTCAAGAGTAGCTGGGATAAGCTCCAGCAACCCCATGAACATGAAATTGATTTTATGGGTTTAGACAATGGATAGATGCATTTCTGATTGTATTCATACCCCCCCCCCCCCACACACACACACCATATAATAACAAACACTAGTTACTTTATTTTTATATGTTTTGATGCCATCACGTGTGTGTTGTCCGCTGTGACGGCATGTACACGTTTTTCTGCTACGGTGATATAAACTACCATACCTCAATCCAAATTTTATTTTCTATTATTGATAAAAATCCATTTATTTCATTTTGAAATTATTTTTTAATGGTATAGTTAGGTCGATTCGATTAACAACGTGCCTCAGACAGACCGATTTGGTTGGATGAATATAAATTGATTAATCAATTAAGTAAATGAATCATCACACCCTTATATTTAGCATAACAGCAGTAGCATAAATACAGAGCTGTGATATCTTTTCCTAAAAGGAGAAGTAAAACTGCGGCTCCTGTTGGATTTTGATCAGAGAGAAATCAGCCCAAGAGGCTCTTTTACAGTTGCAGACCCCGGGACTAGAGTGTAACGTTGTTGGTAACTATCTCTGATAAATAGAGAACATTAGGTCTAATAATATTGGATGCCATTCCACTTCACATCTTAAGCAAGATCGTTGGTGCACCTCTCCCGATCCTGGAGGAGCTATATGAGCAACGCTGCCAACGCAGAGTGACCGCCATCATTAGGGACCCCCAGCATCCGTCTCATGGACTCTTCTCCCTAATGCCATCTGGGAGGAGGTTCAGGAGCATCAGCTGCAGATCCAGCAGGATGCTAAAAAGCTTCTTCCCACAGGCTGTAAAGCTGCTGAACGGACTCATCCATTCATGCTCTCACAAACTCCACTCTGCAATAAGATTACCCCCAACCCCCCAAACTATACCCCCCCCCCCACACACACACAGACACACACAAACACAAACAAGACTGCTGCTAAACGCACATAGTCACCTTAGTCACTCTGAATGCTGGTCTCTATTTTATTTTAAG
Source organism: Oryzias curvinotus (assembly GCA_023969325.1). NCBI lineage: Eukaryota > Metazoa > Chordata > Actinopteri > Beloniformes > Adrianichthyidae > Oryzias > Oryzias curvinotus. The sequence continues at coordinate 26,357,908 of CM043721.1, forward strand.
TCTATTTATTTTTTTGTATTGCTAATTTTATTCTTTGATTGTTATTTTATTGCTTGCTTCTTTGCACTGTCACATCTCGTCTTACCTGCGTGTTTCTCTGCAAATACTACGTGTGGAATGACAATAAAACAAATCTTGAATCTCTTGAATCTTGAGATATTATCTGCTTTTATTTCTATAAATGCACATGTTTAGTATAAGGCCCAAAGTAACTGTTCACCGTGTGAAAAGCAGCGCAGCCGCGTGCTGGTGGAGGTGAGCGGAAGCGGAACCGCATGTGTAAAAGTGCTTCAAAAACTGGCAACCCAAGTCGGTCCGCGCGCGTCACACTCCCGGAGGGCTTCCAGGGTCACACCACACCGCCGAGCAGATGGCTACCGGTGCAACATGAGGCGCTGAACAGCCTGCGACCGCCTTGCTGGTTTCTTGGTTTTTATTTTATTTTTTCTTCTTCGAAATGGAGCAAGAGTTTCAGGATATCGATTCGTCGGCGGGATGGCAAAACCTTTACAATGTAAGTCGGGCCTCCTGTGTCGACTCTAAGCTAACTTAAGCTATCCGATTCTTTCTTTCTATGCGTGTCCCTTTCTCCTTCTGTCACTACCGGAGGGTTTGGACGCGTTTGTCCTTTTTTCTTGCGTTTCTGGCCGCCTAGTGGGGCTTTGAAGCGGCTACGCGAGCCTAGCAAACTGCCTTAAAGTCTGTGACTTCCGTAGCAGTGGCGCGTGCGAGCTCAGGCTGGATGACGCTCGCGGACGTCAGCTGCAGTTTCTCAGAACTCATTAGAACTTTTACAGAAAGCGCGTGCCTCTCAGCGCCAGCTGTGCTGCAAAAGCGAGCACAGTACCAATGATCTTTTTTTAATGGTTTTGTGCCCTAGAGTAGACATTTCTGATGATCTGGTAACTCGGAAGGAAGTGAAACACGTCAGAGATCCTGGACAGATTTGACAACTGATCGTTCATCGTTCCAGTGCTGAGCAGTTCCAGGAAACTGTTGTGTCAAACCAATAATTCTTGTTAGACTAAAATCGACTGTTTTCACGTGGACACTCTGGGTTTTTACTATTGAATTTGATGGTTACGCTCGGGTTCCAATTAGCAAATGTGTTGGAGCTGTTAAAATAAAACAATGTTAGTGGTCTGTTTTACTAGAACTGCGTTTCTAGACTATTTTCTATCATTTAAAAAACTCTTGCGTATATTAGGTGTAACATAAATTCAGTCAAATTTTCAATTCAGTTTTATTTAGATAGCCCCATATCACAACACAGTTGATTTAACTGGCTTCACTCATGGTACAAAACATCAAATCTGGTATAAAATACATTAGCTGATGATAGCTGAACTAAACAGACTAAAATAACTGGGCACCTCTGGCCCTAGACCCCCCTCCTCCTACAGTACACTCCTACAACTGATTGTTTAAACCAGGGGTCTGCAACCTTTAACCCTAAAAGAGACATTTGGTCCAGTTTTTTACAGACCGCCGCCAAATCTCCCCCAATGTTTTAGTAAAATACACTTTATTTGTTTTTTTCTGGCCGTTCATTCATAAAATTTAGCTTTCAAACATCTATAATAATTGATTTATAACAGTGTTAGGTTTTTCCTATTTTAACTTGTTTTATTTTTGACAGCATCACATACAAGTTCCTTTCAAAATAAAGTACAGCGTGTCAAAACAACGACCTCCTGCTGCAGCAGATTTACTTGAATTAAAAATCCCCAAAAGTCTAGTCAGACATGGCATTTTACATTATTATAACGTTGGTGTGCTGTTATTATTTCACTCTGTCTGTTGTCAAATATAAAAATGTCAACATTGGTGTGGAATCAAAATTTCAATTTTTAAAAGTCAACATGTCCAAAATTATGCTTCATAGGTGAATTGGTTAATCTAAATCATCTTTTTTTGAGCCACGGCACACCAGCATCCAAAAAAAAAAAAAAAAAGACAAACCAAAAGATCTAAAAGATGTAATAAAAATTAAGTTCGAAGATTTAAAAACTGATTTGATTTGTGATCGTTGTGTTTTCAAGACGTTTAACAAGGAAGATTCATTGTGCACTGAGATGCTGTCACTTTAACCCAATGCATCATGGGAGATGTAGTGATGCCAGACAGACTCTCTTCTCTGAGCTTCATGTTTTTTTTCACTTGTTCCACGGTCTGATGCCGGATTCTGTGGAAAGCTACACCGCTAAAGACGAGCTTTAGCTGGTATTTTTGTTGGAACTGAGAGACTTTATGAGAAGAATCAGAACAAGGAACTGAGAGACTTTAACCACTCCTGATTAGTCAGACTGATGACGTATGATTAAGCCTCCAAGAATGATTGGTGGAGACAGTTAAAGGGGTGGGACTTTTCCGAATACAGCTGAAGTTGCAGCTAAATTGCGGTACCGCCATTCTTATCAAAATGTCTTTAATAGAGTCAAATAAACACAAAGAAAAAACTATTTTATGATCTTTTATATTCCTAACTCCTCCGTGTTTTATCAGGGCATGTTTGGATGAACACAGAGCTGATATCCTGGAAATGGTCAGTTTTTAGATCAGTGAATGGGCCATTTCCCACGGCTCACCTGACCATCTCCCACACTAGTGTGCCACGGCACACCGGTTGAAAAACACTGCTCCAAATAGTCCATAGGTGTAAATCTGAGAGTGAATGGATGTGAGATTGTGGCCTTGTGACAGACTGGCGACCTGTCCAGGATGTCCCCAGCCTTCACCCAAGAGTAGCTGGGATAGGCTCTGGTAGCCCCCTGACCCCGAAAGGAACAAACGGATTAGAAAATGAATGAATGACACGTGGAAACATATTTGTGTATGTAGCCGCTCAGCGGAACTCATTTCCTCTTCCGGTGTTTCAAACACTAGTGCGCATGTGCGAATGATTTATTCCCACCGAAAGTGTGACCCATGTGAACGTGTTTTATAATCTGAAAATGTTTTTCTGGGCCCATGTACACGGTTGAATTCTAATCTGACTATTGATCTGATCAAGATATTTTGTACATGTAACCGCGGCTTATGGCGTCGACTCGCAGCGTGGCGGGGGCGTGGCATCACGATGGTGTTTCTCCATCGTGAGGTCAGTCACCCATCACGATGGACGATGGTATCGTCCATCAGCACAACCCTAGTATTTAAGTTGCCATTTCTACCTGTTCCACTTCAGTTAAGCATGTGCTTTTACGCTCCACATCGTGCACATCTTTGCTATGGCTAAAGAACTAATGATCTCGTTCTTTTTGCAACAGGAGATCCGCAACCTGGCCAGTGAACATCCATACAAAGTGGCCAAACTCCCAGAGAACAAAAATCTGAACCGCTACAGAGATGTCAGCCCTTGTGAGTTGTAGGACAAAGTTGTAAAGATGAAATGTTTGCTCAGTGATGGCATGACTTTAATCGAAGGTGACCTCTGATCCCCAATTCTAGATGATCACAGTCGGGTGACACTTAAAGACTCAGAAAATGACTACATCAATGCAAGTTTAGTCACAGAAGAAGAAGCCCAAAGATCTTACATCCTGTCTCAGGTAGGAAGAGTTTTGAATAATTAGGGCTTACTGCTCGCTTTTTCCCGTTTGCATTAAATGCATTGTAATGTTGTTCATGTATGGTTTGTTTTATTTGTATTTGTTGTTGTTTTTTTGTTTTAACAGGGGCCTTTGTGTTACACTTGTGGCCATTTTTGGCTGATGATTTGGGAGCAACGCTCCAAAGCTGTCATCATGCTCAACAGAGTGATAGAGAAAGGATCTGTGAGTTCACTTCAGCATCTCGATGCTTGTTGGTTTTTCTTGAGTTGCCTGCACACTAAAATGTTTCAGTAAACCCAAAACATTCAGTAATCACACTATGACTAGATGTTTCAAACAACAACTCATCCTCACACAAAACATTTTAATAGGCAACAAGAAGATTGGCAGCTCCATTCCAGTGAAAAGTCACCATGTCAGTGAAATCTAATGCATAGACGTTTATGATCGAATGAGTTTAAAGGAGGGGTTAGATTTTTAAAAATTCATTTTTAAATCCTTACTTTTTCCTAAAGCAAATTAAACTAAGTGAAGTAACTTTTTTTTTTCAAAACTACGTGAAATGCAGTTAATCTTATGTGGGGGGGGGGGAACAAAGCGGGAATTCCAAAATGCTACCAGATAGACCTGCACAATAAATTTCAAATTTATCGTTATCGCAATATCAATCTGTGTAATACGCATATCGCAAAAGAAATTTGCAGTAAATGGTTACCTCTAATGTGCTAAAACAATCTTATGAAAGCTTGAAGTATTTAAAGAATCAAATAAATCCCTTTAGGCATTTGACCAATCAGATGCAGCCCTTTTATGTCAGATGTTCGCCTCCCATGTAGATGAGGGTCATTTGGAATGTCATTTAAGTACAAAATGCAGGAATTTTATAACTCATGCTACAGGGGGGTCAAACTCAGGGGGCCTAAATTCAAAACACGCTTTAAGTTTCGGGTCGAACAAGATAAACAGTTATTTGACACACTAAAGCTAAACTTTTAAACCTTTAAAACTGAACTTTTTGAACATAAATATGAATTGAAAACAGACAGGAATATTAATCCAGAATAAATGAAGTTAAACCTTAAATAACGTATAATATTTTGCTCTCCATAAAAAAAATAATCTGTCCAAATTGCACATATGAACATGATGCAGAGCAAAACAAATTAAGTCTGGACATTTTAATAATAAGAAACAAATGAAATCATCCCGTTTTCTTTGCTCTTTGTTCATTTTTCAGAGCTGGACTCCTGGCATCATTTTTATCAATACGTTCATTTCTTGGTGTGTGACGTCTTTGTGAAACAGATCGGAGGGATTTGTTTTTTTTAAAAACCTGTTATCGTGAACATCATTTTTAATTCTTATAAAACATTAAGGACTAAATCATAGAACTCATCAGTGGGATTACTCCAAACATATTTGGTAGTTTTCTAATTTTGTGCAACACCAACAGCAAATCCTCCAAAAAAACCGTAAAACATTCATAAACAAATGATCTATTGTTCATTTATGATCTCAAAAAGTGCAGCTGTTTTCCTGCATTATCTGTTGTCTCTATGTCAAACACTGACACCAACTAAACCACAGAAAAGACGCGTCATAAAAATATCTACAATAGTTGGTAAATAATGACATTATTAACATGAGCGGAGTGATGCAACGGCACGCCATGATCCAGGTGTTGCGTTGTCGAGCCTGCGCTCCTCGCAGCCTGCGCTTCCTCCCCTTGTCCTTCTCTGAGACAGCAGCTGCGGGGGCGCCATTCTCTGGTTTCAGGCCGTTCCAAAGTCTGTGAAATAATAGATCACTGAAAACCGATAGTGGCGCAATTTTTCTTTTCTTCCAAGCAATTGCCCGTGCCTAAAACCGCTACTGGCAAGTTATGTCGTCATGGCAATATTGATTAAAATCGCGAGTTTTCCTCATATCGTACATCCCTACTACTGGAACATGCATATGTAAAATAATGTAAACTAATTCCTGTAAGTCTAATATTTCATTTAAATGGTCTGTATCATGCTTTTCTTAAGCACAGTAAACTATATCCATAAATTTAGCACACTAAAGAAAGCGCTATAGTGAGGCAGTCATGTTGTGTCTCAACAGGAAAAGTGTGCCCAGTACTGGCCCACCAAAGAAGAGTCCCAGATGTCGTTCACAGACACCGGCTTTGTTGTGAAACTGCTTTCAGAGGAGGACCAATCCTATTTTACTGTCAGGGTTCTGGAACTGCACAACACAAAGGTGAGCACCAGGTTGAAACAATAGAGCTCTTCTCTAGTCAGAAGTCGTGCTTTGTTAGGGGATTCTTTGTTTCTATTTCAAGCAGCGATGAGGGAGACGATCAATTCTGTTTGCGTGGCAGAACTCCCTCTGTGTCACCTGAATAGCATCCTGTCTGTGTTTGGTGTGGTCTGACGAGTAAACTGAAATGCAGACTCAGCACATTTACATCTCCCTCCTCCAACATCCCATCCAGTTGTCCCTAAAGACTTTTGTAAAGGCCAGGGGTGCAATGGATCGCGGATAATCTGTGATCTGTGTGGATCATTAGCCGCAGTTCGCGGATCACACCCTCCATGCATAATTACAAACAATTCCCTGTAAACACCTAACACTATTCGCGCGACAAATTCATATTTGTCGATTTAACATATGTCACAGTTGCTGCAAGAGACGTGTCCAAAAGTGTGTTTTCTAGCCTGACGCTCCCGCCACGTGTGGGAGGAGCTACTGTCAAAGGTTTTTCTTGACCTCATTATGGAGAGCGCGAATATTCAGAAATCGGTTTTATTTATTTTGACGAGTTCTACAAAAGCATCTATGAACATCACACGTCTGTGTTTTTGTTGTGTTTTGTTTTGTAATACATGTGCATGTATATATTTATATATGTGTATGGATATGTGTGTGTGTGTATATGTTTGTGGGTAGGGCTGTGACGATAACCGCATCACCGCCAAACCGCGGTGATGAGGTCATCACCGCGGTGATGACCTCATCACCGCACGTTTTTTTCTTCTAAGTTTTGCATATGGCGCGTCAATGGAGCTATAATAAACACATTAAACACGTTCATCTTTTGCTGATAATTTACTTTTTCTGCTAGTCCTGTGTTCAGACTTTCCTTCTTTCTTTCAGACTGTTCTCTCCTTTTCTCCCACCGCGCCTGTCACTCTCTCTAGTCTGCGCACGCGCTCTCAGTGCCTCCGCGCTGCACGTGCCACGCGGCTCCCTGTACACACAGGAGCGCGCTTTCAGAAGCACACAAGCTCATTCTACATCGGGAGTTTTCCTCTCGCGAGGAAATATGACAAATTTACTGCGTTCTAATTATTAATTTACATTATATTCATTTCCGTTTCAAGCTGCCTGCGTTCTTAAGGGCGCGCGACACGGCCTACCCGCCGGAGGATTTTGTGTGTAGGGAGGGGGCGGGGGGTTATTATGGTTCACCTTCACTCCAAACATGAACACGCACTGTTAGATTTCCAAATATCACTACATGTTTTGTTTGGGAATTATTTAGTGCAGCGCAACATTACGTGTCTGTAGAAACACAGGCGGAGCCTCCTGCCTGCCAGGCTTCATGGCTACCAGGAAAAGTGACAAAGTGTCTGTAGCCTGTTTATTACTGGGCAATATTTAATATTTTGAGAAGATGTCTGTACCAGACAGCATAGGAGAAGGCTCACATGCAGCTAGAGAGCGGTCCGCTGCAGAGGGATCAACACGCACCCCCAACACACACGTGCGCACCTTCCTCCTACATGCAGCGCTGACCCACACAGTCAATCTACAACACCTATATGGGCTTTATATAAAGTTAGTTAGGTAGTAGTTAGTTGTTACTGTTATTTGTTAACAAATAATACTATGTTGTAATTGTATTTATTTATGAGGCAGCCGCCGGGGGATTTTTTATTTGGGGGGGGGTGCGGTTAACCGCGACACCGCGCCCCCTGGTGGTTCATCACCGCGGTGATGAAAAATCCGACACCGTCACAGCTCTATTTAGGGGTGGGTGGGGGTGTGTGTGTGTATATGTTTGTGGGTGGGTGGGTGGGTGGGTGTGTGTGTATATATAAGTTGAATTAAGAAAATCAGAAATGTTTTTTTAATAAAGTTTGAAGCAGGCTTATGCTATATAATGGTACGGACCACTTTGTAGACAACTTGTTTCTTTAAAGAAGCTACAGAAGACCCATGTTTGTTCTAATGTGTGCGTGCATGCGTGCGTGCATGCGTGCGTGTGTAAGGGCCAGTCTGTGTGAGAACTGATTTAGTAGATTTTAATTTTTCTTTCCAAATAATCATCATATAGCAACATTGTCTATACGTTCTTCAGTCACGCCTGTTATTTCAATTTTTTCTGTAGACTATGGAGCGGAGAGAAATCTATCACTTTCACTACACCACATGGCCAGACTTTGGGGTGCCCGAGTCTCCCGCCTCTTTCCTCAACTTCCTGTTTAAAGTGCGGGAATCTGGCTCTCTGAGCACGGATCAGGGGCCCCCAGTGGTGCACTGTAGCGCAGGAATCGGACGCTCTGGGACCTTCGCCTTGGTGGATACTTGCCTTGTCCTGGTAAGAAAAAAAAGAGGGACACTTGGGTGACTAAAAATTGAGTTTAAGTAAATGGTTATTTGTGATTAAACTGGACACCAAACTGTATCATTATTTCTCTAGACTTTCATGTTGTTGCCAGGACAGGATTCTTATGTTGCATTCTCATCTTAGAGCAGGGGTGGGCAATTATTATAATTCGCGGGGCACATAGGGTTCTAAAATTGGATAGAAGGGCCGGACCAGGAACAGATGCGTGGAGTGAAAAAGAAATAACATGGAATCTGGATGAAAACATTTGGATTGAAAATTATATTTAAAACAGACCATTTTAGAGTTTTTAGGTTAAAACTTTTGTTCTCATTTTAGAGTCAACTACACCAACGGCTTGATGTACCTCGTGTAAAACTTGGAGAAATGTTGAGTTCATGTGGTGTTTCTTCAAACACCACATGGATACTAGAGCGGGGGGCCCAAACTTTTTTTTGTGAGGGCCACAAGAACTCTTTTTCTTTAAAATTTTAAACTTCTTTTAACTTTATTTTACTGTAAAGCCCTATAATAAAGTTTTAATAGTTCTTTTAATAAAATAAATAACACTATTTATGAAATTAAAATGACCAAATAACTCTCTCTGATTTTTCAAAGACAAAAAGTCAGGAAAAAAATACAGAAACATAAAAAAGAAAAACACAAGAAATAGTGGATCCTCTCCCGTCATTGTCCCTCTGAGACCTTGAGTGCTGGAGCTCTCTGTTTCTCATCCAGTAATAATGAAAAAAGCTAATTTTTACGACTTCTGTGTTACCTTTTCACTGGAACAGAGTTTCCTCGTTTATTGCAGGAGTTACTTTCTAAAAATAACTCGTGATCGGGGAAGTCCACGGAGTCTGATTCCAGACGTTTATGGCAGTAAAACTCCTCACTGCATAAATACACTTTTCTCACACAGACATGAACATTTTCACCTTTTCCCTTGTTTAAATTCTCAAACCTTTATAGAAATGAGGTCCAGGATCTTAGAATGAAAACAAAGATCTGATCCAGATCAAAGATTTTTGTAGATCTGAAGAGCTCCGTGTTTCTGTACAGGAGACACAGAGGAGATTGATTGACAAGGTCTCCAGCCAATCAGGACACAGAACAGGGTGCGCTGTTTAAAAAAAAAAAAAAAGCACATAATTGGTCTAAAAGAATGAGCTAAACCGGGAAACATGAACTGTGACGTAGAAAGGAAAGACTGCCTTCTGTTCTATTTGACAGATTTTAGATGGTTTCAGATCGGGACACAGACCGCAGAAGGGGGGACTAAAATGTCACGTTCTATGGGGGTCTTGATCAGTGTGGCCAGATAAAAAAACAAACAAACATGGGTCTCTAATATTGTTCAGAGGGCCGGACCAAACTTGGAGGCGGGTCGGATCCACCCCGCGGGCCGTAGTTTGCCCACACCTGTCTTAGAGGGTAGTTGTAGGCGTGTCAGCATAATGCAGTTACACACAATTCCTTTAATGCATACTAAATGCAACATTTAATGCATTTAATGCAAAATAAACTAAATGGTTTTATTGCTGAGCATGTCATGAAAGTAAAAACGCTTTTCTTCCCCTTTAAGAAAAAAAAGTTGTTTAGTAAAGAAGCTAAAAGCTCAATCTTCATTAGAGTTGATTGTTTTGGAAACCATAGATAAGCGAATGTTCTGCAATTAAACAATATTGTTACTATTTAAAGCATATTTTACTGTTAAACCAGTAATGGTAGATGACAAGAATCTGATTAGATCCATTATTAATATAATCTAAAGTTCTCATTTGTCCTCTTCTGCTACATTGCTGTAGATTCTTCCTTTCTTTCACTTTTAATTGAAACCAGTTGACAGATAATTAAAAGACTAAGAAGATTAATTTGTGTTATAATCTGAAGTACTTCCTCCAAACATAAAGTCTTCTTGGATTGATGGATTGTAGACGTTGAAAGACCATATATGGGACACCATATGAGAATTTGAAACTCAAATTTTCATAGAAGACTCCAGCATATTATGAAATGATAACAAAGGATTGAAGGATCAGGATTGAAGACGTATGCACATTTGACAAATTAAACAGATTCTGTACAGGAGACACAGCACAGAGCAGGTCGATTGACAATGATCTACTGCCAGTCAATATCCAGAACACAATGCACTGTAAAAAAAACAAAAAACCATTTTACTCCAGTACTACAACTTAGTTTTTCTTATGTGACTTTTGAAAGAAATGTGACGCCACACTGGGCCTGGGCGAAAAATTGATTGAATGAATTAATTCGAATTTTTTGTACGGGCGATTTAATAAATAACTAAATCGAGTTTTGTGTAATGGCGCATTTTTGGCTCCCCAGAGCTTCCGTAGCGTTAGTTTCACGCGGCAGTATTGCAAGCGACAAACAACAACATCATAGCGCACACAAAACAGCAAGCGGCAGCATGGCTACCGGTGAGAGTGGGAAGTTTGTTCCCAAGAAAGGAATAAACTCATCTGCTGTGTGGAACTGGTGTGGGTTTGCTGCCACAGACGTTGAGGAAGAGTCCCCACTCTGCAACATTTGTGCGCGCTCTCACTCAGTCTCGCGCCGGCACACGCTCTTTCCTTTTACTCACGCAGCGTGCTGACACACACACACACACATACTCATTCTACAAAACCTATATAGTTAGTTCATTAGTTAGGTAGTTAGTTGTTACAGTTATTTGTTAATAAAGAATACTGCGTTGTAATAATGAATTGTATTCATTTGTGACACGGCTGCCGGGGGAAAGGGGCACGGTGGAGAACAATCACCGAAGCGGTTGCTTTGCATACAGCCAAAGACATGGTATCCATAAATACCATGGAGAAGACGGGGATTATTAAGTCAATTAAAACCTTAGACCCCAGATATGAGCTGTATTGTTAATCCTTTAGAAAATGGTGCTACTCTAAAGGTGAATGTTTGTCTCCTTTCAGTTTAGACCAGTGGTCCCCAAACCCCAGGCCGTGGACCGGTACCGGTCCGTGGGTCATTTGGTACCGGGCCGCACAGAAATAATAAATAACTTACTTTATTTCCGGTTTCTGCAACAGACTGGCGACCTGTCCAGGGCATCCCCTGCCTTCGCCCACAATGCCCGGGATGGGCTCCGGCAGCCCCGTCACCCCAAAAGGGAAAAACGGAATAGAAAATGAATGAATGAATGAATACTTCCGGTTTATTTATATTGGAATCTGAAAGATGTTTTATTTTTGAAAAGTGTCCCGATTCTCTGTCACATCCGTCTATGTCACCATTAACGCAGGCCAAGGCGCTCTTCTCGGTCACCTGATAGGTTATAAATAAAACCCAGGAGCTAGCAACATGAGGAAAAAAAAAAACGTCTTTGGAAAGTGTCTTTGCCAAGTGGAAAACGCCCAGCCAGGAGACAGAAGAGGAGCCTTCCACTCGCCAAAAAAAAGAAAGCTACATTTAATAGACAGTACTTCTTTTTTGCACCACGAGTATGGGGGGGGTGGGGGGGGTGGGGGGGTGGTGATAACACCTGTGTGATGTTCTGTCCATGCGTGTCAAAATTAAAGCTCGGGTTTGTGTTGTCACGTATCTGTTCCTCCTTCTGCGTGGCGATGCTACAGTAATCCTCCACCAACATCTTAAAGACCGGTCCGTTAAATTGAAAAATGTGCAATAATGTTTATTGAAAGAAAAAAAAAAGACCGGTCCGTGAAAAACTTTGTGTGACGTCATACCGGGCCGTGGTGGTGAAAAGGTTGGGGACCATTGGTTTAGACCAGGGGTCGGCAACCTTTTTTACTCAAAGAGCCATTTGGGACCGCCCCTAATGAAAAAAAAAAGCACCCGGAGCCACAACCCATTTTGACATCATTCTATATATTATGCATGTATATATTATATCAAGGGTGCTCATTACGTCGTTCTTCAAGGACATGAGTGTAGATCACGAGCCAGAAAAGATTAAAAAAAAAAAAAAAGTACTTCTTTCTTTTCATCGTCATGTTTATTAGTTACGTGTTAATTTGAACATTATTGTTTATGTAGTGATGATTAAAAACTACACAGTGAGTTTACATAAAGATACTTTTGTATTAACAGATGAGGCGTTTTATTACAGACAGAAAGCAGCAACCATCGTATTCATGCTCTGCTGTAAACGGTCCAATGTGGGGGGCGGGGCATATTATGGGGCATTTGGCGCTGCTGGCTCCGTATGAAGCGCGTGCCTCGCAGCTTCCTTGATGAGCTGGTATTTATCTGGGGAGAACGGCAGAGCTGATAGCAGGAGGAGACACGCGGGGCGGCTTCAATAAACTCCGGTTGCTGGTCTTCTTCCGGGGACATGATGTGCCGCGGGGAGAAAAAGACGTTCTGATGACAGAGAGAGTCTGCGCTGAGTGAATTTAAACTCGCGTCTGCAGTGACGGATGTGTCAGAGGATGTCCGATTGGCCATTCTGCATGTCAATCAAGTCCCGTACTTTTCGGTGAGGATTTTGATTGGCTGTTGGATTTTTGAGAAGTACTTTTTTTTAATCTTCTCTGTCCCGCGATCTACACTCATGTCCTTGAACAAGCATACATCACTGCACATGTGTGTTTAAAAACACGAAGCACAAACTCTCTGTCAACAGAAAGTTGCTCTCTGCCACAGCAGTCAGTCCCGCAGAAACACCTGGACCGAGTGTTTATTGAAGCCGCCCCGCGTGTCTCCTGCGATCACTCTGCTTTGCTATAATACAGCTCATTCATTAAGGAAGTGTTTTTTACGTGCCGTGCTTCGTTTGGGCGCGGCTTTGAAATGCAGAAAAATGACAAACTAAAATAATTATTTTTTTCATTATTCCAATCACAGGAGCAAACAGAAGGATGAAAGAGCCACGTGTGGCTCCGGAGCCATGGGTTGCTGACCCCTGGTTTAGACTACAAAGTGTGAGTCAAAACACAGCTGGAACTTTGATTCCAAGAGTGTGTTCATTTATTTCTTATTCATCACAGAAATGGGGGTTACATTTGTCTTACGTTTGATTAAATGAAAGCAAAATTAGCTTTAACTTAAGTTGACTGCCGTTTGTACTATTTGCTTTCCTTAAGTAGGGGGGGAAAAGTCGGGAAAAAATCGAAAATTGAATACAAATAAATAAAATCTGAGATTTTTTATTTATTAGGACTAGTGGTAACATTAGATTAGAACAGCATCCGCTGTATGCAGTTTCTGTGCCGGTCCGTTGTGGTGAAGAGAGAGCTGAGCCGCAAACCAAAGCTTTACATTTACAGATCAAGCTTTGTTCTGATACTCACCTATGGTCATAAGCTCTGGGTCACGACCTAAAGTATGAGGTCTTGAATACAAGTGGCACAAATGAGCTTCCTCCAAACACTCCCTTAGGGATAGGATGAGAAGCTCAATCACCCAGAGAGAGTGAAGCCTGGCCTGGTGGCTGTGGCAGTGGCTTCGTCTCCTCAGGTGTGGCAGTGGCTGTTTATCTGAGGTCTTTAAAAAACTGGTTAACAAACAACTAATTCATCATGTTGTAACTCGCAGTATTATGACCTTCACGCAGTCTGATTTCTGAAGTGGCCTTGGTTGTATCTCAGCAACTTTGAAAGGGCTGAATGGCATCATCTGTGCCATTGATAAGGAGTGTTGTGTGACTGTGTTTGTTGACCTGGCTAAAGCCTTTGATTCTGTCAACCACTCAGTATTGCTTAACCGGCTCCATCATATTGAAGTTACATCACTGAATGTTGTACAATTTGTGCATAAGGCTGGCTACCAATCTTCTGCACTCCCAGTAACAATGGGGGGGTCCCTCAGGGCTCCAACTTTGTTTACCATCTATATAAAGGAAAGCATAATCCAGTAAAAATGACAGTCCTACCTTTCTTGAAATATGGTGACATTATCTACAGATCAGATTCAAAATCTGTCCTTCATAAATTGTATCACACTTGTATTTGTTTTGACTCTGCTGCTCCCTTTAATACCCATCACTGGGATTTATATGAGCTTGTCAAATGGTTTTTGCTCTGCTCTTGCAGGCGATTGCCTTGGTGTTGTTTCATAGACAAGACTCCATATAACCTTTGTTCCCACCTTAACATCTCTACCAGAACTCATGGTTTGTGTTCTAGGGATTTTCTCACTATGGTTGTACCCAGCGTTCCTTCCACCCTGGGCCACTCCTCATTCTTTTTTTCTGCCCGCATGACTGGAATCAGTTGCAGAAAACCTAGAAGCTGCATACCTTGGTCTGCTTAGCTGACCTCTTTAATAGATGTGGTTTGAGATGAATCCAGATGTGTTTCAATGTTTTTATTGGTCTCATATCTTTTTGTTGTAAACATTAACTTTGTGCCTCCTTTAGACTTTTTATTGTACATACTGATGTGGGATTATGCCCTGTTTTATTTGTATGTAACTTGTATTGCATTGTCATTCTGTTGTATTGTGGCTGCAAACTCAGGTCGTTGTTGAAAATGAGAAATTGTTCTCAGTGACCTACCTGGAAAAATATAGTTTTAACTAAGTAACACGTTGATCTGATTTGCAGATGGACAAGAGGAAAAACCCGTCTTCAGTGGACATCCAGAAGGTGCTACTAGACATGAGGAAATACCGCATGGGTCTGATCCAGACTGCCGACCAGCTCCGCTTCTCCTACATGGCTGTCATTGAGGGAGCAAAGCTCATTCTGAAGGAGGACTGTACATCACAGGTGAGCTGGAAAACAGCGTAAGGTTCTTCTGACAATCACGTTTAGTTAGTGGTAAACCTGAGTGACATGCAGGAAGGACGGTCAGGGCCTTCTCACTGCATTTGGGCTGTGCCAGAGTTCATGTGGCTCTTTTGTCAGCTACTGCCATCCCCAGACACTGGCAGCTGGCCCCTGCAGAGGTGTTCCATAGCACCGCCCCCTGGTCTTGAGAATGGGACAGTAGTGTCGTCAGTAGGCCCTAAATTGTAAGAGATACAAATATAATTAGGGTTGCACGATAAAATTGGTTACCGATAATTATTAGCCAATAGTGGACAGTGTGACGTCATAATTACGATAAGAAAAGAAAATCAAGATAAAATGGACCGATAACTAAAATCTTAAACTGCTGTTGCTTTCTCACTCCCCACTCTGTATTTGCTTGTGTCAGCACGGGTACTTACAACTTGTCTGCTCACCACGCCCCTCCTGCAAGCTTCTGTAGCGTGTAAGTGACGTCACGTCTCAGCGCCTGCACTAGCGAGCTCTGTCTGCGACATGGCACAGCATTCACCCGTGTGCGCTTGTTGTTTTACTGTGTCTGGGACAAACGACTCGCTCGCTCTTTACAAAATGTGTTCGACAGAAGTGTCACAAAGAGGGAAAAAGGTCAAGCTTTAACACCACAACTCTCACAAGCTATTTAAAAATTCACCACCGTGATGTGTGGAAAGCACACGAAGCTGCCCCCCACCATTGCTGGCGCTCATTCTGGTAAAAACAAACTGCGGGGCTTGCATGGAAATAACTGTCAGCGTCCTGCACTAGCATTGATGGTGAGCATTTTTTTTTTCTTCTGCTGCAAATGTGCTGGAGGAAAAGAAATCCAACAGCTATCCTGTCAGAAAGCAGAGATGCTACTTGGTGTCAGGAAAAATCTCCCATTGATCAAACCACAGTTAAACACAGAAAAGGAAATGTAATTGTGGTTATTTATTTATTTTTGTCATTGCCCCTTCACGTTCACTGAAGAGACTGCGATGGATGTAGTTCGGGTGCTGCTGCTCATGTCTGAGTAAAGGAGTAGCCAATCACAAAGCTGTCTCCGCCTTGTCTGGTTTGATTGACAGACAGACTCATTCTGCTGCTAAAGCTCTTCGTGAAATAAGTCATTCTGAAAAACAGCAATGTGAAATAAAAACAAAGATACTTTGGAAAATATTGATTTTGAAATCCAAGGTTCTGAAAAAAACTTTGAGTTATAATAATATTCAACATAATTAAAAATAAATATTTTAAAATGCTGTTTTAAAATGATGGACAGGTTTTTAAAGCAAAATGAAATATGTTTAATAATATAAGGGCTAATGTAAAATCTGTGTAGGTTTTTCACAATTTCGTGATCTTTTTTTTTTTTAATAAATTTATGAGAGATGTATTAGTTGATTGTGTATTTGCACATGGTCATATTTATTTATTTAATTATGAACAGTTTAGGACTCCATATGGGGTTACAAAACAAATCAAGAATTTATTTGTTTAAAGACCAAAAATAGATCAAATAAAATAAGAATTAAAATCTCATCAAACAAAAATGGAAATGTTATTTAAAGAAATCAAAGAATCAAAGTGTGAACTTGCGACCAAAAATCATATGGACTATTTGTGAGTGATTCTTAGAAAGGATGTTTCATGGTCTGCGTCTCTTTAGGTTCCCAGAACGAACTATCAACAACTAATGATGTCAATATATTGCAAACTTGTATTTGAAAAATGTTTCAATCACATCTCAAAAGATTAGATAATGTGCCTACAAAGATGAAGAGATGATGATTTCCAGCTTTAAAGGAAAACTGTTTATGAATTCAAATTAATTTTATTTATAAAGCACCTTTCATGTCAAACAGACAGCTCAAGGTGCTTTCCATGAAAAACAAAGAGTACAATAAAACCAATCCCTACACATGTAATAAAATAATTAAATAAGCCCCTCATAATAAAATGCACAAATAAAAGAAAAATGACAGAGCTAAAGAAAAGAGAACCCAGAAGGCCCTGTCCGCCCTGTCCTCCTGTTGGCTGGGGTGTCAGCATCCAAGCAGCACAAGCACAACTCATCCCCAGCACCTCCCGCCCCGGAGACCCCCAACCCCCAGGTCCAGTGTGCCCAACATGGGCGCACCAGGCCCGGCAGCCCAGAGGACCCGGAACAAGAGATGCCGGGGACAAGCATGGCCTAAATCTCTGGGAGCCTGAACTCAAACCCCCCAGCCAAGAGTGAGAAAACACTCGTAAACAGTCTAAAATGTAGAAGTAATCAAATAAGAACGTTAAAATATAAAAACAGGTAAAACAGGAAAATATTAATTAAAATAAAATAAGATAAGGTATTGCATAAAAAAAGTCTGGAATATAAATTAGAATAAGTTAAGACATAACAGGACTAAAAGGCATTAAACAAATGAATATGTGATAAAATAGCATATAAAATATAAGAGTAAAAATCCCACATATGAGATCTAATTAAAAGCTGAGTTAAATAGATGAGTCTGTCGTTTCTTTTTAAAAACAATCAACAGAGGATGAGGCCCTCACATCCTCAGGCTGTTCCACAGACGAGGCCCGTAGTGTCTGAACGAGGCCTCGCCGTGGATTTTTCACCGCACACGCGAGTCCAAAACACCGGCGCAAACTCTTCGTCACCAGAAAGCCGCTCCCCGCTCCGCGCCACGCCAAGCCCCCGGAAGAAAATCACTCCGGACCCGGAGTGTTTATTGAAGCCGCCCCGCGTGTCCTCCTGCTATTAGCTCCGCAGCCCTCGCCCGACAAGCAGGAGCCCACCAAGGAAGCTGTTTTTTACGTGGCACCAGGCACGGAGCCAGCAGCGCCTTTGAAATGCCATGAAAAATGAACAAACTAAAATAAATTTGAATTTTTATAAAATACTCATTATTTTCCAAAGTCACAGGGAGCCACAACAGAAGGATGAAAGAGCCACATGTGGCTCCGGAGCCATGGGTTGCCGACCCCTGACCTAGACCATGGACACTCTTAAAAACCATTAAAAGAATCTTAAAATCAATGCTGAAGCTGACAGGGAGCCAGATTGGTGTAATGTGCTCCCCCTGCCTGGTTCACGTTAAAAGCCGAGCAGCAGAGTTCTGGACTAGCTCCTTAACGTCATTCTCCTATGAAAGAGGATGACGTCAAGGATTCAAATGAAGCTGAACTTATTGGAGAGGAGAAAGCTTCCACTGTCTGCATTTATGCTCCAGAACTTAGAAACAAGAAGCCAAGCAAAGCAGATAATTCATGAATGGAAGAGCAAATACATTCAGTGAAAAAGGTACAAGGTAATTTCCAGTTTATTGGATTTCAAACAGAATTGTTCTTATTGTTTTGGAGATGGAGACTTTTTAGATTAGCTTGAAGAAGATTCCTTTTGGCATGCTGCTTAAAGTATAATGCTTTATTCTGGTCAAGAAAAAAAATCAGTTCTGCTTTTTGGAGATCCATTTTCTTTTTCAGTGTTTTAAAGCTAAAATGAAACTCAAAAATGTATTTTTTAAAGCTAAATTAACCAGATTCTTCACTTTTATGGAAAGCAAGAATGATGAAATGATTATATTAAATCATCAAAGACTTAGAGGGCCATGAGAAACTGTTTTATTAAAGACTCTAAAGTAGAAAATTGGGTTAATAAAGGTTTATCTCTGTCAGTTTGAAGTTTAAATTTGTTTCATTGGAATTCCCCCAAGAAAATGAATGCTGTTTTCCAGAAGGAGTGGCTGGAATTTGCTCGAGTCCAGAATCCTATGAAAGACTGTGACTAACTAGAACCTCAGTTCCAATCGGATCAAACATACGGTCAAATGTCAACCTGCACATAAACCAAGAATGGGTCCAGTTCATGGTTCCACAGTCACTCAGCTAGCTTTGAGTGGTTCATTTTTTTTGCTCGTTTGACCTTTTATTGAGACCCACTGTGCAGACTTTGCAGTATCAAGACCTGTGCACAGATGGGAGCCTGCATGCAGTAAGTGGGCCGGGCCTGTCCATGCATGCGATGGGAGGCAGCAGCAAACTTCTTGACTTTTTCGGGCTTTAAAGTTGAAGTCTCGTTATGTGTCACACGTCTCTCTGCATTTGAGTGGGGGAGCGGTGAGCTGCAGACACAGCTGCGCTTGGGAACCATTTGCTGTTTTAACCCCTTAATGCTGAGTGTTGAGCAGGGAGGCCATTTTTAGAGTCTTTGGTATGACCCGGCCTGGATTTGAACTCGCGACTTTGCAAATCGCTCTACCACAAAGCCACTGAGCCGGTTAAGAACACGTGCATGTCAGTAACTGCTAATGAAGGCATTCCAGTGTGAAGATGGAGATTTCCTGATCATCAGCAGCTGATTTGGTTTCAGTTGCTTTGATTTGAACTGCTTTTGTTTTTGGTTCCTTTGCTCCTTACAGGAATCCATGCTCAAAAACGTTTTGAAAAAAGAGCTGGAGCCAGAGCTGGCCCCTCCACCACCACCTCCACGACCTGACCTCAACGACAACAGACCCAATGGACCATGCCTGGGCTCCCTGACAGACGCAGGAGACCACTTTTCAACAAGCAAGTCTGACGGCCCAGATCAGCATCCAGCAGATTGGGATATGCTGTAAGTAGCTGCAGTCTTTTGCAGTGCAGCGATCAGGAAACGTGGCTTTCTTCAGTGCATCGCTCAGCTTTTCAGTCAAAAGGATGGACCAGACTTTAGAGTTCAAACAAAGGCTTGCCAGACAATTTGAATCTCAACTGTATTTCATTTTACTTCCCCTTCCATCATTTCCTTCCCTGTGAAAGGATTAAACCAGTTTTAAGATGAGAGCAAAGCTGGGAATGCAAAAGGATGAAAGCCTTGAGTACATTATGACTTATGTACACAAACCCCCCTAACCTGATGAAATGTTTGTTTTAGTGAGGAAGAAGCATGATTGGAAATAGCTTCTTTTTTTCCAACTTTATTGAACATAACATTAAATTACAAAACATAACATCAAGGAATCAAATAGATGATCAGCCACAACAGCTCTTGTCATCGTTCCAAACTTATTCAACCACAGCAAGTAATAAATGTAGCAGAAATATATCAAGAATAGAGTTTTAAAGTATATAAAATGAGAGTACAAAAAGTAAATAATAATATTTACAATACAAAGTTTTCTTAGAAGAGGGGATGAAAATATCAAACAAAAAAGCACAAATTGTTTCAGTGTTACTTGCTTTGGGTGTGTTAAATTTTTTAATGTATTTGTAAAACTGAAGCATCTCTAACTTAAATACAGTAAAATTAGGAGTTGTTTTTTTTAATTGAAATATGAGAAGATTTGTTTAAAATTTATAATAATGTTACACTTAAATTTGATGTCTACAAAGCGTTCTAATTGGTTCCAAAATTCATGGGAAAAATGACAAAAGTAGAAAAGGTGAAGAACTGTTTCAGGGAAATCGATACAAAAACTACAATTATTTTCTATATTTGAGGATTTGGATCTAAGCATATTTGTGGGGTAAATGTTATGTAGAATTTTTTTATGCATTTCTTTCATTTAGTTATTTATACAAAATGTATCTGGCAGTAGCCATGCTTTTTTACAATTTATATCATTTAAAAGATTGTTCCAAAAGTTTTCTCCTTTCGGTGTAATGTTTCTTTTTTCACTTAAAGTATTACAGATATATTTGTTGTTGCACTTGTAAATAGCTTCTCTTTAATCAGATCTTTGTCCTGACTCGTCAGTACGGTGGCCCTGAAGTACAAATCACATCAACAAATCACTCACACTGAAACATTTTAAAGATCACAATGACAATTAAAAAAAGCAAAACAAATCATAAAAAAACATTACATTATAGAAATCAAACCAAAATGAAACGA
Source organism: Oryzias curvinotus (assembly GCA_023969325.1). Taxonomy (NCBI): domain Eukaryota; kingdom Metazoa; phylum Chordata; class Actinopteri; order Beloniformes; family Adrianichthyidae; genus Oryzias; species Oryzias curvinotus. The sequence goes on from CM043721.1 coordinate 26,378,670, forward strand.
AATGAAAAGGAAATGTTTCAGAAATCAAAAATGAAATGTTCAAAAGAAGAACTGAATGATGACGTTTGTTTCACCTTTTCAACAGGAAGATATTTTGCATGACAAAATCTTCTTCCATAAGATATTGTCATACAAAGGAGGATATTTCTTTACGCTTCTGACCACAGCCACTGCAAAAGTTGTGACTGATCACCACAGTTCAGCTAAAACGTCCTTCTGCTTGCCCTCTTCTTCAAGACTCAAACCTCATCATCCCGTGGTCGGTGTCCCTTTGTACCTATTTTTGCCAGTTTCTTTATTTTTTAACATTTCATTTGGAAATTACTTTTATTTTCAAATTATTTTTGTTTCTGGAAGTTTTGTTTTCTAAAATGTAACATGTTTTCCTTTTATTCTATTTTATTTTTTTTGCTTTTAAAATTTGGATCCTTTTGCATTGAGGGATTTGTCTATGTGATTTGATCTTCAAGGCCACCGTACTTTATCCCTGTGAAAACAGCAATTGCTTTTACACTGAAATATTCAATGTAAGACATTTTCTAGCCATACTAGATAATATCCTGGAGGCTTTGGCTTGAAACTAAATTTTGCTCTTACTGACAAGCAGACTTGTAGCACAGTCACATGATTCTGATGTGAACATTCAGCAGGGCAGAGATGAGTTGTTCTTTCAAGGAATTGTTTTTACTTTCTTTCACATTAGTTGGTTATTCTACTTATTTAAAAAAAAAAACCTTAAACAATCAATCTCACACATTTTCAGCAGTCAAGCTATTAATTTGCTGTTTAAAGCATGACGAGTACCAGATGCCACGACACAACGCAGCCTGTGTGTGTGCGCGTCGTTATGCTTTGGGGTGAATGAACATCATCCCTTTGCCCCCCCTGTGAGGGGGTCGCTGTGAGGTTGAGGTTTTAACTGTGTCTATCATTTCAGTGTGAGGAAGCGACATCGGGAGGAGAGGATCGCAAGCACGGCCCAGAAGGTCCAGCAGATAAAACAGAGACTGACCGACTCAGAGAAGAAACGAGAGAAGTGGCAGTCCTGGAAACCGGTGCTGCTTAATGTTGGTGTGGGCGCAGCTGTGGTCGCTGGACTGCTGTGTTTTCTGTACTTCCAGTGAAATGATCTGGATCCGCTAAAACTGACTTTTCTTTTGCACCAGTACCTGGGATTAGGTACTATTCCTATGTAGATGTAGATGGCATTATGAGCATAACTGAGGGTATTTATTTCTTCAGGTCAAAATGCAGAAGCACTAGATCAAATGTGTGCGTGTGTGTGTGTGTGCGCGTTTGTGCGTGCACGTGCAAGATCTCAGCAAAATGATGACCTCTCAGGATCCTGGTGCCAGCATGTTGGTTTTCCTCCCTTCATCACTGTTGACAAATGTACTGTATCATAACGAAATGTCTTTCTGGGAATTTACTAGAGATGCAGTACAAAACAGAACCAAATCTGAAAGGATTTGTTTTTGCCTTTTTATGTTTGAAATCCTCAAATGTGCATGGATCTTCTGTGGACGTTTGACATTTTCACTTCAAAATGATCTGTGCTGGCCGTCCATCCTATTAGAAATGTCAGGTCAACGCCTGTGCCAAGAGGTCGACTTTGGGATTATGATTGTTTTTTTGGTTTTTTTTTTTGTTAAATGACATTTATCCATTTACAGGGTTTCCAGAGCACCATCTGTTCTTCCATGTACATTTTGCAGGGCAACTCAATACGGCCAGATTGATTATTTTGTGAGTAGTTACTCCTCTGGAACTGTCCTGCCAAACTTTTCCTGAATGTTATCTTTAACTTTATGAGCAAGTTCTGTCTTTATTGTTTTTATATGACTATTGGTTGTTGTGTACAGTATACAAGCTGCCAGGCCCCTTTTCATTTTCTACCCACTGGATGGGTTTGCTTATGTTCAATACCCCCTCCACAGTTTTTTCTGTTGTTGAGAAAAACCAAAGTGACCATTTTATAAAGGTAACAAACTATTCAGTGATGAAGCCTTGTACTCTTATCACGTGGAATGTATTATCTCTTGGATCTCTGATACAACTTGCAACCATGTTACAAAGTACTAGTCCTATTACTTTTTAGTTTGTGTATGTGAGACTCTTTAGTACCATGAACTTGTTTTTCATATAACAGAGACTTGGCTAAAGCCATAATAGTTTAATGTAGAAGTCGGAGCAAAGCACCTTGGATTAAATGCAAACTTAAAGAAGAAAGTGATTGTCTCTTTGTTTGCAGCATCCCAATGCCTTCACAGCAGTTCTGATGATCACCTGCATTTTCACTGGTCTCAACTCAAATTCATACCAATTTAGGACCATTCGTCCAAAAGCTCATTGTTAATGTCACACACTTATGTTGGTGGAGAAGGCCTGGTTCTCAGTCTCCTCCCCAAAGGTGTTCATATGGGGTTCAGGTCAGGACTCTGTGCAGGTCAGTCAGGTTCATCCACACCAGACTCTGTCCTCCATGTCTGCATGGACCTGGCTTTGTGCTCTGGTGCACAGTCATGTTGGAAGAGGAAGGGGCCGCTCCAAACTGTTCCCACAAGGTTGGGAGCATGGAATTGTCCAAAATGTTATGGTATCCTGAAGCATTCAGAGTTCCTTTCACTGGAACTAAGGGGCCAAGTCCTGAAAAACAAGCCCACACCATGACCCCTCCTCCACCAAATTTCACACTCTGCCCAATGCAGTCCGAAATGTACCGTTGTCCTGGCAACCTCCAAACCCAGACTTGTCCATCAGATTTCCAGATGGAAAAGTGATTCATCACTCCAGAGAAGGCGTCTCCACTGCTCTAGAGTCCAGTGGCATGCTTTCCACCACTGCATCAATGCTTTGCATTGCACTTGGTGATGTGTGGCTTGGATGCAGCTGCTCGGCCATGGAAACCCATTCCATGAAGCTCTCTGCCTGCTGGACTTGGGCTGATCTGAAGGTCACATGAAGTCTGGAGCTCTGCGACCTCTTTGCACCATGCACTTCAGCACCCGCTGACCCCCTCTCCCTCAGTTTATGTGGTCTACCACTTTGTGGCTGAGTTGCTGTTGTTCACAGACTCTTCCATGTTGTTCTGACAGAGCTGACAGTTAAATGTGGAATATTTAGGAGCGAGGAGATTTACCACTGGATTTGTTGCACACGTGGCGTCCTATGACAGTTCCAGGCTGGAATTCACTGAGCCTGGGAGCAACCCATTCTTTCACAAATGTTTGTGAAAACGGTCTGAGTGCTTGATTTGATGCACCTGTGGCCAGACCAAGTGATTAGGACACCAGATTCTGAGCATTTGGATGGGTGAGCAAATACTTTTAGTGATATAGTGTATTTGTTTAGCCTGTACTGAGCCCTGAATTTATTTAGTCACACCATGCTCTTTACTGGTTTACATGAAATGTAAGACATTATACAATTCCAGTTAATAACCAGAATTTAAAATGATAAAAAGTCTTCAAAGGTAGAGCGTCTTTTTTTCTTTTTCCTTCTCTCTCTCCTCCAGCCCTGTTTGTATTGTGTGTAATCCACAGGCATCACATCTCACATCTGGGCAATCGGCTTCATAGCTCCAACATTCCCCTTTATAGTGTGCTAATATATTTGTTATATCGTTTGACCATCAACTAATCCAATGTGGTCAGACAGAAGGCCTGGAACAGGATTCTAAAAACAAATTCAGTTTTTAAAGAGGGTTTTCTGGTAATCAGGACTTTAGTTATTTTACGTCATCTGCAGTGGGACATTCTGAGTGAAAGAATGAAGCTTGGATTGATGAATTAAGCTACTAGCTGCAGAAAACATTGTGCCTTCCTCTTCTACGTGTGCTCTTTACCACTTGGCATGACAGATATTTTTCCTTGTATTTGTATTTTATGTTTTAGTATTTAGTAAGTGGCTGCACGGTGGACCCTCTTGCCTTACAGCAAGAAGGCCCTCAGTTCAAAGCCCGGCTGGGGGACCTGAAAAACAACACCAATGGGGGACCTTTCTGTGGGGACTTGGCATGTTCTCCCAGTGCATGCGTGGGTTTTCTCCAGGGACTCTGGCTTCCTCCCACCGTCCAAAAACCTACTTCATAGGTAAATCGGTTACTCTAAATTGTCCCTAGGTGTGAATATAAGTGCGTGTGTGAAATGTGGCCCTGCGACAGACTGGCGACCTGTCCAGGGTGTCCACTGCCTTCTAGAGTGGTGGGGATAGGCTCCAGCAGCCCTTGGACCCTGAAAGGGAACAAAGGGGTTTAGAAGATGAATGAAAGTGTTTACTAAGTGGACTGTAAACAAAGAAAATCCTTGCTTTGTTTCTGAGCAAGGTAACATGTTTAGTAAAACATTATACTGGAAGTATAAAAATACCTGCTCATGTAACAAATCTATTGCATATTTGCCATAATAATCAAAATTACATCCTTGAAAATCTTCTTTTGATCTGAGATCAACTGTACAAGTCTGTGGATGAATTGGGTTTAATCCAAACTTGCAGAGGTGTTGTGGTTTAGTACTTTCCAACATTAACCTTACATGTTTTAAAGGTCATATTGATCTGATATAAGTCTGGACATTGATTTAACAGCTTCCTTCAACACCCTTCAATTTTTTGGAAGCTACGTTTTGCCATGTTAAATATCTTTTTCTAGCAGAAAAAAATAATGAAGGGTGGACATTCTCCTTCAAAGGTTCTAGGTTGAGCGCAGAATTTATCGTTCCATCAATTATGAGAAGCTGTGCGGGTTCTGGAGCAGCATCAGCACCACATGCATGTTGCATAAAGCTGGAGGGGCATTTTTTAAGGCTAGTTTTTAAATTTTCCGCTGACGATGGACCAATGGGATTCCTGAATACAATTCACAATATTTTTTGTTAAAAATCCCGAAAAAAAACCCCCATTAATTTATGCATGATGTGACATTATGGAACTGAAAAATTTGATGTACAAAACAATGATTACTTAGCTAAGCGATAGAATAAGTCATTTTATTTTATTTTTTTCTTTTTCGTTCAGGCATTAGCATAGACGCCTTCCTCTGTAAGTGGCAGTTGGGCTTGTCAGGACCCCGTCGCTTGTGTGGATATAACAGTTATTCGATTTCAGCTGAATTAAAAAAAATTATGCTGCAGAGCTTGTTGTTGTAAACTTTTAGTCATTTCGTAGGGTCAGATTTTGCAGCTATAATGTCTTTACCTCCAGAAAAAACCTCCGAACTGAAGCAGATTATTCAGAGTCACCTGAAGAAGGTAAGAAAATGACATGAAAGTTTAACACACGCAGTGTTTGTGTTAAAATTTTTAAGAGCTTGCACTTTAGATTTACCGTCCTCTCTTTTTTTCTTTTTTTGTATGAATTCTTATAGCTGTTATTTGTTTTAAATCCCTACCAGCCTTCTGACCAATAACAAACACATTTAGTCTATCATGATTTATATGATGATCTGATTACAAACCAAATGTTTTGGGTACATTTGCCGTTTATAAATTACAGCGTTGTTGTTGGTTTCGGTGCTTTCTGAATCATCTTAACGTTTAAAGGTCTCCAGTGACGCAAGGAGCTGTTTGGAGACAGTTTCATCAAACATTGAGATGGCACATTAGTAACTTTTTCAGATTCCCAATGGTTGAATTAAAAGAGATAGTAATTTAAAGGCTATGTCATTTAAACACTACGCTCATCATTAAAAGCAGCCAGCTAAAAGGTAAACAAAGATCAACAATAATAAAAGTCAATGTTGGGATTGTGACACAGGGCTACAGCTGCTGTGTGTCTGTGAGAATCATAGGAAAAGTTTTACAACCTCCAACATGTTTTATGAAGTTGGAAGTTTTTTTTTTTTTTAAGTTGATAAACTTTTTTCTTAAACCTTTCTGTATATACTGTTGTTGCCAGGCAGCACAGCAGCTCTGATTCTCCTAAGAGTTTTTTTTAAAGAGATGTTAAACACAGCTCAACATAGTTGAAGCCACAGGCTTCCAGCTCCGCTCCATTCTGATCATCTACTGTCAGACAAACATGAACGTCTTTGTTTTCCTCGTCTGAGCTTAGATCTGTATGGCTGGATAGCTACGATATTGCTCACCATCTTTGCTGCACTGCTAATGTAAGGTTGGGGAGGAGGAACTGTAAGCTAACAGGAGAGAATGTAAAGATAGGGTTAATGGGAAATGATGGCAGGCTCACTCCACACCAGCAGTCTCGCCCACAACTTGGAGGTGAATTTCTAATGAACTCCTGCCGCTCTGCAGAAACTATGTCCTAGAAAAAGACACAGGTTTTTTGAGTTTGGCTAAAATCTGCATAATCAAAATTAAAATATCACTGAATACGATTTTACAATAGATCAAAAGATGATTGGCGTAGAATTTTAAGGCACTATCCCCATGCTTGGTCTACCTGCTGTCTGTTCAAACTGTTCCTCTTTTCCGCTGAGGTTAAGTTCGAGGAACTTCTAACACGACCTTTTATTTCTGTTTCTCAGATGAACATCCACGGGAAAATCCAAGAGGTGCTGGCAGAGACTGCAAGGGTGGATCCCGGCTCTGGACGTTTGTCTGAGGAGGATTTCAGACACGCTCTACAGCGCAGAGGCATAATAGATGATGTGATGAAAGACCTCCGTTTCAGCCAGGTGTTAGAAACGAAGAGAGTCTCTCTGACCGTCTGAGCCATCTTTATTCAGAAAAGACTGAGGAACTCTATCACTAACTGCCTGCCTTTGTAGGAAACAGCAACAAAAACAGCGTCAGGATTTCCATCTAAGCCTTTCAGTCATTATGGTGACAAAGAAATGACCGAGCTGAGACAGAGTAAGAGAAATGATGATGCGATGCACAGTGTCCTGTTTTTGTCATACTTGTGTTCATTTTTCTTACTTCTTGCAAATCAACGTAGACCCATCAAGGCAGTACCTGCATCTCCAAGTTCTTGGTGGGAAGGCCTTTCTGGAGCACCTGCAGGAACCAGAGCCCTTACCTGGGCAGGTGTCTTCTACGTTTACACTCTACCTACACTTCCGGGACCAGAGGTTTGGATCCAAGCCTGTGGCCTGTACCTGTGAACCAGACATGAGGGAAAACTTCCTCCTGGAACTCTGCAGGGACAATGCAGGTAAGAGGAAAGGAACTGTTTGGAGGTTAGTGAAGATGACCTTGAACTTAGGTTTCAGGCTTACAAAATAAATCTCCTCCTTGAAGCTAATCATGACTTCTTTTCTTGTTAAAGATAGAGGTAAAGTGATGGATGCAGCCTCTATGCTGTCTATATGCGACCCTATCCACTTTGTCCTGATCAAGACAGACATTTCTGGTGAGACGACGCTGGTATCGTCCTATTTCCTGGATTGGAGGACAGTTCTCTGCTCAACAAACAGCAAGACTTGTTTTGCTGTGGAGTTGATGGGAGTTGGTAAGCCACTCTGATTGTTATTGTCGGATAAGCAACCCCTGCTTTAAAAGTAGAAATGCAGATAATGTTTCTGAAACGGGATTCAATCAAATATCCCAAAATTAATTGGCAAAATAAATGGCAAATAAACACAACAAACTAGAAGATATGTCTGCAGTCACCACAATATTTTGATTTAAAGGGCCTATATTGTGCTATACTTAACCATTTCAAAGTTAACTATATCCATATATATGATAATATATTACCTTTGGCAGACTAAAGAATGAATTTATTTTTAAACAAGTTAATTTTGCAGGTCAATTTCCTACCTGGAAGTAAAACGTCTCGATCTCTGAGGCTCCGCCTTTCTCTCCTTGTGGGTGCCGCCCATTTCATGACATCGTCCTGGAGTCGGCCTCGGCAGCGTGTCTGCCTTTCACCCACAAAACCAAACAACAATCTGAGCTTTTGCAAAGATGGCTGTTCATATTGTGGCTCAGGGCTGCTCATTCCTTGAGATCTACCACCCTGACTGTTTTCCAGGTCTCCAAGCTCTGCTAGCTGCTGAATGAGGGTGTGTGTGTCAGCCTGGGGCCAGTGTGTGCAGTGCAGACTCTTCCTGGAAGGGGCTGTTCCTCACTTTGTGAACGCAGGTTTTTAGAGGAATACTCAGAGATGCCTGAACGGACAATACTGCTTTGGGGTTGTTTTTTGTGAGGAATGAACATTATTATACATTTAAAAGCTTAAAACGTTGATTCTGCTTGATACAGACCCTTTAAACCAGGGGTTCTCAAAGTCTTTGTAGCAGAGGGCCAAATTAGGAACTTGCCATTAGACTGGGGGCCAATTGTGGTTAAAAAAATGGATAAACAGAAAAAGTTGTTTTTTAACAACTTTAATGACCTAGTGTCATTTGTACAATTAACCAGGCCCTCCAGATGTTTTCTCAGTTGCTGTTGGAGGTTGCTGTCCAGACCTTCAACTTGTCTAGTATTTGTATCATTTGATAGACTTATTTCTTCAAACTTTTTCTTGTGCTCTGGACAAACAATGCCAGCTACTTTCAGCATATACTCTTTATACAAACTCCCCGTCACTTCCAAAGCCACAACGTAGCTACTAGCTTCTGTCACAGTTTCACTGGATTTGGCCATTTTTGTAAACATCTGATGTGCAGCATAGCCTCCTTGTAGTTGTTGGAGCTTATTGTAGCGCTCCTCGCTGGTAAATGTGTTAGTGTTTTTATGATTTGTAACATTGTGAATTTTTTGAGCATTACATTTACAGGCACATGACTTTATTCTGCCCACGAGGTACGTCAAAGAAAGCATTTGTCCACTTAGCTTGAAAGCACCTTTTCTCCTCGCCAACACGTTTTTCTTCAAAGGAACCTACTCTGGCTCTCTTTTATTGAGGGCCAAAAAATCTTCCTGCGGGCCGCCATCGGCCCCTGGGCCACACTTTGAGAACCCCTGCTTTAAACTATAAGGTTTGACTAATCAAAGCTGTTTCAGAGAACAATGCTCAGATGTTTGTCCATTGCATCAAAAAGTAACAGTTACTCTTCTTTTACTCTTTTTTTTTGTGACAGTTTCTTTCGTTGTGTTTGAGCTGCAAAGACTTTAAAATCCAGATGACCTTTTCAGCACAAGGATAGTATTTCAAACCAAGCTGACACTGGGATTGGATAAGCCACATGGAAAGCATGAAGCTGTTGTGCTGCTTTCACTTTGAACTGTGACAGAGGCTGTTCAAGCAGATTTAACCTCTTAAGACTCAGATAAAACATTCAATGCAGAGGAAATCTGAGGAGGCGTAGTTTACCCACTCTGCACATGTAGTCACAGGGCCCCTGGTTGAGCAGAGTTAATTACTGTGGTAATATAACCCCAAATCTAACGTCCAGGCATGTGGACACCAGGTCATAAGAGGCTAAAACACGGACTGATGTCTTCAAACTGCAGCGTCAGTGCAGTAGGGGTGTTGGAAAAAATTGATTTGGCAATATATCGGGATATTTCATTCAGTGATATTTGTATCGATTCAAGATGCTGTCAAAACAATATTTCTTTATTTTTGAGTATCCTTCAGCGACTGACTCTTATTTTCCTCTTAAACCCCAACCACTAGTTGGCAGCAGAGCACACTGAGCCTCTTTGAGCAGCTCTACACCACACTAAGCATAAACCCTTGTGCTATCTTAGATGACCCCACCCTTACTTTGACGTGTTCTCCCTACCATGACAAAGGTGGAAGGATTTCATGTAATCCATTGAACCAGTGAAGATCACAAATCATTGAAGAAATAAAGGTTCAGTGCACTCACTGTCTAGTGGGTCTAGATGACCCAACTCCCAACGGTAAAGTGCCTAGGATAGCACAAGGGTTAAGAAGACCTCAGCTAGAGGCAGCTTGTTCTGTTATGAGACATGAGCTACTTAGTTTATACTTATGGCTACTGAACGAAAACTCTGAGCCACTTTGCTGCTAGTATCATATAAAGACCCGGATAGCGGTGCTTTTCAGCTCAGATTAGAACCAGTGAAGCTCTGCAGCTGCACAGCGGCTAATGCACGGAGCATCAGCCAAAATACTGTCAGCAAAGTGGGTCAAAGTTCTGCAGAACCTCACAGCAATAGATTCTAGTTCAGCGACCTGATGGATCAGAGTGATGTGTCCAACGCTCTGGAAAAAGGCCATCGTCATGGCGATGAGCGGTGAAATCCGTGTTTACGTCAGCGTGTGAGAAAGCTGAGCTGCAGCTGCAGAGCAGACTGTCATGGAAATAAAGCATCTTAGCCACATTAAAGCGTCTCCTTCATCCCGTCATGCTGCTGCTGCTGCAGCATCACACTTTACTGATTCTAGAAAGAATTAGTGTGTTTTTTTTTCCATTTAGTCTTGAAGCACCGTTCAGGCTCCTGAATCTATTTCATTACTATGAATGACATTAATATTCAGGTAGAGTTTTTTCTAAGTCATACTCTTAAAAAAAAAAAACAGTGTTTTGGTACAACGTTGGGATACGTATAGTATCACCAGACTCTTGCCAATACACACCCCTTGTTTATAGCACCAGTCAAATGCATACGTCTGCCTTTTTATGTAGATTTTAAAGTGAAAATAATCTTGTATTTATATTTGGATTTTGAACCAGAGATGCTTAAACACGCGGTAAAAGGAAACCTTAAAAGGTGGAGGAGGTGATCTTTATCCAAGTAGATTTCAAAAGTAAAAAAAAGTTTTTTTGTCTTATGAAAGCTTATGCTAATAATTTCTTCAACCACAGGAAGTGAATGCAAAGTACCAGCTGGTGTTCTGACAGTCAACCTGGAGCTGTACCCTCCTCCAGCTGTGAATCTAAGTGCAGATGTCATCAGCACACAGGTCAGCAGCCATTCTGAAATCAAGTTTCTGAAACCATCCATTGAATCACCAAACTCTGATTCTTAATGAAGTAACTTAGTGAAAACCCTGACGGGGTAGAAACTGCTGGAAGCCAGAAGAATAAATGGAGTTTATTTAAACGACTCGCTCTCTCATTTTGTTTAGTGTTTTTTGCCAAGTCCTGATGTAGAAGTGTTTGCTTTTTGTTGGTTTATTCTGGTGTTGCTCTTCAATAAATCAAAACAAAGGTTTAAATATGGGATATTTGTATTAACCAAAGGGAGTTGGAAGGTATTGTGTATTCCTAAAGTGTCTGTGACACTTGTGCGATTGTCCTGCAGCAGTCACTGGAGAGGACGAGGACGGCAGAGAAGGACAGGCTCTTCTTGGTTTATGCTAAACAATGGTGGCGGGAGTTCCTGGAGATTCGGGCATCTCATCAGTCCAAGCTGGTCAAAATTTTTGCACAGGTTAGTCTGAGATATTAAAAAAAAAAAAAATAATGTCAGTAGCTGATAATTCACATGCTCTGATCATCAGATCAAATCAGACTTCCTGTTGTACCTGTAAACAATTTTTTGGGGTAGAAATTGGTTCAAAGGGAGGATCACGATGCATAATTCTATAAGTAACCGATATCTGCTGCTTCTTATGTTCTATTTGCTTCAGTTTTTTTCCAGAACGTTTAGCCCTACGCTTTTGCTTTTGTTGTAGTGTCTGCAGGACGAGAATGGCGTAAACCGACCCGTCTGCTCTTATGTGCGTGTCCTCCGGGCTGGCCGCCTCCTGGAGAGCTCGCGACACGCCGCCCGCTTTGTCAGCCTGCTGCCCCACGAGAGGGCTCCGATGCTGGGAGGAGGAACGGGCAAGCAGGAGCAGTGGTGCACGTTGATGGCTTTTCTGTGTAGAGGAAAGGTAGGTATCTGCTGCTGAACATCCACAGATGGTCTGACTTTCAGAAGCTGCTGATGTTTTCTCGTCTGTGGCAATAGCTTCAAAGTTTGTTTCCATGTTTCTTCAAACCTTTCCTTTTCTGCCTTTTTCATATATGAGCTCCCCAACCTGTGGCTTTATCAGCCTGTAACTGAGGCCAGTCTGTCACTTCATTCCAATGAGTTTCAGGTTGACTTTAGTCCACGATATGCACAAATGAGGCATTTGGGACCTTAGCATACGTACCTGCACTTTCTTTTGGGCTTAAACGGTAACATCAAGTTGGAGGTTTTGATGAATCTTTCCATCAGCAGGCTGATGACATTCAGACTCATGTCTGCTATACGTTCTGAGTGTTGGTGGAGCTAGCTGCTGTGCAGCTCATCCTTCCAGTGCCCTGTTGTTTCCTTCATGAGTCATTTCATGTATTTACAGGAGTCTTGGGGTTTATTCAGACTGGAAAATCCTTTGTTTCTGAGCTCAACTTGTTCCTGATTGAGTCCCGGACTTTGTGTTTGGTCTGTATTCAGACTGTTCTCAAGTGGCCCATTCTGTTACAGACCAAAGCTTGTAAACAAACCCTGTGACTAAAGATCTCTTCAGTCATTGGCCAGGAACTATGAGGGCGGGTCAAAATGACAAAAGATGGACAGACATGCTGCGCTTTACAATTCTTATCAGGACAATGAAGTTATTGAAACTTCTCATGTCAATTACCCATATTGAACATTGGGAGCAACACTTTCACTTGTTACTTTGGTACAGCGGATCCCTGCTGCAAGGCGGTTACTGGCAGGGAGACGTGCCGTGTGCTTTAACTCAGTGGATGCTAGCCACTGCAGTGCTGAGGAGACGTCAGGTATGAAGGTACGCTGCTAAGTGTTATTGACATATAGATTGTCGGGAAAACGGTAAGAAGCAACTTTTGTCACGTTAAAAGTTGTTTTAATGAGCCTGCATTTATCCAGCCACATTTACATGAGTTGCTGTGTCTTATCGTTGTGGTGTTATGGCGTTGTTTTTAAGAGAATTCTGTTAGGAAGTTAGGAACTACAAGGTAGCTTTTAGGATGACGTCACTGCATAGCTTTTCAGGCGCGTGCCGCATAACGAGACACAGAAAAGCATGGAAGAAGCGTTTTTGGCTGTGTTAAATAAACCTTCTAACAAATAAAAAGTTGGATCCTTTTATTCTGTTTGATAACACAACAACTGTTGCTGTTCCTACATTCCTACTCTGTTTACGTCGGCTACGGTGGCTTTTCGGTTCAGCTGTTCCGCTCTGACAACAGATTGTAGTCTCCAACTCAACCCACAGAGCAGCTCCAAAGACCTACAACGTGAACTGGCTGCAGATGGAGTCACTGTGCATCCTTCAACCATTCAGCGCACTTTGCACAAGGAGATGCTGTATGGAAAAGAAGAAGCCTTTTCTGCACACATGCCACAAACAGTCGCCTGAGGTATGCTGAAGCACATCTGGATAAGCTAGCTTCATTTTGGAATAAGGTGCTGTGGACTGATGAAACTAAAATGGAGTTATTTGGACTTAGCAAGGGGCGGTATGCTTGGTGAACAAAGAACACAGCATTCCAAGACAAACACTTCCTACCCACAGTCACATTTAGTGGCGGTTCCATCATGCTTTGGGGCTGTGTGGCCAGTGCAGGTGCTGGAAATCTGGTCAAAGTTGAAGGTGGCATGGATTCCAGTCAGTATCAGCAGATTCTTCCAAACAATGTTCAAGAATCAGTGACAAAGTTGAAGTTGGATACTTCAACAAAACAATGACCCTAAACACTGCTCTGATTCTACAAAGGCCTTCGTGCAGAGGAACAAGTCCAATGTTCTGGAATGGCCATCTCAGTCCCCAGACCTGAATATGATTGAAAATCTGTGGTGGGATTTAAAGCGGGATGTCCATGCTCGGAAGCCATCAAATCTAACTGAACTGGAGATGTTTTGCAAAGATAAAAAGGTCCAAAATACCTTCAACCAGAATCCAGAACCTTATTGGAAGCTATAGGGAGAGATTGGAGGCTGTCATTTCTGCAAAAGGAGGATCTACTAAATATTAATGGCATGTTTCTCTTGGGGGGCCCAAATTTACACACCTGCCTATTTTTGTTTAAGTGATTATTGCACAGTTTCTTTAAGTCCAATAAACTTCATTTCACTTCTCAAATATCACTGTGTTCATCTGCTATATGTATATATAACTGAAATTAATGATCCAAACAACCAATGATTTATGAAGAAAAATCTGGAAAATTATCAGTTGTGCCCAAACTTTCTCATACCTCTGTAAACTGAGATGAGGTGGGACTCTGAGCAAAGTCAAATCAACTTTATTAGTAAAGCACTTTTCATACTCGCGTCACTCAAAGCGATTTACATAGTAAATTTACAAAGAAAAACAAGGCCTTAATATACAAAACATTCTAAAACACAACTCCTAAGCCCAAAGCATACAACATCATAAAGCATAAAATGATCTATTAATAAAATGCCCAGCAGAAATCTGGCTTAATGCTGAAATTAGGAAATAAAATTTTGGGTACTCACTCCCACTGTAACGACCCTGTCGTCAGGCCAGTCTGTCATTTGAACAAAACAGATTTTAATAAAAATGGATGCTTGAAGTCTGGGGGTTCTCAGTCATCTAGGTCATGTTCTTCCAGGTCAACAGTTTTTCAGATCCACTGGACTTTAGGTTGTATTAAGACTGGACAGACTTGGTTCGCTAAAAGTGAACCAGAGTTTGTTTCCCCCGATAATCCCAGATAAAACAAATATTTAGTCTGAATACACCCAAGCGGGCGGTGGTCTGGGACCAGGAACCGCTTTCTGACCCATCTTTGGAAGTGGTCTCGGTTCTTTTCCAATCGGACTGAGCTTCGGTTCGCTCTGAGATTCCTCAGTCTGAACAGGCTTTGTGCTCGGAGCGGAACAACTGAACCAAATGGCCACCATAGCCGGTCGTCATGTGATGTCAGCAGAGAGTCGCAGATATACTTGGAGCAACAATGCAACAGCAACTCGCTGAAATGTAAGCAGATAAATGCAGGCTCATTGAGACAACTTTAAACTGTTTGGGCAGTGGCAGGTCGGCCAATGATCAAAGGATCGGCGGCTCGATCCCCGCTCCCCCCAGCCAGCTGTTGTTGTGTCCTTGGGCAAGACACTTCACCCTCCCTGCCTCCAGTGTGGCTCCACTGATGTGTGAATGTGTACGAATGTCCGGGTGATGGTCAGAGGGGCTGTAGGGGCAGCCATGCCTTTGTCACAGCCCCAGGGCAGCTGTGGCCGCATCAGTAGATACCATCACAAAGTATGAATGAGTGAATGAATAATGGACACATTGTAAGAATTTTGAGCGTCTGGAAAAGTGCAGATAAATCTAATCCATTATTGTTATTATTATTTTCCCAACAAACTGTTTGTCATAAACACTTATCAGCGTACTAATCTTAGATGTCGCCTCCTCATTAACCGCCTTGCAGCACCATGGCTCCGTGGTACCAAAGTAAAAACTTTCACCTGACACTGGAACAGAGGTTCAAAATTTGTCATTAAAATATAGAGTTTGAATTAGTGAACTATTCTGACAAGGATTGCAAAGCTCAAGACTTCCATGATTTCTGCCTCTACTTGCTTTGCCCCACCCTCGTAATTCCTGGTCAATGACTGAAGAGATCTTTAGTCATGTGGTTTTCTTTACACGCCTTAGTTCGAAACAGAAATAACCGGTAGACGCCAGTCTGAATACAAACCAAACGCAAGGTTCAGGACTCGATCTGTACCAAATGATTTTTTCCAGTCTGAACACGCCCTAAAGGTCTAGCCAGGTTATGTATTTTCTGTCAGCTTCAGAAGTGTTGGGAAAAATGAAACATCTAAAGGTCACGTGAGCAGACATCAGTGATCCGGTGACTGCCCTTAGTGGGTTATTATTGGTGTGAATAGGACCCTTGTCTGCTGGACGAAGATGTCAGAACAGGGTTGCAGATTGAAGACAGGAAATGTCTCGGACCCCCCTCCTTCACTCCTTTACTCTGTCCTCAGAGCAAAACTGCAGCCCTGCCTTCAGGGTTAGGCAGCAGGTCTCGCCCCAAATGACACTGATGTACTGCAGCGACAATTCAAAGGGGCTCTGCAGGGTTTTAATGATATGTCTACAGCTGAAGTGAACAAAGGTGGACGTTTCTTTGTTAAGGTTATGAATTCTTACATTAAAACTGACAGACTTTCTTTACCTGAGAAATTATAAATGTTTTTAAATGAATAGTTTTTTCAGATCAATATTGTGTTTTGTAAGGGAAAATCCTTTTTTAATGGATTCCCCAACGTTTGGTTTTGTCTCCTGTCGGCCTCATGCTGGCGTCCAGCCTCTGCTGACTGATGTGATTGCTGTCATGTTGATCAGAACTGAGATTCCAGGAAGTTCCCTGTAAGCCGTGCAGTGAGAGTGCAGCCTGCTGCAAAAACTCAGCTGTCGCACATTCATTACAGAAAGTCCCAAACAAAACCTTTTAAACTAAAACAGCGTTGTTTGACCCGTCAGGAACAGATCTAACAAAGTTACTGTCTTTTCAAAAAGCACGTTTTTGTGCCAAAACAGTAAATCCATGGAACATCTGCACTTTTGGGGGGTTCTTTAAGCAGACAAATAGGCCATTAAAGAGATGTAAAGTTAGCTGAAGACAGATGAATATCCATGAACATTTCATGTGGTACAGAAAGCAGCACGCTTTGCCTTACTGCATTTCTGAGAAGAACAAAGTGTTATTTCTGTAGAAAGAGGATTTTTGCAGAGCTGGCCAACTGCTGCACTTTTATCTCACAACTTGATACCGGGAAATTCTGCAGACCACAACAGGATAGATGTTCAGTCCCTCTCCTCTGTGTCTGGAGGCACACGCAGCTCGGCTCACAAAGTGGCCCTTGTCAGCTGTGATTCATGACTTTCATTCCAGGAAAAATTAATTTAGCTTCATCCCTCGCCAGCCTCCTCTAACACTCCCATCCGTATTAGCACTTTTGGGAAACATCTATCCTTGTGACTTCCAGCAGCGTGAGCCAGCTTCCAGCAGGAGTGGTGTGTAGCTCAGCCCAGACCTTGCTACAGAAAAAAGGACGAGTGGACATGTCTGTCATGTCAAAAAGACTCATCTGTTTGTTTTTACTTCTGAGGAAGACTGTGAGGAGGTTAAAATGTGCATTTTCAGAGACAGTTTTTGTAAAATGATTATTTAGTCTGTTGTGGTTTCCAAACATGCAGTTCTAACGCACCGTTTAATGCATTTAACGTAAAAGGAGACAATTGAATAGCTTCTTCACCTCAGTTGGAAGGTCATACAAGTTGTTTTAAGTAAATGTTTTCAAAGTAAAGTGTTAGTATCCAATCCATAAGAACTAAAGCAGTTTTTATATTAAAATAGTGGATATGTTAATGATATAATGAATTGAATATAAAATACTTTTTAAATGTGGTAACGGTTCCACTCTAATCATCTTTAGATGATTTTCAGATCTTTTAGTTATGATGATGGCGTTTTTAGACCAAATCAAAAACGCTGTGTGGTTTTTCTAGGACATAGTTTCTGCAGAGCAGCAGGAGTTTATTAGAAATTCACCTCTGAGTTGTGGGCGAGACTGTTGGTGTGTGGAAGTGAGCCTCGGCTGACCTCGCCGCGTCACGTCACCTCACATTTTACCAGTCGCTTCCACTTTGTTATCAAACCACTGACAGCATGGAAACATCACAGCTGAAAACAGAAGCATCCTGTCATAACGCCATGCTGACGCTTCTCAGGGTGACTCATTCTGTCAATGTTAATGTAACCTGTGTGATACATGAAGACCTTTTACACCGTGGATGTGATGGGACAGTCAAATTCTGTTGTTTGGAAGGCTGAGCAAATCCTTTTTATTCCAGTTTGAGGAAACGTCTCTGAGCTTTGTACAACAAATAACAAATGTAACTGTGTTGCTGAAGAAAATAAAGTTGTAAGATTTTGTAGAAAACACTTTGCTGTGATGCAGCACTAACATGCACAGATGTCATGGGTTGTGTCTGAATTCCTTCTCTACTCTCTACATGCTGCACTATGCAGTGGCCTCAGCTGCAGTTGTTTTAAAGTGCTTTATAAATAAAGTTGATGATGATGATGGTACAGTGCATTCTCCATTTTCTAGTGCTGTCCAAATCTACAATTCCAAAATCGAGTGCCACAGAAATTTTCCAGAAGTCTCTGTGAAAAACCAGTGTGCTTCGATGCTTAGACCACAATGCATTGTGTCACAATTTTTCACAACAATTTTTGCCAAAAAAATGTACTTAAATGTATTTTTTAAATGAACATCTATGTTTTTATCTTCAGAAGACAGTGGATTGGACTCATAGTCGTCGCAAAACACTCATATCAATGAGATTTAGACTTTGTGAAATCGATGACGTCATATTCGCCCTTCAAAAAAAAAAAAAAAAAAAGTGAGCACTGTGTCCAAAGTGCTTTTTAAATCCAGGGCGCTAAATAGTCCCACACTATATAGTTTTTAGTAGTTAGGGGTTAGGGTGGGAATTGGGACACGACCATGGTTTGTCTGCTTTGCAGAGCCTTTAAGAAAACCAGAATCACTAAGACAGAAAGAGCAGAATCTTTCTGGAGTTTGGTTTGCTGAAGTCTCTTTAAATGAACAAAGCTGGCTTCAATAAGGCATCCATCAACCATTACCTTCATCCTCCACAGGGAGACTGTGAGGACCATGCCACTCTGCTGTGCAGCCTTCTGCTGGGCTTCGGCCTGGACGCCTATGTTTGTATGGGGACCAAGGCAAAGGGGGTTCCACACACCTGGGTCATGACCCGGGGAACTGACGGGACCATTACCTTCTGGGAAAGTCTGACAGCACACAGGTCTGTGTCTTTCTTCATATACATACAGTATTAAACCCTCTGCAGGACTTTCATGTTGGAAAAATATGGGACATGTATTTATTCCCAGTCTGAAATGTCATGTTGTGGTTTCTTCTCACTTCTTCAATGAAACTGTTGAACTACGTTCACGCTGAACGCAGGGCAGGGTCTTGAAGGCTTTTAGCCTTCGAGGAAGACCCTTTAAGTGGCAGTAGCAGCTTTAATTTTCTTTATAGTCTAAGGTGGTTCTTCCGTTTCCTCACTGACTCTTTTCTCCGCAAAGAAACTTTCCAAAATGTTTTTTTTTGTTTGTTTCTCATTAGCTTTTTAGCTTTGACCATTTAACTTAGCGGTCCGAGCAGTTGCCTAAAGTCACATGACGTGTTAAGACAGATGGATGTGGTGAACAGAATCTGGTATTTTTCCAAAATAAAACTTCCTTTAGTATCAGAAAGTGAACAAAATGGAAATAATCAAAGTTAGTGTATGCATTTTTTTTCTGTCTGCGTCCTGGTACGAAGTGGCCCACAGACCAGTCCGCGACCCAGGGGTGGGGGACCACGGTCTAGAGCAGCGATGTTTTGGGGCTGTTGCTGGGCAACGCTAACTTTGACTCCCTCCAAAGATTTTCTATAGGGTTGAGATCTGGAGACTGGCTTGGCCACTCCAGGACCTTGAAATTCTTCTTACAAAGCCTAATAATTGATTTCTTCACACCAAGCTGGTTACCTGTTGCAGATTCAGTCTTCCAGCCTGGTGCAGGTCAACAATTTGGTTTCTGGTGTCCTTAGACAGATCTTTGGTCTTGGTCATAGTGGAGTTAGGTGTGCGACTGTTTAAGGTTGTGGACAGTTGTTCAAACATGTGTTCTTAATACAGGTAATGAGTGGCGGACAGAGGATCCTCTTACAGAAGAAGTGACAGGTCTGTGAGAGTCAGAAATCTTGCTCGTCTGTAGGTGATCAAATACTTTTTTCCACCATACTTTACAAATCAATTCTGTAAAATCAGACAATGTGATTTTCTGGATTTTTTTTCTCATTTTGTCTCTCATAGTTGAGGTACAACTATAATGAAAATTACAGGCATCTGTCATCTTTTTAAATGGAAGAATCTGCACAACTGGTAGCTGACTGAATACTTTTTTGCCCCTCTGTATCACGCTGAGCTCAGAGTTGAGAACGCAAAATGAAAGTGCGAGAAAAAGCGAAATTTAAGGCAACATGGTTGATGACAGTTGTGTTGCAACTATTAAAATGTATTTTGAAATAATAAAAAAATGTTTTTAAAGCAAACATTTAATATTTTTATTTGCTACCTAGACAGTTTTTTTCCTAAACTAAACATGTTGCGTTGGGGCAGATGAAATCATGCTCGAACGTCTTCATATCAACTACGGTCTATCTGGTTCTGTCCTAAACTGGTTTGTCTCCTATTTCAGTGGTAGATCTTATAAAGTCTGTGTTAACTCTTTATCTTCAGAAGCAACAATCCTGTCTTGTGGCGTTCCCCAAGGTTCTGTATTGGGACCCATTCTATTCACTCTCTACATGATTCCCCTTGGGAGACTCATCAGCAAATTTTCTAATATTTCTTATCATCTTTACGCGGATGACATTCAACTTTATTGCTCCTTTGGAAAAAATAATTACACTAATCTATCAAATCTACTGGACTGCTTGGCCAGCATCAGGGGTTGGTTAAATGACAACCATTTACTCCTGAACCCAAACAAGACAGAGACAATGATTTTTGCTCCTGATGACAAAATTCCCTCCATCAAAAGTCACCTTGGTTCACTGAGCTCTTCTGTCCAGCCAAGTCTCAGGAATCTTGGTGTCTGGTTTGACAAAGCTATGTCTCTAGACTCTCATTCGAAGCGCTTGGTCAAAAATTGTTTTACCACCTGAGGAATGTGGCTAAACTGAAGACAAGGTTAACCAGATCTGACCTTGAGCTAATCATCCATGCTTTTATCTCCTCTTGTTAAGACTATTGTAATTCTCTTTTTACTTGTTTTAACAAAAAGTCTCTTAAACGTCTCCAACTGGTCCAGAACTCTGCTGCAAGGCTTTTAACTGGAACCAATAAGCGCACTCATACCACCCCTCTGCTTTTATCTCTTCATTGGCTTCCTGTTAAATTTAGAATAGATTTTAAGATTTTGATTTTAGTTTTTAGAGCCTTGCACAGACAAACCCCCGATCTATATTAGTGACCTTTTAACTCCCTACACTCCTGCGCGTTCTTTGAGGTCCACTGATAAAGATCTTTTATGTGTTCCAAAAACTCATTTTAAAACTAGGGGAGACCTCGCCTTTCAGGCTGTCGCTCCCCGACTTTGGAACGACCTCCCCCTGTCTCTGCGCCAGATTGACTCAGTCGAGTGTTTTAAAGCTCAAGTTAAGACTTTTTTATTTAGGAGAGCTTTTAGCTGACTTTGACTTGTGTTCACTTCTGCCTGTTTGTTTGTTTATATGCCTGTGTGCGTTTTATTGGGTATCGCTTCTGATTTTATATTGTTTTAACATTGTGAAGCACTTTGTGAGTCGCTCTCTGTGAAAGGTGCTATATAAATAAAAATTACTTACTTACTTACATTTTGCTTGCAGTTGAGGACATTTTTATTTCAAATCTATGACTTTTGTTCTCATTGTGGTGGCATAAATATTACTTCATACATGACTACTTTTCAAATGATTGGCACTTCCATGAATTGAAAAGGACGCTTACCATACGGCACTATCAAATCAGAGTCTCTGATTGGTTAAAGTTCAACTGGTTTAACTTTTAACGCCGTTTTAATGGCTGCACATTTTGTACATGCAGTCTAAAACTGGACTTGCATAACGACCCGGGAACACAAGAGTTTTGAGCACGGAAGTTTGAAACGTTTATATACGCGTGTTTACATGGACTTTTGATTAGCAGTGGTCCCTTGAACGCACCTTTCTGAGCCAGGTATAGTGTTACGGAAAAGGATTTAGCTGCAATGAGCTCTGTGTTGTATTAGGAGGGTATTCCAGAACCTCCTAAAGTTTTAGAGTTCAACATTTGAACTCACTGTGCTTACTTTATGTGTGATCAGGTATTTGCATCGGCCCGTGGATCCAGATGCCCCTCCCCTGTCCCCACAGCCCAAACCGTCATCGCCCTATCGCACTGTGGGCTGTGTCTTCAACCACCAGACCTTCATGGCCAACTGCCAGCCCTCTGATTCTGTGGAGCTCTGCGTTTTTGACTTCCAGGTGGGCTCATGGTCTTCACAGGGTCACATGTTGCTGGAGGCTCCTCCTCACATCATGCAGTGCACTGGATCTTTGCCTTGAAGACTCAGATGCTGCCTTTGTGGGTATTTTGACGTTTTGTTTTGTAAATAAATGGTGTATCTTAATGTATTTAAATGTAGAAAAGTAAATGTAGCCTCCGAAATCCTCCCATCAGGCTCCACTTTGTGGGAAGACAGGATATCCACTGGGGTTTGGGTAGTGGGTCAGTGTGAACTCTGTTCTCCCTCAGAATCCGTCCCGGTGGAAAGCGATGAGCGAGGAGGCTCTGAGGTCAGTTTGTGCCCCAGGCTCCTGCACCTCCCTACCCCCTCTGCCTCCTCTATGTGCCCCTTCTCTGGATCCTTCAGCAGTCAGCAACCAGCTTGAGATGGAGATGCGCTACCTGGTGTATGAGCACAGGAAGGTAATCTGGTTTGAAGTTTGATGGAAAACCTACATATACAACCTACATGATACATATGCTAAGTGTGCAGCAGAATAGGTTGAATACAAACCTTTTGGTCATAGAAATTCATCAAAAACTGTGTTCATTTGTTGTTTGTGGGATTGTATCTGCTTCAGGACCTGGATCTGGGAACAGTGTGGGACGACCATCTCTGCTACCTGCTGTCCTCGGCTCTGTCCGCTTATGAAATGGAGCGTTGTACTGGAGTTTCCTGCGGCAATGAAGAGTTCCAGGACGCAGTGAGGAGGGCTGTGCCAGACGGACATACCTTTAAAGGTTTCCCTATACACTTCCTGCACCGCAACGCTCGGAGAGCCTTTGCCACCTGCCTCAGGTACGATCTTTCTGGATCACTGATGCTGCATTCACACTGGACGCGATTTGCGCATCAAATGTGCTTCTGCCGCCTCTCTCTTGACACGCATCAAATTCACTACTCGCCACCCTAAGGCAGAGCAACTGCCATGGTTTTTTTGGACTTCATTTGTTGCCACATCATGGAAAACATGGATGATGTTGAGCGAATAACTTGGGTTTATATGTTTTGGAGAGTTTACAGAGGCGCAAGCAAGCACGTTGCCGTTAACTCCAGCAGGCCTGGATGACGACCGTATTAAACGTTAGTACTGTCTGTCTGTGGACCAGTTTGAGTATTAACCGGCCAGGGGAAAAATAAAAAATAAAATGGGGGGGGGGGGGGGGGGTCTTTTTTATTATTGCCTCGATGAAAGTATGATAAAAATGGAGCTAAAGTTATCGTGCCCACTATGATGGCACCTGCTGTGGCTCTCTGTCTGCTGGGCAGCCAGCAGCCCGTGAGCCAGCATAGCGGTAACAGTAACCGGCGACAGTAACAGTAACTGTCCCGGTTACTGTTGGGCAAAGGGGGGGTACACCCTGCCACTGCCAGCCTGGAGCTAACGAACAGCGCCGCCTAGGGTCCGGCCGGAACGCTGTGCCGTAGTAGTAGTCTTAATTGCTGACGACCTGTCCAGGGTGTTTCCCGCCTTCGCCCAACAGTAACCGGGGCCGTCTCCGGCAACCTCGCGGCCCCAGCGGGTTAAGAAAATGGCTGAAAGTTCAGGACAAAAATCCTTGCATCAAGCAGCCATATTGGATGTATTTGTTTACCCTTTGACCACTGGAAACGTCACATGCCCAAAGCTGAGTCCCTAACTGGCGCGTCAACCTCGCCGTGCCACACCCCATGCCCAAATAGCACCACAGACCCTCAGATCGCTCTGTACATTGACTTAACATTGAAACTCGGTGCCCTTGAACACACAAATCGTGTCTGGCGTGACTCTGCACCATGACTCTGACTCCTTTATGAGTTTGGCAAACTGTTATTCTGTGTAACTAAAGCTAAAGTATTCTGGATTTATTTAGTCCTGAAACAAACACTGCACTGTTTGTTGTGGGTGACCCTCAGCTTTAGTCTACCTCAGTAGCTGTGTTAAAGCTGTTTAACACTCTGCGTGTTAAACAGGGGTATCTTTTCAGGCCTTAAATTTGGCCTTAGCTCCGGTGAAAGCAGCTCTGAATACTTCAACAAACCAATAGGTTTTAGCCAGATCCATCATCCCTACTTTAGGCTCCTGTTCCACCACATCATGTGCACCAATTCTCCAAGTGACACATGAATGAGCCAGTCTGAGTGCAAGAGCTTGGCTTGGCTGCACAAACTCCGTTCTGTCCACTTGTGAGTTTGGACGTGCCACCACAACAGCGAGCATCAACCTTGTAACCGGTTCTACAAGACTACCTCATGATGTCGTTGTTGTTCCTGTGACAGCTAGACACTACAAGAAACAGCTACATGTTTCCAGATTCTTCCAACCCAAATGTCCGTTGTGTAAAGGAGCCTGATCATAAGTACTTTTAGAAGACACAAATCCTGCTTTTGTATTTAGAGAGTTGGTACTTTAGTACTGCATATATCACTATAATTGTGTTTGTCATTTCTGTACACCCTCTCCCTCTGAGAATCAACGCACACAGGTGTTGCAGAATGTGTGGTTGTATTTTTTGACTGTAGTTGCAGAACAAATCTTCATATTTGTGAGCTCGGATCATGCTGTCACAGGGATTTATGAGCCGATAGCACGGCTGCAGCTTTGAACTGCATTGCTGTGCAGACATTTGACTGGTTTCTTTTCTAAAGCTTTGTTGATGTGGTGTTCAGCCTCTTAGACTAAAATGTATTTATTTTCCTTTTTTTTTTTTTTTTTTTTAGCTGATCTCATTTTTCTGCACTGTGATCTTTCAGGTCTCCATTCTGTGAGGAGATCATCTGCTGCCGAGGTGACAGTGTGAGGTTGGCCGTCCGTGTGTGGGTCTTCGTATATCCTGAGAACGCGTGTGCCGTGTGGCTCATGTTTGCATGCAAATACCGCTCTGTACTCTAAAGCTGCACAGCATCAAGGAACCTTCAGACACTTTATGATCACAAAAACATCTGAATCCTTTATGAAATGACGGTAAAACGAGCAGTTACAGGAATATTCTGTTCTCAGATGCTAGTTCAGGAATAAGCAAAATCTTCATTTGTAGGTTTAGCTATTTATTTTTGGAAAATAAAATATTTTTTCTAACTATGTTCTTTTATAGAAGCATTGTAAATGTATTTTTTTCCTGATTGCACATTTTTTCTTATGAACATTAAAGATGTTTATTTCTCCATGAAAGGCTGACTTTTGTTTGCATTAACGGCAGAGATTTCTACAAAACTAGTTTTTGAAAGACAGTTTATTTATGGTCAAAAGAAAAATGCAACAATCTGCAGCAGGAAAGAAGGTGGTGGTCTCAGAAGGTGGTGGTGAGCATTGTCCTCATTAAGTAGAAGGTGATTGCAAGTTGCAGGAAGAGCACATAGTGAAGGTTACAATGACGATGAAGATCACTGCTCACATCATCTGCCAAAAATATGAGCCAAACTGTGTTTCAGTAGGTTACATTAGGAAGGAGACTCCTCCTCCTCCTCCTCCTTTTTCTTCCCTACAGGCCTTTACACCTGCCTGTCGCTGAGAATCAGGTAAACTGTGACAAACCTTTCAGCCTTAGCCTGAATCCGAGGCTCTCAGAGTTACGCTGAGTTGCCGGGGTTGAGGATGATGGAGGTTCTCACAGACATGCATCTCTGCTCAGATGTATCTCATCTGAAGAAAGCAGAGGGTGTCTATCTTAAGGATTTTGGGGATTTAGTCCAGATCAGTGCTCTCTGTGGAAAACACTCTCTAATCCTTCCACGTCCTCCCATCTCTGAAGCAGATCTTAAACTTTTAAGTTGCAGTACAGTTCAGAGCATCATTCATTTAAAGACTATTCAGATTCTTCTTTTCAGAACATCGCTGAGTGATCCAAGCGATATAACTTGACATTTCTTTTTTTTTTTTTAACCTATTTAAAACTTTCTATGTAATATCATTTCAAAAGAATGTAAAATCTACTTAAGTTTAGATGCTTCATGCTTAACATGCATTTAATGGTTCTGGCAGATGCCAGAAAAGTGTATCAATGATGCAATTTCAGCCAAAGGATCAAAAATATCTAATATAAGAGGCAGCAGGTCTTGGACCGCCATTAAAATATGAATTTTTGTTTAGATCTTTCTTCTTTGACTAGAATCATTATGTTTTAGTTTCACTTTCTTATTTAGAAATGTTTCAAAATAGTATAGTTAGGTGTGAGGTAAACTACACTCAAATAGACCAGTGTTTGCCATGGGAATCCAAAAAAGAGAAGTTTGAACTGTTGGAGGAGAAGGAAAACCTTGCAGCATCTTGTATCTGCGTGTTTTAATGGCCGTTTGCAGACTTGCTCAAGAGCTCTTCAGACTAAATGCTGAGGGCGATGTCAGCCAGCTTTCAGTTTGCTTATAGCGCCACATTTGATATAAATGTAGTTGGATGTAGGAGGCAGCAGATGGAGCAGTTGGTCCAATTTTGGCAGCTTCAGCTTCAGAGAACAGGACAAAGGAACTGGAATTGCCTAAAAAACTTGAATATTTTCAAGACACTATGCACAAAGGCTCACCTTAACCCTTGTTCTTTTCTAGGCACTTTAAGGTTGGGAGTGGGGTCATCTAGACCCACCAGACAGTGCTCTGAACCTTTTTTCTTCAATGATTTGTGATCTTCACTGGTGTCCGTGGACTACATGAAATCCTCTCCACCTTTATCCACCTTTGTCATGGTAGGGAGAACACGTGAATGGAAGGGGGGGGGGGGGTCATAGGATAACACAAGGGTTACAGAATAATTTGAGTCTCATTTGATTAAAAGTATGTAAATGATGCACATTTGGAAGAAGTTCTATCGTAACAAAGCCATTTTTTGTTTGAGCCTCTAAAACTTGGACCACTGAGCCCCAATTCCAAATGGTTTGTGTTTCTACCACTGCAGAAGTGAAGTGAGATTATAATGAGTACAAACCCTCGATTTAACAAATATGAATCCACACACACACACACCAACACCAACAAGTCGGTGCCCTTGACCCCCTCCCTTTTGAAGTTGACTCAGGAATTGATCGCACGTCAGCCCAAACTTTGACGGGTACCCGGGAGGATGGCCAATTAATTAGATTTTTACCGGAGCTCATTTACTATTCCTCATCTCAGAAGGGAGGCAGAAAAAGGCAAGAAGAGAGCTAATGAATTATTCCTGCCTTCTTCTGGATGTCACACAAATGTGCACAAACACTCCAGTCATTACTGAACAGCACAGGATGAATGTATATCAAAGGACGTGTTTGATGCAGGGAACTCAGTCGTGTTTTCAGCTCCTATCAAACAGCAACATTCAGTTAATAGTCAAGAGAATCCTGTGGGGCCTGACCCACTGCATGAAACGGGGAGGGAGAGCGGATGATGGTTTTTCACAGAAACTGAGCATTGCATCCCTCATCCTCTGCTGTTGAGGAGCACGGCTGCCTCTCTGCATGTCTATGTCCAGTGTAGAAGTAAAGAAATGTCATGCCTGCCCCTTGTGCAAATCGAACGGCCTGCTCGGCCATGGAGGCTTCCTGGAGGTGTGTGCATTTGCATCCACTGAAACCTCTCCGAATAAGATCAGAAATATTTTCAACACGCTGGTTTGTAACGATGGACCATTTCACGGTTTCATGTCAAACTGTATTCGGCAATCATTAATGGTTTCAACGTGTCGTGTGTGTGTGTGTGCTGTACGTATGTGTAAATATATATTTATGATTCAAAATAAATGATTTCAATTTATGAATCTTAAATAGATTTAAAATGTCAGTGTATTTATTTTCATTGTCCCTTTGTTTTTATTGCTGAAAAGGCTCAAAATAAACCAATCAATAAATGAATCAATTAATTTTTGATTCAAAGCTGAAGCCATTTGTTTTTTAAATGCTTTAAATGCATTTTTAACCTGAATTAAATGTGGTGCACAGTAAAAGTATGGTGTAACCCATCTGACTCGCACCACAAATGAACTCAACCGGTGAATCTGCACACAGCTTTTATTTTGAAAGGTGTGCAGCAGCCAGTGTTGGGGTTGACCATCAGGTTGTGTTTACACTCTTGAATCTCAGATAGCAAACTGATGAAACTCCTGCTTTTGCCGCCGTCTGCAGCCTGATTAGATGCAGCTTTTGGATGAAGTAGGGGGGGGGCTTTGCTTCTCTAAAGCATTTTCTACATGTCTAGAAAAGGCACATCAACAAAACACTTTATTTAAGCTACGAGACATCTTGGACTGATTGAAATCCCATCTTCCCTTGCTGTACCTGCACAGGTGTATCTGAGCTCAGCTGTTTCCATCTTCGCAGCAGGAAAAAGCAGCTTCCAGGACCCAGACCTTTATTTCACTGTCTGCAGCTGAACTTCATTCAGCTCAGGCCTTGGGTTCTGTTCCAGCTTGTCACATAAATGAGGAGACTAATGGTGCATTTCCTTATCAGTGGTGTTTTTCCATTGTGGTAATATATCTGCTGACAGATACTGATGTATCAACTAATTAGCGTATTTTAGCCATTAAAAAGAGCATGCCGACTCTGAGCTTGGCGGGGATTGGAGGGTGTGTTTGTGCACATTGCCATTCGTCAGATTTGACAGACGTGCAAACAAAAAAATATCATTAAATGACAAAATGGATGAGACAATAACTATTTTACCCACAGAGAAGGTAATTAAATTATCACTAAAAAGACATTTTGAGTATGTGCACTTTATCTTTTTGGAGAAGCCAATGCTGTTTACTTAGAAATAAGTGAATTCTAATAATTAAGTCATGCAACGCTGCTTTTTTTCAGTTATTGTGATTCTAATAATGCCTTTCTGCATTTTGTCTTTCAGTCTCATGTCATTCTGTGTTTGACAGGGGGGGGGAATTTCTGCTGGAAAGACTGGGAGCGGCGGAGAAAGGAGCTCTGGGCACTGGAGAGAAAAGCGTTGCATGGCCTGAAGCCTAACGAGTAATAAAGTCATTAATTCAGCTGATTAAGTTGGCCTTTGGGTTCAAGAAAAATCATATCCGTCTCCCTTTGAGATGTGACGGGGAAGCACAGAAGAGGGAGAAGCCAACTAATTAGTGCAGAAAAACAGGAGGGGGCCCGGGAGGGAGAAGGGAGATGCATGAAATGAAAAGAAACTGTTGTGTGTCTATTCGGGGGGTGGGGGGTAGGTGTTTAGGTTGAACAACTAATGAAGCATGTTCAGGGGGAAAGAGTGTCAAACTCATCAAAACGCCTGTTTGGCCAGACAAACTAGACTCTCAAAGAGGCTGCCCCGGTACCTTTGAGCCTGACTCTGCCTCCTAATGATGTGAACATGAGAGCCAGAGAAAAGTAGGGGGTGAAATGTCACTTCACTTGCAGCGTAATGAGCTTGTTGTGGAATGCAGGAGAAGCAAACATTGGAGAAAGAGGCAAACGCTCCGCCGCCGTGTGAAACCGCCTTTTTCAGCTGCAGGTCCCAACATGACAGCAGGAAAATCAGATCATCTTATGAAAAAACAGGAACTGGGAATTTTAGGAATCACTTTTCCTTCTTTATGCATCACTTTGAAAACATTGTGGAATTGAAACACATGACAATATTTTTTGAAAAGCTCTGGTCAGGTGGATCAGAACTTTGAAGAAGATTGATATATTTTTTTTACTTTAAAATAAAAAGGAATATTTGACTGTAAGGAAGCAGATCAATCAAAACATTTTGACATAAATGCCTGATTTTTTATCACAAAAAGTGCAAAGAAATCCCATTTGTCCCTGTTTTACTTTAGAAGATTTATAGATTTATTTTGATATAAAACATACAGACCACACTTGCATTTGTGTTGAATGAATGAAAATGAGCTTCAAAATACACCCTCACCCCATTTTGAACCAAAACAGATCTGGTTTACACTATTCAAAATACATTAATCTTTTTTTTCAGCTCTTAAATATCCCCATAACTAATTAAATTAGGCATCAACGCTTTGATTCTATTTGTATTTTAGTGTAACATCTGGGTGGTTTTATGCAGTCTTTTTAATTGTTTTAGTCTTATGCTACATTGAGACATGATTTTGATTTTTATGTATTTCCAAAAAAATGTTTCGTTTAAGGTTTTAAAAAATATTTGATAATATTTTTCCAAATGTTTTAGAAATGTTAATATATATAGAAATATAAACATTGAATTCCCTGAAAAGAAATCATGGATGTTAATGATGATGTAACAGAAACAGCACATGGATCATCAGCGTTATAAAAGTGAAACTAAAACAACCGTTTGGTTCCAATGACAGAAGAAAACCCTAAGAGTCTCCAGTCTGAGAGCTTTAGGAAAGACCAGCTGTGATCAGAGTCCAGACCCAAACATCAAGAACCACGGCCCGTTTCAGAAAATGAAGAAGAACATGCAGCAATCCTCTTTCTAGTTTTTCCAGGGGTAACCAACTCCATTCAGACATTTCAAATAGTGTGTCATGTGTTTATTGTAACCAGATATGAAAACGATCAAAATATTCCGGAACTGTTGTTAACTTAATGCAGGAAATGTGAACTCATAAAACCAAACTTATAAATCTCATAAAACCAAACTTATAAATTCAAACTTGCCTTTTTCTTTTAACTTGCAAATTAAACATTTTATAAGAATTGCAAACAAACAAATCATATATTAAGAAATGGTCATGAATGAATGTGAAGCTGAACCAGAGACACGTTTTATGATCAAATTTGATAACAGGATCCCCGAAAATTGAGCAAATCTGGATGTATGTGACAACCTTGACTGTAAGCCACTAATGGCTCAAAAGGAGGAACATGTTAATGATGGAATAGAATTCACTTTATTCATCCTGTGAGGCAAATTCTTGTGCAACAGGAGCCAAGTCAGAAACATGAAAGGACAGCAGTAACCAGAGAGAAAGCTGACCTTACTGAACGCAGTTCCACCTCTGAGATGTTTGTTTTATTCTTTGAGTTTTAGGCACCAATAACATGCTGGGATTCATGCTCGTCTGCATAAATCATCTACTTACGAAAGATAATGACGATTCACAAATGCAGAGAGAGAGATGGAAAAGAACAGGGTCCCTGCCTTTGCTTCAGTAAGGTCAAAGTGAATCCAGTTAAGGTTAATGCAAAAGAAAACACGACTGAGGCTTTGCTTTGAAGGACACGCCGTCATGTTCCACTGTTCCGAACTGAAAAAGTCCCAAACTCAAAGACATTTCTGCTTACAGAAGCAAGTTTACAGCAAAGCAGCTCCAGACCCAGAGAAACGTCTGGCCTTTAGTCAAATGACAAAGTCCTTAAATGAAAATAACTCCAAATGAATCTTGTTTTGACAGACTGTTCCTTTATTCCTTCCAAGTTGTCTTATCAGTAACTGAACATCTGAAAGGTTGTTTATTCCCTTATAAAAAGGTTTGTATGTTTGTCTGAACCTGAAAGTGTGAGGAGAATTTTCCTGAAGGCTTCAGATGCATTCCCAGGCCGGAAGAAGGGTGTGATCTCTCCAGCTGGACGTTGGTGTGCTCCGACCACCTCTGTGGCGAGGCATCAGGAGCTGAGGCTGACTCCATATCCTCCAACTATGCAGCAGTGAATCGCAGGAGCACTTCTACAGTTCACGCCTCTCAGCTGAACTGTAGAAGCAGCAGACTGTGGCCTATCAACTGCGCTGCTGTCATATTTTTGTCACTAAGCTGATTGGACTAAGAAACACCTCCTGATTAGCTGTTCTACGTATATTCATTCTGAAAGCTGTGACTCCTTTTTTGAAGCTGGAATGGAATGGAATGGAATGGAACTTTATGACATACAGCTTCATTTAAAGCCAGGTCTGTGCAGGTTATCATATATTCCTGTTACTGTGTGTGGAGACAAAAAAAGGTAACAGTTTGCAGGATTTTTTTCTGATCTTCCCAGAAGAATCCAATTACAGCAGCGATTGAAGATCAGCACGATTGCAGTGTATCTAAGACAAAAGGAAAAAACTATCAGAGCTTATCTGATTCTCAGCTTTAGCAGCCGACATTGCTGTAATGAAGTCTTCCAGTTCTTCTCTTTTTCTCCCACCCTTTCACCTTCTATCTCCCCACCTGCATCCCCATCTTTTCTCCTCTGTAAGTCTTTCCTCATTTTCTGGTCTTTTATTGTTTATGCACGTTTCTGAAAAGCAGCTTTCTTTGCTCTTCCCCTGCAGACTTTTTCCTCATCTGCAAACACGGAGAGCATCTCTTTTCCATCCGTTGATTGTGCACAGCTCTTGCTGATGACAGCCGTTGGGGACTGCTGCGGTGGGCCTGCAGGTGGTGCACGTACACAAATAGTGCAGCAGGGCCAATGTTTTCCTTCCCCCTCAGTAATGAAAATATCACAGGAGACCCGGTGGGTGGTGGTGACCTTTGGAGAACGCTGCATTTTCGCCTCGCTTGCTCGCTCTTTTGTAAAGTGCCTGGCCACCCGTCTCAGCCCCGCCCCCCTCCACCTCTGGGCGATGTGGCCCAGCAACAGCAGCACACTGAGAGACTGTAGATGCACCTTGTGTAAATAATTTATCACTGAGCAGGACGGAAGCAATTCTTAGCAAAGAATGGATGGTGGTGGGGGTGAAGATTTAAACACAGCCAAATCATAAAAAAAAAATCAGACCGAATTTCTTCTTGATTCCTGAAATAACCGTTTTCTTTCCATGGCCACCACAGCAAAAGAGAAATTTCTAGACTTGTTTCTGCTGAATTTGCAGCCTCCATGGAGAATGAAGGACAGGACACTCCGTCACCTTCTCTGACTCTCAGTGCTGCATTCATCCACGAGGCAAAAGTCAAATGTTTCCCATCAACGAAGCAGCAGCAGCTTGAGGGAGCTATCGTGATATCACCTCTGACTGCTGAGCGATGAATGCCACACTATTGTGTGAAAATGTCAGAGGAGGGAAGGGAAACATGGCAGCGCAGCCGTCCACGTGTCACACAGGAAAGAAATTGATTTAACAATGAAGACCAGTCAGTTTGGTGGCAGGAAAGAGGCTGACCTGTCTGCAGCTGTTATCTGTCTGCCCCACATTAACCTGCGTGCTCTTTGACACATTTCACTCTTAGCTCTTTAAAAAAAACAAGTTTGAAGGAAAACTGCAAAAGCAGACTTCCAGAAAGAAATCAAAAATTCAAATAATTTGAAGAATTTTTTTAAATTAAATTATTTTAAGAATAAAGTTCTATTCCAGAAAAGAACATATTTTTTTTTTCAAACTAACTATTTTGCGATTGATAAACTTTCGTGATGACATTTATTTCTTGCAAGACAGAAAACACGGCTTTTTTGTCATTCCTCCTGATTCTGCTTTTGCAGTGGAGGTGGTCAGTGTTTTAGGTTGATGAAAGTGTGAAGAAGAGCAGCACAAACATGTAGAAACAATTTAGTCTAAACTTTTGTAGGAACTGTATCTATTCATGATGACAGCAATGCTAAAAATGCAGAAAATTAGAATAGAAAAAAGACATAAAACACAACGTCAAAAACCTTTGACATTTTTTCATGAAAAAATGAAAAACCAATTCAAAGCAATAATATCAATTATAATAAAAATATTCATGTTTGCAAATAACAAGTTTGTATTTACTGTGTAAATTTCAGTTAAGTGTAGGTCATTGATGTGGTATGTAGTAATAGGTTCTTAGAAGGCCCAAAGCGTTTCAGTCACACATTGTTGTATCTCTTTTAGTCTTCATGATAACAAAATGCATATTTCTCTGAATTACCAAATTACTTTGCACCAACTGCTCGACTTTAACAATAAATCATCAGTTTTATTCATTTTAAATTTAAATTTGCATCTACATTTTCTGTTTTTTTTTTATGATCTGGCAAAGAAATTTGCTTCTGGAATATCATGCAGGAATCATTCAGGATCATTCATGACTGCAGGATGAAAAAAATGGAAAAAGTTCAAATGAACCTTTTACCACTTTTATTTCTGTTTCTTCCTCATCCTCTCAGAGCTTCATAGTGTCACACACTCATGGACGTCTTCTTGCATAGACCCGTCCTCCTAAGGCTCACACTGGCAGCTGCTGGCTGCTGCTTTTGCTCCGCACGTATGAGAATTCTCTGAAACTACAGATCATTTAAGGTTGTTGAATATTATTTGGGCTCAGTAGTTTCTGCCGTCAAACCATCCTCACGTTCACATCTGAAGGTGTGAAGCCAGGTGTTATCCCTGAGTAATTTTCCGCCATTACTTTGTAATGACATTCATTAGGCGGCACCTCTGTGTGGCTGTGTGAGTGTTTTTTTTTAATTTTGTCTTTCATGCTGTAGATCCAGCCGGCACCCCCTCAGGGCCTTTGGGCTGAGGTCTAATGACCAAGGCAGAGTTAATCCTCAGGGGGACGCGCAGTACACTTCGCTTTGTAGATTAGTGCTTTGAAGGAATGTCACACCCCTGTCTCACTTTACGTCGCCTCTAGCTCACCTTAACCCCTCCCTCACGCACACGTAGACATAAGGCTGGCCCACCACGTACTCAGTAAGAAAGATCGGACCCTATTTTTGCACGTGCACACATTCTTAATAACAAACACACATCCACTGAGAGGCCCTCACAGTGGGAGCCACAATAATAGGCACCCTGCCATCTGGAGACTCTGTCCAGGGGGGCATTAACAATGGGGCCACTCAGTATGGCAGGAGACATCGTCAGTGCAGACATATCTATATGGGAGTGTGTGTTGTCAATTAAACAGGGGACGTCACCGGATCTTCCCCACCTAAACCAATGTTTTCTCACCCCCTACATCCACCTCCAGGCTGTTGGTGCTGCTGTGAGTGGAGCCACGGGCCCGAACGCTCTGAATAATGTAGAGACTCATTTATTCCACGCTCCAAAGATGGATGGCGTGTGCGTATGTGGGGAGAGAACATATGCGGATTTTCTGTCTACCTACACATAATGACATCCACTTTCTGGGTTGATTTCTGCTTTTAAGTCGGTCAAAGTCTTTTTTTTTCCTGCTTAAGTTTATAACTAGAGCACGCTGTGCTTGCGTCTACTTTCTTTCGTGAGTTGTTTTTCACATTTTTTAATAGGACTGCAGCACTCGCAACCATGGAAGCCACTAATTGGAACAAAGGAAAGTGTAGCGGAGCACAAAAGCAGCACTTCAGAGAGCTGCAGGCGCACTCTTCATACACAATTCAATACAAAAATCTACACCAGTTTTTTCACTAATACTGTCTGAATGTCGATCGAATTTGATCATTTATTCCTCTTAAAAAAAGTTTCTTTTGCATATGACAGATTCAGCCATTTTTATGTTGCTGCGTCTTTTGTCTTTGATACGTCGTTAATGTATTAAAACATAAAAACAGCTGCATGTATCTGTAACATGTATCCAGAATAATAGTGGATTTTCTTAAGTTGAAAAATACTAATAAGCATTTACCCTTTCCCTGTTCTATACAGCCTATGAAAAATAATTGTCACTAGCAAACCCCCGCCCTGCTCCTCCTTCCTGCAGCCTTTTATGAAAATAAGATCTAGAGAGTGGCTAATTAGGCGTGATTCACTGTGAAGGAAGGGGAAAGAGAGGAATGTGCATAAATCAAGAGCAGGAGGAGCAAAAATGGACCGACAGACTGGTGATTAATGTGAAGGCTGTAATGCACGTCAACAGAAGACAAATGTAAGCATGGGGAGAGGTTTCCTTTGAAAGGAAAAAGAGCACAGAGACTATTTGAGCCTGAAAGACAGTAGAGCAGCAGCATGAATGTATTAAAAAAAACATCAAACAACTCTTTCTCTAGCCACAAATATTTTTCTTTGTCTTGAAGTCAGTGCCAAAAAAGAACTGATTAAAAAAATGTATGTACACCATCAAGATTCTATCATTTATATTTCTATTTTAAAACATCAGGTTCATTTAGCTAACCTGACAATGTAAGCTGCATGATAGCAGATTGAAATGGAAAAAGATAGTAAGCAATTAAAGTCCCATAAAAGCCAAATTTGACAACATATTTTTTTAATGAATTTTTTTAATTACAGTTATAAATAGCGAAATAAAGACAAATGCTTTTCAAGACACTCAAGGACACTTTAAAACAAAGTAAAGTCATTAATAAATTAAATGAATCTGATAAGGTGGATGTGATATTTTAGATAGATGAGTTTTGAGTTGTTATTTAGATATCCTGGGTTCGTTATATCATGTGGTGGTAGCAAAGCTCAGAAAAAAAAGCAAGAAAGTAAGAACTTTTTTAGTGAAATGAGCATAATCTGCAAATCCTTCTCCTGTGTGAAGTGTTTCAAAAATGTCCTGCTTGACACCAACTTCAGAGTTGAAGCTCCAACAGCAGCTGAGATCACTGTTTGGCTCTTGGGGCGTCTCGGGTCCAGCCACAGTGGTAACTGCTGAGGGGCAATGCCTGACTGTTCCTCTTCACCTGCCACAGAATGTCCCACCCTGATTCACTGCAGAACACCACGAGAGAAGGATACATCTGTAGACTCTGCTGAGATGCCACCACACAATTACCCTTGGTCAAAAAGAAGTGAATTTCAATCTCAATTTCAATTAAAGCTGCCAGCGGTGTTGTTTGGCCCACAGGCGCTGCCTGCCCTTGCCGCCCTACCATTGCCCCCTTTTTACCGGCCCTCACTGGCTGAGAAGCTGCTTCACACCTTCCCTCTCTACTTCCTCTTCCATCCTGGTCAGAAATGCATGTGACAAATTCAAAAAAAATGATAATAATTAATAAAAAAACATCTCCATAGCAACCATTTTATGTTTTAGAAAAATCTGCAATAGTACATTTTCGGAAATTCTTTGCAATAGAGGTTTTCTGTTAACCCCGTCCACATTCCTAATTTTTTTCTTTTTGTATTTCATGTCATTTTATTCAGCTTGAGCCAGGGATTCATGTATTAAAATGTTATATTCTGGTTAAAAGGTGCCAGCAACAGAAGAACGCCACTTTTCTGAGCTCGCCACACAAACGCCGAACAAGATCCACAAACTTTAAAACTGGGCGTATCCCTGCCGTCACCCAACAGTTAGGTTGGCTCCAGCAGTCCTGTGACCCCAAAAAGGATCGAACGGGTTCTGAAGATGGATGGATGAATTTTCTTTACTGTAGTTGTGCAGATGCAGCATCTCTGCATCATAAACTCAGTGATCATAGACTGAGAACTAATCATGATCATCAAAGATTCAAAACTGTGCAAGTACAAAATGATGCATCTTGAAACCAAAGGAGAAAACAGAAAGTTAAAAGAAATGCAAAATGTTGTACTTATGGAAACATTTACAAATAAATGATGTTTTTTTATGGAGATACTTGAATACTTGAATCTGTAACCGTAACAACAGGCACCAGGTTCATATTGTTATTGTTCATGCAGGTCTATGAGACCTGTGATGAGGCAGATGCTCAAAAAAAAAAGAATAAGGAAAAAAGAGGAACATCTCTTCCCTTTTATTAACATGTTGACTATTTTTTTTTTTTACTTTTCTTTGTCATTTCTACAGTTTTATTTTGTATTAAAAAAAGGTTTATTACCTGAGTGCTTTTTCAAGGATCACTGCTTTTAGCCGCCTCACAGGCTCAGTCCACCTCCATTTAACAAGTGCTCAGTAGAATAGAATATTGGGAATACTAACAGAAGATAGATGCACACCCGTGGCACCACAAGTACTAATGATGTGTGTCATTCATGCACTGACAGCAGCAGTGGCATGGCAGTAATTAATATATGAGGTATCAAAGCAAAAAAGGTAAGTAGAACAGTTTTTTCTCTCTGTTATCAGGTGCTCATAGTGACAGCTCCAGCATGACCCTGCACAGGACTGAGAGGGTTGCAAGATGAGTGAATTCATGACATGATCGTCAAACCTGCTGACGTTCAGCACACATTACAGAATCTGTTTTCATCCAAGGTCACATACAGGGGGGAATCTGGGCTAAAAGTCTTGTATGAGGACACAAAAACTGGGATTCAGGGAAGCTGACCTGTTTGGGAAACAACCCCTCCACACACACACACACACACACACACACACACACACTAACTAGAGAGCTTTTGCTTTCTGTGATCAGCAGCAGACTCGGGCCGAGTGCATTCATTAAGCTGAGCTACCATCAGCTCCGGGGAGTGATCAGTGTTTCTTTTCTAGGTCACTGACGATGCAGTGAAATGAGCTCCTTCACACTCAGGACTCAGGTCTCCCCTCTGATGGAGAAAGCAGCCACAGCTCCAATTAGACCTCCCTGCACTGCTCACACCCATCCGCTGCTGGAATTGGAGCAGTCATCTCGCATTCACAAGACTTCCGCTACACTCTGTACCCCGAGTCCCAGAAGAGGCCAGAGAGAGACGAGGAAGGATTGTTTCCTGATTGCCAGCAAGAGGAAAATGGGGGAGGGTTTTTGAAATATTTAGCATCAAAGAGGCTATGATGCACCAATGAGGTTTTGTTTTGTTTTATATTTGATGCTGGTAAACTTCAGAGGTACACAAGTCTTCCATTTGAATTACATAGATGTCACAGTCGATGAGGATTCACGGTGACTCGGTGCACGGCTCTTTCAGGATTATTACAAGTGGGGAAAAACAGCAAGTGCTTACACGACATCTGCTCATGAGGGAGACGTCTAATTTATGCAGAGAACCACTCTTTAATTCACTAGTCACATTCACAGACTTTTTAGATCAAGTTGGCATCTTTTCCAAGAAACGGAAACTCTTCCAATTGCTTTTTAAATTTGCCAAATAACTAAAACAATACACACTCAATAACACAAATTTTTAATCAGCTAATTAAATGGCAGCAACTCAATGCATTTATGCATGTGGACATGGTCAAGTCAATCTGCCGCAGTTCAGACTGAGCCTCAGAATGGGGATGAATGGTGATGTGAGTGACTTTGAACGTGGCATGATTGTTGGTGACAGACAGGCTGGTCTGAGGATTTCAGAAACAGCTGATCTACTTTGATTTTCCCCCACAACCATCTCTAGAGTTTACAGA
The DNA here is from genome assembly GCA_023969325.1 of Oryzias curvinotus. Taxonomy (NCBI): domain Eukaryota; kingdom Metazoa; phylum Chordata; class Actinopteri; order Beloniformes; family Adrianichthyidae; genus Oryzias; species Oryzias curvinotus. The sequence goes on from CM043721.1 coordinate 26,417,531, forward strand.
GAATGGTCCAAAAAAGAGAAAATATCCAGTGAGCGGCCTTTCTGTGGGCGGAAATGCCTTGTTGATGCCAGAGGTCAGAGGAGTATGTGCAGACTAGTTCCAGCTGATAGAAAGACAACAGGAACTCAAAGAACCACTGGTTCCAACCGAGGTCTGCAGAAGAGCATCTCTGAACGCACAACACGTCCAACCTTAGACTACAGCTGCAGAAGACCACACCAAGTACCACTCCTAACAGCTAAGAACAGGAAACTGAGGCTACAATTCACACAGACTCATCAAAACTGGACCATAGAAGACTGGAAGAACGTTGTCTTGTTTGATGAGTCTCCATTTCTGCTGCCACATTCAGATGGTAGGGTCAGAATTTGGTGTCAACAGCATGAAAGCATGGATCCATCCTGCCTTTTATCAACAGTTCAGTTCGGAGGTGGTGTAGTGGAAGAACGTTGTCTTGTTTGATGAGTCTACATTTCTGCTGCCACATTTATCGCAAGTTCGTTGGCCCTCTATGGTGCTTACCTGGTCATCTAGTGATGCTATTGAGTTTATGCTATCCTTGATGCTTCACTAATTCCAGTTTTTGCCTCATCTACAGGACGAATTCCATGTGTGCCAACCTGGGTCCTTCCTCCACATAAACCAGCAGAAAATCCTCAGAGATCCTTAACCTCCAGCCACGCCATGTTTGCGAGCCACGCCATGTTTGCGAGCCACGCCACGTCTCCAAGCCACGTCACGACTCTGAGCCCCACTACTACTCCAAGCCACGCCACAACGCAGAGCCAAGCCAAGACTTCAAATCACACAACTCCTACCTCTCCTAAAGAGCTGCTACGTCTTTGGACAAACATCGTTTGTACTTGCCCTCTGGTCATCATCCGGTTACCATCTACAATCTGGGACAATCGATCATTGAATCCAGTTCAATCTCCTGTTTCCGTTCCAGCAACTGGGTCTGCTCAGCCTGGCTGATCATGACATATTTGCTGTTTGAGGGCTATGAAACAGGCTGGTGAACCGTTCAGGGTGTATTCCGTCTTTGCCCAACAGCAGCTGAGTTGGTTCCAGCAGCCCTGTGACCCCAAAATGGACTAAGAGAGTTCTGAAGATCAGTGGATGACTGGATGGAAGTTGTTTGAAGGTGAACATCGAAATGAAAAAACAAACCGTACAGGAACCTTAACAACAGACTGCTTTCCTTGTTTGTACAATGTGACGTGGGTACCTATCAATATTATTTGGGTTTGTATTTGGCAGACTGCCCCTCCGTAAACCACCACCTCAATGTGGTGGAGGGGTTTGAGAGCTCAAGTGATCACAGGAGCTAAGCTTTTAGGTGTTTTTACCCCTGGTAGGTTCTCCGATGGCAGACAGGTCCTGGGTGATGAGTCAAAGAAGGGTTTAGAACCCCCTTTATGAGAAGAATGAACAATGATCACTGGGGCCCCACTCTGGAGCCAGGCTTGGGGCTGGTGCTTACAGGCAATTGCATGGTGACCGGGGCCCCTCCTAGGGGCCTCTGTCAGCCCCAGCCTAAAATGATGATGTGGGATCACTCTCCCATGGGCCCACCAACTGCAGGAGAGCTCAAAAGGGGCTGGTGCAATGGCTGCTGAAACTCCGGTCATGAAACTTGGCTTTTGGGACATGGAACCTCACCTCTCTGAGAGGAAAGGAGCCTGAGCGGAAGGTTGAGAGGTACCGGATAGATATAGTCAGGCTTACCTCCATGCACAGCCTGGGCTCTCAAACTCAAGCCTTAGGGAGGGATTGAACCATTCTGGAGTTGCTCAGGGTGAGAGGCGGCGGGCTGGTGTGGGCTTACTCAGCTCAGCCGCCAAGTGTTGCTGACAATGGATGCCCAGGATGTGGGTCAGCACAGCCGTTTTGAGGGTTCCTTTCTGGGTCTTCAAGGGGGGTTGGGGGTGTTACCATAACATTTTGTTTTCACAACCAACTGGCTTTGCAGTTTCTAAAAATTCTCAAATTTTCAGAGAAAACCTTTAGTCAAAAATACTCTCCAGGATGAATTTACTGTGAGGTTATTCCTGAGCTTTAAGGTGGACACACAAAGACGATACACTCTGATAATTTAAGAATACACAGTAAAAGTAAAGCTGTAAACCAACTTTAATATTCTAGAATGATCATCTGCATCGGTACAAACCATTATTTGAATGAACAACAATTTAGTGAGTAGATGAATAGTTTGTAACGTCAGGTGTTCTGGGATTTCCCAGTTTCCACAGCTTGGGTCCCAGCGGGGCCGAAGCACATGCTAAAAACTTATGCTGCTTTTGTTAATTAAAGCTGTCAGTCATAAGTCTGTTTTTTTGTGTTTGTTTTTCTTTGTTTCTTTCTTTCTCTCTCTGGATCTGTTTGTGTCACTCTGATCAAAGCTGGGATGAAAACAGAAGCCCATATCCTGCCTCCGTGAGAGTTTCATGTCTATTTAATGCAAGAATCTTAAGTGCAAAGTTTTAGCGTTCCCAGTAGTTTTTTCTTTGTTATTGTTTCTAAATCTTTTATTCATCTTCTCTCCCAGTAGCTTCACATGTTAAAAGCATTTGATTAGTTTCCCAGATCTTACAACACAAAAGATTTTTTTTCCTGCCTCGAAAGACAAAGAAGAGGCTGTTAAATACGTTTGATTTGTGAGATATGAACATAAAGATGCCACATGTTTTAATTGATGCCTTTTTTTTTGTTTTTTTTTTAATAATACAGACCTAATTAAAATACATTTTAGGTCAACTTAAAACAGCAATAAAAGATTCATGCATATTTATGCTGATGATCTATTTATAAATTATTTTAACAATGAAACAGCCACAAATTATTTTAGTACTAAGTTTGAAAATAATTGTATACAGGTCTGTTTTTGCAAAATCTGATCATTTTTTTGTAATAAATACAAATAGGAATAAATGATCAATTATAGCCTTAATTTTCTCAAAAAGAAAAAGCAGTTTTCTTAAATATAAGGCTGCTTTTTACTCAGAGGTGTTTGTTCTATGAAAGGGGCTGGATTTGATCTTGTGATCTGTACTGTTTGTTGGGAGTCGCGGGGAGTTTAAGTTTACAGTCCCCATGTGTTTGACGTCTTGACGGATCATCACACTCCAAACCCTGTCAGGCCGCCCACACACAGTGAGTTTACATCGCACCACATTGTCTGTTAAAGTTGAATGTGTTTGACTTCTTTACTGATCATCACGGCGATTCCAAATGTCAGCCCCCCCACACACACACCACCACCACAGGAAGTCACATTTATGAACCAGTGACTTCCTGTTGGCACATTTAGGTAAATACTTGGACCATCAGTATTTCATATTGTAAGGTTTAATGTTGTTTTTCCATGTTTTGTTGAGCATGAGGATTTACTTTATTTTATTTTACTCTTCTCTCTTCTTGTTTTCATTTTCTCAGTTTCTGTTGCTTTTTTGTCTTCACACCTGCTCCTGATCTGTTCTTGTTTGAAGTAAATAGTTCCCTCAGTCCACTTGGTTCCATATCAAATCAGGTTCCCTTCAGTTTAGATTCAAATAGCAATGTTAGCTTATAAATTAAAAAATAGCAAAGACACATGTATCCCTGCTATTACAAACAGGACCACAGATTCATGTCAAGTGTCAAAAAGCACGATGAAGCTCAAAGGTGTGGGCAGATGTGATGCTCTGCTCGTACGTCCGTCTTTGAAGTTTTTCAGGGAGTCCACACTCTGTGTTAAGGAGCCTTTAGTTAGGGAGGCAGAGGAGCGGAGTGCGTCTCAGAGCTTCATCACTTGGTCGTTAGCTTCAGTTTTATTGATCATCTGCTGACTTCAGTGTCAGAATAGAACCTGCAGCTGATGACCGGAACCTGGTCTCTGTGGGAACCGCCCTGCAGAGCCTCTGATGGGAGCCTTTATTTTGAGCTGGACAGCAAAAGATGATTTATGGGTTTTATCACAAGGACTCCACTAGATTAACATTGATTTTGCATTTTGAGATGATTGGAAAATTCTGGTAAAAGCACTGGGTATTTATGTGAAGCTACATACTCTGTTTTTCTCTTTTCACTTTCTTTTTTACATTCCCAACAACAGAAAACATTTGATTTAAAACGTGTAAATTACACTATTATTGTCAGTCAAAAATGTTATGTTGTTTGTCCAAAAGATCTTTATTTTTCTTTTCTATCCAGAAAAACTAAAATTTTCAGAAACATTTCAAAATGTTAAATATCCTTTCAATACACGCATTTGTTAAAGTATTTAGTGGAAACTTTTATTTGAAAAAGAGCAAAACTGCAAGACAGAAGCGTTAACAGGAGCACAGTAAAGAATCAGAGGGAAAGTAATGCAAATGAAAAAGATTCATTATGAAGAAAGGGAAAAATCAGATTTTTTTTACATTTCTAATGAAATTTGAACATTTCTGAGGGTCTTAAGTAACATTTGGAGTCATGATTCTTTCATCAGTATTTAGCTGTTGTAAAATAATGTCAACACGTGAATTTGTTCCAAGTTTAGAATAATTTGGTGTTTTTGTAATTTATTTTTTGGTAAAAAAAAAAAAGATTCTGAGCTTTAAAAATAAACATGTAAAACTTAAAAACAAATTTTTTTTTTGTCTTTAACTATCATTCTGATCCTCAGAACACGACATACACATACATGCATGAACAAGTGTTTTTTCTTTTATGAAAGGCTGAACTGCTGCATGTTTAGAAACAGCAGGGACGACACCAGCAGCCAGACTGCTGCTGATGATTAAAAGGACTGTCTGTGCAACGCTGGGGAAAACCTCCTTGAAAAGCTTGGGAGGGATGGAATCTAGGGGAGAACCTGATGGTTTACTCTGACTGACCAACTCATTTAAAAATTGAAGAGACACTGGCTCAAATTCTCTGAAAATGGCTGAGCAACAAACACAGGTCGAAGGGTCAGAAGAAGGGAGAATAATGCCAGCCCTTATGTTTAAAACCTTATTATTAAAAACTTGTAAAAACATATTGTACAGGTCAGGTGAAGCTTCTAGAGAACCTGCCTGTAGAACATAAGAGCAGGATCCATCATTTTAAAAAGCACCCGTGGGTTATGCTGATTAAAAATAATAATACTGGCCAGGTACTCTTTTTAAGCCTGTTTTACAGTGTCCTGATAAAAGTTCAAACAGTTCTTCAGGATTTGTAGTGAGATCTGTAATTTGTCCTTCTTCCAGTAACGTTCCACTTTTCTCTCATTGAACCAGAGCTCAGGTTTAGAACGAGGCTTTAGTATCTTTAGAGGAACCACAGAGTCCAGGATGTTACTGCAGGAGGAATGAAACCAGGAACTGAGCTCCACAACATCAGCAGCAGAGGAGGGAGCAGTGAGCTGGTTAAAAGCAGAGGAAAACGGACCAGCAGTGGAAGAGTTCAAAATCCTGCAGTGCTGAAGATTTTGATTTTGTGCACCCAGATGATGTGTTATGCCCTCCAGCTCCTATGGTTTGGGAACAGGACCTGGTCTGAGGTGGACTCTGTACGTAAAATGCAATAAAAATCCTTCTATTCACATGTTCACAAATAAGACATGGTTTCACAAATCAGAAACTGTGTTTAATGTATTCTGTTCTATCTAACTCATAATTTAATGCTGGTTTGAGCATTCCAGCTCCTGTGGTTTTTGAACAGGACCTGGTCCTAGGTGGTCTTAGTGTGAAAAATGCAGTGGAATGTTCCTTTTGTGAAGCCCGCTTCAGCGTCCTCCAGGCTGCTGGAACTGAATGGAAAACCAGCAAAAACCCCTGAAGATGTGAAACACACAGGAACCCAGAACCAGAACCAGAACCAGAGAACCTAGAGCTCCATGTCTGGAACAGAGGAACCACCAGTTCAAATTCACAACTGAACAACAACTATTGAGAACATTCCAATTGATGAGAAAAAGACCATTTACAAATTCTGCCGAACCACCAGACCCAAGGGTGCTTCAGTCCCGACCAGCTCCCACCGGACCCGGGGCCGCGCCTCCATCGGCGTTCCGTCGGTCCGGGACACCCGACCGAGCAGCGACGCCCGACAGAACCGAACCCCGGAAAACAAACCACGTGACGCAAAGCAGCAGCTGGATCCCGTTTGGGAGAGAAGCGCTGCAGGTAGCAGAGCAGCACCGCACTGACAGAGAGATGTGGAGACATGAATGTGAAGATGTCAGATGGAATCAGAGGCTGTGGAAGAGTCTCTGTTCCGTCACAGACCTGCAGATGCAGAAAAGAGGCTGGAGGCGCAATTCTGGAGACACCTGGCACCTGTAGCTCCGAGCCACGCCCACACTATGCTGCAGGCTCGGAATGAGAACTGCGGGAGGGGGCGGGGCTTACGCACTTTTCTCCATTCTTATTTCAAACCCAGAACTAAGAAGAACACCGTTACGCAATGCAGTAAGAACTCATTTCGGAGCTTCCATTCTGCATGTTGTATGTAAAAACACTTTTAGAATATCCATCCCATCACTGACCACCTGCTGGAATATGAATCAACATCTTCTTAGCGGGGAAAAGCTCCGCGGGAAACAATTAGGAAGGACTGTTCGAACTGGACCAGACGAACCAGAACCTCAGACTGAGGCCCCTCCCCCTTTGCGGTAGTTCGGTTCCTTAAAGCATCTTTCAGAAGGAGCATCCTCTAGAAATAAAATAGATACAAACAGCAGATACACACGCATGCGCATGAATCGAGGTCCAGGTTTGCGCATGCGTAAATCTCCAGGTTGTCATGGAAACCAGGTCTTTACTGCATGACGTTTTTTGTTGTGCAGAAACTGTCTTTAATATCGGATTACACAAAATGATGTCATCAGAAAAAAAAGCATAAATACCCCCCACGCCTTAAACTAACCAGAACTTTCTAGAAGCCCTCAGAGCCGTTAGGTCCAGCAGGTATTCTGTGAAGTTCAAAGTCCCCTTTGTGCAAACAAAGTTATATTTTCTGTTTATCATCACACGACACCAAATTATCACCCCACCACAAATCATGATGGATTCTTCTTTGTCTGATACTCCCTGTGAGGTGAGAGAGGGCTTCATTCTTCTCGGCCGCAAAGGAGTTTATAAGGTGGAGAAGTTTCTTGGTGAAGGTTCTTACGGAAAAGTGGCAAAATGTAAGAAACTGGGAACTGACCAAGTTGTGGCCATCAAAATCATTTGGGGTTCAGGCCAAATGGAAATAAATGCTCTGGAAGAGCTCAGCCAGATCGACGCCGACGATCACAACCTGGTCAAGTTTGTGGAGAGCTTCAAGTATAAAAAGTACACGTGCATCGCTTTTGAAGTGTTGGATCAGAGCCTTCTGGATTTCATGGAAAAAAGGGATTTCCATCCCCTGACTGTAGATGAAATCAGGACCATTGCCTGGCAGTTGATTGTTGCCCTAAAAGGCCTGAAAAGCCTCAACTTGGTCCACTGTGACATCAAACTGGACAACATCATGCTGGTGGATCAAGTTTCAGAGCCTTTCAGGGTCAAACTCATAGACTTTGGTTTGGCTGAGAAAATTGGAGACATGCGTACTGGAGCCACGATACAAAACATTTGCTACAGGGCACCTGAAGTCATCCTGGGTCTGCCCTTAGACCAAAGTGTAGATTTGTGGACAGTTGGCTACATTCTCTTTGTGCTGTACACGGGGAGCTTCATCTATGGATGGGACACCGATTACAACATCCTCCGAGCCATGGTGAAGATGCAAGGCATGCCTGAGGAGAAAGTCCTAAACCAAGGGATTTACACCACAAGGTTTTTTACCAAGACCAAAGAAAACTCTCAGGATGTCTGGAAGCTGGATACACCCCAACAGCAAAGCAGGAAAAAAGGGAGACTGGTGGAAGACCACATTCCGTTCTGGTCCTGTGACCAACTCATCCACAGCTGTTTGGACAAAACAAAAATCAAGGAAGTGGAACAGTTAGTGGACCTGCTTAAGCGGATGCTGATGGTGGATCCAAGCCAACGCATCTCCCCAAGTGAAGCACTACAACATCCATTCTTCACCATGGGGAGGGTGCAGCCCACTGCTGGTGCTCACACCACCAACCCTGAAGAGCCACCAGCAGTGGAGGTCCACCTACAGCCTGAAGCAAAAGAGGTCACCAACACTCCTCAAAGACCAGCTGCTGTTTCCCAGGAATGTTCCGGCATGAAAAAGAAACCAGGCAGGATCCAACAACAAAGAGAGACAATTAGACAATATCAGGCTAAATTAGAGGAAAACTCCAGTACCAAAAAGAAACCAGGCAGGATCCAACAACAAAGAGATGCCATCAATAACTATCAAGCTGCCGTACAAAAGAGGAATCCTGGAACCCAGCAAGATCACAACACTGACAAGAGTTTACAAAGTCAGGCAGCATTTAGAAGAAAAAGACGCTTCTAAAGGCATCAGGTTACCCCCCTAAACCCCCCACCCACACCCCCAACCCAATCCATCAAAAGCTCATCCATCAATTTGGCCTCTGACTGCCAGGTCTGTACCTCCAAACCCCAGAAGAAAACCTTCTGTAAAAATTCCTCTACACTCTGTGGAAAAGTCTGTCACCAAAATCAGGTCAAAAACAGGGGCAGCACTTCAGTCTGTTGGTTAACATGGTTGGCTGACAGAACTGGGTCTGCGTGGGTTTTCTCCGAGCACTTCGGTTGCCCCCCACTTTAAAAAAAATTGATTCTTAAAGAATTGGTGACTTTTACACAGATGTAGACCAAAAACTAATTATTGAGCTTCCAGCTTTTCCGTTTAGCTGTGAAGTTTCACTGAACAAAGAGGTACAGCCCAAAAAACTACCCCCCTCCACCCCCCACACCAAACCAAACCAAACCAAACCAAACCCAAACCCAAACCCAAACCAACCAAACCAAACCAAACCAAACCAAACCAAACCAAACCAAACCAAACCAAACCAAACCAAACCCAAACCCAAACCAAACCAAACCAAACCAAACCAAAACCAAACCCAAACCCAAACCAAACCAAACCAAACCAAACCAAAACCAAACTAAACCAAAACCAAACCCAAACTCAAACCCAAACCCAAACCCAAACCAAACCAGAACCAACAATGATTAATTAAACATATTATAATAAATATATTAATACAAATAATACTAATAAAACACATTAATCAAATAATAGAGTAGATATAAAATAACTTCAGTCACCTTTTCACTTTCTTTTTTACATTCCCAACAACAGAAAACATTTGATTTAAAACGTGTAAATTACACTATTATTGTCAGTCAAAAATGTTATGTTGTTTGTCCAAAAGATCTTTATTTTTCTTTTCTATCCAGAAAAACTAAAATTTTCAGAAACATTTCAAAATGTTAAATATCCTTTCAATACACGCATTTGTTAAAGTATTTAGTGGAAACTTTTATTTGAAAAAGAGCAAAACTGCAAGACAGAAGCGTTAACAGGAGCACAGTAAAGAATCAGAGGGAAAGTAATGCAAATGAAAAAGATTCATCATGAAGAAAGGGAAAAATCAGATTTTTTTACATTTCTAATGAAATTTGAACATTTCTGAGGGTCTTAAGTAACATTTGGAGTCATGATTCTTTCATCAGTATTTAGCTGTTGTAAAATAATGTCAACACGTGAATTTGTTCCAAGTTTAGAATAATTTGGTGTTTTTGTAATTTATTTTTTGGTAAAAAAAAAAAAAGATTCTGAGCTTTAAAAATAAACATGTAAAACTTAAAAACAAATTTTTTTTTGTCTTTAACTATCATTCTGATCCTCAGAACACGACATACACATACACGCATGAACAAGTGTTTTTTCTTTTATGAAAGGCTGAACTGCTGCATGTTTAGAAACAGCAGGGACGACACCAGCAGCCAGACTGCTGCTGATGATTAAAAGGACTGTCTGTGCAACGCTGGGGAAAACCTCCTTGAAAAGCTTGGACGGGATGGAATCTAGGGGAGAACCTGATGGTTTACTCTGACTGACCAACTCATTTAAAAATTGAAGAGACACTGGCTCAAATTCTCTGAAAATGGCTGAGCAACAAACACAGGTCGAAGGGTCAGAAGAAGGGAGAATAATGCCAGCCCTTATGTTTGAAACCTTATTATTAAAAACTTGTAAAAACATATTGTACAGGTCAGGTGAAGCTTCTAGAGAACCTGCCTGTGGAACATAAGAGCAGGATCCATCATTTTAAAAAGCACCCGTGGGTTATGCTGATTAAAAATAATAATACTGGCCAGGTACTCTTTTTAAGCCTGTTTTACAGTGTCCTGATAAAAGTTCCAACAGTTCTTCAGGATTTGTAGTGAGATCTGTAATTTGTCCTTCTTCCAGTAACGTTCCACTTTTCTCTCATTGAACCAGAGCTCAGGTTTAGAACGAGGCTTTAGTATCTTTAGAGGAACCACAGAGTCCAGGATGTTACTGCAGGAGGAATGAAACCAGGAACTGAGGTCCACAACATCAGCAGCAGAGGAGGGAGCAGTGAGCTGGTTAAAAGCAGAGGAAAACGGACCAGCAGTGGAAGAGTTCAAAATCCTGCAGCGCTGAAGATTTTGATTTTGTGCACCCAGATGATGTGTTATGCCCTCCAGCTCCTATGGTTTGGGAACAGGACCTGGTCTGAGGTGGACTCTGTACGTAAAATGCAATAAAAATCCTTCTATTCACATGTTCACAAATAAGACATGGTTTCACAAATCAGAAACTGTGTTTAATGTATTCTGTTCTATCTAACTCATAATTTAATGCTGGTTTGAGCATTCCAGCTCCTGTGGTTTTTGAACAGGACCTGGTCCTAGGTGGTCTTAGTGTGAAAAATGCAGTGGAATGTTCCTTTTGTGAAGCCCGCTTCAGCGTCCTCCAGGCTGCTGGAACTGAATGGAAAACCAGCAAAAACCCCTGAAGATGTGAAACACACAGGAACCCAGAACCAGAACCAGAACCAGAGAACCTAGAGCTCCATGTCTGGAACAGAGGAACCACCAGTTCAAATTCACAACTGAACAACAACTATTGAGAACATTCCAATTGATGAGAAAAAGACCATTTACAAATTCTGCCGAACCACCAGACCCAAGGGTGCTTCAGTCCCGACCAGCTCCCACCGGACCCGGGGCCGCGCCTCCATCGGCGTTCCGTCGGTCCGGGACACCCGACCGAGCAGCGACGCCCGACAGAACCGAACCCCGGAAAACAAACCACGTGACGCAAAGCAGCAGCTGGATCCCGTTTGGGAGAGAAGCGCTGCAGGTAGCAGAGCAGCACCGCACTGACAGAGAGATGTGGAGACATGAATGTGAAGATGTCAGATGGAATCAGAGGCTGTGGAAGAGTCTCTGTTCCGTCACAGACCTGCAGATGCAGAAAAGAGGCTGGAGGCGCAATTCTGGAGACACCTGGCACCTGTAGCTCCGAGCCACGCCCACACTATGCTGCAGGCTCGGAATGAGAACTGCGGGAGGGGGCGGGGCTTACGCACTTTTCTCCATTCTTATTTCAAACCCAGAACTAAGAAGAACACCGTTACGCAATGCAGTAAGAACTCATTTCGGAGCTTCCATTCTGCATGTTGTATGTAAAAACACTTTTAGAATATCCATCCCATCACTGACCACCTGCTGGAATATGAATCAACATCTTCTTAGCGGGGAAAAGCTCCGCGGGAAACAATTAGGAAGGACTGTTCGAACTGGACCAGACGAACCAGAACCTCAGACTGAGGCCCCTCCCCCTTTGCGGTAGTTCGGTTCCTTAAAGCATCTTTCAGAAGGAGCATCCTCTAGAAATAAAATAGATACAAACAGCAGATACACACGCATGCGCATGAATCGAGGTCCAGGTTTGCGCATGCGTAAATCTCCAGGTTGTCATGGAAACCAGGTCTTTACTGCATGACGTTTTTTGTTGTGCAGAAACTGTCTTTAATATCGGATTACACAAAATGATGTCATCAGAAAAAAAAGCATAAATACCCCCCACGCCTTAAACTAACCAGAACTTTCTAGAAGCCCTCAGAGCCGTTAGGTCCAGCAGGTATTCTGTGAAGTTCAAAGTCCCCTTTGTGCAAACAAAGTTATATTTTCTGTTTATCATCACACGACACCAAATTATCACCCCACCACAAATCATGATGGATTCTTCTTTGTCTGATACTCCCTGTGAGGTGAGAGAGGGCTTCATTCTTCTCGGCCGCAAAGGAGTTTATAAGGTGGAGAAGTTTCTTGGTGAAGGTTCTTACGGAAAAGTGGCAAAATGTAAGAAACTGGGAACTGACCAAGTTGTGGCCATCAAAATCATTTGGGGTTCAGGCCAAATGGAAATAAATGCTCTGGAAGAGCTCAGCCAGATCGACGCCGACGATCACAACCTGGTCAAGTTTGTGGAGAGCTTCAAGTATAAAAAGTACACGTGCATCGCTTTTGAAGTGTTGGATCAGAGCCTTCTGGATTTCATGGAAAAAAGGGATTTCCATCCCCTGACTGTAGATGAAATCAGGACCATTGCCTGGCAGTTGATTGTTGCCCTAAAAGGCCTGAAAAGCCTCAACTTGGTCCACTGTGACATCAAACTGGACAACATCATGCTGGTGGATCAAGTTTCAGAGCCTTTCAGGGTCAAACTCATAGACTTTGGTTTGGCTGAGAAAATTGGAGACATGCGTACTGGAGCCACGATACAAAACATTTGCTACAGGGCACCTGAAGTCATCCTGGGTCTGCCCTTAGACCAAAGTGTAGATTTGTGGACAGTTGGCTACATTCTCTTTGTGCTGTACACGGGGAGCTTCATCTATGGATGGGACACCGATTACAACATCCTCCGAGCCATGGTGAAGATGCAAGGCATGCCTGAGGAGAAAGTCCTAAACCAAGGGATTTACACCACAAGGTTTTTTACCAAGACCAAAGAAAACTCTCAGGATGTCTGGAAGCTGGATACACCCCAACAGCAAAGCAGGAAAAAAGGGAGACTGGTGGAAGACCACATTCCGTTCTGGTCCTGTGACCAACTCATCCACAGCTGTTTGGACAAAACAAAAATCAAGGAAGTGGAACAGTTAGTGGACCTGCTTAAGCGGATGCTGATGGTGGATCCAAGCCAACGCATCTCCCCAAGTGAAGCACTACAACATCCATTCTTCACCATGGGGAGGGTGCAGCCCACTGCTGGTGCTCACACCACCAACCCTGAAGAGCCACCAGCAGTGGAGGTCCACCTACAGCCTGAAGCAAAAGAGGTCACCAACACTCCTCAAAGACCAGCTGCTGTTTCCCAGGAATGTTCCGGCATGAAAAAGAAACCAGGCAGGATCCAACAACAAAGAGAGACAATTAGACAATATCAGGCTAAATTAGAGGAAAACTCCAGTACCAAAAAGAAACCAGGCAGGATCCAACAACAAAGAGATGCCATCAATAACTATCAAGCTGCCGTACAAAAGAGGAATCCTGGAACCCAGCAAGATCACAACACTGACAAGAGTTTACAAAGTCAGGCAGCATTTAGAAGAAAAAGACGCTTCTAAAGGCATCAGGTTACCCCCCTAAACCCCCCACCCACACCCCCAACCCAATCCATCAAAAGCTCATCCATCAATTTGGCCTCTGACTGCCAGGTCTGTACCTCCAAACCCCAGAAGAAAACCTTCTGTAAAAATTCCTCTACACTCTGTGGAAAAGTCTGTCACCAAAATCAGGTCAAAAACAGGGGCAGCACTTCAGTCTGTTGGTTAACATGGTTGGCTGACAGAACTGGGTCTGCGTGGGTTTTCTCCGAGCACTTCGGTTGCCCCCCACTTTAAAAAAAATTGATTCTTAAAGAATTGGTGACTTTTACACAGATGTAGACCAAAAACTAATTATTGAGCATCCAGCTTTTCTGTTTAGCTGTGAAGTTTCACTGAACAAAGAGGTACAGCCCAAAAAACTACCCCCTCCACCCCCCACACCAAACCAAACCAAACCAAACCAAACCCAAACCCAAACCCAAACCAAACCAAACCAAACCAAACCAAACCAAACCAAACCAAACCAAACCAAACCAAACCAAACCAAACCAAACCAAACCCAAACCCAAACCAAACCAAACCAAACCAAACCAAAACCAAACCCAAACCCAAACCAAACCAAACCAAACCAAACCAAAACCAAACTAAACCAAAACCAAACCCAAACTCAAACCCAAACCCAAACCCAAACCAAACCAGAACCAACAATGATTAATTAAACATATTATAATAAATATATTAATACAAATAATACTAATAAAACACATTAATCAAATAATAGAGTAGATATAAAATAACTTCAGTCACCTAAATTTGTAGGGAAATAACTCAAACAAATCCTGGCAGTCCTGTGGGTTTTCTCCGAGATCATCGGTTTCCCCACAGTAATTGGTAGTAATTGGCTCCCCTCCCTGAATCGCCACCTTATCGTGGTGGAGGGGTTTGAGTGCCCGAATGATCCCAGGATTGTGTTGCTAGAAGCATTTGCCCTGTAAGGCTGTTTCATGGCAAACTGGTCCTGGGGGACGGGCCAGACTAAGGGCGATTCAAACCAAAAACATTTGTTTATATGACTGAAAGAACCAGGTCCCCAATACAAACAGCCAAAATGAGCTCCTTCCATAGGGAGGCTGGACACTCCCTTAGAGATAGGGTGAGAAGCTCGGTCACAGAGATTGGGGTACAGCCCCTGCTCCTCCACATCCAGAGGAGCCAGTTGAGGGGACTCGGGCATCAGGTTTGGATGCATCCCTACACAGCAGAAACAAACTCAGACTAGGAGCTATGCAGCTTTCTGAAATGGTTCATCTTGAATTTTCACCATTTCTGTTTGGACTCAGTCAGGATTTCCACCTACTCCATATCTACAAACAGGCTCCAGACTTACTGTACAACTTTTTCATTGTGTTTCAAGCTATCACTATGGTGACCTTCTGCTCCTCTACAAGGAATTCTGCAACTACTGTACGAGGGTTGTGTCTTGCAGTTCCCTTGGGCGCCCGTAAAATGTCCATACAAACTACTCTCTGATTGTCTAATTTCCTCATTTCTAACAGTCTGGGCGTGAGGAACACACACTCATCACTTGAACAGCACTAACAGGCTCCCAGCACAGTGCACAGGATTTTAGGGGAGTTACAAAGATTGAACTTTTGTGTAAATCGCCTATGTCTTACTTACTTCATGCAGCTTGACTATTTACTACAACCTGTTGGCCATAGCATGCCCGAAGAAAAAATGTGCATGAACAATTTCGCCTTAAAGGCTCACTAGGTTGTCTATGATCTTAAAATGTCCTGTAGGCAACCTGTAGATCTCAGTTTCACTATCCGTATAGGGCAGTTGGGACTAGGGCATTATGAAGAGATGTTACTATGTGTGTATTCAGACATTTGGTTCACTTAAAGTGAACCAGAGTTCGTTTCCCCCAATAATCCTGAGCTCGTTTTCAGTCTGAATACACCCAAGCGGACCCTGCTCCGGACCAGGAACCGCTCTTGGACCCATCTTTCAAGGTGGTCTCAGTTCGTTTCCAATCGGACTGAGCTTCAATTCACTCTAAGATTCCTTGGTCTGAATATATTCTGTGCCCTGAGCAGAAAACTGAACCAAAATGGTCACTGTAGCCAGTCGTCATGTGATATAAACAGTTTAGGTAAGAAGCAACGGATGAGCCATGGAAAAAGGAGCGATTGTTGTTTAATCAGACAGAAAAAAGTGTCCAACTGTTTATTTGTTCAAACGTTTATTTGAACACGGCAGCCTAAAAGCTACCTTACCAGAATTCTCCTAAAACAATGCCATGACACCACAACGATGAGACACAGGAACTCATTGAAATGAAGTCAGATGAACGCAGGATCATTAAACATCTTTTAACGTGACACACAGCGGGTAAAAAGCATTGATGCAGATGTTCAAAATTAGTTATCGAGATATAAAGTTTGAATAACAAGGACTACAAAGCGCAGGACTTCCTTAATTTCTGCTTTTAGCTGCTTTGCCCCACCCTCGTAATTCTTGGCCAATGACTGAAGAGATCTTAAGTCACATGGTTTGTTTGCAAACTTTGGTTCAAACCGGAAAGTCTGCTTGACGGCAGTCTAAATACAGACCAGATGCACCGTTCAGGACTCGATCCGGACCAAATGATTTTTCCAATCTGAATACATCCTGAAATTTGGATCATGGAAGTTCAGTATGTTGTACACACATTTGCCTGCATGGTGTATTTTGGAGCCAAATTCAGTCTAATTTGTAATTATGTCCAGTCTATAATATTACGACTGTATTATGTTATGAAGTAGATTATTTATGTTTGCATTTTTCTAGTAATATTAGATTGAATGTGGATTTGTTGGTTCATGGCTCCTCTCTTGCAGTCAGGGCTCACCTGCAGCCCCAGGTGTAGCTCTTGGAACCACAAATCCTCAGAGCTTCTGTTTTACCAATAGATATCTTTTTTTTTTTTTTTATAAAGCAGAAGTCAGCTGGTACTTTTGCTGATGCAAGTTGGAACCCAGCCTCCACCCACAAGGCTATTGCAGCCGTAACAGTGATATTTATGTTGTATGTCTCCAAAGAGGAGCGAGAAACAGGCTTGTGTGGAAATATGTACCAAAAAGGCACAAAAATAAAGGAAACAAGGAGGGTGAGGATGAGGAACCTCTTGGTCTGCAGCAGAAACACAGGAGCATCTGGATGTAGCAGTAGAAAAATAGGCCAAACATTGCAGAACCACAGACAGAATGCAAGTTTTGTTTGACCTTTCATGTATGGTCAAAAACTACAGGCACTGGTAATGGTATGCCTGCTTTAGCAGGTTGGGGTTCGATTCCCTACGGTGTCCTACAGAAGATTTGGACTTTTATACATGAAATGTTGAGCACTGTGACCATAAAGTTTAAAAGGAAAAAGAGAAACTTGCTAATTAACCTAAAACCTTTGGAGCCAATATAAATCTAAACATTAGAATAAGTAAAAATAATGCTATAAACGTTAGCATGATGATAACATCCAGGCTAATGATTGTTTTTCACTGTGATTCTGGAAAGGGCTGGTCCTCGTTCATGTGTCATGTCCTTCTGCTATGAAGCTGCTAAAAATGCAGTGTACTTACTGTCAATGTGCTCTAGTTGCACACCTGATTGCTTTTTGTCCTTTATAGGGGGGTTGGTGTCTTTTACAGTTTTCTACACTTGACAGTTCAATGAGGTGCTATTGATCCTTAAGACAGGTAACATACAAGTGGAGGATGGTAAATGGCGTGTACTTGTATAGCGCTTTCTACCTCTACCAAAGCGCTTTACAGTCACAGTCCCATTCAGACAGTCACACACTGATGGCGGCTCTGCTGCAGATCACTGGCACCAACCTTCCACCATGGGCAAGGTGGGGTTCAGTGTCTTGCCGAAGGACCCCCCAACAGATGGGCATGCAAGGCGGGAATTGAACCTGTAATTTTATGATTGGGGTCCACCGCTGCACCGCAGCCTCAGGATAGAAGAGCTTCTTAAAGAAGTAGTGCGTGAGGGACAGAACTGTTGCTTGTTTGTAGAAGAATACTTACTTTCTGCTCCACTGTACACATACATTCTTCAAAATCCTAACTTTCAGACATTTCTATTCATTTTTTTAGAGTTTTTGGTTCCCTTTGATCTGATCTAACTCTAGCTTTGCAGTCTGTGTTTGTTCAAAGATTACAGTCACTCTTGCACAAACATAAAAAACAGGTCTATTCAAAACTAAAGTACCGTTTAGAAAGAATTTCATTTCATTTGGTTTTTTTTACGTTACACAAAACTACATTTTAATAAAAACAACTTCCTGAGCAAATTTTCCACTAGTTTTCTCCTTTTCAAACTAAAAGTCTTCTCTGCAGCATGAATGACCTCTTAAGTCAGGAGCACATGACCATAATTCAGCTGTCTCAACTTAATTTATATAGAACTTTCAAACACCAGCAGCTGATACAAAGTTCGGAACACGAGAAGTAAAGAAAACAAACACTAAAACACGTTGAAACACAAGATTAAATATGATAAGACAAAAGCATTAAAACCAGTACAATAACACTGCAATAACAGAAGTCTCATCTTCTATTTGAAGCCAGAGCATAAAAATGGGTTTCAAGCGGGTTTTAAAAATGGACAGTGATAGAGCTTCTCTTATGGACAGTGGCAAAGACTTCCAAAGCTTTGGAGCAGCAACAGCAAAAGCTCTGCCCCCTCTGAGCTTCCGTCTGGACCTCGGTACCTCCAGAAGCAGCTGATCTGAGGCACCGGGCTGGCGAGTAAGGAGAGAGAAGTTCAGGGAGGTACAGCGGGGCAAGACCATGTAAAGATTTAAAAACAAGTACAGGAATCTTAAAGTGAACTCTAAAATGCACAGGCAGGCATTGTAACTGGCAATTGGTGATATCACAGAGTGTGAAGTAGATGCAGGAGTTTTACTGAGCAGCATGTAGCTCCAAGCCTGTAAAACACTTTTTTTAAAGTGGAGCTTTTTGGGGGGACATCACTGTGATTTCCCCTGGAGTTTCTTCAGTGGTCATGAGGAATTTTAAAATCCACTTTCATATTATTCCACTCATTTTTTGTTTAAAACAAGGTGAGTTTTAAAGATAGTTAGTCTTGTAAATGTTTCTTTTCCCCAGGTTCTGTATCCTCAAGCTGATGCTTGTCGGTTATTCACCCTATTTTTGGGTCACTTCTGAGCCCAGTTCATAGATATGGAGGAACCACTGCAGATACAAGGTGTTCACATTGACTTAACATGAGCCCTCCTTTTATCTGGTCAGTGTTCGAAGGAGTCATATTCTGCAAGTGTGGAGCATTTCTTATTAGAGAGAGGTAATAAGTGACAGGTAATGTACACACACAGTACAATGGGAATGTTCTACTTTTGAATGTGAGCGTTTGTATCATGTTTGTGCTTGAGTGAAGATAAGGACTGACGAATGACTGTAAATGGGATGCAGCAAAGAGGGGAAAAGGCAGAGTCAGGCCTCTATGTGAATGCACTTGATTGTTCAATAATCCTCTTTTCTTGTAGTCTGCTGGGTCGGCTTTGAATAGACACCAATTATCGAGCCCAACAATGCTCTAATGACAGGCCGTTTGTCGAAAAGCCACAACGCATTCAGGAGGTAATTGGTTTTTGAAACCAATAACAGAGCTCCAGCGGAAAAATCTGATCTCTAAGTTTTTTTTTCATATCTATAAAATAGATGCTAATTGATTTAAAACTAGTGGTACCCAAATAGTCTTTGGGAAATCTGCATGTGACCATTGGAAGGAGAATGACAACAGATTTTTCATACTTTTAATTTAAATGAACAATGAGTGACCATGAGTAATATTTCTGCTGCTGATCTAAAATGCAAATAGATGTCATGCACAGTGCTTTAGGACACAAAATGCAGGAGACTAGGCTTATTATAAAACTTAAACATGACGAGGAGTAAAAAAAACAAACCAATAACTGTTATAAGTGGAAAAAACCATCATTTGATCAGTACAGCTGTAAGTTCTCATCACATGAAACCAGGAAAATATATGAAGTGAATAAGTATTTGCTTACTCTTGGAATTGTTGTCACAAAGAAATCTGCACTACAAATATATCAAACTTAAATCAGAATATTAAATCAAAAAACGCAGTCAAAGTCTGACTTTAAACATTAAAAAGCAGATTTCTTTAGTTTCTTGTCTAAATTATTTTTTTACACTTGACAAAGGACAGGAAATTTTTAGACAACATTTCTCAACCTTGGAATAGAATAGAATAGAATACAATAGAATAGAATACTATAGATTTTTTAATACAATGACAACACCATAAAAAACAAAACACAGGACATAAAGAACTTAAGGGCTTAAAAAGACATTCAGACTAGTGCATCCAAAATTGGAAATGCTGTGCTCAATGTTGTTGAGGGTTGGAATCATTTTATTTGAGTTAAGATGTTGAGTAAAAGCATAAATATTATTTCCTAAAAGAGCTCTAAACCAACGAGCATCTCACTCACACAGAACCTACAGGGTCGTATTTTGTTAGCGGTTTTCTTTTTTTAATTAATATAATTATTTTCCATTTTTACTTTTAATGTTATTGCCACTGTTCATTGCTGCTACTCAAAATGAAAATTATATAATTATTATATAGATATGAAGAGTTGTTCAATTAGAGGTTGCTCTTGTTTTTTTCAGGGTGAAATACACACACACTCTTGAAGAAAGCCACCAAAAAAAATAAAAAGAATACTCTGTTTAATGGAGCAGGCCATGCACTAAGTAAGTAAGAACATTTTATCTATATAGCACCGTCTGCAGACAGATGAAGGTGCTTCACAAGTTTAAAAACCAAAAAAGGCACGTACCACATAAAACAATCATCTCAAGCCCAAATAAAAACAGTTTCAGTTGAAATGCTTGGCAAAATAGAGTTTTAAGTTGACTTTTAAAAGAATTGACAGAATCCAGGGAAAATCCAGAGTCTCTGACGTCGTCAACAAGCCCTGGATGCCATCCAACCTGAGTTCATGTCTATCTTCACCTCATGGTGTTGGAGGCAGCAGCAGTCTCCCTGAGACAAGGGGGTTGAAAGGAATTTAAACGCTCCGGCGTGCAAAGAAATCACTGAGAATAATGTAAACATTAGAAACGTAGAGACGACGAGTAACTGAGCACCAATACTTTGGTCTTTGTAATAGATAAAGCTCAGTGTTGATGTTTTACTTCTTTACCTGTTCATCACATGACATTTCTGATTTCATCACATTGTTAGTGACATGAACACATTGAATAAACACACTTTTATCGAATAAATTAAATCTGTCATCCTCCCAGTTCTCAAGAGAAACATTCTATACCAGTATGACCGAAAAACAGAAACACTTCCATTCCGTACGTAAGATGTCTTTTTAAAGACCCACTCTGACAAAAATCATGTTTTTGATGTTTTTACTATGTTCATGTGGCATTTTTTTCTGATGATGGAGGAGGACATATTTGAAGAAATCAAGATTAAAATGGATTCTCAGTGTTTCTCTACTCAAATCATTGTGAATCAGAAGCAAACAAAAACATGACTTCTGTAAAACGATGCATCCACTTGCAGACGACTACATCCACGAATGTCTTTGTTTTCCTTGTCTGAGCTGGAATCTGGATCTAAACTGTACGGCTGGATAGCTGCGATATTGCTCCCCATTTTAGTTGCAATGTTAGCTTAGGTTGAGAAAAGCTGTAATCTAGCGGTAGAGCACGTCAACAGATGGATGAGAGGAAATGGGGCGGGGCTTCCACCACACCAACAGTCCCGCCCACAATTCAGAGGTGAGTTTCTGATTAACTCCTGCTGCTCTGCAGAAACTATGTCCTCCAATAAAAGGCCCAGGTTTTATTTCATGATAAACAAACACTGGGAACAGTTTTAAAATAGGTCATAAGATGATCGGAATGGGACTTTAAAAAGAAAAAAAACTAAAAATCGTTGCCATTTTCTACCTCTCAAAATTAATTTGCCTGTAACGAGTCAAATTAGTGCTGGGTCATAGAAAATTCTGCCTGCCGAAAAAGAGTCTTGCGCCCCCGCCACGGGAGTCCTGTGCACGTACAGTGGGAGGGTGGAATAATAGAAAAGGCATAATGCTCAGAACAGTGGGATCCCTCTCCACCTGGGACTCCATGTGGAAGATCTCCCATGACCACAGCCCAATTAAATGCTGCACACATGCACAAACACAAAGCCTGAACACGCGTCTCCACGTGGAGTGACCTGCTTCCATCATGAATATGGATGTGTTGGAGAATGCTAATAAACTGCCTACAGAAAGGTGGGGGGAGACGGACGGACGGACAGTCAGCTGCAGCAACCAAGAGGTGGAAGCAACAGAGAACAAAGGAGCAGTCCAGGGTGAGGCTGCCGGGATGCCTTCACTTCCAGGACGAATCATCTAACACGTTGTTTTGAAGCCTCTCATCCCGGCCTTGAAAGTCATTTAGTCCAAACCCAAGCCAAACATAGAAAAGCTGAATCAGCCTGATATGTTCTGTAAATATCTGCAGCTCTCGGGAAGCAGGCATGGTGCGTCTCTGGCATATAGACCCCATACATATTTGATGGGGCAGTGGCAAAATCTGCCCAGGGGACATTGGTTATCTCGGCCTGAAAAGCACCAAAGGATCGCTGTGGGTGAGCAGGCAGAGACCATTAACCCGCTCTTATTACTGTTACTATAACCGGATGATTTTCATGCAGTAAACGCTTTATTACAACGCCGGAAATGCAGAAAAGCAATATCAAATCAGTGGGTGGTGTTAAAAACACCACAAAAACAGATTATTTAAAAGAGCTTAGATAAAATAAACACTGAAACGGAGGGCTTTATAGACAGTGGCATTAAATGCAGAAGTGTCAAGCCAGACGCGGCGTACAGGGGTCTGCTTGTAAATAATTAATCTTTGCTCTTCATGTCTTCTTGTCAGTACAGACAAGGGGCTTGTATCCTGGCAACGCGCCATGGTTCCCACATGCTGCAGGGACACGGAGGCCCTCAGGGGGGAGACAGTTTTCAACCTGCCAGCAGCAACCACGCACACAACCGTGATCTGCTGCACCGCAGCACGCATGTGTGCATGAGAATTGATGCTAACTGTATGTCTGTGCTTGTACATGCTAAATGCACATGCGAGTGCATGTGTCGGTGTGCCCACATGTGCAAAATAATTTATATCAGTGCGCCTGAACAGCAAACAGAGGAGGTGTGTTTTTACCTGCAAGCTTCTGAACAGATGCTTTTGTCAGATTCTGAACTTGGGTCTGCACATGTTTTGAGTTTTTCCTGTTTTTACAGCTTGACCTTCTTTAACTGCAACACTCAGCTTTCAAGTTATTTTATTTGACTTGAAATGAAAAGCCTTTTCCAACATTTAAGTTAAAGTTAAAAGACAGGGTGGCTTACTTACTCGATCAAGTCATACATTGTTAGAAATATCTTGTCTCATATTGTGATTATTAGAACTGTGACTGAGTATTTAAAATTCCAAATTCATGTTTGAGATTTATGATCCTCTTTTTTCCACACAGGCATCATGTTTCTGAATGTCTGACCAATTAACACTAAAGCTTCCATCATCAAAACAGCTCATTGCTATTTCACATCTACTCTTCCCAATTCAAAGCAACTGTAAGTGTAAATGCAATATGCTTGCTGCATAGCAGTCAGCAAGCACCACAAATGTTTCCTGATAAAAAAGAGCTTTAATATTTTTCTGAAATATTTTGCTTAACATCCTGAATTTTGCACAACAAACAGATAATTATTGGTGATTATTTCTGCATCTAACATGAAAAATCCCCACCCAGGCCAACAGGTTCTGCAGCGATGCCACAACGATTCCTGAAAGTGGGGGCATTAGCTTCTGTCTGCTAAAAGCATGTGATACCCATTTTTAACCCTTTGCCAAAAGAGTATTTTGCTCGTTTGAAGTGTCATTAATTTAGATGTTTCATTAAAACGCAGAAAAGGAAGAAAGAAAGAGAGGCACGCACTGTAATTTCAGAGCAATTTGATGCTAATTTTAAAGGAAACATTTTCTTACATTCTCTTCTGTGCTTCCTTTCTGCAGCTTCTTACTGACGATTACAAAAAAGTGAAACTCAAGCACAAACATGTAAAGGTAGAGTAGCACAGAAAGTGTCCTGGAGTGGCTAACTGTGTGTGTGCAGGTTTAGAGCTGACGAAGGCCTCTTTTCTCTGGCCAATTATTATTCTAATGGCCTTTCAGTCAGATGCAAATAGCACTAATGGCAAAGCTACAGTGAAGCTGGTGAGGGAGGGGTGTGTGTGTGTGTGTGTGTGTAAGTGTGTGTGAGCATTAATTATGTGAACATTGGTTGAAGAGAAATATGCTGGTGCATGCGGGGGTGGGGCATTAATAAGTGTGGCTCATTTGGATCAACGAGAGTTCATTTTTCTACTCAGTTGAAATATTTGACACCAGTACCACGGACAGCTCACATTTACTGCAGTCTGATCAAATATTAAAAACAAGCCACAGTATTTTACAAAATTTAACAGTGAATTACCTTTACTGTTTTTGAGTAGTTTTATGTTTTTAGATCAAACTCGTGTCGTCGGTTGTGTATTCTTTCAGTGTTCTAAGATTAGTTCCTGTCTTTAACTTGACACCAATAATGTTCGTTGTTTTAAAATTTGGTTAAATATTTAGTCAAAAACAATACCATTTCTTCTTAATTTGTCTCTTCCTTTGTGTCACAAGAAATTCTACCAGCTGATCTTCCAGATTGAGCTTTGAATAAATGCTGGTTGAAGCTTCGATCTGTTATGTTATTTATGGTGATGATTAAAAAAAACGAGGCCTTTTAATCAGCAATTCTTACAATTTTAGGGCCAAACCCGCTTTCTTTTTCTTGGTAATAGATTAATTAATATAAACCATAGGTACAAGATTAATCTTTGGTCAGAAAAAGCACCAACATTTATATTTTTAAGGCATTTCATAGTTAAAAAACCAGTTCCTTTAATTTCACTGTGACTAGGACTGTAGGAAAGAACATCACATATTTTATCTTTCTATTGCTTTCTCTATGAAATGTAGAGGCACACGGGTAGCTCACATTAAATTATGAATTATATTAGTCACTGACTCATGCGGTGTGCAGCACAATGCCTGACATCCTGCATCAGAGCTGTGATTGTTAGGAGCTGGAGAGCTGTGCAGGGAGGCGACCATGCTCAGCTATTAACGCTGAGAAAGACAATGTCACTTAGGAGGGGCTGAGCGCTGCTGCGTGGACTCACAGATGAAGTCTGCATGCTGGATTTGCTTTGTTGCTTTTCAACTCCCTCATCTCCTCTGCGTTTTGAGAACCTCCCTGTGGATGAGACTTTTGTGGTCCTCCAAGGCCCTCTGGGTCCTGGTACTGTATTGTGCTACAAAATGAGATCAGGGTGGAAGAATGTGAGGGCTGGGTCATTATCATAATCAGACAACAGCGAGCGATGGAGCCGTGCAGCACAGCCATCCAGAGCTGGGTGCACTTGTGCCATTATTTTCACACTTTTCTTTAATAAGATTTTTGAAATGAGCAGCTAGAAAGATGGCAGCCAAACACAAGACTCCTTCACTTTGACAGCCCAATATAAATGAATAACAATGAGGAGAAGATGCAGGTTCAGGAAATGGGTAAACAAAGAGATCATTTTAAAATGCTGTGAGACAAAAAGAAAATGAATAATTAACTGTGTAGTTATCAGTGATGCTGATAAACCAGGACTTTTTCTCCTTTTTTTGCAGGGAATCCCTTATTCTCCAAATCTGTTTTATTTTTTTACTGTTTTTTTGATTGTTAAAATAGCCTTTTTTATTGTAATTATTGTGTCAACTATGATTGTGCATCATTTTTAGTTTTGACCCTAAACAATTTTTATGCTTTTTATTATTGTGTAGTATTTTTTAATAAAGTAGTTTATGTGCTCTACTTTGAAAATTGCTGCTAAAAGTTGCTATTTACTTATATTAGTTATGTTTCATCTACAATTTATTTGTAATAAAAAGCTTTTGCAGCTAGAAAGCGATAGGACTTCAGCTCTGCACAGGAATTTTAGGCAATGGTTCATAAACTTATAAGACTATTTATAAAAAAACAGATCAAAATGGCTTCACATTTACTGTGGATTCCTGGTAACCATAGTAAAGTTGAAGCTGAAAAACAGCATCTCTGGTGGGATGGGGAGCTTCTGAAAACAGAAACAATCATTTATTCATTTGAAAAGAGAAACACAAAATCAAAAATAAGACAAAAATGAGTGTGGAGAAGGAAAGACTGTTGAGTTTACAAGCATGAGAGACTGGCTGAACTGTTGTCAGCAGTGTGCGATCATGGAGTGTGCATTAGTGGATTCACATCAAGTCCTCTTAGCTAGTCTGAGCTGAAAGCATGTATCTGTGCCAGCTCCTCACCATTGAACTCTCAGTGGCAGAACTCAAGTCCCCAGGCTGTGACAGCTGTGGGCCATGAAGTGCTGTTTCCCAGAGAGCCAGCCAAACATTCCTCCATGCTTTGAGGCTCACAATAGGAACAATAACTTAAGCAACAGCGTGGCACTCCAACAAGGAGAGGATGAGGAGAAGTGGTGGCTTGTTTTCTGTGAGTGTCAATTATTCGACTGACTATATATCTTGCTTTGCGGCTTTTCCCTCGTTGCCTCTCTTTTCTCTCTTTGCTTTGACTGTTCTAGCTCACACTTGAGAAACTTTACATGGTTTGAACACAACAGATTCCACTTTGTCCTGTGCTTGGCAGTGCTGCCCACACATTATGCACAAGCTTAATTTCCATCCACTTTCCTTTTAAGTGCAGCGTAATTCATCTGGAGAGAATGTTGAGGCTCCCTCTGAGAGTTAAAAGAACCGAACAAAATGAGCGCAGACAAAGAAGCATAACCTGTTCCAAGGGAAGAAGCTTCAAACTGCTTCTTTTTTTCTTACACTCTACCACAGATTCGCTTCCTGTCCTTCACATCACAAATCGAGCTCAGCCATTTTTCTTCTTCTCTGACAGCCTTTGAAATGTCAAATCGCCCCCATAAGTGCAGGACGATTACACTCAGATGTACACCTCACTGCACACAGGAAATGACTCCTCCTTCTCATGCAAATGCATTTGATCAAACTGCACTAATGAGTCAGGCTTTCTGACACACCAATGCTTGAGAATAGTGCAACAATGAGCATGTTTAAGTCCATGATACAGATTGGTTGGACATTTTAGTGACTGATCAAATATGGAGGTAAATTCGTTATAACAGTGTTTTGATGATGATTTATTTAGGGAAATCCTTCTTGCATCTGTCAAAAATAAAATAGAATGTGCAAAATGATGTTGGGCTTTTACAATACCAATTTTTTTCTCTTATGTGACATATTTGAGCATACTCAAGCTGTTTTATGTATTTTCTTAATGTTCTTCTGGTCCTCAAAACAGTAGCATAAACACACATATGTGTATGATTGATCCACACGGGTCTGCAAATTCATGTTACAAATCCCAAAGTTTGACTTAAAAACTCTGAATGGGCTGCACGGTGACGCAGTGGTTAGCGCTCTTGCCTCACAGCAAGAAGGCCCCTGGTTCAAGTCCCAGGTGGGGGACATGAAAAACACATCATCAATGGGGGGACCTTTCTGTGTGGAGTTTGCATGTTCTCCCCACAAGTGGCCGGAATAGGCTCCAGCAGCCCCGAGACCCTGAAAGGGACAAACGGAATAGAAAATGAATAAATAAATTAAACCATAAAAAGGCCTATGGACCTCAGAATGCCTTTTGTGTGAATGACTTGTGTCAGAGGATGTGACCTCTACAGCTCAGATAGCTACTTTCAACATTAAATGACAAATAATGTGGTGTTTTTTCACATGGATGAAGGCCCAAAGTGCTTTACAGTAACAAGACCCCCATGCACACAGACACTCACTGATGGCGGCTCTGCTGTCATGGAAAGTACCAACCTGTAACCACCAGGAGCTCTGTGGGATTCAGTGTTTTTCCCAAGGACACTTTAACACATTGGCAGGCAAGGCAGGAACTGAACCTGTGACCTGTATGCGTGAACATCACGCATTAACCTGACATCAGCTGTGTTTACAAAATGATCAAGCGTCGTCATTTAGTTCTAAATCGTTCTTTTTTTTCCTGAACTATTTTCGAGAAACATGAGGTGATGTAAAACTTTTTACACCTTTCTGCTTATAATCTGAGTTGTTGTGTCTGCAGAAAAACCTATTGCCATAAACTGTGTAGTTATGAAAAAAAAAATGGTTTCACCCCAGATATGGAAGCTCAAAAAATAAAAAAAACGTTTGTTTGTATTAATTATTAAGAATTAACACATGTGGAAATCTATACATAAGAAAAAAGTGTAAAACAACTGTAAATATGTCATTTTGTAGGTTCTTCATAGTAGCCACCTTTGCTTTGATTACTGCTTTACACACTCTTGGCATTCTCTTGATGAGCTTCTAGAGGCAGTCACCTGAGATGGTCTTCAACAGTCTTGAAGGAGTTCCCAAAATGCTTAGCACTTGTTGGCCCTTTTGCCTTCAGTCTGCGGTCCAGCTCACCCCAAACCATCTCCATTGGGTTCAAGTCCGGTGACTGTGGAGGCCAGGTCATCTGGCGCAGCCCCCCATCACTCTCCTTCTTGGTCAAATAGCCCTACACAGCCTGGAGGTGTGATTGGGGTCATTGTCCTGTTGAAAAATAAATGATGGTCCAACTAAACACAAACCGGATGGAATAGCATGCTGCTGCAAGATGTTGTGGTAGCCATGCTGGTTCAGTATGCCTTCAATTTGGAATCAATCCCCAACAGTGTCACCAGCAAAGCCCCCCCACACAATCACACCTCCTCCTCCGTGCTTTACGGTGGGAACCAGGCATGTAGAGTCCATCCGTTCACCTTTTCTGCGTCGCACAAAGACAAGGTGGTTGGAAGCAAAAATCTCCAAATAGGACTCGTCAGACCAAAGTTCAGATTTCCACTGGTCTATTGTCCATTCCTTGTGTTCTTTAGCCCAAACAAGTCTCTTCTGTTTGTTGCCTTTCTTTAGCAGTGGTTTCCTAGCAGATATTCTAGCATGAAGGTATTGAGATATTTAGCTGTTGCAGCTTTCCTTGTTGCCTGTTCCAGGTTGCCATTTGCCTGCGAAATTCCAAGGTACTTGTAACTGTCCTCAATGTCTGCTCTTGTTCCTTCTGGGATTGAGACGCCTCTTGTGTGGACTACCTTGCCTCTCTTTGTCACCATTCGGCTGCATTTCTCGAGCCCGAATGACATCCCAATATCAGTACCGTAGATCCTGGTGGTGTGGATCAGGGAGGTCAATGTCACGCACGCTCTTAGCATATAGCTTGATGTCATCCATGTAGAGGAGATGACTGATGTTGGCCCCATTTCTGAGTCGGGATCTATAGCCAGTCTTGCTGATTATTTGGCTGAGGGGGTTCAGACCTATGCAGAACAGCAGTGGGGACAGAGCATCACCTTGTTATATCCCACATTTGATGGACACTTGTGCAAGTGGCTTCCCATTGGCTTCAAGGGTGGTTTTCCACAGCTTCATTGAGTTTCCTATGAAGGCTCTTAGAGTCCTGTTGATGTTGTACAGCTCCAAGCATTCAGCCTATGACTCAATGCCACACACGATCCACGTGTGTGGCATTGAGTCATAGGCTTTCTTGTTGTCAATCCAGGCTGTGCACAGGTTGGTGTGTCGTGACTTGCATTCTTGTGTAACTGTTCTGTCGACCAGGAGTTGGTGTTTGGCTCCTCTGGAGTATCTACCAATGGCCTTCTGTGTGTTGCTCATGTATTGATCCATGCGCCTATTTATCTTGGTTACAATAGGGCTGGGAATCACTGGGTACCTCACGATAACGATACTATCACGATATGGCGATAATGCGATAATTGATATATCTCGTCTCTAACAACTCACGATATATCAAACTTTAAGAAAGAAGAACTTTTAAAAACAGCTTTTTGGAAAATATTTCCCCATTTATTTTTTAGTTTTTAGACACAATGAAAATTAACAACTTGTGTCCTATTTGGTGTAATGAATAACAGACTTTTGTGTAACGTTGCTGAAATCAGTAATACTCTGTCTTTGACAAACAATGACAATTTTCATTTGGAAATATCTGTAAAATTCAGTTTAAACAATAGTGAACATGAACAGCAGCCATTATTTAGTACAAATTGCTGTAAAAAGGATAAAAAAGGAATAAGTCAAGTAGCTGCCAGACACATTGGTATTAACTTTTGAAAAACAAAACCATAGCCATTGCTTAATTTAAAATAATAGCTGTAAATCAGATAATAATTCTATGAACAAATTATAGTGTCTTTGTTAAAAAATAAATGACACCATTTAGTGCAAATGTGGTGTAAACAAAAATATAATTCTCACAGAAAAATAAAAATCAAGTAGCTAGGAACTTTCCTTTAAGTTATTTAAGACATAAACTGCTTTCAAAATAAATAACCAGGGATAAAATACAAAAAAACTTAAAGGGCATCCAAAAGTTAACGTCTTTGTGAACAACACGTTAGGGAAAAAGCTGCATGCGATAGAACCACAGGCTTTTTAGCGTCAAGACGCCGCTCATCTACCGCTGCTTAGAGGAGAAGGGGGGTCTGAGGGCAGGGATGCCTCTCTTTCTTCCGTTTCCATCTCAGCCGTAGCTCTGGTCTGGACGTACAATACAGGGATCCTGTTTTTATTTCCGAGAGGGAATGTCAAACCGTGGCTCTACCGCATTTAATAAAAACCCGAAATCCCTCGTTCTCCACCGCGCTGCAGGGACCGTTTTCCGTTTGTTATTATCACTGCTCTGTCTCTCAGAAGACGGTATCTTCGTCTGGAAAAAAGTATCCGCTTCGGGCTGTGTCGGCTTCAGGCCAGCAGCAGCCACAGCTTTCTCACACAACGCTTCTCATTGTTTTTCCCCTCTGCCATCTTTGTTTGAATGTGTGTTCTTCTTCGCCCGCCCGCAACAGCCAATCTCGCAACGAGCGCCCCCTATCGACCCTCAGAGGAATTGTCTTACCAAAGGATGGTTAATATAACGTTTTACAGGGTTTTTAAACGTAAATAAAAGGTCGATACTTGATGAAGACGTATCGATAATCGATCGCGGGACTAAATATCGCGATATATCACCATATCGATATTTTGGCACACCCCTAGGTTACAATGATGCCTGACATGAGCTTCCATGCTGTGGACAGACAGGTTATTGGCCGGTAGTTGGATGGGACTGCACCCTTTGAGGGATCCTTCTGGATCATGATCGTTCGCCCTTCCGTTAGCCACTCGGGGTGAGTCCCATCTCTTAGCAGCTGGTTCATTTGTGCTGCCAGGCGCTCGTGGAGTGCGGTAAGCTTCTTTAGCCAGTAGGCATGTATCATGTCAGGGCCTGGTGCTGTCCAGTTCTTCATACCTGAGACTCTTTCTTGGATGTCTGCTACATTGATGGTTACTGGATTCTGTTCAGGGAGGTTGCTGTGTTCTTTTCTCAGAGAGACCAGCCACTGGGCATTGCTGTTATGTGCTGTCTCTTTCTCCCATATGCTTTTCCAGTACTGTTCAGTTTCTAGCCTTGGTGGGTCTGCTCGGCTGTTTTGACCCTGCCACTGAGCGTACACTTTTGCAGGTTGAGTTGCGAAGAGCCTGTTTAGATAGATAGATAGATAGATGACTTTATTAATCCCACAATGGGGAAATTTCATTTATCTGTGGCAGCAAAAATGACATTCAGAAATAGTTAATTCGTCTGGCTTCATTGTCTCTTATGTATCTCTTTAGGCAGCTGCTCAAGGCTAGGAGCCTTTGCTTGGCAGTTTCCAGTGCTTCAGGTATGGGCATCTGGCTGTATCTCTTAGGTACTTGTTTTGTCATTGTACCTCTTTGAGCCTCTGTCAGCTTACTCACATCCTTCCGAGTTGCCTGGATTTTGGCCTCTAACCGTTGCTTCCATGGTGGGTATTGTTTTCTCCCATGGTTGCTCTTATAGCCAAGCATCTCAAGGATCACTGCTGCTGAAGTGTAAACCAGTTCATTGGTTTCTGTGATGGTTGTGGTAGGAATTGCCCTCAATGCTTCATTCACAGTTTCCAGTAGACTTTCAGGCAGTACATCACTTAACCGTTGTAGCTGGTGTCGGGGTTGCCTAGTGTTCATTGTAGACATTGTCTTGTTTTTCAGGTCAGTTGCTGCCTCGCTCAGCGTAACTGTGGTTGTTGGGGCTGTGTTGAGTAGTAGCATTCTAACAGAATATATGTGTGTATATATATATATATATATATATATATATATATATATATATATATATATATATATATATATATTTAATATATATTTATTATTTATAAATATATATGTATATATATGCACATATAATTTTTTTGAATGAGTCTGTACATTACATTCAAGCCTATTGTCTTGTGAAAATGATAAATATTTTTAAATAAATGCATGATTTAGTATCTTATTAACTTTGTGATCAGGAAACAGGATCTTATTGCAGTTTAATGAGTAAAACACGTTTTATTTCAACACCAGTTTTTATTTGTGATGCTTTAGAAATTGGTACTTGTAAATACCTGTGAGCATCTAAGATGACCCCCCCCTGCATCCACACACACAGCACTCCAGTCAGATGTGGATGTTCCTTCACATGAACATCTCAGGCTTATGTGCAGGATCCAGTCTTTACCTACAGCGTGCCAATTTGTCTCCAGGTAACAGCACATTTATGAAGCTCAAAGCAGCGCATGAGGCAATTTATTAGTCTAATTTAAAATGTCTGTCAGCAAAATGCTGTGGGAGGCAGTTACTGCATGATAATGACAGTGCAGTGAATGGAGAGTGTCATGTTATAAAAAGGATATGTACAGGCACTGCTTTCTATGCGAAGTTTGAGGCACCTGCCTGGGAAGTGAGGGGGCTGGGGCATTCATAAATGAAAAAAACATGCAGCACTTGAGTAGATTTATTGATGGGGACTTACTTATTAACAGACACACCCAAAGTTGACCTGAATAACCTTTAACACACATTCCTTCAATTTGTGTGTGCTGACATGTATACACAGGTGAGAAAAGAGGACCCTAATAACTGACCAACAGAGCCATTTTCATGCAGCACTTTGTACAACAAGAGTACAACCAAGGTCCACCGTCATTTTGCCCAGTTTCCAGTTCATACAGACCATCTGGGGCATAGAAATCAGGGTTTACTTCAGGGAAAAATCAAATGTAGTGAAACCAGTGAGAGATGCGAAACATAAAGTTACATGTGCTTGTATTTGAAGTTCATTTTCATATAAAAGTACATGGGACCTCGATTGCTCGGTTGGCTGTGTGTAGACAGGTGCATGGAAAGCCAGTGTTCATTTCTCAAGGGGAGCAACTAGCTTCATCCAGTGTGGGTTCCTGGGCAAGACTCTTCCTCCTACTGCCTAACTATGTAGCCAAAAGGGGGACTGGGTCTCCCTGTGCCTGTCCCCAGCCCGGATAGAATACAGGGTTGTGTCAGGAGGGGCATCTAGCGTAAAACTCTCTGCTATACCATTTGTGCAAATCAGTGAAAACGGATTTGTTGTGGCGACCCCTGAAGGTATTTGCCTAAAGGAGAACATCAAATTCATGTAAAGTACATATTTAATTTCTACTACCAACACAAAAACAAAGCTTTTGTATATTTTCTGTTCTGTTATGGTTAAACAGTCGTGACGAGAGTGAGCAAGGATCAGCAGCTGGGATTACTTCATAGGTAAGAAGCTCAGTTGAGGAAAATGAAGACGTTAATGTATCTATTTGACTGCAAGTGGATGCATCAGAATAGAGTGGTGCAGAAAGACTTTGACCCTCACATTTCACTTGCTGTGTCACAACTGAGAACTTTTTCAAACAGCATTTTTTCATCTGCTCCTGATTTCCCACAATTTGAATAAAGAAATACTCAGAAATGCAATATTAAGCTTAAATTATTTAATGCATGTGTCATCAGAAAAATGCTATAAGAACATGTTAAAAACACCAAAAATGTGATTTTTTTTAATGAGTGTCTTTAAAAGAGATTTGACAGAGTTGAGCATCTGAGACAAACATCATCCTCTTTAGAGCAAGGCTGGAGACAGAGTCTGAGGTCCAGATCAGACTTCTTTTGTACAGTTGCAAGAAAAAAAATGTGGACACTTTGAAAATACTTGGATTTCTGCAGAAATTTAACGGAAAATGTGTTTTTAAGTTGATCAAAGTCACATCATTAAAAAAAACAGAAAACAGCATCACGGTGACCCCGTACAGGTTTAAGTCAATTTAGAAGATGTAGGAACAAATTCTGTGCCAAAGATAATTAAATACAACTTTAGTTTAAAAAAGGCATTGTGCACTGATTATTACTGCTCAGCTAACATACGTGGCATCAGTCTGCTACCACAGATATTAACCTGTCTGACTGATTGTTTCAAAAGAGCATGGTTTCCCCGCAACTGTGCTGGCTGGATTGTGTTTTTTCAAAAACATGGGCCAGTTCCCTGTATGTTTGTTGATCTGAGTGTGGTTTCATTTTCAGCTTGGAGATGGTAGAGCTGGGCAAATCCACCTGGCCAGGTATAAGGGCCCTCTAACCTTCAAGCTGATGGGGGTCCAGGCTGATTGTAGAACAGACATAAATCCCACACACACACACAGGGGACATAGTATTCACTTACTGTATGCCACCAGTGCACCTTCTCTGGCTCATCTTTAATGGAGGAGAATTTCTCTCTAAGGGCAGCTTTGGTGCAGAGGTAGAACAGTCAATGCCAGCTCATTTCCTTCCTTGTTCGCCCATGTGTCAAAGTGTCCTTGGGCAAGACATTGAACCCCATGTTGCTCCTGGTGGTTTTAGGTTGGTGCCAAGGTTCGGAAGTGGAGCCACAATCAGTGTGTGAATGTATGAATGGGGCTGTGACTGTAAAGCACTTTGAGCCTTTAGGGTAGGTAGTAAAGCACTACAAAAGTATACACCATTTACCTTCAAATGCAACCCTCCCCATAAAAAGTGAAAGGTGTGCTTATCAAATTAAGTTTTTTTTTTTTTAACATTTTAGGAATTGCTCACTTTTTGTCATGGTATCGCGAGATTTCAGATTGACCCAAGCGCTGGAACCCGGAGAGAGACTCAGAGACAGGAGGTAAGTTAGAATGATTTAATTCAGGTGGCGTGGCAGCTGGCTGGAGGACGATGGCAGTTGGAATCCAAGAGCGAGACAACAGAGAAGAGGGACGGCGACCAGGTGAGTATCCGTGTTTAATTTTCCTGTGAGCGGAGCGAGAGGTAAAGTTAGTAAAGCGAATCTTGGCAACACACAGGAGCATGAGCAGACCAGACTAAGCACCGTGGGAGAAGCAACGAACTGGCGTTGAATGCTGGTCCAGGATCTCCTTGAGTAGGCGGCGGTGAAGATGAGGTAAGTGGGAACATGGTGTGCACAGACATAGTGTGCAGGCGACTGGTGGGGTGATTCTTCCTCCCTCTTGGGTGATTGGGAATTGGTATTGTGGATGGGTAAGAGTCTATGGTGTTTGTGCAGCAGGAGCTCCCACGAAGACCCACATGGGCAGTTTTGGTCTGTTGAGCACCTTTGACAGGCTGACCCACCCCAACCTGATCTTTCACCAGGGGATTGGTGCTAGAATGCAGGGATTCTGGTCTTTTCCTTGGAGCGGTTGCCATCCAATCAGCTCTTTGCACTTGGTACTGATTACTTATGATGTTGGTGGGCCGTAGATGTTTCTGCAAACAGCCTCAAGCTGAAAGGCTTGGGGGGGGGGGTGTTAGAGTAAATTCAAATTATACTTCTAAGTACTGTAAGACACAGCCTTAAATGAGAGTATTGACATTCTACTTTCTTTCTTAACTTTATGTGTTTGTTTCTTTTTCTTCTATTTACACCAACAAGCTTCAACGCGACACAATGATGTTTCCCAGTTACGTTGTTATTCTGAAATATACATATATACAAAAAAAAAACTACCACCCTTAATTGAAACCACCCAAATGCACCCAGTCTTTTTCTTATTTACACAGCACTTTAAAATTTCTTTGGCGTCTTTTTTCCCTCTGGACAAAGCAGTCTCAAAGATCATGGGGCCTGTGACGCTCCGTCCGCATTCTGATGGTCAACAGCTTCTTACCGGATCAGCTGTAATGGAAATCATGTGACTTTCTGGTGAAGGAAGACCTTAGGAAGGGTGGCAGAAAGTTCTGGTATATTCCTCAGCTTTTTGAATCCATACAACTATCTGTAGTTAATCCATCCTTAAAGCGGCAGTCAAACACCACTCCAGCCAGTTTGTTATCCCTTCCCTTCTCCTCCTGGCTTCCCCCCTCCTTGTGCTGAAATTAGCTTTAATCAGCCACACACCTGAGAGACAGGAAGCCACCGGCAAGAAGTCTCTTGGCTGCCATATTTGTAGTTCCAAAAAACGTATTTACAACATAAACAGTCTAAACACAAATACATAAAAATCAAACCATAGTGTGCTCACATGATAAAGAAAATGAAATACTGGACCATTAGTAATACTGGTGGCATTGGAATGGAATTTACTGTCTATTATCCCAACAGAAAATGACAATCCTAATTTTATGTGCTACAGTACAAACACATTCAGTTGTATCACACAGGCACACACTGCACAAGGAAGTCACTAGGGATCCTGTCTCCCCTGTTGGAGGGACACTTGGCTTTACCCTATGCTGGGGTTCCAGCGGAGCGGGTTGGTAGAGTTCCCAGGGTGCTATGCTGATGCCATTAATGCGACTCTGGATTGCTTCTCGGGTGATGGTGGTGCTTGGGACACTCAGGCAGTGGCAGGCCATTTATGTAGGGCATGTAGGGTCTTCTGGCATATGGGGTCCTGGACTGGACCCATATCATCTTGGGATTGGTTACCGTACCTTTTGCTCTCTGAATTCTATAAATAGAACAGTACTGTCAAGTTATATTGAATAAGAAAAACAAAAAATTGGGCTCAGAGGTCAATCTCTCAATGTTCCAAAGAGCACACCAGAAACATATCTTCTCCAATTCTGTTTTTTAAGGATTCAAGAGACACAATCCCACAGAATGACAGACTTACTCATTCAAGTGGATCAGTGAAGGAAGGAAAAGGAGGTATCAGCAGCATAAAGCAACAAGTTGCTGGATGGTTATCATTACAGTGAGGTTCAGATGTAATACAAGTCTGTCCACAATGGGAACATATAACTTGAGTGGCAGCACAGGTGAAAATGTACACTCAGAAACCTGATTAGACTCTTTAAATGAACAACAATTCCTGACTTACAAGTCCAGTTTAAAAACAACCACAATTTACTATTCAGGACAGAAGATGACCTGATCAATATTATTGCGATTAAAGGATAATCAGAGCCTGAATTGACTTGTATCAGTGCTAAAGCAACATTCTATTAAATAATCTTCTAATTTTATCATTGATTAACTCTTACAAACCATAAAACTGTTGTTACTAATGAGAAACTTTGGGTCTTTTGAAGTGAGTTCATGTTGGACCATTTTATTGTGAGAAACAGAAAAGCTAAAAGAAAATGTCAGCCAACTTCAATTTCAGCCTTGTACAGGGCGGTACATGAAAACATAGTCTGACATTAAATCCATCCGTGACCCAAATAAGGTTGGGGTCCACTGCTGTTATAGACAGCCACACTTGAGCCAACAGAGTTGGTATTTCACAAATTGTCAGATAATGGCAAAACATATTTTGACATAAATACATCCAGCCACCCACCTACACACAGATTCACAGATTCGCAGATTCACAAATATCAGCAGGAGGAGGTAGGGTAAAGCCTGTATTTAAGAGGCAGGAGCACTACCAGATGCTACCAAGTGTTGATGGACCCTCCCCAGCGTTAGACTCTACTTTATGAAGGAGCTTTAGTCTTAATACGTTAGCAACATTTTATTCTGCAGTCAAGGTTTTAAAATATTTTCTGCTGCATGCTAGTGCATGTTTTATTACAGAGTGTGAGTGGCTGTGTACACACTACCATGAACAGTCTGGTGGCAGCTTGTGAACGGTAGCACCACACAGCAGGGCTCCTACTGCGTGGTGCTTCAGAGCACATGCTGACAGAGATGCTCTATTTGATGAGGTGCTAAATGTTTGTTGTTCTTGGGAAAGCCTAATTTGTTGCCATAACATATGCATGTCTTCAGCTGCTGAATGATGATTCTGTGTGGAGAACTGCCAGTCTGTCATCCCAGATGCTTCAAATTGCTTTTATTCCCAACTTTGACAGTCATACAGCAACAATTTGAACTTTCTGATAGGTACTGATCAACGGGTAATGCTATTGCAAAGGATCTGTGCCTATAAATAATGTATATAATGGCTGTCATTTGTTTGTATGTCTAAAATAAAAAATAATGCCTCATCTTTAGGAACAATCTCATTTTTTGGCACAGTGCTGTAACAAGTGGAAAACAAAACTTGCTAAGATTTGTATGTTTTGGGTCATTGTTGGAGGACCCAACCACGACCAATTTTAAGCCTCCTGGTGAAGGGAAGGAGGTTCTCAATCAGAATTTGAGATCTGCAGGAGATTAATTCATTGCAGTGTAAAATATTCCCAAAGGTTTTCTTGGTGACTTTGGTTCCAGCTGCTTTGAGATCATCAACTAATTCCAGTCAGTGTTGTTTTAGGCTGATTTCTCACTGTTCTCATGATCATTGAAACCCTACCAGTTCAGATCTTGTTTAGAACCCCAGACCTAATGGGTGGATTGATGGTCATGTTCTTGTATTTGGTCCCAATTGCACCCACAGTTGTCATGGTAACCCCCAGTCATGGACTGATTCTTTGGACAGGTGTATTTTCTACAGGTGAATAGTTCAAACGGGTATCTTCAATTCAAGTGAGAGTCTGACTGCAATGTGTGAACCAGAACTATTAGTGGTTACTAGGAGATCAAATACTTATTTCCTTTAAAGAAATATACATAGTTTTTTTTTATAAATAGTTTGAAATAGATTTCTCGATATTCTTTTTACATAAAATTAAATCAGTTTTAAAAAAATTGAAGTAAAATGTGCTGAAGATGCTCTAAACTCGAAGTCGTGTCTTTGCACAGAATATTTTTTTGTGTGAAGTTTCTCTTAATTTGTCAAGCCTTAATTCTGTTTGTTGGTCCACGACATGGTTAACTAGGGCAGATTTTCCCCAGCTGTGACTCGGTATGGTGATCTTTACAACACAGTTCTGATTGCAGGAATGGACTGTTCTTGTTCTCCATGCAAAAAACTAATTTAGTTGTTTACCTTTTGATGTGGCTTTAGGGAATTTAGCAAAAAATAACTTGATAATGATGTTGCAATACACTGCATGTTAGTAGTCAATAGTAAATTGATTAAACCTGTTTCAAGGTTAATTATTTAGCTTGATTGACTTACATTTAAACTGACCCTGAAAAAGAGCAGAGACAAAGACAAAATGGACCCTCCATGTATAGCTGATGAGTGATTATGGAGTCAACAGCAGAGACAAAGGATAGCATCTGCAGCCATGTTGACCTCACAACACACAGGCAGCTCATCAGCACAGTACACCCAGAAGAACACAACAACAGACACTCCAGTTCAAAAGGTGCTGCGGAGGGACCACCTCTGTCCATCTGTTGTCCAGTCAAGAGGTTAACTTTGAGAGATGGCTGTATTGCTCATGTCCAACAGCAGGGGTTGGAGGGTGGAAGAGGACTTAGAAGAAACTCTTGAGAGCTGATCTCTTACATGGGCCTTGCTAACTTTTTCTGCTTGTGACTTTGTGCTGCCCTGGCCCAGTTCCTGGATTTTCTTGTACAGGTGGTGCAATGCTTTACAGAATGCAGACTGTTCAGTCTTACTTCTGAAAAAACATGACACACATACTCACACGTGACAGTGACTCCTGTTCGGTTTGCCTACCCCAGTCCGGTTGAGTCAGCATCCATCCAGATGTGAACAGGGAGGGACAAGGGCCATGTCGAAGGTCATTGACCTTTAACTACAAAGTCCCAGGGAACTACAAAAGCCCTTGAGTAGAAGCTGAGTTCACATTCAAATTTGGCTACAAAATGGCCTTAAGAATGCAAGGAATTCAGAGTAGTGACATATTCTTTGACTTTGTGAGCATTGGTGCTTTGTTTCATTTTGTTAGGGGTAAGTCATGTTTTGTGTTAAATAAGTTTATCTTCCCCATATTCTCACCAAGTTTTAGCAGTTTCAGCTGCTTTGTGTAAATTAATAGCTCTCTGTTCTTTTAAGAATGTGGTTTTTAGTTTGTCATTGTCGGGTCCAAGCTTTTTTTTTTTTACTGGGGGTAAGGGGGCCAGTTGCCTCCTTGTTCACTTTGTTTGGCAAGTGTGAAAGCTCAAATGAACCTGTCCTCAGGCACAAATTACGATAGAAGTATTTCTGAGAAGAGGGAAAATGAATGTGTTTAATGTTTAATTAATGTGTAAGATCACCTGTCTCTTTATGGCTATTCCCATCAGATGTGTCAATTTGGGTATATTATTGAATCTTCAAGATTGACTGTATGAGAGAACTGAAGCATGTGAGTGTGACATCACCCATGGAAAATGATGGCTTCGACCAAAGGAAATCAGTTCAGCCCCCATTTTATCTATTTTGTTCTATAGCAGACTTGCAGTGGTTTTGAGTTTGTCTCCCTTCCTGGTTTGTCATGGTCCCAGCTCAGACCAGCTCTTGTTTATTTGAAAAGACTTTTAGTGATTTTGGGCTTGTTTGCTTCATGTTCTCTCCCTGTTTCAGGGAAAAACTTGTTGCCTCACATAATAGAGGATGAAGGGTTATTGAAGTTGCTCTGTCTTCAGCATTTCTCCTTGATGCAGTCAACATGGCTTTAGAATTCTAACAGATGCTTCAGGGAGATTTAGTCTCTTTCCAGTATTCTCAGACGCCAACCTTAAATTCTTTGTTTTACTTCTTGTCATTGACCTCTGTAGTCTTCTGCAGGAGTTGCTCATTGTACACGCATTGTTCTTTCCCGCTCAAACCTCCTATCTCCCACATCCCCACCTTGTCTCTTTCTCATTAACTTTGGAGCAGATGGCAGGCCCTGCTCTCTCTGTGTGAGCTTGACTGACGGGGCTGGCCATCACCCGTCAAAGATGACCAGTCATGTGATGTTCCATCCCTTCCTCTTCCCTGTCCTTAAACTGTACACTCCTTTAACTTTGACCTTAAGTCTTTCTTTCTATAAAAGGTGTTGTATAAATACAATGAATTTGACTTTAGTAAACAGATATTTTGCTTTAAACCCTCTGGTTTATTCTGTATAATATATCTCAGTTGAGTTTTGTACTTAAAAGTCAATACAACATCTTTGTACTTTTCTGGTGGACCTTGTCCTGCAGCACAATGAGATGGTCTTAAAGTCAAATGTTCCCATAAACAGAGCTCTTAAATGTGTTCATCATGTGGAGATCCTATGTTAAGGAGTTGTGATCAGCTCAACGCCATAGCAAAATGAGGTGAGACATAAGCAATCATTATCAATTACGTTAAATGTGTGGTGATAACCCCCGCCAAACTATGCAAACATAAAAAATAAAAAATTAGACTTGTACTCCGAAGAATATCGTACCATCTGAAATCGAGACGAAGTGAAGCAGCTGAGATTGGATTCAGTCACCCCATACATAAACAAGAATAAAAAATAAATAGATATTTTCAAATCCTTCTAAAACTTTTATGTGGCATCCACTCTACCTCTTGGGTTCAAGAATGTCACGTCCTTCACTCCTTTGACCTATTTTTAAGCTGACACCTGCAGCCATTTTCACATTATTACATGCAATAATGAACTGTAATGTTTCAAAGTTGGGAAACTGCAGTTCTTACCTGCAAGGCAAACAGATGGATGTTTTTTTTAGAATAAAAGAGATGGATCCTTTCCCTTTCTGCCCATTCCTTTTTTGTTTTAACATTTGGACAGCTGTGGTGAACAGGAGGGAGTCTTTAGCTGCTGTTGACAGGCCGAAACCTTCACATCACCGCTAAACCAAGCCGAGGAAAGTCTTTCAGCTCAATGTCAACCTGCAAAGTCAAACCAGAGCTATCTGAACCTCACAAGAAGAGCTAATGTCTACTTTAAAACCACCTCCTGATTCAACAGAGATCCGTGTGAAACAAAGGCAAATGCCGCTGACAGGGCTGCATTATTTTACAAAACAGCTTGTTGCAGTCGCTCATTGCAAAGTCAAATTGATTTCCTCTCACTTCTCAGGAAGAAGTAGGTCTTTGTCCCACTGAAAACCATAACCTGGCAACATAAATAGAGTAGCAAGATGGAGAGGAAATGAACAAGGATCCATCTTCGATGTGCCGCAGAGGAACAGCTGTTTCAGGTCACAGCCAAAGATAAGCCTTCTCATTCCTCTCCCTCATCTCCCCCTCTTCTCTTTATTCATGTTTAGGCTCACTTTTTGAAACATCCAGACACTTAAGCCGGCTGTCCTTCTTCTGCCCATCCTCTCCTAACATTTCACCATTCCTGGAAGCTTTGGTTAAATCTGTCACTTTTGGGAACCGCTAATACCCTACACTTTAAATTTGATATCAAATAAAATTTGTTCTTAGCATCTGGAAACAGCTTCAGAGTAATTTAGGTTGTGAATTCAGTTTTCAGCTGTTCAGTTTAGATTTTTGTTCTTTAACAAAAATGTACATGCAGTGAGCAAAAAAAAGCTGCATTGATTTAAAGATTTTATTATTTGGATTTTAACAGTGTTTTAACAGTGAAAACGGCATCAATTTAAACTGGGTTATGAATAAATGCTAGGCTGTTTTTCCTAACTATATTGTTTTATCTAGGATTATAAAAGTACATTTAGAAAGTGTGTATTTAACTAGAGTAAAGGCCAAATCCCTTTACTAACAAAGAGTGCTGAAAGCTTGTTCCATTAGGTGACAAATACTCATAAATGTGGTTTTGCGGTTGAAGTACTAAGACTGGTTGTTAAAGTGATAAGAGGTGCAAACTGCTATGTGATAAGGAGGATTTTTGAGTCATGTAGAAGAATATATGTCTGTTTATCTTAATGTTCATTACTGTTTTGTTTTTTTTGGCAGGTAGGTGGGCTAAACAGAGCCATCACACACTGCCGTGTGGCCCTTCAGACATCTGACCCGTCAAGATTCCTCTTCACTACCTGAAAATGTCTGAATTGTTTTGCTTAAATATGTTCCAAAGCGTTATTTATGGTTTATGAAATGCATGTTAGACTAACACTATATAGAGGACCAAATGGTTAAATGAACATAGCAAAGACAAAAAGTAAAGTTGCTGTAAAAACAAACATTGTTTGCACTCACAATCCTTTTCTTTGGGCATTTTTGAGGCATCCACTAAATTGATTACATGTACTAACTCGAAATGTAAGGCAAGCTGTTTTTGAAGTTGTTACATATTGATAAATATAACGTTTAGCTTCTAAGTTTAGTTTCTACAATTTTGCTATTTTCTTTTAATCTAGTAGACAACTTTTCTTTTACAAAAGTTGAAGTATTACAGGTACATATCTTGTGGCATAGTTTTTTGTGGCATTGAATCCCTGTTAGTGATAACGCACTGTAATGCATAAGCCAATTACACTCTTCACACAGTCTAGTAAGTGTGGGTCAGCGTGCACGATGCACAGTAAATGTGCCTGCACAAGGTGTTGACCTGAACTGCAGACGGCTTACTCACCGCAGACAGGCGGCAGCAGAATGCCTATCCTGCCTACCTTCTCTGATGGTGTTCTGATGGGCCGATCTGCTTCAGACTGAATCCAGGGACAAAACCACTGATAATGTTAAAAGTGAAGAGAGGAGGGCAGTGCAGAGAGTAGTAAATAAACAAAACAGCTTTTACAGTGTAAACAACACACTGAGGATGTTTCTGTTGTAAATTGTGACAATAAAACTTTCCCGAAGTCAAATGTTTACAGGAAAACACGAGGACATTGTGTATTTCAATCTGGTCAGATTGGGCCTCTTTGTGTTGTTGACACCTTGCTAGTCTGCTTCACCTGTGATGTGCCCAAGAACAAAAGCAGCGTTTCCTTCAAAGGGGAATTATATCATATCTAAAGCACATGATGGAGTGTAAAAACACCGTTTGACATTTAAATACCAGAGCAATAGGACACAGTTAATGATTCTACACTGATGGATCTTCTGTAGTTCCCTAAGATAAATAAATGAAGAAGTCTTATTGTATTTTCCTGTAGAAATGGCCTCCATCACTCACAATTATATTTAACAAACTTGTTAATGAGTTATGATCCAAGAATTTCACTCTATTCATGAGTGATTAGAAATACAATTCATCAGTTATCTAAGATGACAGCACACAGAAAAACAAAACTTACAGGCAGAAAGCTGAAGTTCAACAGTTAAAAAAAAGACTTATCTATAATACCTCTGTTAAAGAACTATACTAACATGCCTAAAAGACACATACTGATGAACCTGAACAGCAAAGTAGGAGCTCTGTCATCAGCACTGCTCACCAATGAACCTGAGACCCGTGTGGCTCAAAAGGACCAAGACAATACTACAGATACATTACGCAACATTGACAGGTAATGATGGCAGGACAAAATGTAATTATAAGGAAGGTAAGTGTTTTGGTCTGTGAATCCTAACAGGAAATGTGTCACAGTACTTTAGGTCAAAATAAATAAAAAAATCCTATAGCAATTGACTACGAGCCTAGAAAATGCTATGATTTTTTTCATGTGGTTTGAATATTTACACTGTAACATCAATATGTAAGCAGCTAAACATGTAAGAAGTTACAAAATTATAAAAAATGTTTTTGTATCGCAGGCTAAACCCCCCACCCCCTCACCCTAATATGAGATTGTATGAGGAAGGGGGTAAATTGGGGACAGCTGGTAGACTGTCCCCCGGTGGTCAAACAGCCCCCCCCCCCCCAGCACAGGGCTCAGGTCCCCTCAGCCCAGGGGTCCCATCCCCCGAGGCGCCGACACCCCAGGCCCCACACCACCCACCCCACACAGAGAGAGAGGAGCCAGAAAGCCCCCCCCCCCACCACCACCCCCGGAGCAAGTCAATATGTTATACTTTAGTCACAACTGC
Organism: Oryzias curvinotus; assembly: GCA_023969325.1. Classification (NCBI taxonomy): domain Eukaryota; kingdom Metazoa; phylum Chordata; class Actinopteri; order Beloniformes; family Adrianichthyidae; genus Oryzias; species Oryzias curvinotus. The sequence continues at coordinate 26,462,295 of CM043721.1, forward strand.
CCTTATGGGTGTTTCTGGGCTGTCTGCGGGCAAAAGATGTGTTTGTATGAAGCACGCAAGAAATATCAAAGTCAGCTACGTGAGCTAAAGTAGAGTAGTAGAGTAGAGTAAAAATGTTCATACATATTTTTTCTATGAGCATGGTGCGCTTGACAGGTCGTTGCAAAAACTTGATCCTTGGCATCTCACCTATTTAAAATATTAGGTGAGATGCAGGCGTGGGGTACAGATTTTCCATTTTTTTGGACCCCTCCGAGCCCGATAAGTGCACACTCCTTGTGGCCCCTGATTGCAGCCTGGCTGTTAGAAATGAAGAAATTAGACAATCAGAGTGTAGTTTGTGTGGACATCCTGCGGGCGTCCAATGGGCACTTGTGTATGACCTGCACACCCCGTGTGTGCAGCATTTGCACTTTGCCTCTAGTGGAAGGTTGGCGCCAGTGTTTGGCAGCAGCGTGTGAATGTGTGTGTAAATGGGTGAATGGGTTTGTGACTGTAAAGCGCTTTGGGCCTTCGAGTAATGGTGCTATACTAGTATACGCCGTTTACCATTTGCGCATAGTCAGTAAGGAGCCAGTACTTGCACCGTTGTAATGACTAGAGTGTGGCACAAAGACGCAGTACGACAGCATCACTCTTATGTCCTAACTTTCATTATTCTTAATATGTCACGATGCACTTACTACAAGCACAACAATAGTACGTTTTATTTTCATAATGTTCCTTAAGGTGGCTTGTACAAGCCCCAAGAGAACTGCGAGACACAACTGCTCTCCCCTTAAGATGCAGCCTCTACGACCCTCCACGGGGCCCAGAGAACCCAAAAATCCGCCGCACTCCGTATGGGTCAGCCCCCGTACAGGTACATGTTACCAAGGTAGTACTGTGATCACTTTGGTAATTAATTACTCCCAATGCTGTAAACCAGTGCAGTGTGGCTGTTTACCAAGTAGTCTGAACCCAGAAGAACTCCAGCTTTGACCATAAGTCCATGTCACACAGCCACCACGTACATATTGCGGATTTTCCATGTATGAAATTCTGGTCTTTTGTGATACATGTGTAATACAAGTAATTCATGATTTTTTCTTGCATTCGTCATTCGTTTATGTCCATTGAGGGTTTATTTAAAATCAGTTTTGAGCTTTTCAGAATATTTATATTGCGTAAAAAGCGCAGGTATTACACTCAAATGACAAAACTGATGCACCAATTACTAATGAATTGCATTTGAACAGCCCAATAATTGGGGACGGTTCATGTTCTACGCAGACTTTTGTGTTCTTTGCATAATTAATTTGCACTTCTTCCGTGGTTTTAGCTTCATTCGTGAACATTTTAGTCGGTGAAAATATAGGCCGCAACTTTTATTACTTTTTCCACGTATATTCAAGTATGGTCAGTTTTTATCTGTACAATATTCCCAAAATGTACGTAGTGGCTGTGTGACACAGCCTTAAGAAAACAAGTTTGTGTACAGAGATTACCTGAGTCCTCCATAACTTAGATCTTCATGCACAGATAAAGGTCTACAAATCTTAAGCAAGCCATTTTCAGGGTTTACTCATAGTTACTGAACATGGATCCAAAGTACTACATTTCAAGTTATTACTCGTTACTATTCAGGGCATGTATCAGTTTGAGGATATCTGTACAGGAAAAACACTGCTTCATTAAAATCTTTCCATAGCAGTAATTCTGCTTCACGGCCTTCAGATGTTTCTCAGGATTTCCAGATGTGTTCAGTGGGGTTTGTTTGTTGAGTCTGAGCTTAGGAACGCTTGTTTGCAGTCTTCCTGTTTGCATGTGCAGCCACTTGGGTATTTCCTTTTCCATACAGATACTGTGGATCTCTGTGTATGCGGTTGCGTCAGTGCATGCTCATGCTGGTGCAATAACTCTCAGAAGTAGTACGATTAATTTATGTCCTACCTGCCTTTTTACTGAATTACTCTGCACACCCTCAGGGGTTTGTGCTGCACTCAATGTTGCAAATAAAACCTCAAATGAAAAAATGCAAATGATCAGCCTGGATCCAGCACTGAATCCACAGGGACCCCTTACACCCACACCCACACACACTCACAAAATGTCTCCTTCACTTGCTTTCTTTCCATCCATTTTCTTCCCTTCTCTCTATACTGCTACAGGGAGAAGCCGGATAAATATCAGCAGGGGTCAAAAAAAATGCTTGCAGTGAATAACAAATGCATAATAAACAGAAGCCTTCGCCCAAATTATAAGTGTTGTAGTTTTTCCTCACACACACACACACACACGCACAAAGACACACACAAAGGAATCCAATCAATCAGCAAAGGTTTCTTATCTGCTGCATACGAAAATGGAACTTTAGAAATTAGCTCATTTATTTTGGACAATTAGGGTTATTGGAGTGTGACAGTTAAAATTCAGAGCTCACTCAGGCGTGCACTCAGCAACAATGGTAGGGAGCCAATTGAGTGCGAGAAGCATTTAAAGCTGTAGTATTTACTTATCAGTGTAACTGCCGCTCTGTGTTGATCTCATTAAAGCTTCCTCCTCTGTGTTCCTTTCTTTAGTCCAGATGCAGAGGGTGAAGAAGAGACGGGAGCAGCCGTCCCTGTCGCACATGATATTGAAGCCTGATCAAAACACGGCAATGGAGCCGCGAGAGGAGCCGTTTTTACAGCCAGCTCTGCTTTGTTAGGATTGACAGACTCTAGAGTGGTCAACAACATTCAGCAGGTTTCACATCTAGAGTTTGGACATGCTCAAAGGAAGCTGTAAATATTCTAATAAATCTGTATCACATCAATTGTAACAGCTAACAAAAGAGAGGGAGAAACGTCCGAGCTGCCGTCTGCAGGACAGAGATGAAGACGTTTAACATCTTTCATGGTTAGTTCTCTTTTCTTCAAGAGATAATGCTTTGACGTCATCAAGACGAAATGATCCATGAGGATGTGTGTGGGTGTCCTCGTCTATGTGGGTTGGGACATGATTGACACACGTCTTTCTTCCAGTCCTTCGTGTCTTTAACTTCCTAAAAATTACCCAAGCCTGAGCTGCACAGTGGTGCAGTGGTTGGCCTTCTCGCATTACTGCAAGAAGGGCAGCTGGGTTCTCTCTGCGTGGAATTTGCATGTGTGGGTTTTCTCTGTGCCCTTTGGCATCCTCCCACAGTCCAAAAACATGCTTCATAGGTTCACTTGTGCTTCTAAAAATGGTCGTTACACTTGTGCGTTTATAGTTCTGTAAATGCCCTGTAATGAAGTGGCAAAACATCCATAGCTTGCCTTCATCCTATGTTAGCGTGGTGGGCTCCTGAAACCATGACAAGCTGGTTTAGAAAATGGATAGAGGAATCAAACACTAATCAAACATGTAGTTGTGAAGTTAGATCAGCAAATTCTTATTTAACAGTCCTGCTACATCGCCTGTCCGTTCTGGGAGAGGTTTATCCTTCGGGGGGATACCCCAGAGGTTTCTTCGTTTCTTCGTTTTTCCTTACTGACAAGGAGGGTCTAAGGGCAGGGATGCCCAGTTTAGTTTAGTCTGTTGGGTTTATTTTAGCAGTCAGCTGCTACATTTTATAACATATTTTATGATTTGTGCAAATAGTGAAGCCTGTTGAAACAACTGTGTTGTAATATTGGGCTTGAATTGAATTGAAACTTTTGACAAAGAAAATCCTTTTTAGTCAAACTTACTAGTGTTACTGATGGCAGCTGCTGTGCACTGTGTCTGCACCAACAGGATGAAGATAAATCAATAAAAATAAGTGATTCAACAGTTTCATCATGACAAAGACACTCAAACATTCTCAAAAGCAAAATTTTGCAAAAATTCAATCGTGTTATTTGGTAAGGGTTCAAAGTAGGATTCAGGATTCAGGATTCTTTATTGTCATTTCACCCCAGGGATAAAATGAAATTTGTGTCTCTGGTCTCGGACCAGCCGTTTACAGTGAGACAGACAGGAAATAAGAGACATATCAATATGATATACTGTGAATATATGTTATATAATATTTTATTATATATTATTCCTATTGAGTTTTGCACAGAGGAGAATATATCACAGTCTTCCATTGTCCCATGATTATTGCGCAATTTAGCCCTGATGAGAGTGTGTCTCATAGCACTGCTTTTTCAAGTTGTCCGGGGGGGAGTTACCATGATCTTCCAGAGTTCAGCAGTCTGACTGCTTCTGGGAAGAGACTGTTCCTCAGTCTGGTGGTCCTGCTCTTTATGCTCCTCAGCCTCCTGTCTGGGGGGAGCAGGGAGAACAGAGTGTGTGAGGGGTGAGTGGGCTCTTTTAGAATGCGGGAGGCTCGTTTCCTTCATCTGGTCTCGTAGATCTCAGTGGTGGCCTGCAGGCTGCAACCCACAGTCCTCTGCGCGGCTTTAGACACTCGTTGCAGAGGTTTTCTCTGCCACAGAGCAGCTGCTGTGCCACACAGTGATGCAGGAATTCAGGACGCTCTCCACCACACACCTGTAGAAGGAGGACAGGACGCTCTCCACCACACACCCGTAGAAGGGGTCCAAGACTGTGATCCCCATCCCAGCAGGTCTGAGCCTCCTCAGGAAATAGAGACGCTGATTTGCCTTTTTCACCAGACAGGAAGTGTTGGTGCTCAAAGTAAGGTCATTGGAGAGGTGCATGCCCAGATACCTGAAGCTGAAAACCACTTCCACCGCGGCCCCTCCGATGTGCAGGGGAGGAGGGGGGTGTCTGTCCTTCCTTAAGTCCACCATCATCTCTTTGGTCTTGTTCACGTTGATACAGAGGTTGTTGTCTCTGCACCAGCCCTCCAGATGTTCCACCTCCTGCATGTAGTCGGACTCATTGTTGTTAGTGATGTGTCCAACCACAGCTTTGTCATCTGCAAACTTCACGATTGGACAGCTGGGGGGACTCGCTGTGCAGTCGTGCGTGAGCAGGATGAACAGGCACTCTCCCTCTTTTTATAGTCCATCATTGATAAACAGTCACCTGACCACAGGTGTCAGCTCCCCTTTGCAGAAATAGCATGCGTGACTGAATGAAATGCTTTACATGTGATGGTTTGTATACATATGTGCGTGGGAACTATTTGTATTGTGTTCGTGTTGACACATTTGTAACCATTTTTGGAGACAAGTATGTGGACAGGCCCCTTCCCTTTTGACTAACATTTACACCTGACAGGAAATGATGATAAACTTCCAGCAACTTGCTGCTTTATGTTTCTACCCCCCCTCCTTCTATAATGATCCTTCTATTTCCTTAACCCCCCTTTTTTCTCCCTTTCTTCTGGCCCTTACCCCTCCCTCTCTCTAACATCCCTCTCTATTCTTTCCTCCTCTTCTTTTCCGGTCCAACAAAAAATGCTCCAAAATGATCAATATAAATACATTTTAGCCTAATTATAAAAGGGGGTTCATCCATATATACACCTTGTGTGTCAGAAGATTCATAACCTCCTGCTGTAACAGTAAAATCTGTCCAACACAAGAGACCTTCAGCTCTCATTTGTTTGCTCAGCTGTTGGATAGGACAAGTAAAGAAATTTGTAAACATTTACTGTCTAAAGTAGCAATTGTTTTATTATAAACAAAGCTTTCGTTGCAGATATGCACATATTAGACAAGGAGCCCATAATATCTGGAATTCTCACATGCACAGGTATTTGCTGAATTTGTTCTTTTATTAAATTGAAACTAAATTGGTAAAATGTCAGGTATGTTACAGATGTCAGAGCCCTTATTTCCAAATCCCACAAGTAGTTATTTTTTTTATTTTCTTAAGCTAATAAACTGTCATGCCTCATTTAATCTTTTTATTTTTTATTTTTAGTGCACAATAAGTCTTTTTTTTGTATTTGAATGTGGGATTAAAATGATGCTGCATTCTGCACTGATTCTGTTGATGAGTTGCCAAAACTAAAATAATTTTTAAGAAGAATATCTGTAGCTTTTCCCCCAGATTTTTCTGATTAAAGCAAAGAATATAAAATACACATCTCCTGTTGGTACTTTACATGCTTACAGTACTAATTCATCTTTTTTGTAACGTCAGAGGAATGCTTTCATTTAGTTTATTGCCAAATGAAAATGCAGCTCACAGACAAATGAAAATATGTTGCTGCAGCTTTCTTGGCTGTGGACTGCAGCGGCTTTGCACTTTGTGGCTGACAGAGACAAACCGCAGCTGCTGCATTCACCTGCGTGTGCAAGCATGTTACCTGTAAAGCCACGCTTCACACGCTGCTAATACCAGTGCCTTATCAACACGCTGCCTTCTCTGGGGCATTTCTTCCACATTTAGCTAAGGGACTTGGTCTAATTTATAAATGAACTGTCTTTTACTTAATTTCCTTGTCCAAGTCTGCATAATTCATCACAATCATTTCAGCAGTTGATTTTAATCAGGCCATTTGTGGAGAAGGCTGTTGAATCTGAATAAAGCTCACACAGTGGTCTTCTGGGTAACAAGAGGAAATGGTGACACGACCATCTATAAAGTAATAAATATTTAAAGTATAATTTTAGTAAGTAATTTTTTGCATATAAGTAATGTTTGTGTCTTCCTGCTTGTCATTACTTATGCAGGAGTGTTTTTTTTGTGTGCGTGTGCTATCGGCACCTCTTCAATATTAACGCCTCCACAGATGGATTCCTGATTGCCTGGCTAAATACGTGTATCCCTGCTTTTGAATTATTACTGAGATTAACATTATTAATGGATTTTCTGTTTGCAGTCAATTTACATCGCACTCTTTGAGCAGCAAACGTGTTAGCGTCTTTCCACCATCATTTCCCCTTTCTGCCTTTTTATGCTGTTTTGTCTTTCACTTGTTTTTCTGCTGGAGAGGACAGTTAATTTATTAAATCCCACTGACAGCCCGTATAAACCTTTATGTATTCTGTCTGTAAATGAAGGAGCTCCTACACTTCATTACTCAGAGTGTGACTGTGGAGTTACCTTTGTGTGGGTGCTTGACAGCATTTTGAAATGCAGCTTCCCTCTCTAGCTGCTGAACATGGTTTTATGGTGTGTTTTAAATTGATTAGTTGATGAGTTGAACCGATTACTTAACTTTAAGCTTGACCAGGTCAAGATAATTGGTCATGTGTGGAGAAATTACTAAAAAAAACATGGTTTGTAAATTTGCACTGAAATGCCTAATTATTTTAAATTATAAATGAGGACTGTTGTTCATCCTCCCGATTTGTTTGTTTTTTTCTCTCAAATCTCAAAAAGGATCAAGACTTATTTCTATTTTTTTGAACACATTAAGTTAAAGAAAAATCTAATAAATATAAATGTGTATGTGTTACATGTCTCCAGATGTTGGAGAAGATACTTTGAAGCAAACACTTACGGCAGCTATTTGTTTTGAGCCCCATGAAGAAAACTCCAAGTTTCCTTTTAACTAGTTTTTTTCTTCTAACTTCTTTCTATGTTCCCCCTTTGCATTCCCCCACTCCTTGTGCAGTGTGTGGGGTTAGGGCTAAGCCATCAGCTGCAAAAGATGACAAAGACTAATAAACTGTGAGGATTTTACTTGGTTAAAACTGGCAAAAAAGACTTCTACTCTTTATGTTTGCATGCAATTTTAATCCAGATTTTGTTTCCTTTATGCTTATTATTAAATAAATACACCTGTCAATCAAACAATAGAAGATTTTTATTCTTCCTTTAATAGCAGAATGTTGCTTTTGCTGATGGTTCTTGAATAAAGTGCTGTAAAGAGTGAGACCAGCCATGGTTTAAACACATGGATTGGAAGATTCCATCATTTGAAATGACAACCAGAGTCTCCATCGAGGAGAAAGTAAATACAAGCCAAAAAACAGCAAGACTGAAGGTTGTAAAACCAGATGCTTTGAAAACATAAATGATTTTGGAGGTCTGAAAACCCAGTTGAGTCTTACGTTGACCGTGTCTGCAGCGCTGCCAGACAAGCTCTGTAGTCTTTTTTGTTGTTTCTTTTCTCATCATGCTGTACCACAGCAAACACTGAAAAGTTCTGTTCCGTTTCCCATTTAGATCTTTGCTAACATTTGGATCCCTGGTACTGCATCATAAATGAGCTGTTGACCAACACTTCTTAGACATTAGTCAAAATTAAAGGTGAGAGAGCAAAGAACCAATGTCATTTGAAAGCTAAATGATTGTGTCCTGACATTAACTGTTGGTTTCTTAGTATAGTTTATGTTCGCAGCTCTCAACGTTTTGTTGTCACTGCTCCAAAGTTTGCTCTGACTCCTAAAGCTGTGCCAGATCAGGCGCCGCCCAGCCAAAGGTCAGCGTCAGGTAAGCCCGGAGAGCCAGAGTACCCTGATGGAAACTGCAACAAGACGAAAATGGAGTAGATATGAGATCAAAGTGGTTGGAATCCAGTAATCCTTCTCAGAGAGGTTACATGCAGAGAATGTGGACTGAGCATGCCATTTGTGGATGTTGGAACTAGCATGTTCCAACATCCACAAATGGCAACTGCTATCACAACCTGAGATATAAGGGCTACAACACAAATGCAACCGGATTGCCAGAATTCCAGGTCAGGAAGATGGCTGTTTCAAACTCTCAATCAGAAATCAGGAACAGAGCCCAAATAATTATCATTGCGCTGAGCAAGGCAGTAACCGACCAGAAAGACAAGATAGTGGTTATGAACACCAGGCAACCCTGACACCAGCTACAATGGCTAAGTTATGTACCACCTAAAAGGCTCCTGGAAACTGTGAATGAAGCATTGAGAATTTCCTGCCACAGCAATCTCTGAAACAAATAAACTGGTCTACACATCAGTGATCTTGGAGATGCTTGAATACAAAAGCAACCATGGGAAAAACAATACCCACCATGGAAGCAACAGTTGGAGGCTTAAATCAAGGCAGCTCGGAGAGCAGTGAGTCGACTGACAGAAGCCCAAAGAGGTGCAATCAAAATCAAGTCCCCAATATTACAGCCAGAAGCCCATACAGTTGTTTTATGAGTGTAACATTTAAACAAATAAGATTTCTACAAGACTGTTAGTGTTGACTTGATTTTAGGTCTTGTGCAGAGTTTAGACATAAATGAACAATTCAGAACTAAGAACCAGAACAAGCAATTCTGGAAGCACTATGCATGTGCTGCCAGTATTTGGATCAGATGCACCTGAAACTGGAACTTTTGCTCCTTCATTAATCACTGCAGATGTGTTATAATAGAGTAGGAATAACAGAGGCCCTCTCTGTTACAGAGGGTCCCTCTTTAACCCGCCACCACAACAGAGGACACTTCCATCCGCTGCTGAAACACTCCACTAAACACACAAACACTCATACATGCTCTTACAGAATGAGCAAACAAGCCTGGCAGCCAAAGCAGCCTGGCACGGTTCCTAATGATGCCCGGCAAGCATCTGCTCTCGACAACAGTGGGTTAGCACCTGCCAACTTTTACCAAGGTGTAAATGTCTCTATTAGTGAGCGCTGCTCCCACGTGTGCACAACAGATCAGAGATGGGAATGCAGGCCCTCTGGTTGCTGTTCAGCACCTTGCGCTCGCCAGGTCCAGCAGGCCTGTTCAGCATTATGTCCACTTCCACTCTTCACATCACTGGGGTAATCTGAAAAAGCAGGTGGAAAATGAGGAAGGGAATTCAAGCACGCTGCCAGTTCAGATATTAGCCCAGCAATTTTGCACAAGGTAACAATCCTCTTTACATTTGCAGCAAACAATAGGAACATTTTCCTCTTTTTTAAATGTTTCCTCATGTGCTTTTGACTGCAGAGATTTTTCAGACTGATGTTGAACAACCTGTGAAGTGACTGTCCTCCAAACTCCATGGATTCCTCTGAGCTAAACAAACAGATACCGGATTCCATTTTGACTGGAATCCTCATGGAAACTGGCTTTTCCTCTCAATAAAAATAAACATCCCTGCAGTTTATAGAAAGGGAATATTTGTTTTATGAGCTTTTAGTTTAGAGAACAAAATTGCCTGCGCTGAAATCAAGTCATCACTTATTTTCCGAGTCTTAATATGCAGAAAATTATTATTTTGTTTTGCATAGATCGGGGATATGTTTATATTTCTTTCTAAATCTGCCTGAAAAGCAGCTGCACCACGTTAAAGAGCCTCCCAAGAGTTAAATCCAAATGTCAAATGTTCTCTCAATTCTGACCTTAAAGCCAGCTTCCCACCCAAAGCAAAGACTGTATTCAAACATGCTGAGTGTTTGAATACAGAATCCTTTCAGGTCAGCATCCAGGGGAGGTTTACTTTCCTCAGCTGGTAATCCCTGCTTTGTTTTTACAGCAGCCTTGTATTTGTGTTCACATTCCCCTCCTATAACATATCTATAGGGCATGTGGTAGGACAGACCGTGGTATGTTGCACTTGCAGCAGACACCAGGTTGGTGGATGGAAACTGCAACACAAAAGATTAAACTAAGTTGGATGTTTTTGAAAGGGCTGCTGTTACATTTCACCATATCCACCTATCCCTCTGAGAAATGAAAGCAACCGTGCAGCCAGCTCAGAAATAATCCCCTTTGGAACGCTGTTGGATTAATTGCATTTTCTCAATCAGCTGCTCAGGAAAAAGAATAAAGAACAAAATTATTGATTCCAGGCAGCGAAATTCAGCTGCACAGCAGTTTAAATCTATTATAGCTAACTACATTACTGGATTATAATGTTCTATTAAAACACAATAGAGTCAGTTGATAAACCAACAAACCCAGATTAGGCCCTTTACAGTAGACACAGTGAGTGAAAAAACTGATCTTGTCCCTTTTCATCTAGATGGGGACTGGAGAGACGTGACAGTGAAGCAGCTTGGATGTGAGAGTTCTGGTCTAACTAGCCGCCAGTCCCAAATTTAATGAGCTTGAATATGGTTCATATTTTAGAAAAATGATCTGTATTAGTCTTTTTACTTATGCCAGATGTCTGAGTGGCCCATCAATGCAACACATAACAGCTCGTGCCGGGACAGGAAGTTGGGTACTAAGTTCAAAATAAAGCATGGTGGGAATAAATGAACAGTATTTATGGTGACTTGACAACGTCTTCACTAAAGGCCTGATACTAAATTGATAATATTTTCTGAGTAGAAATTACATTTTTGAATCTCTGTATCATTCATTTTCACAATCTTCTGTATGAAAATGTTTCCACAAAAAAAAAACTGTATTTGGAAGAAGAGATGCAAAAGAGAATTTAGATGTGAATCCCAACATAGAACAAGAGTCACATCAGATCCAGCTGTCAGGAACTGGAGGTTTAGGAGCTAAAATCCAGGAAACTGGGCTTGGAGGCAGAAACGTAAACATTTAGTAAATAAACCTAAAGCTCATTGAGACTACTGTTTTTGGGCTATATAAATAAAATTGAATTGACTTTAACAGGACAAAAGCCGTGGAGAAACATAAAACAGATGCCCTGACATGGTAGAACTGAAAACCAGACACTTTTACTCGCTGAAGACAGAAATGAAGAAAGCTGTGGATGATTAACATGAACCAGGAGTCATTGATAGGACTGAGTATGACCAAAAACACCCCTGAAAAACTGAACTAAACTGCAGAATCCTCATAGCAACAGTGTGATAACATTAAAAACTTTTCATAATTACAGCATTCTGGGGATACAAATTGTAGGATATCTGTGTTTAAAATATTTCCATCAGGATTAAACATGCTTCATGTTGATTATGCCTGCAGCACATTGTGCCACTTTGATATTTTGAGCGACCCACCCGCGTGCCCCCTACAGGTTTGCCATTTTTTCCCCCGCAGACAGCCCGTATCCATCTGTGAAGGCAGTTATGACCACACCATCAGCCGAAAAGCAGACACCCACACGCACTGAGGATGATGAACCACTTGAAGCTGGTGTGACTGTGATGGGGAAAAACACAAAACCAGAAAACAGACCATGAAGCATAACCAAGACCAAATAAACCAAATAGGAATAGGAATAGGAAGTCTCCTCAATAGATATTTATCAGTAAAGGTGAATACAAAATATATCAAATTAGTAAAAAGAGAACATAAAATGATTAAAATATCAAATTGATTCCTACATTTCAACTAAAAGCTAGATTAAAAAGGTAGGTCTTGAGCCTTCCTTTAAAAACATGAACAGTCTCTGCAGCCCTGAGGCTCCCTGGGAGGCTGTCCCACAGGTCAATAAAAACTAAATGAGGGCTCACCGTTTGTTTTAGTTCTGACTGTTGGACTAACCAAACGGCCTGTATCAGACGACCTCAGGGTCCGCGTGGGCTCATACTGGGCTCAGTATGCTCATATCAGGTATATATGAAGGCCAAAGACCAGAAAAGCAGAATTGAATTGCTTTCTGTGTAATCAATTCTGAATTGCACAGGGAGCCAATGCAGGGATTTTAAAATCAGTGTTATGTGTTCCCGTTCCCTCCTCGTCATCACGGCTGAATTCTGCAGCAGTTGACGGTTTGATATCCTTCTTCCGTTGAAGACCAGAGAGCAGGGCATGACGATAATCTAATCTGCTGGAAATAAACACATGCATTAGCTCCTCTGTGCTGGCAAGAGAGAGAAATGGGCGGACTCTGGCAATATTTTTAAGATGATAAAATCCTATCTTTGTTATATTTTGTGTTTGTGAAATCAAATTAATCTCAGAGTCAAAGCACCCAGGTTTCTCACACACTGAAAGGTTTTATAATTTTTTAGTTTAGATAAAAGAATCTCTCTCTTGTCTTCAGAATTGATCACTAAAACCTCTGTTTTGTACTGGTAGTTTTCTGTAGGAAGTTTTCTGCCATCCATGATTTAATGTCTAAAATGCATTTTAAGAGAATGTTGACTGACTTCTTGTCGTCAGGAGACAAAGCGATGTAGAGTTGTGTGTCTCAGCATAGCTGTGAAAACAAACACCATGCTACCTGATAACGTCCTCAAGTGGCAGCATGCATAGATTAAAAAGTAGTGGGCCTAAAGTTGAACCTTGGAGGACCCCACAATTGATTTCAAAGACCTTTGAGGAGCATGTGTCCATACTTACATAAAATCTTTGATCTGTTAGTTTGGAACAAAAAAGATCAAGCTCAAGTACAAGGCCATGAGTGGCGTGGTAGGGTCAATATTTGATATTCACCAATAAAGGAACAAAGAGAACTGATGTTTACTCAGGTAAAAGTGAGGTTTACAAGTGTTCATGAATGTAGCACTTGATGTGATCTGCAAACTGCCCTCTCTTCAGTAAGATAAACACAGAAAGCAAATCAGCATCTTGTAGGAATGCTGACTGAGATCAAAAACCAGAGGTCTTAATGTTATTTGGCCGAGGCAGCGGCTTCTTTATTTGCTATTATTTATGGCTATAAGTTACTTCATTTAGGGGTTTCATATTCTTGCGGTGTCTGGCACTCCTTTGCATAGATTCTGTTCATGACACCACATTTCATCTGCGATAAAGGCAGTCATGCTCCACCTGCTCCACTGGGATGATTTGTGCTCCATTTGATGAACTTCAGGTCACAGATAGAGCTCCTGTCACTCAGCCAGGCTGGTGCTGAGTCTGGCTACGTTAACGTGGAGTTAGGCTGGGACCTTGCTTGTGCGCTGTGTGCCCACACATGAGCAGTGCACAAACAGATGCAGATGGATTGTTAGCTCATAATTAGAAAAACTATGGCTACATTGAGCAACAAGTCTTGACTGTTGACATTTGATATTGCCAAACAAGAAATGAAGGCACTAAATTATTTAAATACTGAATGAAAGCACACGATTGCATGTGCTAAAAACATATTGTAAAAACACTATTTAGTTAGGATCTATGCAAGAAATTTTGTGCAATGGATAAAGGATGCAAAAAAGTGGTATTTAAAAAAGGTGTAAGTTTGTGCTACGAATTACTTTTGTTAAATACGAAAAAGTGTTTATTTGTAGAAATTCATAATTATACACCCCCCCACATAGGGACAATTTTAGATTCATCAATTGACCTGTGAAGACCCCCCAGGTCTAGAGTGTGTCTAGAATTTTCAGCTCCAGCAGAGGTCCAGCTTCACCATTGCTGCAGACTCCACTTTTGTAGAGCTGATTGCAGGCTTCCTACTCCACCAATCAACCAACCTAGTGTGGGAGGGAGGTTTAAAAGGTCACCAAAAACTGAATTTCTGGATGGAATTCATTCCTCAGCCTGCCCCTGCTGTCTGCCTTGGTCCAGAAGCCTGTTAAAGCCTACAGTCCTGACAAAGTCTTGTTGCTTATCCGTTTTGTAGAAACAAAAGCGTATAACCTTACTTTTCATGAATCCATTGGTTTTAGAAATGTCTCATATGAAAGCTAAAACCCTCCCAAATTATGTTCAATATAGTAAAATAAAATTGCTTCACTGAAGAAAGATTGATCATTTAATGAACACAGAAAGGTCACATTTTGGCAAGACAAAAGTTTTGTCTCCTTGTCATATGACGCTCCTTCTCAGCGTAGCTTGAATATCATCAAGAGTCTTTTTGTTTTCTTAGGGGCCATGGTCAGCTCTCTTTTTGGAGAAAATCAACTTTTTAAGTAATTTGAAGGTAGTTGTATCCGCAGAGAGCCGCGACCACGCGTCTTGCCTTAACCCGGAACCGGAAAGCATTGTTATGAAGCATAACAATAAAAGCCAATGCAGCTTTCCTGGGTACTAAAGGAAGTTCTTGTTTTTGAAAATGTCAATGACTCATCCAAAAAACTCAGACGCCCCTCAAGTCCTTCAATATTCGTCCATGAGTGTGCTGCTTTTTCTTGCTTTTCGACCATGTAGCTGGACTGATTAAACCCATCTCTAACTTTTATTCAGTTTAAACTGCTTACAAAAATACAAAGCACAGATTTTGTGTTTAGTCAACTTTGTTTAGCATCTTTAGCTATAAATGTTGCAGAACTCTGGAGGAAGACCATGTCTGAGTCAAAATGGGATAAATTTAAACAGTTTTTCTTTGGGTGGATGACTGTAGAAATATTAAGAGATGCGTGTAGTGGCATTTACAGCATCTGTCATTTCTGTCATTTTTTTTGTTTTTTGTTTTTTTCAGTTTTTATTGGTCTGGTAATAATTTTCTTCTCCTTAGAAAGGAGTGCACGTGCAGATGCTGTCCTCCACCAACTAATGGAACTGAAACTCATTTTCACTTTGCTACTGATATTGATAAATATTAAAAAACAAAAACATCTGCATGTTTTGAAGCATTTGTTGCTTAAACACTTGAATCAAGAGAACAAAAATGTTTCATATGTTATTTTCAAGACATACGGTATGTTGCTTGTCTGATGGTGAATGCTTCATCACAATTGTTTATGTTTTTATAACATTTTCTAAATTGAGAGACATAGGATTCAAATCCAGATTTAGCCCCAACTGTCACGGCATGTAGACGGATCCCAGAGCAGAGTCAGACTGGATGTGTCAGATAAGTGACGTTTATTAGCTTCACCACAGGAACAAAACCAAAGGAGGCAGACTGGGGGTGAAGGCAGGAGGCTAGGCCACAGACAGCGTTCACAGGAAACAAGGGTGAGGCCACAACGAAAGGGAAATCATCTGGCAGGTTGGAAGAGCCAGGGAGAGGCTTTTAAAGGGCAGTGTAGATTGGTTGCAGGTGTGCAAAGACACCTGTCTAGAAAGCCACGCCTCCTGCTCCAGGTCACCCTGCAGAAGCACAAAGCAGACAAAACATAAGTACAAAACACAACAACACAAAACCAAATAAAAGAAAACCCCTAACCATAACACCAACATCTGTATTACTTTAGCTATAGTAGATAAATACTTCTGCAACCATGACCAAAGCAATGTATTACTGTTACATTTTCTATTATACCCTTCTGGCACATGGGAGAAAAAATACAATTATAACTATATGTCTGTGATTTGGTGAAATATGTATCCCTTACATTAATTTTAAATAGTAAATATCAGACTCTGTTACCAATTTTTTCTTCTCAAAAAGTAAATAAAGTATTTCTAACATAATGTTCACCCTTTGGCATATCCAAAGGGTGAGTCTTTCCCTGATTTGCTCAGGTAGTCACTCTTCCTAACACAACCCTGTATATTATCCGGACTGGGGACAGGCACGAGGAGACCCAGAATTGGGTCCCTTTGTGGCTGCAGAAGTACTTCTAAGATGTTAATACAAAAACGATCAGTATATTAGGACATAAGTGCAATAAGGAATTATACTAAAATGAAAGTATCTTTTCTGGCAGATTTCTCTGTTTAAAGGAAAAGCCCAGCAGCTGGTAAAGATGCTCTGTTAGCAAAAGAAAAACATGCAAAAGAGTTTAGTGAAAATTGGTTTAAAAGTAAATCGACTCTCAGATTATTGAGTAAGCAGCGACAGAAATTGTGTGTTGTCTCCACAGTGAAAACCAAAGGACTAGCTGGACCCATCAGAAAGCAGCTAATTGTTTGATAAATACACACTGAAGCAGGAGGAATATTTCCTTATTAGAAATTCAAAATCCCTCCAGGACGACTATTGAACACAATAAATCATTTAGCCTGGCTGCCCGCCCTCACTAATACTGCAGCATCAGCACTGCACAGACAAGTCCTGTATGCACATCAATTATTAAGTTTGGCTAACATTATTAGCATATTCCTCTCAGAGAAATACAGTGGAGTCGATGGATGAAAACTGAATGCAGAGGAGGATTGATAGATGGATGGACTGTCACAATCCTTTCCTCCCTTGTTCATCCTCTGCCCTGGTCTCTTATCTTGGAATGTAAGTAAGTAGGAGTTGGATGGAATCTGACATGTGGATTATGAGGTGATTATTTATGGAGACTTTTTAATTAAAAGAAAAACTGCTTATTAGGAATCCTCAGTTTGCCCATTAATAGCTGGCAGAGGAGGAGCCCGTGTTGTTTGGGAGTTGGCAGGGTGCAATAATGGAGAGGTGGCAGTGGGGGAGGGCAGAGATGAGAACTAGTTAGTACAAAATGTGATGAGAAGTGTGGTTGAGGGATGTGTCTGAGATTTTACAACACGATTTGCAAGCGTGCATGAGGTGCACTGCGGCTATGTTAATTGATAAAACCTTGTAGACACAATGCTTGTCTACACAATGCTAAAGCATGAAGATGAAGTGACAGAGAAGACGTTCCATATATGGAGAATAATTGGAAGATTTTACAAGGATTTTTCTGTTCTAATAGGAGCTATAATATTACTTGCAAGTGTGCAAGTGTGTTGTTAGTAATGTTTCTGTATATAATATTATCGACATAAAAAGACTACGCGTTTACAACAAATAAATTCAAAAACAAAGTCTTCCAAATGTCAGGGATGGTTCTCATTCATCCAGGTGAAACTGTCCTAAAGCAGAATCATTAATGAAGCTGCTTGAATGAGTGGAAAAATATTTCAATAGGAGTCCAGATGCAATGACTCACTTTGAAGACAGTGTTTCAAATGATATACAACCTGACTGGCAATTCAACCAGCAGTTCATGAACAAATGAGCAGATAAATTAGACCAGTGTTTTTCAACCTTTTCTGAGCCACGGCACACTTTAACCTTAAAAAAAATCCTGCGGCACACCAGGATCCAAAAATAAAAAAAAAAACACACACAAAAAAAAACGGAGAAACTCATAGTCTGTATTGATCTACAGTCCCTCCACAATCTCACATGCATTTTTGAGATAATTGTTGCAGAAAAAGCTGGAAAATGCAGCTGTTTTTTTCTAAAAGATGCAATAAAAGTTAAGTTAGAAGATTTGAAAACAGTTCGATGTGTGTTCGTTGGTTTCAAGACGTTTAACAACAGATCTTGTGCGCGGTCAGTTTCACAACCCAATGCATCATGGGAGATGTAGTGCATTAAACGGCCGGTGGAGATCGCGTCTCTGAGCTTCATTGTTTTGTTCTCTTGTTCCACGGTCTGACACCGGATTCTGTGGAAAGCTACACCACTAAAGACGAGCTTTAGCTGGTATTTTTGTTAGAACTGAGCGATTTTACGAGCTAAATCGGGACAAGGAAGTGAAGACTTTAACCACTTCTGATTGGTCAGTCTGATGACATGTGATTAAGCCTTCAAGAATGATTGGTGGAGACAATTAAAGGGGCGGGACTTTTACAAAATACAGCCGGAGCTGCAGCTGAATCGCGGTACGTCATTCTTATCAAAATGTCTTTAATAAAATAAAATAAACGCAAAGAAAAAGTATTTTACGATCTTTTATATTCCTAACTCCTCAGTGTTTTATCAAGTCCTGTTTGGATGAACAGAGAGCTGAAATCCTGGAGATGGAAAATGTTTTTAGATCAGTTAATGAGGGCAATTCCCCACGGCACACTTGACCATCTCCCACGGCACACTAGTGTGCCGCGGCACACTGGTTGAAAAACACTGAATTAGACTGTACAGTACCGACCAGAAGTTTGGACACACCTTCTCATTCAAATGAATGGGAAGGCGTCTGTACTGTATACACTGACAGTCATGTAAACACTTGCTTACAGTCAGAAAAAGCAAAAAAAATGGACAATCTTTACATGAAACTTTTTCTCAAAATTTTGTTTCTTACAATATACTTTCATTTATAAATGATAGATTACTTTGATGCTTCACATGTTTACGCCCTCCACATGATTTATTTTAGACTGTAAATACTAGCTTATCTAAAGAATTATTTTTTAGATCACCTGAATGATCTAAAAGCAGGTACAGCTCTACTGCAGGAGACCCACTAATCTATAGCAGCTGATCATCTGCTGTGCTGCTCACAATTTCCAAATTTCATTCATGTACTCTGCTAGTTACAACTTCAAACACAGAGGAGTTGCTGTTTTAATCAATACAAAATATTAAATTTACTCATAAGGATACAGTTATTGACCCAGAAGGCAGAATTGTGATAGTTAATTATCAGTTCAGAATCACAACTTTTGCATAGCTGGTATCTATGGCCCGAATATTGACGACCTCTTTCACAAATTCTTCCCTTCACTTTCAGTTCACAATGAATCCACAATAATTATAGGAGGAGGCTTCAATTTGGTTCTGGATCCTGAACTTGACCGATTCAGCGCAGCGGCACACATGGTGGTCTGTGAATATTCCACAGCAGTACATGAATGATCTGGGTCTCTGCGACGCTTGACGCTCATGTCACCCAAACACTAAAGGGTTCACTTTCTTCTCTCCAGTTCACCACTCACACTCTCGTTTAGACTAGTGATTAGTCAAAAATTCTCTTTTAAAATATATCAAAAGTTCCATCTTCTATCCAATTATTCTCTATGATCATGCAGCAGTGGTGCAGTGGTAGGGTGGTCGACCTCTGATCGGAAGGTCAACCAAATCAGATGTCTTGCAAAAATACAAAAAATAAGCATTTTCCATCTTCCACCCAAAGAAACATAATCTATGTTATTCACAAAAATTACAATAGTCTACCGTTAAAAGAAAATACAAACTCAACATCAGGTGAGTCATATGACCTGCGGGGTTGGTCACTAACTTCTAAACAAAAACTAAGTAATGATGAGGCTGTCCAAGCTTTGTGTATGTGTGAGGCTTAAGAGTCGGCAACCCCACATGCACTCAGGGTACCTGCAGAGGAAGAGGGACAGAGAGAAAGATACAGTTTTATTGAGTATATGACGTGCATTATATCTGCATGTGCACATCCATTAGTGTGTGTGTGTGTGTGTAGGTGTGTGGGGTGTGTGTGTGTGTGTGTGTGTGTGTGTGTGAGCGCAGCCACAAGCTGACGGTGCTATAGCCTGACACGTGGCTTCACCGTCATTTTGTGTGCTTGGTGGCATGAGTGCCATCTATACAGAGGGAGGATTATAATATAAAAGTCTTTGTATTGCGAAATATTTTTTTTTACTAAACTGGAAAAATATTTATCTGGTGGGGGCAATGGAGGCTCCATTAGTCGGGGGGTCTGGGTCGGCGCTTGGGTGGGGTAGGCGAGGGCGCCGCGTGGTCTTCTTTAATTGGACGTGGAGGAGTACGGGTGACGCGATTGGGTGGAAGTATGGCTTGGCTTGGGGGGTGGGCATTTTGCTTGCGCTGGAGGGCTGGCATGGTGGCCCGTCCTGGTGGGGCCCATCTGCGGCGGATGGACAACTTATCTGCACCTGGGGCTGGGGTGTCTGTGGGAGGGGGAGGGGGGTCCTATAGGTATGGCACCTTTGGGGTTTGACGAGTTGGGGTCTCCACTGAGGCAATCGGTGGGGGCCTTAGTGGAGTGGGCCCTAATCTGGCTGGCCTCTTTTTTTGATTGCACCTTAGACATGTAAAACCCTTGGTAGGGGGGGTGCTTGGATGTCACTGCCAGCAAGCAGGAGATGTCTTCTCAGCGTCCCACCCGCCAATTTTAACTGCACCCTACACAGCCCTTACGCCTCAAAATATAAACTCCAATAAAAACACGAGCAAACAACACAGACCTTACACAAGGAAGGTATGGCCTCTGATCATCATCCCTGGTGGGGGCAACCAGGCCCTCAGCAACGGGGGCTGTGTCTCTTGGGTGCTGGCTGCCCGGGCCAGGCAGACCCTTCTCCCTGAGTTCTCAGGAGGACCACGAACCGGGGATCATATTGCATCTGAGCCGGGGGGTGTCCATGTCTCCGTGGTGTGGGTTTAGATCCTTGCTCTCAAGCGTTGGTCCCCTCCAAAATTCCTACTGTGGGAGAGCCTGGGAGAGCCTGGTTGGGCAATGTTTATTACACTGTTCAGGGACCTCCGCTTCTCTTGGGTGTCCTCCTCATGGCTGGCCCCTGCCTTATTCTCTCCTGACCTCCTGGCTACCAGGAGCATGGGGTAGGTCTCCCTTGGGGGGCCCTGGCTCATACCTGAGGTTGGGGAGGGGGGATGCCCAGAGCCCCTGGGTTGTGGTGGGTGGCTTGTCTGGGGCTGGGGGGGGGGGGCTCCCCAGTGGTGGGGTCACGGGCTTGACCCCCTGGCGGGGCGGAGGGCTATCTTCCTGGATGGGCTAGGGTCTGTATTCTCCGTGCTCTTTAGCGTTAAGGGCCCCTGCGATGGTCCTGCTAGCCCTGGTCTGGTGTCTGGCTGGATTGCCCGGCGGGCGGATTCCCTCTATCAGCTATACCATGCCGGTGTCAGGGGGCCCTGGCACCCTCTTGGTGACCTCTTGAGATACAGTAATCATAGCTGTTGACAAAGACCGGTTTCTCTGGTTTTATTGCAAAAATCGACACAGCAAGGAAAACCCTCGGGATACCAGCAACCCTGCAGCAGCAACAGACCTTGCAGCTCAGTTTTCTCATGAGGAGAAAATCAATACTACGTTGCTTTATTTCATCGTTTGTGTTACAGAAATAAAGGTTCTTTAAATAAAACAACTTTGAAGCGTAACGAATATCTGAAGGGTATTAGATGTCCTCTGACACAAATAGCAAAGAAAAGAGAAAAAGGCACAGTATTTAATGTTGGAAACAAGTTTTTATTTATTTTTTACATTTTTGATGAAATACACAATTGGTGAGATCATTCATTGTTTGCTTTTCAGCATTTTGTTTACGCTTTTATGATTCTATTGTGTACATATTCCTTTACCTAGAACAACACTTCAATTTTTAAAGAGAGTAGCAAAAAGTAGTGTTTGGATGCTGTAGTTGTAAAGTTTTTGCGTTTGGTGCAGCAGAGAAAAATACCTCATTAACACTACATTTCTCCTCAGCATTATCAATAATCAGGCTCAGTGAATCTGTGCCTGGAATGGCTCTGAGAGAAAGTGTCTGGAGGAAGCTTTTGCACAGATCTCCTCATGAAGAAAAAAATATTACACTCTGATAAATGACAAACCAATGGAGCATGAAAGCATGCATTGCAAACAGCAGTTACTTTCAGGGCCCCTGCAGAGGAGCTCCACACAGAGCACATTCAGTTTTCCTGTGCACAGTGTGCAGTGGATTTACCAGAAAACACATCCAAACTTCCAAAACAGATCAGTTCTGCAGAAAGCTGGTGTTCAGTTTTCAAAATGCAATGCTTGTGACATAAATCCAGTGAAAAGTTCCAGCAAGGTTATCCTAGGAAAACACCAAAATGACATTGGTAGGGGGTTTGAGGTCAGACTACACACACACTCACACAGAGATAAACCAGTGGCAGGCCCTGCTACTGGAACTCTCATATTGTCTCAGTCCAACAATGCAGCAGCTGGCACAAACAGGGATCTATTTAACAGCCACCAATTGATGCTGCGCCACCAGGTGTTACTGTGTGCTTTTCCCATCCGCATTTTATGCATCAGCAGAATTTCTTTATTTTCATAGCTTAAATGTTGGGCCAAAGAGGGCCTACCATAAAAGCTGACATGTATGCCCACCTCTTGAAACAGGGCAGGGTGAAAGGTGTGACATTGTTCTTTCTCACACTGCAAAGACAAATAAAAGCAAAAATTTCACACAGATTCACTGATGAAGTGTGCTCTAACATTAATTTATTGTACACTTTTATTGACGTTTGTGTACACATGTGGATACAGGCGTCACTGCGACTGCAGAAGCATGCGTTTCCCAGAGTGCTGTAGTGTCACACTTTTAAATGGACACAATCTGTTTCTGTTACAGAAGTCTTTAGGGAAAACAAATGTTTACGTTTAGATTTTCCTAAACCAGCAGCTCTGCTAGTTGATTTACAATTATTACAATGATGAAAGGGGGAAAAAACGATAAAACAGAGTAACAATTAGAGTAATTTTCCTTTGTGGTGTGATGACAGTTGGTGGAAACCTGCAGAGTAAAATCAGAGCGTGGACAGCATTTTTAGTCCATGTTTTGAAGCACAAGTGATTCTGGTTCAGTGTTCTGTTTGCTGAGGTGCAGCTTATGGGACACAAAACATTCCTCACTTGGATATGAGTAGTGACATTGTCCCAGAGTAAACACATTGTGAGAACAGATGACAAACACACTTGGACAAAGAGCAGCACCTGGTCAAACTCCCTGTGTGCCCAGGCCCACGTTAAGAGCTTATGGTTTATTAGAATGGATCTCTTCTCCACTGTTTTTCTAAACCATCCTTATTGTTTCCAATGCAGCCTGACTATTAGCTAAAACTGATCCACCAGCAGACCTCTCTGAGCAAATGTAAACATGCAGCTCTGACCTTGTTCATTAATCAGTCACTCAGCCTCTGCACCTTAGCCTTCTTCTACCCGTCTGTGCTCCTGTCCATCATCTTTACGACAAGTCTGACAGCTGTCAGGCTGCCTTTCTCCTTCTCCCTGTGTGTCTGAAACCACTCTGGCCTTCCTGCCAGGCATGCAGAGACAGACACAGACTTGATGTGATGGCCACACTGTCTGATGGCTCCCTGATCCGTCACGCTGTAACTGCACTTGACTGTGGAGGAGCCGGTAAACTGTCTGCTACAATAGGGGACCCGTCCAGGAGATTGGGTATGACCAGGTAGGTCATCTTGCAGATTAAGGCTGTTGGAGAAAGAGCTGGACACATCTAAAGCTTATTCTCAATGACACAGACATGTGCATGCATGCACACATGTGCACAAAAATCTGCACTTATATAAATATGCATTCAGACAGACATGTATTCACACATAATCACACAAAACAAGCCCTGTAGAAATAAATAAAAAAATTCTTACCCCATTGGCAGATCTTCTTCAAATGAGCAAAAAAGAGTTACTAAGTTACTAAGAGTTCTTCTTTTAAGTCACTAAGACATGTTTTCTCAAACTAAGATTAGTTTCCTATTGAGACACTTCTTTAGTAGGATCATTTTTCTTGCAAGAAAAAGACTATTTTTCTTGAAACAATAATCTTTTTGCTTCATAAGGAGGTTCCATTTTTGCTGTGCACATGCATATAGACAAGCACACACAGACACATCTACGCAAGCGCACACAGATCAAAGCATGCACACACGCATACAAAAATATACTCACAAAAAATGCACGTGCCTGCACACAAGCATGCACACACACATGCACACCAAAAAACAGACACACATTGAGGAGTTTGTATGATATATCATTGTGTTGTAATTTCTCTGCCAGCCCAGATATTTTTTGTATTGTACTCACCTCTGTTAGCCCTGCAACAATAATGAACACACTCACACACATGTTTAGAGGAAGCACACATTGAGTTTTCTTCTGACTTTAAGCCTCCCTAATCCCTGAGAATGATTTGCAACAGTTTGACGTAATCCTTTTGCATTTCAGCCCTTCTCACTCCCAAATGCCTCTTCTACTGTAGCTTGTCAACAACCCGCATGTGACAGCTTAATGTAATTGCAACCATCAAAGGCTCTCCAACAAAGAAGTGTTTTGCTAATTTTTTACAATGCAGACACAAAGATCCATGCTGTTATTTAAAAGCACGTTGGCTGACACTTCTGACTAATAAAGGATAAAATCTGGGCTCATCTGGGCTCATTCACATGTGCATGGTATGATTTCAGGAAGTGCAGGTTTTGGGTAATGTATAGGCGGACACCCAGGATGCAGTCGCACAGGTGGTGCCAAAAAAATATTTGGAAACCAACTCAAAACTGCAGTGAATATGAACAGGTAGTCTGACTCTGAGAAGTAAAAAAGGTAGAGCAGTGGTGGAGGGGGATACCCTTGGCTCACACTGCATCCAGTCTAGCTCCGGTGCAACAACCGGAGCAGTGTTGCCACAGCAAATGACTCACATTGCCTACGGGTGGCTGCAGCCCAGCCTCTGTCCTTTTTGTCGTTATCTTTATAAAAAGAGTGTGCAGTATCATAAAGGATGGGGTGGTTATGGACCTCTGTGATCAGCCTCTCGTTGTCTATGGTGTTAAATGACTGATATGATGCCCAACCACACACTTTGTGACCCAGTGTCAGTGGAAATGACGGAATGTTTACACCACGGTGAAAACATAGTGAGTACAGCGGAAATTTGGTTTCATTTTGAAAAATCCACCATATGCAATTTATACTGGCTCGCATAATTTCCGGTTTCGATCGTTTTATTTGCCCTAACTTCACAAAAAAGTGCTCTGGCTCACTCATTGGCTGTAAAAACAACCAAAGAATCGAAATGTGACGTCACCCAAAGAAAAAATGCATTACCTCCAGCTCTCGCGAATTGAGGCAAAATCCCTCACCATTGCTTCCTGATACGGGCGCTGCCACGTTGAAACCAGTCGAGGGTGATTGGTCCGAGTCGCTCTGAGTCATCGTATTTATAGACAGTAAATCTAAATATGGACAGTAGTTGTCACAAACAGGACTCAGAGCGGCTTGGACCAATCACTGTTGACTGGTTTCAACATGGCGGTGCCCGTATAAGGAAACAATGGTAGTTCCTATTTGGGAACACGAGAAGGGAGGGATTGAACTGTCCATTGTTTATACAGTCAATGTAAATATGGCATGTGGCCAAAATTTCAAGTCAACGAAACAGATTCTAGGCGCCGGAGAAGCCGTACTGGACTGGATGCCCTTTGAGTGCGTCTTGCACTTTTCAAGTTGCATAAAGTCTTTGTGGAGTCACCGGAGCAGGACCGGATGTCATGGTGCCTCTGGCAGTCTCTCCTCCCCCTCCCTTCTCATCATTGGAACCAGCTGTGGACACTCATCTCATCTACTACCAGCCTACATAAGGAGATCCAACCTCAGTATCCAAAGCCAGTTTGTTGCTCCTAATGGTGCTTAGTCTGGTCGCCATGGTTAATCTTGTCATTAAGTTTTTTCATGTTGCTAACCTCGTTTGTCGCCTCGCTCCCAGGTCCTTTTCCACGAGTGAACAATCTTCTCCAAGTGCAGCCACGCTTACTCCTGTCATGCCACGACTCCTACTACGGTAAGACTGCTGTCATTGCTAGCCATCATCCAAGTTACGAACACTAAAGACTCTCTTACCTTTCCCATCTGGAAAAATAAATCCAGTTTGTTATCTCTACTACGTCTGAGTTTTCTTCCGGGTTCCAGCATCTGGGTCTGCTACGTCATACAAATCATGACACTGGATGCAGACCTACTGTTTTTGATTCCAGACAGCATAACATCAAAACTACTGCTTTCAAATAGGTGTAATGAATAGTTCTTCATTCAAAAAATTAACATACTTTATTGGGTATACCAGATTATGTAAAAAAAAAAAAATAAATAAACAAAAAAAACAAAAAAACTAAAACAAATCTGCGTTACAAGGAATTTGTTCAAATCGTCTCACTTGTATTGACTCTGGGTGTTTGACAGGCATAAAAGTCTCAAGTCTATTTAAGGTTGTGAATAATAGACAAAAGATCAAAGGAAGCAACAAGTGGACAATTTAGAACAGAAAAACACTAAAAAGATAAAGGTATGCTGGCAGAGTCTGAAATGAGCACTCGCTAGGAGCCAAATGCAACTAAATTTGCAGTTTGGCGCGTCAAATCTTGAGGATCATCTGCTATATGGCTAAAAAAAGGTTTGCACTTAATTAGGCTAGTGTTGTTAATTAGCTTATTGGTGGATTTCATCTAAGCTCTTCTGGCGTTCAGATGCAATGAAACAATAAAATTTGTTTTCTTTTTTCTTCAGTTTTGTGTGGTACTTTACAACACGTGAAAGAAGAATACATACTTTTGTTTCTATTGACATCCATTCACGGAGCCAGCAGAAATGACCAGAAATAATTCATTAAATGATTTGTGTCAGAGTTGCGTTCCGCTCAAGAAAAAAAATACCAGGAACGTGTGGCGATCTTTAACAGGATCCAGCTTTTTAAAAAGTGGCTGGGATAGGCTCTGGCACCCCAAAAGGGACAATACGGATTAGAAGATGACACACAAGCTGATGCATGTCAAACTAACTTACACGCTGTATCCTATTTTGTTCTTGTGTTTGTCTGGGGTTCTTTTTATACACACTCACTAATTGATTGATCACAGGTGAGGCTGGAATCTAGGATTGGGTGCATCATTTGACAAGGCGACAAAACTTTTGTCTTGCCAAAATGTGACCTTTCTTTGTTCATTAAATGATCAATCTTTCTTCGGTGAAGCAATTTTATTTGACTATATTGAACATAATTTTGGAGGGTTTTAGCTTTCATACGAGACATTTCTAAAACCAATGGATTCATTAAAAGCGAGGTTATACGCTTTTGTTTCTACAAAATGGATAAGCCAAAAAACTTTTGTCAAGGACTGTATTTACCATCTGTTAAATTTATATTTGTTTCTTAGTATTTTTTTGTTATCATGTGCACATGTAAATTGCACATTTTTTGCTTTAAAAAAAAAAGCTAAATATTCCAATTTATTGTATTGCATACATTTTCATGAGTTCCTTTTTTTTTAATAACAATAGTGGCACATTTTCATCTTTAAAAACCCCATATTAACTTGGGTAATTATTAAATATGAAAGATATTAACAAATAAATCGGATAAAAAGATACCATTTATATTCTTAATGCTGTAGTTTATTTCCAGGGTATGTTATAAATTTTTCTTTTTTCATAGTAATTTTTTAACAATGGACCTTTATATGACAGTATTTTATGAAGTGTTAAAGCAATTATTAGCACTTTGCAGCAGTAAATTGTCTGTATACTGTCAGTAATACTGTCTGTATTTTTTGACCAAAAGACCTTCTAGTTTCCAAAGCACCTCATCATTGTACTGTAGGACTCTAACTGAAGCAGCTGGGGCAACAGGCAGCTTGTCCGGGGAAAAATCCTTTGGGCATGTCATGGACATGTCCTGCAGCTCATACTTTGATCACTTAAACCACCAAAATCTGTCTGTTTTCATGCTTTTCATTGAGCTACCAGTGTGCTTTTCTTTCCCTCTTGTCTTCATGTGGAGTCGTCTTTAAAGTTTACTAGTTAAACGCCCTCCTTTTGCTGCTGTCCAACTGGTGTTTTGTGGTGAGTAATCACTTTTCCCACCTGCAGACAAGCTTGCTGTATGGAAAGAGAACATAGGAGAGTGTGGCTGTGTGTTTGTTCTCTGCCTGCATGCACGTGTGTGCGTTTGTGTGTGATTTATGACCATAGATTTTACCATGGGCTGTGTTTTTCTGCTTGGGAGGAGGCTGGTATCCTTTAGATAAGGAAATGAAAGTAGGATGTACTGAATTTAAGTTAGAGGATCAAAGAAAAAAAGAGTTTAAATTGCAGTTAAATTGGTTAAATTCTCTTTTTAGCCTGTAATAGTTTGTATCAATATATTTTATATTAATTGCATTGATTTTGATATAGGAATTGCACTTTGAGAAAATAAAAAAACTATTTCGGACAGTCCTACCACTCCAAATGCCCGTACAATTGGAGAGGGAGGGAGCAGCTGTTAAGGGTAGGTGAAGAACTTGGATTCAGCCAAACCCTGTAGTGTCAGACGTGTTCCCCTGTTTAGCCAGCACATGTCCAGGCCTATACTGTGTTCTCTAGTGAGCAATTGGATGATCCAGAAGAGGACTGGTGGAATGTCATGTGGTCAGATGAGACCAAACTAGATGGGTGTGGTACCCAATGTAAAGCATGGGGGTGAAAACATCATGCTTTGTGACTGTTTCTACAAAGGGGACAGGACGACTGATCCATGTGAAAGACAGAATAAATGAGGCCATACCTGGTTAGATTTAGGAGAAAATCCTTCTTCCATCAGGGAGAGCATTGAGGATGAAACATGGCTGGATCTTCAAGCATTAGGAGTGGCTACGTAAAAAGCATTTTAAGGTTCGGAATTTTCTAATCAGTCTTCGGATCTCAATCTAACTGAGAATCTGTGGAGGGAGTTCAAAGTCTGTTTTCCAGCAACAGTCCCAAAACATCAAAGCTCATTAGAAGATCTGAATGAAAGACTGGACCAATATAGATTGTAGGAAAATCTTTAGAAGACCTACAGAAACGTTTTTGACCTCTGACATTCTCAACAAAGGGTACATAACAAAGTAATGAAATCAACTTTTGTTACTGACAAATTACTGATTTCCCACCATAAATTGCAAAGTAATCATTTTAAAAATAGACAAGATTTTCCTGATTTTTTTCCATTCTGACTCACAGTTGACGTGTACATCTATGATGAAAATTACATCTTTTTAAATGGAGGAGTTTGCACTATTAGCGCCTGACTACATGCTTCTCTGCTCCACTGTAGAGGATCCCCCAAGCAAGAAGGCACAGGGGTCCCAGGTCTATCCCAGAGTGAAGGCTCCCATATTCTAGGGCAGAGGTAACCACTTCAATGGGTCCCGTTATGACCATTCCCTTCATATCAAGGTCCACTCTGCATGTTCTGGGTTCATTTCAGTAATATTTATTTTTGTGTTCACATTGAGACACAATTACAGCAGCAAACATGGAATTCTTCAGGCCCGCATTACAGCTAACAAAAATATTTTTCAATAATAATAATGAACAAAAGGCTCTTAGTTATGACAAAATGCATACAAAACTTCAAGTTTTTACTTTCCGTTTCACATTTTCTTTCCTGGATTAACAACTTTTTGAACGACTAAAGAGGCATTTGCAGCCAATCTTTCATTAATCATCATATATCAACAGCTGAAACAACAACAGTATATTTTTGAAACACTTACACAGGCATTTGACTTTTCATTAAACATCTCTTGTGCATGAGTGTGAGTGTGTGTGGTTGAATGTTTGACTTTGGAAGACTAAAAAAAAATAATGACATGTGTAAGCATATAAAAAAATGATGGGCATCAATTTGAAGTCATCATGGGTTGAACTTTCTCAGTAACAAGAACCAAATACCAAACTTTGAACAAATGCACTCTTTATTAGTTCTTAAATTATTTTGGAGATTTGCATTCTTTTTTTCCTTTAGTGGGAGAAATGTGCATGTCACCGCTCTATCAGCAGCTTGAACCGGGGCTTAAATGTTGTTTTTAACGTTGTTCATTACAGAGAATGCTGACTCACAGTTATAAGTAAATTCAAACATGGTCATGGTGTTCAGAGCTACTTTCAGAAGGTCAGGGAAAGTAACCTCAGGCACAATTCTTTGCCAAAAAGGAACATGATCCCTTGCTTCAGAAAGCTCCCTGAGAGCAATGTCCGCTTGCATATCAGTGAGCTGCAGTTTTAGAGAAGCAGGATTCGTCCTTTTCAATGTCTGTGCTGCCTCCTGTGTGTTAGAAACAAACAATTAAAGAAAATTGAGAAACTGTCCTAATCAATTAGTATGAAAATCAAACCAAAGCTGAAAATGCCAAATCAATGTAAAGAAGTTTGTCTCTGTCCTTTTAAATCTTCTCCCTCACGAAGTGTACGCAGTCTCCTTGAAGCTCAACTTTGAACATTTCAAGCTTTTTTTTGGAAGGAGCGAATGGCTGCCATCAAATCAGGTACTACGTTATTATTTTCCCTAAAGCTTTATGTTGATTTCACAAGGTGTGCTGTGATGTCGACTAAAAATGCCACTATGTCCATATTGTGCTCATTTTCCAAAAAACAGTAAGAACAGTAAGAAGCTCTCTGGCTTCTCATCTGTTGAAAATGAACCAAAAGCGAACTTAAGTATTTTCTTTGCTTAGCCATCTAACTTTGTTGTGCAACAGGAGGTGATTTGCATTTGCCTCAACTTCTCTTCAAAAATCTTTCAAAAGACATTGTTGGTGAGAGGAGGCTCACAAGAAGTGGATTACCGGTAGTTTAATCATGGTGCCCATTACTTTGCTTAACTCTTCCTTCAGAAAGGCACAGAGAATACTCTGGTGGATAAAACAGTTGAATGTGGTTTATCTTCCTTCGTCCGCATTACAGCCCCCCTCTTTTTTCCTAACATGGCTGAAGCGCCTTCTTGTGAGCCTCATCCTCCCACCAACAACATCTTTTGAAAGATTTTTGAAGAGAAGTTGAGGCAAAGAGATGCTTCAAGCCTATCTTCGCCTCTTGTGTGCGACCCAAGCGGCTCACACCCAGAAAGTCTTTACAAATCTCTTTGGTTTGTTTGTAAAAAAAAAATCTAACATAGACCAAAAGGTGAGCATTATCTGTGACACCCGTGGACTCATCAATGGCCAAAGAAATTGATTCTGCACACTGAAAAGCATCCTCAAGCTGTGACAGCACATGAGCTGCTAATATTTCAGATCTTCTAATTGTGCAGGTAGCTGACATTGGGATTTGTTTAATAGAATGACTGAGTAATAGCTGTGTATTTCTTATTAGAAGTCAATGGGATTTTGGCTTCTTGGAGCCAGCAGCTACTTCCTATTTGGATCGCAAAAGGAGAGTGGGTCACGCTGTCCAGTGAAATATACAGTATGTCTATGGAGGATCTGCTTGTTTTTGTAGATTATGAAGGGTTGGTGCTCAGAGCACAGGGTTTTAGAGGAATTGTCAGAGATGCGTAAATTAATCCTAATTCCACTTTGGTGCTGTTTGTCATGAGGAATGAACACTATAAAAAAACGTAAGAACTCCAAAAAGTCGATTTTGCAAGATATAGGCCCTATAAAGATGCTAAAGAAAAGATGTTCATGTTTACATTAAAAAATGTTTCAGTCTCCATTTTCTTTTAAAAAGTTCATCTCTCCTGCAAACTTCTGCCTTCTCTGCAGCTAAATCTAGAGAGGTGCTGTGAGTGAATTTAGAGTTCCTCTGCTTAACCAAAGACATGTAAAGAAACTGAAAATATTTTTCAATCAGTCATTTAGAGTAATGATGTTTGCTATGCTATGGTAGCAGAAGCGTGGTACTCATCTCCATTCAGCATGTATGGCCCATGCGTTGTCAATAATGACCTATTTTATGGCACATTAATTTAAATGCTTCTAAAGAATGCCACATTAGCACATTTCCCAGCTCATAATTCTTTCTCAGAGGGAAACATTTGGATGTGTCACTTTCTGAAATTTACTTTTTCTGTTTATCTTGGTCACAGGGCTTGATGAAATATATTCATCTTAAGGTCCTTATTTTACTAATAATCATATTATGAAAGTGTAAAATGTTTGCCTTCACGCCAAAAGAACTTACCAAATGCATAATTTCATGGCTTTTTAATCTGTTCCCATAAAGAACCATTGAGTTTTATTTTAGATGCAGTTTTGGTGAAAATTGCTGGCGTGGTCCTGGACTACTCTCTGACATTTCTCATCCATCTGTTCATGCTTCCATCCAGCTATCCATCATCCTTTCTGGAGTCTGGGTCAAAGGAAAAGCCGTCTCAGTAAGAAGGTCCAAACCTCTTTCTCCCGTAGTTCTTCCAGCTCTTTCAGAGGAAGACTTTCTTGAGCCAGCCCAGAAATATTAGTTCTTCAGGTATTTTGCCTGAGTTACAGTCAAATGCCTTTATCAAGTCCTCAGGTGGATTAGATGTGCAAATCCTTGTACATTATTATTTTCTATGTATATTTTTTTCCTTCTTTATTGTAATCTTAGTAAACAGGGTTTTTTTTTTTTGTATCAGTGCACCAACCAAAAATGCTGAAATAGCTCTTGTATAGATGTGTTTTCACTCTCTGATGTTTTCCTATGCATTGCATCATGATAGGATGCAGGGTTAGCATTCCTGGTCCTGGGGCCTTTCTTTATCTGTTTCTTTCAACATAGCCAAAACATGTTTGATAGATTATTTAGGATCCTAAGTAGCTCAGTGATTGTGTGTGTGTGTGTGTGTGTGTGTGTGTGTGTGTGCGTGCGTGTGTGCGCATGTGTAAACGTGTAAGAAGGACGAAGGAATAAAATGTGTTTGGTTTCATTTTGAAGAGGAGTGTTGTTCCTCCCTGAATTTGCACATTACTATTCATGGGTGTGTAAAATAGACATGCACTCAAGCTTATGGTTGTTTATTTGAAATGTACACAACACACACAAACACATGCACACACAACATAATGTGTATGGGCAGCATGCTGGGATGGCACAGTTCTAGGAAATTGACTTTACAAGTATTTATGATGCATGTTATGAGTTTTATTGGGCAGTTTGAAATAATTTCAGAGGCTTGTTAATCCTACTAAAGACTCACCAAACACACCAGGATCATCTTGTTTTGATAAAAGCTTACTGTTTTTCAAAACTATATTGAACAATAAAGTGCCCTAATTTAGAAACACCAGAAATTTGATCACCATCATTACATCTTCTATACCTCAGTATTCCTCTGCATTCCTGGAGTCTATCCCAGCTGCTGCAGGGCGAAGGCGGGGTACACACAGGACAGGTCACCAGTCTATCACGGGATAGGTTCATTAACTTGTTAGAACAAGCATCGTAATATTTTTACAACCTTTACTCCAACAGTTTTCCTTTAATTGTGTCAGGATTTTGGTTAATGAATCTACATTTATCTTTTGAAAACACATCTCAGTCTCTGTCAGAGCAACAAAAACAGTGTCATTGAACCCAGCTGAGGGCATTGCTAGCATAAACCCTAAAACTAGAAAAACAACGTTTATGTCTTAATATTAAATTGTTTTTCCTTAATGATTCCATTACTGAGGTCATAAACATTGCTATATTTTTTCTCACAGCACAATCAGTCTGTTGAACTTCCTGTTGAGACACATTTAAGTCCCTTTTTGAAACTGTGTAGATGTCAGTGAAATGACAGCTTCTCTGCAGTGAAACTAAAACAGCTCTTTACTCTGGATATCTGTTTGATTCAGAAAGCCATCCAGAGTGGACAGATTTGAAGTGAACAAATCAAAAAGTGTTTGCTATCCCAGAGGAAACAAGTGAAGGCGAGTGTTTGAGCCGGTAACAAGTGGTAGAAAGCAATTAACTTGCAGAGGCATCTCTGGAGAGACGACAGCACTTTGCAGTTCTTCCCTCACATAAATTAAAAGGATCCAGCCTGAGGCGCAGAGACACTGTCAGCCTCTGAGGCCTCTCAGCTTTCACATGATGCCACTGCAGGGCCGAGTGGTCCAGCAACTGTGCAAATCATTAATGTCCTTTATGTGTGTAGACGAGCGAGAACTCACATCCTTTCCCACTTTCTGTTATATTTTTGCCAATTGCATTTTAAATGGAAACAGCAGATTGGCTCCTGGTTGATCTATAACATCAGATATCACTAAATCAAATAAAAGCAGACGTGGCTTTTCTCAGAACTGCAGATTCCTGCTCGAGACTCTCAGATGATGCTGTCGTCACTCTATTAATGTAATCCAGAGGCAATTAATTCTGGAAAATCTTCTCTGGCACTGAGCTTAATCCCATTAACCACAAAACACACACTGTTCTGTGGTTAATACTGTGGTTAATGTGAGATTTTCTCTGTGAAGTCATGCTGGTCAAGACAATGTTGTGTCAACAAGCAGCAGCTTGACAAGCTGATTATGTGATCTTTGGGAGAATGTGGTCCTGCAATATGGCAGAGCTTACAGATAAACCTCCCCTCTGAATCAGTAAGTCAAACATGAGAGTTGGTCCACAGCCTGCAGGCAGTGGCTGATGTTTCAGAGTGTCTCTGCACACGGGCGTATTTAGACAAGTTTTTACAAATGGAGGACAACGATGGGATTTCATTTTTGGATACTATGACTATTAGGGTTGCACTGCATGACGGAAACTTGTGGTTTACTGTATTAGTGATCAATATTGCGATGACGATATAACTTGCGATACATGAACAAAGAGCAAAAAAACCCAAAACATCATTTCAATTTCACTGCAGCAGTTTAGTTTAATAAGAGTCAACATAATTTAAATTACATTCCAAATGACCCTAGTCTACATAGGAGGCGAGCATGTAGCATAAAAGGGGTCCATCAGATTGGTCAAATGCATAAAGCTATTGATTTGACTTGTTAAATGGCCTACACTTGTATTGCGTTTTTCTACCTTCCTCACGGCCACAAAGTGCTTTACAGTCACAGTCCACCTCACCCATTCACACACTTTACCAGAGGTAAAGTGGGGTTCAGTGTCTTGCCAAAGGACAATTTGAGGCAGTTATTGAACCTGTGTCAGAAGTCAGAGCTCTGTCTCCCCCTCTGGTCACCGGTGGGAGCCGTCTTCAGAGTTCTAAACACACTACATCTACCAGCAACCCCAGTGTGCAGTTTCTGAGTGCCACACACCTGACTCCCATTCGCCAAATCACTCACAGGAAATTTAGCCATTGCCCTAAGCCTTACTCAGTTGGAAGTATTGTTTGTGTCACTGTGTCACTGCATTAGCGAGCGTTATATCCTGACCTGATCTTCTGATTTCCTGACCTTGTTTTGTCTCTGACTCTGTTTGCCAGCCGCCTGCCCTGAATCTCACCTGAATCTAGAATGCGCTCTGGACTGAAGGATTGCTACCCTTCCACTATTATGCGGCACTCACACATTAGTCACGCAAGCTGTTCAACAATCCAAAGGACAGCAAAGACCCCCAGAGAACAGTTATACGGCATCAAGCAGGGGCGGCAGACTGAAGCCACCTATTCACTAAGATTCTGGACTCTTGCGGCGCACACAGACTGGACAATCAGTTTGCTGGTGACAGTTTTCAGTGAGGGACTCATCACAGGGGAGCGGGAACTGGTGCACTGCGAAGATTATCCTTGGACCAACTCATAGCCCTCACCATTAAACTTGATAATCTGCTGAGAACCCATCGGTAGTGCCACCCAGCTTTAGTGATCACCATGCCCGTCTCACCATTTCTCCCAGGGGTCTCTGGTTCCAACTACAAGCCCATGCAACTTGGTTCCACCCAGTTCTCTCCAGGAGAGAGACTGTGACGTTTCTGGGAGAGCCTCTGCCTCTACTGCGGCCAACCAGGCCTTGTTTGCAGCACCTGTCCCAGTCGTTACCCACGACACTCTGCAACATCTGTGAGTGAACCCTTTTTCACCTTTACTTTGCCAATCTCCCTACAGTTTGAAAACCGTGTAGTGGAAACACAGGCTATGATTGACTCAGGCCCTTTGCTCACCTGCGATGCCAGAGTAGCTGTCATCGCTCTGGACGGAAGGCCCCTGGGGTCGGGCCAGATCTGGCTTCTGACATATCGTATCACCATCCCTCTTTACCATTGAGTTCCCTTGTTGTGCCTTCATCCTCGGTCTGCCTTGGCTGGAGAGGCATGCTCCCACCATAAACTGATCAGAGCACAGACTCATTTTTACCTTCACTCATTGCCAGCAACACTGCCTTCAGGCCACTGAAGGCTCTAAAAACTATGTTCTGTTGAGGCGGGTTCGCCAACTTTTACTGACGCTTCACTCGCGGCTTCAGTATGGTGGCGGCTTCTCTCACCTCTCCTGAAAGGCACTCCCAAACGACTAATTTTGTCAGGTTTTGAATAATCTGGACCCAAATGCAGACTGGAAGCAGTTTATTGAAAAGAGGATGGAATCTTCAGGAGAGACAACTGGCAGTAGATCCTGAGATCAACTTTTGATGATGAAGAGGGGATAAATCCAGAACTAGAACGACGAGGCTTGACAGCGTGGCTTAAGGAGTCGGACATGGCTTGGAAAGGCTGAGGTTGGTCTTGCTTTGCCTGGCTTGGCTAGGCTTGTTTTGCTAGGCTGGGTTTGGCTTGGCTGGGTTTGGTCTTGTCTTGCTTGGTTTTTGGTATAGCTTGGCTTGGCTTGGTTTTGCTAGGCTTGGCTTGGTTTTGTGCTGCTCGGCTTTGCTCGGCTTTGCTTGGCTAGGCTAGGCTAGGCTTGAACCAGCAGGGATCAGTGGTCTCTTCCATAGGAGAAAACAGACGAACTGACAATGGCCGGAGGGAGTGAAGGACTTATAAAGGCAGACTAATTAGATGTAGAACAGGTGCGAGAACCTAAGGCAGGTGTGAGGGCGGCCTTGACACCTGACAAATTTTGATGCTGAGGCATTTCGGACGCTGAAAGAGGGCTTTACCAAGGC
The DNA here is from genome assembly GCA_023969325.1 of Oryzias curvinotus. Lineage (NCBI taxonomy): Eukaryota > Metazoa > Chordata > Actinopteri > Beloniformes > Adrianichthyidae > Oryzias > Oryzias curvinotus. The sequence goes on from CM043721.1 coordinate 26,499,069, forward strand.
ACCGATCCTCCATCCCCCGGACCCAGCCAATCAGTTCATAGTGGAGGTGGAGGCCTCCAGCACAGGGGTTGGAGCTGTGCGCTTGCAACACCAGGGTCAGCCAGCCAAGACGTTCCCGTTTGCCTACCTTTCCAAAAAGCGTAACAAAGTGCCGCAGAACCTTGGTCCCTGTTCTTTTCATGCTTTCAGTTCCAGATCACATATCTCCCAGGCTCCACGAATGGAAAAGGCCAATGCACTGTCTCGTCTCTACGACACCTCGGCGTCAATATCTGGTGGACTAGAAGAGGCACGACCAAGGGGAACGCTCTTGGGTCGCCACTGACAACATCCTGTTCCCCTGCCTGATCAGCAACTTACCGATGCCACCCAGACAGACCAGCATCCTGACTACGTGGTCGACCTTGGAGTCAGAGCCGCTCGCAGCAGGGGGCAGAGAGTACAAAATGGGTTTCTTTAGTGGAAAAATTCAGTCAAATGCTTGCCAATACCTCACGTGATGTAGGTGGTTTGTGTAGAAATGTATGTTCAACCGGCCAAGGCCCGGTGGAAGAATCAGAAAGCTTCTGTGACTCATGATGCATTTGCTACTGAAAACAGAGAGGGTATCAAAATTACCTAGTCATCAAGGAATAAAATTTGGCAGCAGTACACTCAGTGAGCATGGATGAGACTAATTTACTAAACATACCCTCCAGTCTCATAATTACATGTAATTTTACTGACATAATTAACTAATTTAATTACCACTCCTCAAGAGCATCAATTATTGATATTACAGAGCATTCAGATGGCAGGCAGGGCTCTCAATGTGGCACGCATTCAGAGGGTGGTAAACACATGCTGGCTCTCCAAGAGTCTTGGCCAGCTTCCTGCTGGCACTCACTGAAGGGGTGCGAGAGGTAGATGCAAAAGGAGAGAGCGCCAGCGAAACAGTCTGTGAAGAAGGAAGAGGAGGAGGTGGAGAAGAGCATGGCATCACTGACTTCCAGTGTTCTTCTACATTGTCAATTACAGCTCAATGTCAGTCTCGTGAGGAATGTCAAAGTTGGACAAAAAAGCTCTCTCCTCTCAGATGACTGGATGTCAGCCAAATGTGCTGATATACTCCCCACCCTGTAGCTTTTATTGTGAATAATACGTGTCCATCATCTTCATCACAACAAACAATGTCTTAGAAGATCTCTGCATCAGCCTTCAGGCACAATTGACAGCCTGTTACTGTAACTCACCTATCCCCCCCTCCTTTACCTAATGACATCCATTTCAGTTCAGCTCACGATGAGCAAGGCAGCTTTTTTTGTGCAGCACTCAAAAACATTCACTGTGCTTCACTAAAAACAATACAACACAAATTACAAATGAATTTATTACTGTCATTAAAATCCCTTTACATAAGAATAAAACATTAAAGACAAAGACCTTCAGCTGTTTCACCCTGAGCTGAAAACAACTATTTTAAGTCCATAACTGAACCCTTTCATAGAAGAATTTATCTAGTAACCTGTAGCTCAGGAGCATCAAGCACCTCTTTTGCCCCTCCATCGTGGAATTGAAACAAATGCAAACAATTTGAATAAACAATGGGTTTGTAGATTTTTTTTTTTTTTGGATCATTAAGATATGTTTATATTTTCATGAATTAGATAACTGAGCGAAATAATGGTTAAAACCTCATTCTACTGTCCATCCATCAATTCATCCATCCATAACAGCAGAAAATGCCATGTTTGACTTAGCTTTAGTATTTTTAGCTCTGCTGCTGCAAAATGATCTTATTTGACATTTGGTGAATTTAATTTTGAAAGGAACTTGGATTTGCTGCTGCAAAAAGTAAAATGAGTCAAAGAAAAGAAGGTGGTATTTGTAGAAAAATATAACTTAATTACTGTGAATATGTAAAAGCTACATTTCTGGGCAACAGTAAGTATATGTCCCTGGTTATCTCAGATGATGGGATGCTTCAAGTGGGACCAACATGTCAGAGATGTACTTTGGAGCTATAACATGAGCAGAGCTTTTTAAAAGTCTATTCACTGAACGACATAAATGGCCGGAGGAAAGGACTGATGTGGTTGTAGATGTGCTTTTTGATTACAATAATACTGTAAGTGACATTTATCCAGAGGCTGGTGGACAAAATTTGTATGCAGGTAATACCTGCATACAAATACCAATCCTATATTTGTTTATTTATTAAAACTTGTCCTGTTAGAGCTGAAGGCCTCTCGTGTTATTGTACTGTTACAGTAGGGGGTTATGAATCTCCTGACACACAAGGTGTATATTTGTATAAACCCCTTTTGCATATAATATAAACTTGTGAAATTTATCTTATGTAGATGTGAAAGGATTCATTTAAAAAAACATTTTACAAATATGGAAACATCCCATTTTGGAAACAATTTTAGTTCAATTTATTTTCAGTTTAAAAGTTGAATAGGACATTTTTCTTTGGCTTAGTAAATAAAGGTGTAAAATCATGGCTCATAGATACATTTTCCCTCTATTATTGACTAACATATCCACTGATGACAGAGCGGCTCATCTTAATCCCGAGCGAGCCACTCTGGCCTGCACGTGGAGGAGGAGGCAGGGCCCGCTGAGTGCTGAGGTGAAAATGAAGTGTCTGACATCAGGAGGTGTGTTACTGCATGTTTCCATGTCCAGGCGTTCAGAAAAGAAAGTGATGCGAATCAAAGGGAGTGCCTTTGTGAGAAGGAAGTGTAGTCATGTGTTTCATTTGCACTGTAAAGAAGATCGTCATGTTTTGTATGCACAGGATATTGCATGCATACATTTGCGTCCAGGCTGACATACGTGTTTGTGCACTCACATATGACTGCGAGTGTGTGTGAGTGCCCTGAAATATCTCCTCTGTGCTCCACTCTAATTATATTCATAACAGCAATCTGAATGTGCAGGGTCCATGATGAATGTGCCACCCAAGTGTGACTTGCTCCTAATAGGATTCTGGGATACGCCAGCAGTCGACAAGAGAGGGGCCCCGGGTGGCAGACAGCGCCTCATGCCTCCCTGTCACATAAAAGCACACGGCAACACTCCGACTGTGCACACACGCAAACATCCACTTCACTCAAAGTTCACAATTGTGTCAGTAAGTTTTCTTTTGTTTTCGCTCCTCATTTTGCACTCACTTATCAGTACCCTTCACTGCCTATCATTATAATTTTAAATTATTCCAATTTCAACTATGCAGGGACTGCTTTGTGTCTTCTCATAAGCTGTGATAACACATCAGTTGTGAACGTATTTTTTTATGCACCATGTTTAATGTGCTTCTCCTGAACAAAGCAATTAGCTTTGCAGTTTCTCCTGCAGAGCATCTTTTTCTGTTTCAGTTGTTGCATTTTCTTGTTCTGTTTTGGATGAAGAGAAAGACAAAATCTTGATCAAAGTGCCGACTGCACACGACCGAAACAAAGGATGTCTTCATCTGGACAGTTTTCTGCCCCTCTGCAGTCTAACTTTCAAACCAATGTACCTGTCAGAAAGGTACTTTACCTGTCAGTCTACAAACGCATCTACGTTACACCAGTGACCTTTGGAATGTAGACATCACAAAGAGATGTTCGGTTCAAAGGAGTGATATTCCTCTCTTTATTCCTTTTTAAATAGCTGACCTTTTGTTTTGGGACATTCTTCACTCCAGCTTTGTGTTAACAGTCTCAGCTGTGTCCTCTTTGTGGAATATTGTTCAGAAAGCAAGGTCGATGGTTCAAGTTTCTTTCTGCAGAACCCTCCTTTGCCTTCCTTTCCTGCCTTCTGTCATGGCTTAGGTCTTAGTTTTACCAAATAATAAAACTGTAGTTATCACTATTATCTTTCTTCACAATAACTGTCATGAAATGGACGGCACCCACACAGAGCGGAAGCTGGTACCTGTGACATCAAGTTGTCTTACTCCTGAGTAAGAAAATAAGCTGCAAAAACCCCTCATATTTAATTATGAATTTGTTTTTTAGTGTGCCAAAGGTAATATATTATCATATGGATATAGTTTATTCTGAAAGGCTTAAGAATAGTGTGATATAGGCCCTTTAATCCACATCAATAGAACTATTGGTGTAAGTAATGATGGCCTAATTAGAAGCTTTCTTTTGTTTTAACCTAGGATGCACAATGATTTCAGTGTAAGTTTCTGCAGGTATGAAGATTTCTGCCAGTACGCTCCACCAATGTGGTTTTACTTTGACCCTGATAATTGTTAAATGGCATAAAGATACAGTTACAAAAATTGGATGTGTATGGGGTTTTTTTTGCAACTGCTTACAGCTTACAGTTTCTAATGCTAAGGGGAGTTCTGCTTGTCTGCCAAGAACTGCATGCCTTCAGTGGACGTACACATAGCTAAGGATGAAGCCCCCAGCTAGTGGTGTGCACAAAAAAATTGTGTTTTAAAATCAAAACAAATAAATTGACCTTATTCACAAGACAGCACCCACTGTTCATGACTGTTACAGAGCCTAGAAACCTGGAATGGATCCAGTTGTGATGCTGTGGATCCACAACAAGAAAAGGCTCTGGTGCTAAAATGTCTCTGATATGCTGTCTTTAACAACTTTTTAATTTTTTTTCTAAATAAGTTTAAATAAAGCTAACTTTGAGCTTTGAGTTTGCAGCTAAATTGATTTTCTGTTTCACCTGCTGCTGATTTGTTTTTGGTAAATTGGTTTTCCAAAAATCAAATACTTTTGACTTGATTTTACTCGGTGTTTTATCTTTAATAAATGACAAACATGTACTAGTTCAGTATTTGTCTCCGTCAACGCAGACATATTAGATAATGCCAAAAATCTAGCATCCTGCGTCAGTTTGAAACCTAAAAACCACAAAATCCCAACCAAAGAAAGTAGAGCTGCTGTTTTTAATGGCATGTGGTTGTGCAGGCGTTCAATCACAGGGGTGATTACAGGTATTATTCTGGTTGGTCATGTTAGATAGTGGAAAACGAGCAAAGAAGTAAAGAGAAGAGTAAGACATATATGGACAGGGTCTGCACCAAGGTCCCCAGCAGGCTCCTCAGCGGCTCTCTGATGGGTGTGACATTGATATGCCATCTGTAGCTGTGTCACAGTGAATTACAGTGAGTGAAAGGGGAACATGAAAACGGGAAGACACTTTCAAGATGGAGTAGAGTTGGTGGGGGGTGAATAAGAGTGAGAGAAAGAGGGATAGGACGTGAAGGATGAGGGATCAAGCGTCTTCTCCAAAGAAGTTTGCTCCCCCTTTTCTTAGAGACAGGCCCTTATCCTGGAAAAAACGCCTTCATCCTTGACCTCCAATGTGTTTACCTCCTCCCTCCTGTCCCTCGCTGCAGCTGCTGAGGGACAGTGGTGTCTCAGCTCTAAGGCTTTGTATTCCTTATGGGAAACTGCCTAAGAGATTGATCTGCGCAATGTGAGGAGCACAAAGACCTTTGGGTTTATGTGCCGCAGAGCCAGAATGCATCCAGCCTGGGAGTAGTCATACCTGTCTAATCCCATCACAGCTAAACGGACAGATGATGGGGAAAGATCAGAGGAGGCAGAGAGGGAGCAACATGATGTTCACATTCACACATTGGCAGACAGACATGTGTTTAATGTGGTAAACAAACTATTTTTTAGGTTTTTATCCTTTCAATTCCAAACCACTGTATGTGTAGTAGAATTTTATGATCTTGAGTACAATAAATACATATCAGATATTCAAAATATATATTTTTTGTTTTTCCATGTTTCCTTCAGAAAAGGAAAGACTCAACTTTACCAAGTCAAATTGCGGAAGGGAACCTGAACCAAAACCTTTACATTTTTGTGCTATAAATGAAAGACTCATAAGTAATATTACTTTCACTAATTCAAATCAAACATAGATTTTAACCAATTTAATTTACAACCTTAATTTGGCTTATGAAAGAAGTACCATGTCTTGGTTCTGTAGGTGCTCCTGCAGTGTGAAAGGTAAGCAGGCAAAGCAAAAAAACAAAATGTCACATCTGATCATGATGTCACAAGAACAGCTGGTTCCAATTGCAGCAGGTTTATTAGCTCAGCTTAAAGTCCACAAAGCTAAATCAGGGTCAGGTTGGCAGGAGTCAATAATGAGCATGGAAGCATCATAGAGGAAACTTGAGTAGTCAGGATCCAGGTGAAATTCAGGGCAGGCAGCAGGCAAACAGAGTCAGAGACAAAACAGGGTCAGGAAATTTCAAAGATCAGGTGATGCTATAACACTCAGTAATGCAGGCAGAGTGGCACAAACAATACTTCACACTGAATGAGGCTCAGTGCCGTGCTTAAATGTACTATGGGTGATTGCAAACGAGAGTCAGGTCTGTGACTTCCAGGAACTGTGTGCTGGGGTTGCTGGGAGATGTAGTGTGTTTAGAACTCCGGAGATAGTTCCCGTTGATGACCAGAGGGGGAGACAGAGCTCTGACTTCAGACATGTTTTCAAGTTGCTGATTTTTTTGCAGAATCTTTTGGCAGATGCACCAAAACACTCACTTCCTTCTTGCAGTCTACCCAGAAAAACAAGACTGTTGTCATGTGAAAGTGTTTACACTCCATGTGTTCTGCTGACATTTAGACCATTATGCTTAGCGGTGTTAGAAAAAGTCAATTTGGCAAAATATCGCAATAGTTTATTTGGCGATACTTTTATCAATTCAAAATGCTGTCGGGATTATATTTATTTAATTATTCCTGAGTGTCCTTCAGTGTCTGACTTTTGTTTTCCACTTGGCAGCAGAGCACACGGAGCCTCTTTGAGCAGCTCTACACCAGTGTTTTTCAACCTTTTTTGAGCCACGGCACACTTTAACCTTGACAAAAATCCTGCGGCACACCAGCATCCAAAATTTAAAAAAAAAAAGCAGAAACTCATAGTCTGTATTGATCTACAGCCCCTCCATAATCCCATGTGCATTTTTGTGATAATTGTGGCAGAAAAAGCTGGAAGTTGAAGCTGTTTTCTTCTAAAAGATGTAATAAAAATTAAGTTAGAAGATTTAAAAACTGTTTGATGTGTGTTCGTTGTGGTTTCAAGATGTTTACAAAGAAGACTCGTGTGCTTTAACCCAATGCATCATGGGAGATGTAGTGCAAACAGCTGCCGGACGCAGACAGACTCGCTTCTCTGAGCTTCATGTTTTTGTTCACTTGTTCCATGGTCTGATACTGTATCCCACGGCAAGTTACACCACTAAAGACGAGCTTTAGCTGGTCTTTTAGTTAGAACTGAGAGACTTTATGAGCTAAATCGGAACAACATAAAAAATATACTTCTTTGAGCTTTTAAGTATATCATAATGTTCATTCCTCCCTATAAACAACCCCAAAGTGGCATTTTGGCATTTTTTCAAAAAGCCTGCACTCTGAGTACCAACGAACCAAAGAACGTTTAACAACTTCCACAACTCCCACTTTCATCATATAATGTCATTTATTATTGAACAGAGATGGTGGACAAACTGCTGAATATGTTTTTCTTGCTGGATCTGAGCCTTTGGGCTGACGGCAGTGAGTACAAGAGATGAGGAAAAAAAAGCAGAATAGAAACAATTATATGGAAATCTATATAATTTTAACAAAAAAAGCTTCTAGAATTTGAACCCAAATTCTACTGTGTGCTTTTAAGTTACTCTTCTGCTGCTCCTGTAGTACTGCAGGCTATTTTGACACGGGTCTTTTAGCAATGAAGTCTGATTACAATCTCATAATTGTGTGTAGTTAATGTGATTTTCACTTCAGCTTGGCTCTGCAAGCATGTATTGTCCATTCAGACTTTATTCTGGAGCTCACCCACATACTGTGGGGAAAATAATAAGCACCCCGCGGCCCTGCCAGGGCTCCTCAGCCTTTGTGATAGATGGCATTCCTTTTTCTCCATTTCTGCTGTTTTCACTGTTGCAACACACACTTTCACTCAAAGGAAACCCACACTGGCTCTGTGTATTGGTGCTAGGCCCAGTGTATCAGTGAAATCCACTTTCTACCTCCATTGTCTGCTGATTTATCTAAGAATCCTATTTTGCTGTTTGATGGTGTGAATGAAGATAGGGGCCCATCATTGAGAGCACAAGGTTACTGAAAATATCAGCACAAAGTGCCCTGTTTTCCTCCCTCTGCCTCTGCCTGCACTCCCTCACACGCACACAAGCATGCACTGGAACAGGAACACTATTTTATTCATTCACTCAGCAGGCAATAAACAGACACACCCCTGAATGCCCTGACCCCTGATACAATAAAATAGACACAATAGCCTCCATGACTGCAGAATATCAGTCCTCTCAATCTAGATTTAGAGTCTTCTGTGTGACATGATGGAGAGTCTTGACAGCCAATCAGATGCTGATTGTGATCACAATCTGTAGACCCACAGAGAGAGCAATTTTGAAACTATACATAGCTGCAAAGCATATATCTGATCCTTGCATCATATATCAATAAACGCTAAACTTCCCATGCCTCTCAAGGCCCTAATTTTAAGGAGACCCTGTGCAAAATCGCTGCGCTGCTAAGAGCCAGTCATTCCCTCACACCTTGTGACAGACCTGTTGGAGGGCTTGATCTGTCCTTTCTGCTGCTTCAGGGCCTTGATACACCCTTATACTGTTGTAGTTTGTTGCTGCTTGCAGGGCATTTAAATATAAAGACAACATAATGTTATGTTAATAACTTCTCAACCTATGGACAGAGAAACAAGGTCAAATGCTTCTATGCCCTGCTCTGCGGCTGGTCCAGTAAAAAACAGTAGAACTAAATACAATTTCAAATCCGACAATGTATTGTGTTTATTTATTGTGTTTTGTTGCTAGACATTTTAAAATGCATTACAAAAGAGTATTAATAAATGTCTGAGTCATGCATATTTTGTTTTAAAAATGTATTTGGAAGCTAAAAGGAAAACGTCATCCCAGGATTGGTAAATCTGGTTGAAAAATTATGGTTTTTATCTGGAAGGAAGAAGTAACAGAAAAACTACGCCTTCCCTTAGGAGTGAATATCAGCCAGCCTCAAGGTGGGAATTTATTTTATAAGTTTAGAGCTTCAATACAGACCCCAAAGAAAATTCTCAAAAAAACAGAGGAAAAATGGAAAAGACAGGAAAAAGAAGAGAGCCCACCAACAACCATCCTTCTACATTTAACAGCATGTCCAGTTGAGTAAGCATGTACAAGGAGTGTAACTGGTGCTTTGCCTTTATGTGTTGTGGTACTTGGATAATGTCATCCTCCACTCTGATTGGCTGGATTTGTTTGTTTGTCTTTTAAAAGACTGTTTGGTTCTTCTACCTCTGAAGGACCTTTCCATGACTGTTAAATCTGGAACATTTGGCTAAAAGGCTTCAATAGTTATGGAGTCTTGGAAGGCTGAGGGGAAAAGGAAGCTATAGACAAGAGAAACACAAGTCTCATTCGAGACCAAATGTACCTTACCTGAAATGATCTTATGGAGGACTGCAGCAGCACCACACAAGCACCTGAAGAAAATGTCAAACCCAGGAAAGTTTTGGAGTTTCATCTTCAGTAGAAGATATCTTCAGTGGAAGATAAAACTAATAATAATAATACATGCTCTCTCTCCAAATGCACAGATTCACTGGAAATCACACGACCAAAAACCTTGGTTTGGGTGGTATGAAACTCACACCTCCATGCTTTATAGTGTAGTTGATTCTCAAGGAGGGGCTACAGGACAGCTCTGATGTGCTGCATGTGGGTTTCTGGGTCTGGGGAAAATAAAATCTAAATTGTATCTATATATCAACAAAAACAACGTATTGATCATGTCCAAGAAGACATCATTAAAGAGAAATTGAAAAACTGCAGCTGTAGTGGTGAGTTTAAGATCATGAACCAAGGATTCATGAAGGTCTCTTGTGTTGGACATATTTTACTTTTACAACAGGGGTTATTAATCTTCAGACAAACCAGAGATATGACTGAATAAAACCCTTTTGTATTTGAGGCCAAACTTTATTAATTTCAATCATATTTAAAAATCTTTAGTGTTGGACCGGACGGAAAAGGAAAGGAGGGAAGACGAGAGAGGGATGTTAGGGGGGGGATAGGAGGGTGATAAAAGGAGAGGGGGGGGATAAAACCGTAAAGCAGCCTAAAGCAACAACTTTACTGGATGTTTATCATTACGGTAATGTTCAAGTGTAATGCAAATCTCAAAGGGCGGGGCCTGTCCACACACACACTCACATGTTATAAACTCACCTGTTAGCTGCAAAAATGTCCACATGTCAGCATGTACATAATACAGATAATGTTCACAGACACATACTCATGCCTTCAAACCAACTAGTGTGAAATATTTCATTCATTCAATCATGCAAACTATTGGTGCAAAGGTGAGCTAACACCTGTGCTCAGGTGAGTGTTTATGTTCTTCTAAATGGATGATGGAATGTGAAAAGAAGGAGGGAGAGTGTCCAGCCATCCCCACACCAAGACCCCCGCCGCCGCAGCAGCGGCAGCCAGAACCCCCCAACGCCACACAGCAGCAGGCAGAGAACAACCGCCCCCGGGGTGGCCACGCCCGCCAATCAGGCCAGGGCAAGCAGGACCACCACGAGGTCCCCAGAGCCAGAGAGCAGGGAGGCACGGGGGGAAAGAGAGCGCCGCCCCAGCCCAACCAGGAGAGCAGGACAGATGGACCTAGGTCCCACCTATCTTGCATGTGTGTGCGTGTGTTTGTGAGTGTGTGTGTGAGCATGTGTTTGTGTTTGAATGTATATTATGAGGAGTGAAAGGTGTGTGTACTAAGGGGGTGCCGTTAAAATTGGCGGGTAGGGCACTGAGGGGACATCTCCTGATTACTCACAGTAATGTCCCCTCGCCCTCCCCACCAAGGGGCACTAAATGTCTGAGGTGCAGTTAAAATTGGCGGGTAGGGTGCTAGAAGGACATCTGCTGCTTGCTGGTAGTGATGTCCAAGTACCCCCCCTACCAAGGGCCCTACATGTCTAAGGTGCAAATAAAACCGAGAGAAGGGGGGCCCATTCCATACGGCAACCATGGGAGGGGGACCACTGCTAAGTAGCCCCCCCCCAAAGTACATTGCAGGCTAAACCCCCCACCCCCTCACCCTAATATGAGATTATATGAGGAAGGGGGTAAGTTGGGGACAGCTGGTAGACTGTCCCCCGGTGGTCAAATAGCCTTCCCCCAGCCCCCCCCCCAGCATAGGGCCCAGGTCCCCCAGCCTCGGGGCCCCATCCCCCGAGGCACCGATTCCCCCCACCCACCCCACACAGAGAGAGAGGAGACAGAAAGCGCCGCCCCCCCCGGAGCAAGCCCAGGCCCCCACCCCCAGGCGCCGGCCCTGAGAGAGCTCTGGTCAGGCCTCGACGGGACCAAGGCAGCCAACCGGCCAGGGCAACCGCCGATTGCCACCAGCGGAGACCCCCAAGGTTCCGTACCCATGGTGCCCCCCCCCCCCCCCCGAAAGCCCCCCCATAAGACAGGGCTGACAAGCCCCCCACACACACACCCCAGACCCCGCAGCCACAGCGGGTGACACCCAGAGCGACCGGGGGCCCCAAGAGGGTTGCCCCGTCCCGTCCCATAGCCAGGGAAGGGTTGATCCCAGCCCCAGGTGTAGATGGGCAGCCCATCCAGCGCCGCTGGACCCCCCCCCCCCCCCCCCCCGAGCAGGACCCCCCGCCAACCCCCCCCCCCCCCAGCACGGGCAAAGAGACCACCCCCCTTAAGCCAAGCCGGACCACCACTCAACCCCCCCCACCACCACCACGCACCCCCCACCACCAAGACCAAGCAACGCCCCAGCCCGTCCCGCCCAGGCCCGACCCGACCCCCCGACAAACGGGGTCCCCAGCGGCCCCTACCGGGCAGCGGAGGCCCCGACCCCCACCCCGCACCACGGCAGAAAGGCAGGGAGCAGTGACGACCAGGCCCCCCACCCCCTAAATCATGGGGTTAGCTATTGGAGACCAGAGAGACTGAATTCTTTCAAAGTTACTTGAACTTTGGGCTGACATTTTTTCCAAGCTGATATGATCAAAAAGCAGATTTCTGTATTGACTTATATTTATATTTTTCTTGTTTTTCCAATTTATTAAGATGGTCTTTTTAGCAATACAAAGAGTTATCAAAATTATATTTAATAATTCTCCTTCTACCTCGATGGCACTAAAGTGACGGTGAAGCCGTGATTGGAACCTTAAGCCAGACTGATAGATCGGCACATACATGCTGCCAGAGAGCCTGGACAGGTGTGCAGAACCACAGTGCATGCATGTAACTGTCAGGTAGATTACTATCACAGTGCTCACAAATGTCTGAGTTACTGAGACCCATCTTGAACATCCTCTGTCCAGTGTAGTAAATCCTGTGAAGAGTTTTGAAATAGATTAGCTGCAAATTTGTACTTTTTGTCAGTTCAAAGGTGTTTAGACAAAGTTCTGACCAAAAGCTTTTATCTATGCTGATGCTCAAATCTGCATCCCATTTTGTTACTGGAAGTGAAATATTATTATCTAAATTACATAAGAGTTTGTATATTTTGGAGAGAGTTTTGTTCACTGAAAAATTAATCAGGGCGGTAACTACATCTGGTAGCTTTAAGTCGTTGTCTCTGTATTTAAACTTTTTAGTAATAATAGACTTAAATTGCTGATATTCCAAGAAGTTATTTATTCCATGTTTGTCTTGTAGTTCCTGGGGAGTTATGAATCTTCTGTCAATAATTAAGTGCTCTAGTAACGTCACGCCCCCAGCTTGCCAAACTGGGAAGTGTATCATCTTTTTGTTTATGAGGATGTCCGGGTTATTCCAGATGGATGTCATTCTGCACGGTTGAATTGACGAGTTAGATATTTTTAGAAATTCCCACCAGGCTGTTAAAGTGACGTTTATATTAACACTTTGGAAACAGTCCTGTTTTTTAACTGTTTGACTAATAAACGGTAGATCTGACAGGTTGATCTTCCCACATAACGCCTGTTCCAAGTCTAACCATGAGTTGGTTTCTGGATTATTTTTTAACCATTTTAAGATGTATTGTAATCTATTTGCAAGAAAGTATTTGAGGAAGTTAGGTAATTCTAAGCCTCCACAGCATATTTTGCAGATTTTAAAGTTTTTAGACTAATTCTTGCAGGTTTATTGTTCCATAAAAGCTTGATATGGATGAGTCTAATGTTTTGAACGATTTTAGTGGCGGTTGTGTGGGGATCATTGAGAAGAGATAATTAATTTTGGGTAAGATTTTCATTTTAACCATGGCTACCTTGCCCATAAGGGACAGAGGCGGGTTGGTCCAGCGGGTTAGATCGTCCGGTATGCTTTTCAGTAATGGGGTGTGGTTTAGCTGCTCCAGTTCTGATAATTTGGGGGAAAAATAAATACCTAAATATTTGATATTGCCTGATTTAACTGGTATCGTGAGTCTTTGCTCCACATTACTGTTCAGTGGTAATAAAACAGATTTATTCCAATTAATGGAGTAGTCTGATATGGAGGAGAATTCATTAATGGTTGTTGCTGTTTCATTTACAGTACGTGAATTATTTAAGAACAGTAATATGTCATCTGCATAGAGACAAATTTTATGATAGCTGTGTTTGGTTTTAATTCCTTTAATGCTCTCATGCTGTCTTATTGCTGCAGCTAGAGGCTCAATGAATATAGCAAAAAGAGAAGGGGAGAGTGGACAACCCTGTCTGGTTCCTCTTCTGAGAAAAAACCTGTTGGAAGTCTGTTTATTAGTTCTGACAGATGCATTGGGGTTGTGATATAATATTTTGATCCAATTGATGAATGATTCTCCAAAACCAAACTTATGGAGGGCAGCAATGAGGAACTTCCAATTTACTCTGTCGAAAGCTTTTTCAGCATCCAATGAGAGTATGGTAATTTCCTGATTTTTAATGGTGGCAAAGTCAATTACATTAACAAGTCTGCAGACATTGTCATCAGAGTGTCTGCCTTGAAATGCCGGTATGGCATTTCAAGGTCCAACTTGGAGATTTGGCCCCAGATCACATTAAGTCCGTTAAGGAGGCAGCGGGTAATTGTTTAGAGCTCTGAAACTGTCTTTACTCCTGGTCCATAGCCTCCGTTTATGAAGAGGAAGGGGGTAGATGTGGCCCGTAGGGGGTTATGTTCCCAGCAGGAAATAGATAGCACAATCATGGCCACGGTGAGGTGACAGGGTTTGCAATTGACTTTGTGCTGGGGTGCCAAAATCCTGTCATTTTTCCAGCAGTTTTATTTAACAAATGTTTCTGTTGCCTTCTAAACAAGAAAGAGAAATAAACACATGGAGAGAAACTTTAGTTTTAGGGTTTTGCAGCCCAGTTTTAACAGCTGCAGAACTATTTTAGTCTCTTGAAACCACTGTATCCCATCCAGGCCAGTGATATTTTTAACTCGCTGTTGGAGAAACTCCCCCAAAATGAAAACATGAAAAAGTACTGACAATTATTTGGATGTTTAATCAGGGTGGGTCTACAATTCTATTACCTGGGAGGTAAACAGGAAGAAATGTTCTAAGTAAAAACAAGTACTAATTGATTCTTCTTTTTTTCTTCAGGGGTCACCACAACTAATCAGCTTCCTCCATCTAACCCTCTTCTGCATCATCTCCTCTAACACCAGCTACCTTCATGTCTTTGTTCACTGTATCCAGAAACCTCCTCTTTGGTCTTCCTCTAGACTTTTTGCCTGGCAGCTCTAGACTTTGCATCCTCACAGTCTCTTCTCTTGACATGTCCAAACCTTTTTAGTCTGGCCTCTGACTTTATCTCTAAAACCTCTAACACGAGCCGTCCCTCTGATGTCCTCATTCCTGATCCATCCTGGTCACTCCCAAAGAGAACGTCATCATCTTCATCTCTGCTACCTCCAGCTCTGCATCCTGTCTTTTCCTCAGTGCCGCTGTCACACATCACACTTGACCCTTTCCTCCACTCATTCCAACCTGCTTAGACTCACTTCTACGCTTCTTTTCCTCTCCATTACTCTGGACTGTTGACCATAGATACTTCAAATCCTCCACCTTCTTAATCACTTAAAAGAAAAATGCTAATTCATAAGGCTGTTAAACAAGGAGGCTAGTGTGGCTTTGAGGGATGTGAAACAATAGAAAATTGGGTGCCGTCTTCAGCTACATGTTGTGGCCAGGGTTTTAGTTAATCAATTAAATGTTATATAAAATACAATTTTGATAACGTAGAGTCAAAACATTTGAATGAAAATCCGTATTTTTTGGAATTTAAAGTAACAAGGGGGTTCAAGGGGTGGAGGGTGTGAGAGGGGAGTGAAGGTTCTGTGTGGGTATTTATTTTTGGTGTACTTGGTATTGCCGTGCATTATGTATGAAAAGTGCTATATAAATAATGTTACAGCTCTTGGTCTGGCCTGTATGTTTTTGTTGTGTTGTGTGTGTGCATTTGTTTTGTGTGTATAGCTGTGCTGTGTAAGTTTCAGCTCCTGCAGAGGCCCAGCCCCTCGACTGCTGCTGAACCCCCTTCTGCAGAGCAGATTGAGGCTCTCCACCAATCACCAGGCTGGGAGGGAAGTTTAAAAGCTCCCAGAAGCCCCTGCTCCAGCAGTGGCAGAATTTCTGAGGGGAATTTGTTCCTCAGCCTGGCTCCTGCTGTCTGCCTGGCCTTTGCCTGTGGAAGCCTGTGGTTTTCCTCCCTTTAGTTTTCTAATTGTTTTGTAATTCTGTTAGATTTAATGTTGTTGTTTGGTTTCATTTTGTGTAGTTGATGTGTTTTTGAGGACTGTTTTTTCTATGAAGCCAGAGAAGTTCTGTTAATTATTTCAAACTGTATTTTTTTTTTTTTATTTGTTAATTTATTCCAGTGGGGTTTGTGTTTTGACTACTGCCTCCTGTCACCCTATAAACAGCTGAAAGACTAACTTAACCCCCACAGTTATTCATTTTTCTTTATGTGACCAATATTCTTCCCCCTCCCTAGGAGGGACGTAACAATAGACAGTTTGCCACTTAATCCCTTTTATTTACAAAGAAAGGTAAACTAATATTTGATTTATAATACTCTGAACTAATTAAAAATATAAGTTTAAAAGCTAAATTTATACTGTAAGTTAATTTGCTTTTTTAAATCTTCTCCTTTGGGGGCAACTCATTGAAAAATGCCTAAAGCTACAGCTGTTAAAATGTTGGGAAAAAAACTGAAATACCTTACACAGAGCCCTTTTTTATTATGCTCCACACCAAACTACTTTTGTAGAGAATGAGCAAATGAATTATGTAGGTCAAACTTGCTTTTATATTGCATGGAAATTATCAAACTTTCTCCTGCAAATATGTGTGTCTTTGCATGTGTGTGCATGTGCATGTGCAGTGTGTGCATGTGTGTAAAGGGTCTGCATTAGTGCAGTTTCACTTCAGCATACTGCATTTATATTTTAGAGGGTTCTTAACCATTCTCAAGAGTCCTAACTTGGCAGCCGAAAGTGAATAATGTATGATGGAGATGCAGCAGAAACACGGTCTGCTTTTATCACACTCTTCAAGTCTAAAATGAATTGTATTTCTGAAACTTTTATGGGGAAAATCTATTAATCACTATAGACCTTTTTATAGATCTTCCATTCTCTTTTGATGTGTTGTGTTTTTAATAATTAAGTTTATGCCCCCTCTTTCAGGATGCAAACATAAACAAAGAAAGACACTGAACAACAAAAGATAATAGTGTTTTTAAGTCAGAAAACCAGCACCACCGATAACACCTGAGCGTTCTGATGGAGATCCAAAGGATCTTGTATTTTATGGCTCTTTTACAGGCTTTTGTGTTCTCACTGGTGTTTCCATTGAGATGTAAGTATGTTTTCCTCTTAAGAGTTTAATTAGAGCAAACACTATCAGATCATCAGGCTGTGGTACGCAGCTGTTTACGCAGCTCAACTGTTTATGTCCCTACAATAACGGCAGAAGTGAGTGCAAGAACAAAATCATTTGTCTAAAGTGAATAATATGACATCTTAAGGTATTTCAAAAGATTTCAAAATAAAATACTATGGCTCAGTTGTATAAAAAATACAACAAAAAGGAAATAGCTTCCTCTTTATATCCAAATAATCTATGTTGCTATAATAAGGAAATGATATACAAATATACAAATCCTCACAGACTATTTAGTCTCTTCAAGTCCTTCAGTTATCTATTTCTCCAGCCTTTATTTATTGCCATACTCCACTCACTCCCCCCACCAACACACTCACACTCAATGAGAAATCACATTTAAAGCATGACAACTGTCCCTTCTACAAAATCCTCAGAGAGGAAAATAAGTGTTTGGGGAAATTAAGTGTTAGGAAAAGGGACAAATAGTGCATGTAACTTTAAATTAACTGGGGGTGGTTCAGGGGCCCCTCAGTGGAAAGGCCTGACTCTCTTTCTCTCAGCACTTACAATGTGGAGGCTCTTTCATCTGGTAAACAAATGTCTGGGATCTAAAGGCTTTCCCATCGTTGTAATGCTAACCTTGGAAAAGCAAAGCCACTCCATTAGCATTTGAAGGAGCTAAATATTAGCCAAGAAAGAAAGTGCTCCCACTTAAAGGCATGAGAAAAAGTGCTCTGCCTTTGGTGCTTAACCATCTGTGTTGGCTCCTCTCCCTGCACTGCAAACACAACATCAGCAAGGACTCAGGAAACTATTGCTGCATACTTTCAGCTCAGCCTCTGAAAATAAGCCTTTCTTAAGACACATCTATTCATTCAGATAGGCTCCAGCACTTTGCTTCATTCAAAAAATAAATAAATAAATAAATAAGCTTTTAGGACTCAAGACCAAGCAGTCCATTTTTCCTTAATTTTCATTTTTAAAATCTCATAAGGACTGTGTGTGATTATGGAAGCTCTGCCAAAACCAACCTGATGATGTGATACAACCAGATACAACTGCCATGCCTTCAAAGTAAAACATCTGCTACAATCTTATCAACATTCATTTAAAATTATATCAGAAACAGAAAGTTATTTTTATAGAACTGTGACAAACCAAACACACAGAACTTTCATCCATCCATGTTCCTAAACTGCTAAATCCCATTTAGGGTCACCTGACCTGGCCTGTTACTATTGGTTAAACCCCAGTACAGGTACCCCTTCTGTCACAAGGGACAAACTGCACACAGAAGGGTCCCAGCTAGGATTTGAAACAGGGCCTTCTTGCTGGGGCAAGAAGGATAACACAATATGACTTTACACTTCTTCATAATAAAGTGTGGGTCTTCTTTTGTCTCTTTAGTCATCTGAGAATAGTTTTATGGAATCATGTGGTAATAAATTCAAAGAATCAAAATAAAAAAATGTGACGTTTTCTTAGTTTCTGCAGAGCAGCAGGAGTTCAACAGAAATTCAGCTCTGAGTGGTGGGTGGGATGATTTAAATAAAGAAATATTCAGAAATTCAGTTTTAAGGCTCATTTTCCTTAAATCAGAAAAGTGCTACAAGAACATTTCAAGAAGACCAAAAACCCATTTTTGTTTTTAAAAACCCAATTTAACCCAAACAATCAAGCTTTGAGACACCATGGCACTCTGATCTACTGACAATTATTCTGTTTTTGGCTTTTACCTTGAGTCTACCTTTGCTATCTTGAATAATGTGTTATTTTAGTAAATTAATGCTAGGTACTTTGACTCAGCTGCTGTTGTATTTTAATGTACTTCATAATTCATGTTGAGTTAAACAAAAGTATGTGTAGTCCATGAAAAAAACATGTTTCTTCCTAGGTCATGTATTTGGAAATTAGGCCCTCAAACATAGCATGTATGTCTAAAATGTTCCTTGTTTAAAAGGATTTTTGAAACTCAGAACGTCAGACTATGTTACAACTACTAAGTAACTACTAAGTAGTTTTTTCTGGCTTTTATCAAGACCTAAAATTCAGATTTTTGGTTTAACCATGGCAAACCATTTGCAATTTCAGAACATTAAGATGGAAATTTTAAGAAAATAGACGTTTTCATTTAGTCATTGTTTCAAAGGAATGTCAACGTCAAATAAAAACTCAGACTGTTGAATTGAAATACAAGAAATAATTCTTTAAAATCTGTCGTGCTCACTGATTTTTTGTTCCTGCAATACTGTTACAGCGTCTGCAGAACTATTCCTACCTCTTAAACCAGAATTGGTCTTTTGCTGAAGTTTCTACTTGACAGAGAAGTCTCTAAGAACACCTTCTGAAAGATGTGCAAGTACAAAGTCACAGACAAATATTTGCATTTTTATTTAGCGCAATTTCTGTCAAATGTTCATTCTTGTGGCAAAAGTGTTTGCTACTCTCTAATAGTAATTAATGAAAATGTAGCCCAACTTTCAGAGACTGTGTAGTAAAGGTAATATTAATGCTATTAACAATGAGCCTAAAATCAAATCACATTTTGTGAGGTAAGCCTCTTCCTCAGTCTAAATGTATCTCACCATTTGCCAGTTTATGTTTTTGCAAAGCTTTTTTCTTCATCATGTTGCATTGCATAAATGTACTAAGTGCCACTATTATGATACAGCATCCAGAAAACATAAGCAGTAATATGGAATTGTGCTTGTTGTGAATGTGCTTGCATTTGGACTGATTGCCATTGCCTGCTTTCCCTAAGGACTAAGCGCAATTAAAGCGTTAAATTCACAACCTCCTCTTATTCTCTTAATCGATTTGTCTAACCTGATTGAACAGAAAACAAGATCTGGCTTGTCTCTTGTGCAATTACTGTTTGCAATGGCACAACAACAGTTTGGCCATTTTTTAAAAAGAAAGATAGAAAGTCTCTCAAAATCTGGGGGCATGGACAATTGCAGCTTTCTGCCCTCCAGTGGGCATTTTACACAGACTATGACATAAGGTGCAAGCTATGAACAGTCCTGTTGCATTCAATAACTGACAGTTGTCTGTTGCTTTCTAGATCCAGAATTTCATTGGTTGGTGTGAAATCCTGTATTAGATATGACGATTAATTGTTCTACTTCTTAAAAAACTACAAAAAAGAAGTAATAGAAAGTTTCCTGTTTATGGTCAAGCACTGTTAGCCTCAAATTGACAAAGTTGAATTGGTACATTTAATGTATTTGATAATTTTCAGAGAGTTTCAGTTTTTGTGTTTTAGTCAATCACTAATGCTGAAACCAGTTGGATCTAAAACAAGAATTTCAGGCATACTCCCCACTTTCCAGGGCCTCAGCAAAAAAAAGCATCGTTCTGTCACCCATCCATGGGTTTTTCCTCCAGGAACTTTCTCTCACAGTCCAAAAGCATGCTTCAGAGGTTAACTGGTGACTAAAATGTTCCTTATGTATGGATCCTTCTCCTCACTTTGAAAATTATTTTTAAAATTCTTCACATCTGCTCCTCTTTCCACCATCAGGTCAAAAGCATTGAACTGATCTGCTCCTTTGGGCTATACGGTGGAGCTGTGGTTTGTGTTCTTGCCTCACAACAGGAAGGCCCCTGTTCAAGTCCTGGCTGGGCAACCTGAAGCAGAATCAACCAATAGGGGATCTTTCTGAGTGAAGTTTGCATGTTCTCCGTGCACTTGTGGGTTTTCTCCAGGGGGCCTCCTCCCACTGTCCAAAAACATGCTTCATATGTTAATTGGTTGCTCTAAATTGTCCCTAAGTGTGTGATTGTGGCTCTGTGCCAGACTGGCAACATGCCTTTGAGTGGCCAGGATAGGCTCCAGCAACCACATGACCCCAAAAGGCAAAAGTGTTCAGAGTATGAATGTTCCTTTTTTTTCAATGATTGATTTGAATGATTTCTGGACCAATTAATCACAATCAGTTTGTAAAACAAAGCTTAAAACTCACCTTTTTAGGTTGGTCTTAAACACTCAACATGGGAACTGCACCCCATCAACTTTTATTGACATTGCCATTTATGTGTGTCTTTGTGTGTCTTTGTGTTGCTTTTATATGTCAGTAAGGCAACCTTGAAAGGTGTCTGTATAATTTATTTTTAGATTTTAAGGTTGCTGTAAATGTATTACAGCAACATTTTAATGCAGAGACTAGAACATGTCATCATCACCATCATCATCATAATCATCATAATCATCATAATCATCATCTTTATTTATTAAGCATTTTAACACAATTAAAAATTGAACAAAGTGCTGTACATTAAAAGCTACGCGTAATAAAAACTGCGAAAATTCTGTGTGGAGTTGGCATGTTCTCCCCGTGTATGCGTGGGTTTTCTCCAGGGACTCCGGCTTCCTCCCACCGTCCCAAAACATGCTTCATAGGTGAATTGGTGACTCCATAATGTCCATGGGTGTGAATGTGAGAGTGAATGGGTGTGTGATTGTGGCCCTGCGACAGACTGGCAACCTGCCCAGGATGCTCCCTACTTTGCCCACAATAAACACTTGTGATGTAAAATAACACAACAAAATCTCATGTGTGACCAAATACTTGGCTATAAAAATGAGTCTAAAGGCGAGTTCAAAAAAGAGATAGGGAAGATGCTTGTCTGATATTGAGCGGTACAGCGCTCCAAAGCTTTGGAGCACAGATAGAAAAAGTGTTACAGGAATTGTTAAAATCTCCTTTAAGATTTCAAAATTCATTTATCAGATAGATTGTGGTTTGTTCATTTAGATCAAATGTGTCAAACTCAAGGCCCGCCATGTCATTCTATGTGGCCCCTGAGAGCATGGAAGTTTTTAATTTCTTAAAATAAAAAATTGTGTGTATTTATTCATATCTATGGGGAATCAGTCTTGAAATATCGGATTAGGCAACTATACATTAGGACTTAACTCTTGTTCTATCCTAGGCACGTTAACATTGGGAGTTGGGTCATCTAGACCCACTAGACAGAGCTCTGAACCTTTTTTCTTCAATGATTTGTGATCTTCACTGGTGTCCATGGATTACATGAAATCCTCTCCACCTTTATCCACCTTTGTCATAGTAGGAGAACACATCAATGGAAGGGGGGGGTCATAGGATAGCACAAGGGTTAAACACTGTCCATATAACCTGACCTGACAGAATCAAATGTAAAAGGATTGATGCTAGAGTAACAAGCAAATATATCTTTTCTATGCAACTTTAATTGTCACTTTGAAAAGTTATAGTAAATAAATAATGAGTTATTTAACATTAAAGAATAGTTACATTTATTTTTCATTACATTTAGTTACATTTTTAAGTTATATCTGGCCCTTTGAGGACAGCCACTATGCTGATGTGGCCCTCAGTGAAAATGAGTTTGACACCCCTGATGTAGATGATCAGTCTTCCTCACACAGCAGTCAGTCATGGTGTTTCACAGGGCTCTGTGTTTGGCCTAATCTTGAAGAGTCTTACTTCAAAGATGTTCATAGTGTCTGTATGTATTAGATCATTTCTTAGGTAGCTTTGTATCAGACACGGTTGTGCTTCACATGCCTGACATGTTTCAGCAGAAGCACTTCCGCCTTCATCAGAGTCGTCATCAGGTGGTGGTGATGTGACGTATTTAAAAACAGATGATTGTGATGGAGGCGGAGTCACCTTGAACCAAATGTCAATGAGGATTTGTCTCTTAACTCACATAACTCAAGTTTTAGAACAGGCTTTCTTTACGAATACAAACCAGAAACATTTTTAGAAGGAAGCAGGTGAATTAGTTCTTGCATTTTGTCTTTTTGCTGTTTTGCTGTATTTCCTGATAATCAGGGTGTCCAAAACCTCTCTGATTCAAAATGCTGCAGCCAGAAGGCATTTTTTTCATCAGTTTTGGTGTCTCTTCATTGCTCCCTGTTAAAACCGTTTTCAAATTCAAAATGTTTCCGAACATATGATCTTGAATTATCCTAAAGAGCTTGTAGTTGTCCCAACAGATCACTTTGTTCTCAGTCTGAGGGATTCTGGCTTCTTCCTGGAATTTCCATGAGGATTTAAGGCTCCTCTCTGGTAGAACCAACTCCCCTCTGTGATTGGGAAGAGGAAACAAGTGGAAGGGATTTTGAAGAAAGAGTTTGACTGTTCTGAAGGTGTCTGGTAGGCTGATGTGTCTAAAGCTGAAAGTTGAAGCTGTGATGCTGAGTGCTGTCAGTGGTTATGAACCCCAGGTAGGACGTGAGGACGGAGGAAGTATTCCTAATTCTTGCTTTTTTGTTAGTATTTTTGTGTTAGTCTCTTTTCCACTGCTAAGTTTCGTCTGTCTTCAAATGTGCCAAGTTTCCCACCATTGCTTTTAATCTGCTGGTGTGTATTTTTAGAAGTTCAGCTTGTTTCTCTTTTCTCTTTTTTAATTACTTGAGTAAAAAAAACTGTTGAGCACTTTGAGCAGAGCTTGTTTTATAAAGTGCCATATAAATTAAAAGTATTTTCACCCTGCAGACAGGAGAGAGGGCTGTTCAGGGAACAGTCTCAAGAGCCTCTAATTGACCGTGCAGTGATAAATTTGTAATTAGGCTCTTACTCCTTATCTGCTTTAGACCTAGACAGACCTCATTCACGGCTCACATCAGAGTTCAAGTGTGAGCCGCTGTCACCAAACTGGACTTTTTGGGTCATGTGGCTCATTAAAAGATTCACCTTCACTGCTAAACTTTATTTGTAGAGCACTTTTCATACTTATGTAACACAAAAGGCTTCAGATAGTAAAAACCTTTTTCAATTTAAAATACAGAAAATAGAGACCTTGACACACACACACACACACAAAAACAATTATTATTATTAACAGACTAAGTAAAAACGTACATAAACTTATATAAAAAAGTAATACATATAATAGTTGAAATATATTCCTAAATATCAGCTAAAAGCCAGATAGAAAATTTAGGTGATGAGCCTCCCTTTAGAAACAGGAACATACAAATGAAAATGAATCAGAAATGTAATGGATATTTGTTGCCTCTTTGGGAGACAAATACAACAGCTAACTGCTGCCAACCCCTTCAGACTTCACAAAGCTCTACTTGAGGTTCAAACCTTGAGGTTTATAATTCTCCATAAACATGCCTCATAAAAAAAAGGACTTGAGACATGCTGGAGAACAACTGATAAAGATGGTTTAATCTATTTCTTCTGAATGAGTTAGCATTTCATAAATAGAACAGCAGTCCAACATCTCCATGTAGCAATGACAAAGCGTCTCATGCTTTAAAGGAAGTGTTACGAAGCTCAAACATCCCTTCATCCATTTAGTGTTTTTAATAATCACAAGGGAAGTAAAACAAAAAGCTGCAAGAATCACAAGATGAATAAAATAAAATGGCTGTATTTGAAACTCAAAAATAGAACGCTGATATAACAGGAAATTACTTTACAATGACAACAATAAAAACTTAAATGATGAAAAAGGGACTTTGCCAGCAGTGTTTGAAAGGTAAAACTGACTTCATTCTGTTCACTAGTGCAGCTAGTGAACAGAATCTGCTCTTACAGACAGGAACCATCATGGGACAAAGCACAGAGATTTAAGTGTCAGGCTTTCACAATGTTCTGTTGCTGCCCTGACGGACATAGTTGCCTCATTTTAGGCTGAAGGAAGACTAGACGAAGAAATAGCAGCAGAAGCGGATCAAGTTTCACATCATGGAAAGACACAAAGCGTTGTTCTGGTCAGAAATAATTTAACATCTGGACAAAATCACATGTTAGGACTTTTCTTTTTATAAAAACTTAGCAAATGTAAAAAAAAAAAAATAAAAAACATTCTAGCTGAGCAGCCACATTAAACTAGAAAGCAAACTCATCCATATTTTAGAAAAAAAAAACAATTAGCGCGGAGCGGGTCTCCCTTGGGGGGTCCTGCCTCGTACCTGGGGTTGGGGCGGGGGGATGCCCAGAACTCCTGGGTGGTGATGAGGTGCTCGTCTGGGGCTGTGGTCGCCCTTCTCGGGTGGGGCCCGGCGTTGGGCCCTCCTGGCGCCGCGGGGGGGCTGTTCTCCTGGTTGGGCTGGGGCGGCACTCTCTTTCCCCCCATCCCTCCCTGCTCTCTGGCTCTGGGGGCCCCGTGGTGGTCCTGCTGGCCCAGGCCTGGTTGGCGGGCATGGCCACCCCGGGGGCGGTTGTTCTCTGCCAGCTGCTGTGTGGCGTTGGCGGGGTCTGGCTGCCGCGGCTGCTGCGGCGGGGGTCTTGGTGTGTGGATGGCTGGACACTATCCCTCCTTCTTTTCACATTCCATCATCCATTTAGAAGAACATAAACACTCACCTGAGCACAGGTGTTAGCTCACCTTTGCACTAACAGTTTGCGTGATTGAATGAATGAAATATTTCACACCAGTTGGTTTAAAGGCATAAGTATGCGTCTGTGAACATTATCTGTATTGTGTACATGCTGACATGTGGACATTTTTGCAGCTAGCAGGTGTGTTTATAACATTTGAGTGTGTGTGTGGACAGGCTCCGCCCCTTTGAGATTTGTATTACATCTGAACCTTACCGTAATGATACGTAATCACCCCCCCCCCTTCTATGATCACCCTCCTACCCCCCCCTCTCTAATATCCCTCTCTCTTCTTCCCTCCTTTCTTTTCCGTCCGGTCCAACATAAAGGATTTTCAAACACAATTAAAATGAACAAAGTTTGGCCTCGATTCCAAAAGGGGTTTATTCAGACATTCCTCTGGTTTGTCAGAAGATTAATAACCCCTGTTGTAAAAGTAAAATATGCCCAACACAAGAGACCTTCAGCTCTCATCTGTTTGCCCAGCTGTTGGACAGGACAAGTAAAAAAAAAAAAAGAAAAAAAATTTTTTTTACCCAACTGACAAACAAAAACCTTTTTTCTGTGAGGATGCCCATTAAATAATGCCTATTTGCCGGCTCTGCCTCTCTGCTTCATTTTAACATAATCAATAATTCAATAATAATGCAATGGCATTGTCTTTGTGTGCTAGCAGGGAATAAAGTGCTGGCATGTGACATGGAAGTTTGACGTTTTTAGACTCCAAGTGTTGGCAGAGACTTGCAGGGTCATGGTCTGCACCAGCCTGCATCCATCTTGGCAGAGAGATGCATTTCAGGAATTTTGAACAGTGTTGCCATATTTGGTAATGTAACAGGATCAGTTCTGCTTTTTCTTCCATTTGTTGTGCAAATGTCCTTCTCTGATTATGTTGTATTAGACGGTTTACAATAGTGACACAAAATGCTTATTTGACTGTCTTGGAGTGGATGATGCACTGATATACCTGCTGCAGAGGGCATACTCCTCCCCGGAAAAGCCGAACACCACAGTGAGGATCATGTTCTTTGACTTCCCTTCAGCCTTCAACACCATCCAGCCGAGACTGATGAGGGAGAAGTTAGGGAAGATGCAGGTGGATGCCCCCCTGGTCTGGTGGATTGAGGACTACCTGACAGGTCGACCACAGGTTGTGAGACTGCAGAGCTGTGTGTCTGACACCCTGATGAGCAACACAGGAGCTCCTCAGGGGGCTGTCCCCCTTCCTATTCACCACATACACAGCTGACTTCCAGTACCACTCTGAGCTTTGTCACCTCCAGAAGTACTCTGACGACACAGCTGTAGTCGGGTGTGTGGAAAATGGACAGGAAGAGGAGTACAGGAGCCTCGTGGAGTTTCGTCAGGTGGTCTGGGGAAAATTACCTGCAGCTGAACGTGGCCAAGACAAAAGAGATGGTGATTGACTTTAGCAGGAGAAAGTCTCCACTCTCCCCAGTCTGTTTCAGTGGGACGGATGTAGAAATTGTCTCATCCTACAAGTTCCTGGGTGTACATCTGGACGATAAACTGGACTGGTCCACAAACACTGAGGCGGTTTACAAGAAGGGCACGAGCAGACTTTACTTCCTGAGGAGACTCAGGTCCTTCAGTGTTTGCAGCAGGATGCTCCACATGTTCTACCATCCCTCCATCCCCTCTTCAGGGAGGTGGACAAACTGAGAAGCAGTTTTAGCAGCAGACTTCTACACCCCCGAGAACAATACAGGAAGTCATTCCTGCCATCAGCCATTAGATTCACAATTCATCTGGCAGACTTGGATGTACATAAGATTTTTAAGAGTTCTAGAGTTTTCGACTGTATAGGTTTTTTTGTTGTTGTTTTTTTGTTTTTTCTTTTCTTCCCTGTGTATTTTGTGTCTTGTGTTTATCTTTATCCCCCATCTGATTTCCATGGTGCTGCTACTAAAACTAAATTTCCCTTCGGTATTAATAAAGTTGATCTTGAATCTTGAATCTTTTCCTCGAGAAAACTGAATGATATGTTTGTGCTTTGGACTTGATCAATATTTCAAATATTTAAATACAAATTTTCGTGCCATTTAACAAAATAGAACAGAAACCCCACAAAGAGCATTAGAGATCTCCTCTTTCATTCACTTCTGTGGCTTCTTCTCTGAGAGGAAAATCCAGATGGAAGTTGGTTGTAGGATCAGAGCGCTGCAGGCCTCTGCAGTCAGGGCCGCTGACAAGATGGACAAGAAGCAGATGGTGGTCTTTGTCATTTCTTTCTCTTTTCAGCCTTCTTGCAAGCTTTACCACCTTTTCCTCTGCTTGCCTCTCCCGCTCTGCGCTCCACAGCGGTGCTGCAGACAGCTGAATGGGCTCTAACCAGCACTGTGCAAGCCGCCCAGAAAGACAGACCTCCACAGCCAGATGGTGAGATTATTTAAAGCAATTAATTCTTTGAGTGAATCAGTGGGAACATGTTTGCTGCAGAGATTTGGGGGGCGAATAGCTGAATATGTTGAATGGCATTCCTCCTTAGACACTTTCGGAGAAAAAAAAAAAAGTTTTGTGGGGGTGAGAGGCTGAGGGCTGAGGTGGGAGGTTCCAGGAAAAAACAGACCGAAAGGCTTTTCAATTTAGCAAGAAAGAGCATCTAAACTATGAGAACTGCCATGGGAACCTTTGTTAATGAACAGCAGCTGAGGGGTTGCACCGGAATGCCACATTCCAGGGACAGGAATAAAGATATAAAGTTTTTCCCATTAAATGTGGGAATGATCTATTTTTAATAAATGACCAAAACAAATCTGCGTTTTTCAGTGTTTTTAGAATTCAGCATTTATCAAGAAATCAACATGCATTTTTATAAAATGTCAAATCTTTTACACCAACAACTAAATGGATCTGCTTTGAAAAGGCTGTAATTTTCCTCACTCACACAACAGTCAAATCCCTTACTAACCCCCACTTCTCTGTCCTTCATCAGACAGTTTTCTGTTAGGAGTTAGTGTCTCCTCCACGACCTTCGATGACACTTCTGGAGTTTGCATGTCTGCAGCATTTAATCAGAGTGAAAATGATTTGAAATGAAGCCTCATTTCCACCCAGCAATGCTGAACATCAAGAACATCAAGCTTTCTGTGCTTGTGCCATTAGCATCTCTTTGACAAGTGGAGGCAAAAGCGTATTTTTTAAAGGATGTCATGAGATAAAATTAAAACACATCATGATTAAAAGACAAGATAGAAACAATGTTGGGTTTTCCTTGTATTTTATGTCACTTAACTCAAGGATTGCGAGGAAGATAATCGCTCAGGAATGATGTGTTGTTTGTTATATTATTAACAAATAAAGATACAAACTGCACCAGGACTGTTTGGTCTACATTGCAGGCTGTTTTATCAGAAAATCAGCTTCATTTGACTTGATGAAACTCTACCAAACAAACAAGTGACCTCCTCTCTGCTCTTATTATATTTTGTCCACCCATCCATTTTCTTAACCCGCTTTATCCCTTTCAGGGTCACGGAGCTGCCAGAGCCAAACCTGGCTACTGTTAGGCGAATAAATCTTTATAAAATGTAATTTTATATTTAAGGTGACCTGCCCACACGATAACGCACACTAGCACAGCAGATAACACTGGCGTCCATTTTCATAATGGACGATAAAAGTACAAAACATAACATTGTTTATGACACAAAACATGCATTTTACAGACTCTGAGGTAGGAGAGGACATGAGGCCTGATTGCTTGAATTTTGGATGAGCAAACAGAGCGAGACAAACTATGCAACACGGGGGGGGCATGCAAACTCTTTTTTGCAAGCTTTTTTTTTTTCTCTGAACATGTAAACTCATAAAAGAAATGTTCCAGTGAGAATCTGAACTAGGGTCTTCTCACTGTGGGGTGAAAGCTCTAACCACTGCTCCCCCATGCAGCCCACTGTGCTTTCTCAAGTGGACTAAAGAAAAGTTTTTCTAACATTCCCAAAACAGGAATTTTCTTACTGCAATCAAAATGACACTGATTATTTCAGAAGGATTTCATGAAAGCCAAACAGTATGCACATAAGTAATAACACAAACTACACCCTGGTCTGAGAATTGTGCTCTTCAGTTTGTTCCAAACAAGGTTTGTGGGTTTTTGTCTTTGTTTGTGTTTCTCCTGCTTTCATTTGATAATCATCCACAGCTATCTTTATTTGAACGGATCATCAGCAGTTCAGTTCTGGTCTTCATCCATATTTTAGTTTATTAAAGTTCTCATCACAAGCCTGGTCTCCTGCGTTTTGGGGTTTTTGGGTCTACACAACCACTTCCCAACACCTGAAAGCATCACCTAAACTTTTAGCTTCATTCTCCAACTAACTTTTTGACACCAGATCATCCACAAAGGAGCAGGAAAGATGGGATGTTCTTCCTGTGAGTAGAAATCCTAAACTGTTAGCAGTTAGCACACTGTGAGATGGACTACCATGAAAGAAATGAGTAGCTTTGTTTTTTTGGGTTTTTTTTTGTCAGCTCAGAGAGCAAACAACAAGCAGGACCGCAGCTGTACAATAGACACAGCAAAGCTGCACCTGCTGTCACTGGGACACAGGAAGACAAAGAGAGCGCTCACACAAACATATGTCTGCTCATACGTGTTGGTTGGCCTCTCATACAGCTAAATAATAGAAATCTAGAATGCAGGTCTGCAGTGTTTATTGCCCACATGATCTGGGAACCAGGGAGGTTGTAGAACCCTGACTGAGAATAGAACATCACTGAGTTTAGACAAGATGCATCATGGTTTCCTTTAGCAGAGCTCTCGCATACAGTTACCGGACCAAATGATAGCTACAAACACAACCACAGAAAATAGGACAGACATATATGACTGCTACCTGTGAATGGTGGTTTTCTAGGTCACTTTATTAGTTATTATTATAAAAAAAAAAGTTTGTTTGAGTTGATAGGTTTGTTCTTAGTAGCTGTCCCTCATTTTGTTGGAGGTTTGTGTGTTTGCATGTGCGTGTGGACATACACACTGAACATGCAACGCACCTGTACAAATGCACAGAGACCGCTGTTGTGCAAACTGTGTCACCTGGAGATCAGCCCCATTTGGGACACCTGATGCAGAGCAACAGCTGTGGGAAAAGGAAAACCCAGCTTCCCTCGTCTTCACCACATTCAGCATGACTTACAGAGAAAAACAGCTCACTGTTAGTTCCCAAATACCTGTTACACCATGGTCCGGGTGAATTCTCGATTCTGATTGGCTGCTGGGTGTGCATTAAAAAGAGATACACTACAGTGATAACGCATGCCTAAAAAACTAGTTCTGATCACATAGCATGATCTATATTACTGCACTGGCTTATTTAAACAAACTTTTGCTTCATCATCTGGACAAAAACAAGCGGTAACAGGAGAACTGTCTCTCTGATCTGATGCTTCATTTAACCCATTGTGACCATCAGCATATAAATCGCTTTCCTTTGCCGCTGTACTCAAGGTCCGTGCCAGCTAAGACGTAACAAATAGTCTGCTTTTAGTAAAAAATGTGATCAAAACCGAAAAAATAACAAGAAAAAATGACTAAAAACTGGTTGAACATTTATTTGTTTTGTAAGTGACAATAGTATAAGCTGGTTCATGGCCGATGAAGTGCGCATTATCAAAGAATTCACTTCGCCGAAGCGACTGTCCTCCGCTTCGCGTCAGACGCTTCAGGCTTCCACAGCGTGCATTAATTTCTGATTTCTTTGTTGTCTATAAAGTTCCGGTATGCATGTACTTAAACTAATTCAGAATGAGTTCACAACTTACTTCCTGTAAAGTGTTTTTGATTCGAGGACAGGAATTGTCTCCGCCCAAACCGACAAAAGCAAGCCAAATCCCCTTTGAGTGGGTTTCGTCTGCGCTGTCTCTTTATCTCTCAGACTGTTGGTTCTGTCACCTGCTGAAGGACAACAAAAAAACTTTGATTTCTCACAAAAATCCGAACCAGGCAACCAGCCCGAACAACCAAATGTTGTTTCTGAAGAGCTGAACATCCTGAGCTGGGAAACATTTAAACACAACAGCTGTCGTGCAGAAACTTGAATCATGAGCCATGATTGGAACTGAAAAGACAAAGACGGAGATGGATTTGGAGAAAAAAGGACTTTATGTTGTCTGTAACATTAGATTGAAAGATTTTGTCTTCATATGTGCTGAACTGGTGGCCTGGTTAGAACAAACCTTGACAGTAGCTGTGTTTCCATTGACTATGAAATCGCACAAATTGGATTTGGGGTACTAAATTTGTCTCATGGAAACACAACAATTTTGTAAAAACTTTAACTCGGAAAACAGGTTTTTAACCTTGGAGGAGGAGGTTTCTGAGGCATATTGAAATTGACATAGTTTGTAAAAATGCAATGGAAACACTTTTTTTTAGAATTAAATGAGTCACATGACCAACAACCGGATGGCGATGCGCGTCTTTGTAGGAACTAGCTGCTTTGGGTGCTGATCAGCGGGGGTCACATGAAGTCCCACAGCATCACACAGCTCTTCTAAACTTCAGCGTGTCATGTGAATTTGTTGGATCCACAGCCCCTCTGTAAAACCACCATTTCCCAAAATGGTTTAATCCGTAGCTGCTCCCACGTGTACGGAGCTCGCCGCTCCCACGTGTACAGAGCTCGCCGCTCCACGGCCTGAAAAGACGCTGACATCTCCATTGCTGTGGCAGAAATCTGAATGTATCTGCTGTCATTGTTCACATGTCGCCATATTTTTGAATGACTTATCGCTCAAGTTGGTTTGCGTTAATAAGAATAATTATGATTTAATAGAAACATTGTAACTGTGAAATTGTGTTTTTCAAACATTTCTAGAATTTTGATAAAGTTTTGCACATATGTCTAATGTTGGAAACACAGCTAATGACAACTGAGATGACAGAGAACAGAATCCATTTAACCAGAAACACTATGATGGATGAATGCTTTTAATATTTCCAGTTTAAACTTCTTTTTGTTCAAAACAACCTTCCTCACTCTCCACAATAACTCCAAACAAACCCTTTTTGACTTCAGAAAAATCAAAAGTGACGTTTTGAACTAACATTTGTATACACTGTGTGTGTATAGATACTGTGGACTCAGTGCTGTCTTGGGTCATGATGGGTTGTGAAAGTATACTTAAGTGTGTCACAACTCACTGCAGCTGGAACCACATCCCAGAGAGTTTCTTACACAGATGTGGTCACCATGCAGACTCCACTGAGTGTCCTCATGCAGCACGTCTGACCTAACACCAGAGAGCTCTGCTGAAACACAACTTGAGCAACACTTCCTCCAGCCGCCCTTTGCTCCACCACCTGACATGCTAACACAACCAGGTTTTGTAGTTTGATTTCTGTCTCCATGTTGTGTTGCCACAACAAAAAAACCTTCACCCAACAGATCTACCTAACAGGTGCTTTACCTACGAAGGACTAATGAGTCTGTGGTTACCAAGCTTCAGTTTCCAGTCAGCACCACCTTAAACCTTTGGGGAGCTGCAGTCTGAGCTTTAGAAGTAAACATGGAGAAGCATCAGAGAAGAAACCCCAACAAAAGGCAACAGTCCATCTGCATGATGTTCCCTTTCCTGATGATCAGCTAAAGTTCTGCATCCGTGAAACTAGGATGATGATGCCTCTGCTGAGAGAACAGAACAGAGGCTGACATATAGACAATAAGACAACAATCTGCTGATCATGACAGATGACATTTTGTTTTCTACTCCTATGCTACCTACTTAGGACACAGAAAGTTGCTGACACTGTCACTACCTTGAATATGTGAACAATTCAGGAGACAGGGTTGGAGGCTTGGTCACCCGGGTGGAACAGAGGGGATCATGTGTGGGTCCTTGTGAAGAGTGTGGTTTTAGAGCCCTTTTGGGATGTTCTTTGTAACATGACTGGAGGGGTACTTGGTAACTTACTGGACTGCTAAAAACCTCCATTTCCACAGTTCTTCTACCTTTTGTCTTTCTTATCTCTGACATGTTTAAAAATCTGTTCTGTTTCATTTATTTAGCTTTGAGTTTATTTCTTCGTAGCCACTATAGTCAGATTTTACTGAAACTTTAGCTTTTGTACAGACACAGTTGTAACCCCCCGAGTGACAGGAAGTGTAGCACAGGGTTTGTGTAAAAACCTGAAGTCAGACCCTTTTATGTTATCGTCCAAATATGTGACCATAAGAAATGCAGAGGAAATGAGACCACTTCTACAACAATAAGAAGGGCTGTCTTTAAGCTGTCTTTAAGTTTTTATACATCATCCTACTGTTTTATATCTAGGTTTGAAGTTCAGCTCCAACTGGGGCATTGTTTATGATTCTATATGTCCACTGACTCCTCATATTGACCTTCCTGTGTATCCCAACAACTGTTGTACTGTGCTTGTCTTTCTCATTTAACCATTTTAGAAAATGGAAAGTTTTTTTGTCTGACAAAAATAGGAAAATACATTATTTGAGATTGTGGTGAAAAAATGTTGATGTTTAATGAAATAACAGAAACTTTGTGGTTTACTTAACATAAAAAATGCACATGGCATAAAACGTCACTTTTAAATTATATTTTAAAAAAACATGTAGACTAAAATAAGTCAAATAATTTTACATTTGCTGTGTGAAATGGATTACAACCACTCCTGTTTTAGATCTGACTCTTTGACAACAGATGAAAAGGGTTCGTGGAGCTGAGATGCTGTTTAGTTACAGTTATGAATGTCCTGCTACAGAAAGACACAAATGAATAAGACCAGTGTGTGTGGCGGGCAGCAGGAGGGAGGGAGGTTGTGGAGTGCAGGGGAATGTTAGGCACAAAAACCCACAACTGTGGAAAAAGTAACTGTTCTGACATTTAACTTAATGCAACAAAGGGAAACTTCAAAAATGTCATTCCTGTAGACCTGCTTTTCTTCGGGCTCTGACTCTGTTTAACACCTGTGTTACATCTGTTGCCTTTATTTGTTTGAAATCAGTTAATGTCTTTGATTTAAACATGTCAATTCTACAATAATAGAAAATTCTGGAATAATGTAGTTCTCATTTGATTTCCAAACTTCTTGTGTTTTGATTTACAAGTGAATTATGTAGATTTTTTAAATTTCGTTTTCTATCCTGTGCGGGAAATGGGAGGATTTGCGCAGGTACTTTAGATTAGGACGAACACAGTCCCGGATTCCCCAATAGACGCGAGGTCATGCGTAATTACGCATCAATAACTAGACACTGCGGCCTTTCTAAGTCGACCGGAGTTTCTTTGCCTGATAGTGAAAAACTCAAGTAGAGTTTAGACCAATGTTAGGCGGACACCCTTAAAACAAATGTCTTATTTTCAAATTCTACCCGACAGATGGAGTATCTGCAATTCCCTCCCTTTGTTTGTTTCGTTTCGCTCCGTGTTTCTGCTGCCCAACAGGATGCACCTCGCGCAGGGCCAGAGACTCACGCGGGTCTGGAACCGCAGCGCGGCGCGCGGAGGGAGACACGCCTTCCGTTTGTCGTGTCGGTGCGCAGCGGGCTGCCGGTGATTGACCAGCGTTTCTCTCTGATCTGTCATCCGCCTGGATTGGCGCCTCCCCTCTCCCCTATAAATCTATGAAATCAATTCACTCTGTTCACACCGAGCCTGCTGAAGGAGGAGGAAGAGCGCAGCTCCACGGAATGTGTTGACGCGCCAGAATCCCCACTTTTGCCTTTTCTCGTCGATTCGCGGCGTCTTTGTTGCTTCCATCGCCGCAGCGCAGACTCAACAGTCCCTGTTGGCCGTATTTAGATTCGCTTTTGTCTTCTCTCGCGTCTCCGTGAGCTGTTGGTGATCTAAGATGAAGGCTGTTTCTCCAGTCCGCCCCCAGGACCCCTCCTCCAGCAGCAGCCAGCTCTCGCTGCACTATCTGTCGAAGCAGAGCCTGAACATCGCCCGGTGCAGGATGGAGGAGGAGGACCTGTTCTGCCTGCAGTACGACATGAATGACTGCTACAGCCGACTGAAGCGCCTGGTGCCCACCATCCCACAGGATAAGAAAGTCAGCAAAGTGGAAATCCTCCAGCATGTCATAGACTACATCCTGGACCTGCAGCTGGCCCTGGAGACGCACCCTGCTCTTCATAAACAACAGCGGCTCGGAACATGCCCTCCTGCAGCCTCCAATCCCAGCAGGACCCCGCTGACGGTGCTCAATGTCGACCACCAGGTAAGCTATACCCCGCGGCGGAAACCTTTGTACCGGAGGATCCCGCTTATCTCCATGACATGCGGCTGTCCGTGCGCCACGCTCGGACTGCGCGTCATGCCCGTTATGTGTCGTTGTGGGCCCTTTGGAACTGAAAGCAGAACATATTTGAAAAAGCAACGCATATGTGTCGGAGGTTCATGCGTAAAACGCGCGTTTGCCGTGGGTTTAGATTCCACACTTGATTGCGGGTTTATGATTTGCATGATAATGTGTCAGAGGCCCACCTTACCTCGGGATTGGTGAAGTACCTCAGCCCGCAGTGCACTCACTGCGCACAATGAGGGCAATTTGTTATTCAATAGGCTAAACGAGAATTTATTGCGGGAACTGCTTGCAGTGCTGCTGGGTGTCATTTGCTTCTTGCGGTCTGCTCTTCCATGTAATCCTCACCCCGCAGAGTTGTACTATTTCACATTTTTCTGCTTCTTTTTAGAGGACGTCAGTAGTCAAAAAACCAGAAGACTCAGTTTTATGCCGTTGAGATGTGGGACACTGCACTGGTAAGTAAAACAATTCTTTTAATCTTTTTAAAATCATTCAAAGTTTTTAATCAAATGGAACAAAAATTAAAATCAACATAAAGGTTGGAGAATCCTGTCAGCTTAAATACTGCAGGCCAGTCTTCCATGTAATCCCACGACCTCCAGAGTGCTTCATTGAGGCCTGGAGGAGATGTCAGGTGAAATAGTGATAGAGGAACCAAAAACTGAACCCCCCCACAAAGACAGCTGCGCTTTGTGCAATAACTGTCACTTGTGCAGTAATGTGAGAGGAGGAGTAGGTTAAAACCTCAGCTTGCCCTCTCCACACTCCTCCTTTCCTCTTTCCTTTCCGCCATTTCATTCATGCCACACGGCTGTGTTTGGAGCCAGCTTTACTGTGTGACAGAGCCCCGGCACACCTGGATGTGAAAAAGAGTGCGAGTGGCGGCGAGACTCTCCCAGCCTCGGTGAGAGCTTGGGTTGCCTCTCACCAGCCTTTTCCAACAGCCCGAGCAGCTCTGTGGTTGTTGTTTGACCTGGTTTGTTTTGGGTTGTTGATCAAGCATGGCCTCTGTTTTGTCGGTGGCGCCAGTCAGTCTGGAGCTCAGCAGCTCACCCCCCCGCCTCTATTCATCCCCTCCGCAGGTGTGCAGGCTGCACAGAGCCGCTCCAAAGCCAGCAATGCTTCGCCAGGGACTCACACCCAACTGGAGGCACAATCACAAGGGGATTGCGAAACCACTGGGAGGAATTAAACCCAAATAAAACCACCATTCACATCAGAAATGTTTCCCCTTTTTGGTACAGTCAAGAAGGACTCCGTGCTTAAACACCTCCCTCTCACTTTGCTTTTTGCCACATTTCTCTCCTAAAACCTAAAAATATCTCCATGCTGAGATTTTGTTTTTGGAAACCCATCTGCCAAAAGCTTTATGGAAACTGTTTGTGAAATGTGCTTAAGAAAAAATTAAATAGACTCCAGTTTAAAGCTTTACTTAACATTCTGTGTGATTTGCTCATCTATTGTTTCAAATAGATGAGTTGTGTTAAACAGGGAAGTCTTCCCTGGAATCTTCAAATGTTTGATATTGTAAAGAAGAACAATTCCGATTGAAAAGAATTAGGATTGTAAATAGAGAGTCACAAATGTTCTATAAAGGTACATTAAAGAAAAACCTATATGCCTAAATAAACTATTGTAATTATAAGATATTTTTTATTAAAACCTTCTCTTTGTTTTTGTAAATATTGTGTTTTCACAATAATGTCCTCACATGTGGATAGCTCTTTTCAGTGTTTTGATCTAGGTAAAAATGTAGCATGTCAGGTGGATTGCATTGAATGTGCACTGAAGCAGCTCTCTGTGTGTAAAAATCTGCTGGAACCCACATCAGAACTTTCTTCGCCTCCTCCATTTTCTTTTGGATTGTTTCATATCTATGAAATGTGAGGAGTTTGACTTTGACCTGCCCGCAGGGAGGGGTGGGTCGCTGTGATATTTGATATTCTAGGAAGAATGGATATTAATAAAAGTGACCTGATCTGATTTTTTGTTGCACTCATGTTAAAAGGTAATCTAGAAGACAGCGTTAACTAATTTCAAATAATCACTGAAACATACATTGTATCTTGTGTATTTGCAGACCGAGCTTCTCCCTGAGAAGTTAATGGTTGACCCAGGAAATCATTAAGCTTTGGTTATGAACTGATGACACAGGTGAACGTTTCCTGACCCTTTGTGGACAGGAAATGTCTTTAGGTTGATGATTTCTTTGTAGGAACATCAGCAGCCATTCTTATTCTAAAAAAAAAATCACTTTTTTTATGACATGGAACACAGAATTTACCTCACCACGCTCCTGCCAGTGTGCGAGGGCACTTGTACATTTCTGTCAGCTGCACTGTTGAACTTGATCTTCACTGGCTTGTGAGGAATTGTCAAAACTATTAAAGTTTCCAGGAAGAATTGTGTGGAGTCACGTTTTGTTGGAGTGGAACACCTGGTTTATTGCCGTGAGGTTAGGGGATGACGATGATAAGGCAGGTGCAGTTTCCCACCGTTGAGTCCATTCACTCAAAATGATGTGAACGTGGAGGAGGACAAAGTTTTCACTGTTACATACTGCAGGGGTCCTGCACCATCGAGCCATCAAACCTGCTTTGCAGGATCCACAGATCAAGCCTTTTTGTTTTTGAGCTTTTCTTAAATCCATCACACACACACACAACACACAGAGACACACAATCACACAAGCTTGGCACAAGCAGGATGAGAGAAAAAACTGTGTTCATTTGTGATGCAACAATCAGTGCACTCATTGTCTGTGAACTGAAAGTTTTACGTTTGTGTGGATAAGATCTGAAAATCATATCAACATTATTATGAAAGCCACTGAAAGCCTCGGCTTCTGCATGAAGAGGAAGAACGCAGAAACACTAACAAAGGGTTCAACGGTTTGATCTTTCCTAACTTTCTCACAAAATAATCTTACAAGCAAAAATGAATTTATTAAGCAAATGCTTTTCTGTCTCAAATGACTTTACCATCAAAAAGCTGCAGCCCCTTCTTGACCTTCGTTTAGTTGTTTCCAAATCAACCTGCTGAATGCAGGTCAAAGCAGCAGTTCAACACTGAGGGGCTGATGACTGAAACGGCCTGTGGGTGCTGCCTGCACCTTTGAAAGGCATGCCCTCCCCTATCTGCTGCAGCCATCAGAGTGTGTGTTTATGGTCCACAGTGAGAGACGCTGGCCTTGATGCCCTTGACAGGAACCGTCCTCGTGCTGTGAAAAGTGAGTGTGAGTGAGCCACAAAAATAAAAGTGTGTTAAAGCGCAGGTAGACAGTCAGACTTTCCTGATGTGCTTAAAGTCCCACTCCGATCATCTTTTGATCTACTTTCAAAGTGTTCCCAGTGGTCTTTTAAAGATGATTTTGCTGTTTTTAGCCAAAACAAAAAAAACTGTGTAGTTTTCAAGGATGTAGTTCCTGCAGAGCGGCAGTAACTGTTTAAAGATTCACCTTTGAGTTGTGGGCGGGACTGTTGCCACAAAGCAACCCCACTCCCCTTTCCCCTCTACATTACTCTCTGTTTACACTCTCACCTGCCAGCTTACAGCCCCCCACAACCCC
Organism: Oryzias curvinotus; assembly: GCA_023969325.1. Classification (NCBI taxonomy): domain Eukaryota; kingdom Metazoa; phylum Chordata; class Actinopteri; order Beloniformes; family Adrianichthyidae; genus Oryzias; species Oryzias curvinotus. The sequence goes on from CM043721.1 coordinate 26,538,114, forward strand.
AACCTAACATGGTGCAACAAAAATGGCGAGCAATATGGGAGCTATCCAGCCGTACAGTTGGGATCCAGGTTCCAGCTCAGGAAAACAAAAACCTACATGGATCTGTTCTTCTAAAAGTGGATGCATTAGAATGGAGCGGAACGGGGGTCTTGTGGCCTGCCCAGTGTATTTTCTACGTCACAAATAGACTCTTTTTCCAACAGCATTTTTTTCATCTGCCCTATTTCACAATGATTTGAATAAAGAAATTCTCAGAAATGTGATTTTAATCCTAATTTTCTTCATACATGTCTTCTATCATGAGAAAAATCCCACAAGAATATGTTAAAAATAATGAAAACATCATTTTCATTGAAGTGGGCCTTTAAAGACAGTGGAGCCTGACTGCTCAAACCACACTGTTGGTGAGAGCATCATCAGATACAGAGGGAGGCAGTGCATTTAACAAGCAGTCCTTTAATGCTGCATGGCTGTTTGTGGTACAAAGTTCAAGCTGCATGTTAATGTAGCAAATGTCTTCACTTTTTTACTGAAAGACAATTTTAGAACAGGAGAAATGTCGATGGAAACAGAGCAATAAACCAATTCTAGAACGTGAGGAAACACGTTGGAAACTCTCGTTGGAAACACGATCTCCTTTTGTGATAGAGCAGAAACATGACTGCAGACCTGTGCTGCAACCGCAATAACAAGCTCCAAGTCTTTTTTTCGTTTCTGCAAACTGTTGCCGTTCTCAGACATCTGATTCATTTGCACTCCTGTTATACTCTGCTGCATTCATACGTCAACTCACAGTTTCTACTTTCTTCTTCTTAGCCTGCACATCCTGTGTATCTCTGCCATAATCAGTGCAGCGTTTTGCAAATAATCCCTGTTGAGTGTGTGACAGAAGTGCAGCAGCAGGAAAGAGATTCATGTGGATTCTGCTGTCAATTTCCAACAGACTGAGTCGAAGTTCAGAGTTCATTTAGCTGCAGCCTTCCTCTCCAAGCATGCACTCAGGTCCAGATCGTGGGAAAGCATCACATCCAGTTTGATAAGGAGGCCAAACTGCATTGCCCTGCCTGTTTTCCACTCTCAATCGATACAGTAGGCATGCCGGCCCCATGAGCGGTCCTGCGTAAATGCCTCTTTCAGCACGCTATCGCTGGCATCAGATCCAGTGAGACGACTGAGATGAAACTGAAGCCAAATGTTTGCACAGATGTGCATTTTCTGAAGGTGCATCAGTCGGTTTTCTCCAGGACCATGTGATGTGTCACATAATTCTGTTTCAGTATCCCTCTTCCACCTCTAATGACTGCAACCAAAAAAAAGCGACATGTTGTTTTCCTCGTGGAAGGAGGAGAATCCACAATTTCGAGCGACTCAGTGTGACACAAACACGTGAAGTGAGGACGCTCGCCACCATCTCTGCCTTGAATTAACCTTCTGCATATGTTAAGCTGCAATAACAGGTTTAGCTATGGTGTCTCGCCTCGTTCTCTCTCTGATTTAACTCCACATTACAGAGTTCCGCGGGGGCCCATATCCCTGCGTGTTAATCACTGCTCTTCCTGCCGCACACAGAAATATATGGCGACTGCTTGCAGAGGAACAGTGGAGGACAAAAACGTGCTCGCTCTTGGACACTACTTGATTACAGACTAATTGGTCTAGAGTGATTAAATATCTCATGCTTCTTGCTAATTGCAGCTATTTAAAGCAGCTATTAGCTTAAAATGCCTGCCGCCAACAGCCGTTTACTCATAAACAAAATGGGAGATGCAGCAGTTCATCTGTACCTCTCAGACAGCTCTGTGCTACTGTGAAACCGCTCAGAGCGTCCCACATATTTAACCTGGCATGTTTTACGCAGGAGGCCAATGCTGGATCCTTATGTTTCCTTTGTGGGGTATTCAGATAAAATGCAGATGAACCTTTTCTTTTTTTTTTTTTGTACATTCTGTATTCAAATCAGCTTTTATTGAGAGCTGATTTATGACACCGTCCGGAATAATTGTGTGCAACTTTTCATTTGTTTGGGCAGAAAAAGAAAAAAGCAACAAAAAACAATTAATTCTTCTTTATTTTGATTTAGCCCCCTCCTTTGGCTCATTTTAAATCACTTGGGGGGGAAAAGACAAACAGACTGTCAGATACAAGCCTGAAGCAGCAATCAGAGCAGCTCAGGACAGTGAATGTGTGTACGCCCTCCAGCTAGGCTTCAGCCACAGCCGCTTTCATGACAACGAACCGCAACAGCAGGAGTGAAAAAGAGGAAAAGGACAAAAGCTGCCACGAGAGGAAGAGTGGGGTTAAAGCGAGGGGGGTGGGGGGAGGACTTGGCATCACCCATGCCAGCCAGGCTCCCAAGAGACGGACGATGAATTACTGAAATGAGATCTCAGACAAACACCAAGCTGTTCGGCAGGACGCCACCCCCTCCACCGTGGGACACGGTGATTAGCGAGGGGGAACCAGGGGTCTGCCAAGCCCTTAAAGGATCTGTGTGTGTGCGCAGGGGCGTGTGCATGTGAGGGTGGCACCGGGACAACAACCATGTCACAGAACATGACCCTGAGGTGCAGCCATCAGAAGGGCAATATGGCGTTAAATACCGCTGCTGCATCAGAGCGGAAGGGCTCCAACTGCCTCCAATCAAACAGGTTTCTGTTCATCTAATCAGCTTAATTAACAGGGCTTCATTTACACGTCTTTGCCTCAAAAAGGAAACAAAGTGGCGCGTTTGTGAGAGGAAACTGTCTTTTCAAGTCACGAGTGGACACATTTTGGCACGCTTTACATCCAAATTCCCTGTTGGCTGTTTAAACCCACCTAACTGCTGCCTGCTATTGTTGAGCCAGGCCTGCTGTGTGTGCAAACATTCAACAACATTATGCCTGAAATGTTAATTAAACTAAGCTAAAATATTCCATGGCTTTGCAGCATCAGAACAGCAAACAATTACATTTCCAATCTGCAACATCCTGCATGAAGAGCAAAAATGTTAAAATTAGGGACTCCTGAATGGAGCAAAGTCTTTCTTTTTTGTTAAAGCTTCAGTGGTCTTTCAAAGCAAAAGCCGTCGTCCACCTTCTTCACACGCATCTTCAGTGCTGGCAGGGATGGACCAGCTGATGGGAAAACAAAACCGCTGGTGGTTTCTGTCCTCCAGCGTCTTTAAAAGGCTTCACTCAAAACCAGAGACGTTTTTCGGGCTTTGATGAAGGAGACAAACACAACATTAAGAGACTGAATTTCTGATGTTTAGAATTCTAATCTGACCAATCAGATTTCCACAGATGAATCTTTTCTCTAAATGGAAAAACTAAGTGAAAATGGGATTTTTATTTCAGCTGCTGCCTGAGGAAAAACTGCCTCCCCGAACAGAAATCACATTCGTGCCTGAGATGACAAATGAAGACAGTGAATAATTGCATTATTAATATTATATTTGGAAATGGAAAACTTATATTTCACTGTGATGTTTTAGTTTCTTTTTGATTTAATAACCAGCTGTAACCATTTTGATTTGGATCATTTAAAATTTTAGGTAGTAAACCTTGAGCTCTCCGTGATTTTTGTCCATCATCAATGTCGGCAATGCGATGAGAGCAGAGATTAAAATGAGATTATTTTATGCACTGACAGTAGTGTACAAATATTTCTACTTTGTGAAAAAAACATTGAGCGCAAAACAAGATTTTTTGTCTGTAATTTGAGACTGTTGTGTACTGGATTGAGTCTACTCTGACACTTCAACTCACATCTTTGCTTCTGTCTTTCTCCATGCTAAACCAAGGAAGGAAATTTAAAATGCTTTTCATCGGTGGAAACATTATGAAATATTTTCACCTCAAAATGCTAATTATATTCATTCCCATTCAATTTTTTTAACGATCCTGCCGCAAAAGTTTCAGTAATAATTTTGCATACGATCCGGTCGGTGTATAAGCGCGTAGCCTCCATTTGATGAGCTGTGTGACTAAAGTGTGTTCATGTTTGACTGCAGGTCAACACTTTGGACCGCGGCCTGCTTCCTAACTGCTCATCAGATCAGGGGAACAGAGAGAAACTGCAGAGGAAGCCATCTCTGTGCAACATAGTGACTGTCAAAGCAACCAGCAAAGAAAGCAGCAACAAGCCAGTTATAGTTGACATACAAGCAAGTCTTTTTTGTGTTGATGCAGCAAAAGACTTCTGTTAAATACACTAAAACTGATAGAAAAAGTTGAATGATGTTATCTGTGAATCACCTCAGAAGCTGATTATTTTTCTTATTTCATTCATTTTACAATTTACAAATGGATTCTGTTTATGTTAAAGCTCAATTTAAAAATAGAGAACCTAAAAACTTTGGTGTAGTGACAAATGAATAAAAAGTGTAACATTGGGACAGAGGATGTGGGTAGAAACGGATTCACCTTAGAGGTAAGATCTTAGGCCCGAGCCCGAGTCAGAACCCGACCCGACCCGAATTTCGGGTCGGGTCGGGTTCTAAATGACAGTCATTACGTTCGGGCCGGGTCGGGCCGGGCTTCTCTCTCGCTGACTTTTTTAATAAATATATTGTAATGGCTGCAAAGAAGCTCCTTAGGCGGCGGTTGTGAAACAGCTCTTTATTAATCCTGGATGTCAGAACGGTTACCGCACGAACCGAAAGGCACAGCCAGCTTCTTCTAACTCAGAGGGAGAACAATCCCCTAACGCACACACCCACACACACACACACAGGTAGACCCCGCCCCCTCCCACCAGTCACCAGCCCACCGTTGATTGACATACACTGTGGTCCAGCAACTGGCAGAACGAGGGGGGCGCCGGCCACCCGCAGCTCTGCGAGCGTGTCGTGAACGTAATCTTCCCTCCCCAAGTCCGCATCTATTTTGATTAGGGATCCCCGATATGGAGCAGCAGGAAGTCAAGGATAAACTTCAGACAGGGGAGCTGAAAAGGCAAACGCGCACCGCTGCGCCTGCAGTATTTCTCCGCGTAATGAAGCGAGTGCGCATCAAGATCTCTCTGTCTGGCCTCTTATTCTGTGTTCCAGCGTTATTTCGTTGATCAAATGCATTTGTCATGGAGGGAGGAACCTATGCGCAGAGCTTCCAGCTGAACTCTATGCCACAACAGCAGCTTATACGCGCGCGGCTGCAGCGACCACTCTCTGTTCGAAAGACCATAACTTTCATGATCATAAAAATATGTAGATTATTTTACCTTAAAGAAATCTGGCGATTTTTTTCTGCCAAAAATCCTATGGGTTAAATTGAAATTTCGGGTTTGCTTCGGGCTCGGTCCTGCAAATCAAGTTAATTGGTCGGGTTCGGTCCGAGTTCGGCTTTAATGCCCGCGGGCCTGTGTCGGGTCGGGCCGGATTTTTTAGGCCCGATCTTACCTCTAATTCACCTTACAGCAGCATGCCGTGTTAGCTGTTTTATTGAGGAGTACCACAGGGGTCACTGTTGGACATCTTTTGATCATGTCAGAGACAAAGGGGAGGGCTTTAGGGCAAGAGGGTGAAATGGGGGGAGAGGGGTGCAGAGAGCAAGAAAACAGAAACAGTGAAATAATTCATCAAAACAATTATGAAGAACCAATGTGTGAGTTGACATCCACTGGTACATTGATCCTGAAATATGCTGTGGAATTACTGAACGACCCCCCACTATGCAAACCCAGAAGCCGCTTCCCCCACATCCACCCTAAGACTAATGAAAGGTACCACTGAGGAACCGGTCATCCTGTGGGGACAAAACTTAAATCTGGCTTTGTTATTGATCATTTACTCATGTGATAAATTTGATTATTTATGCAATTTGATGAAATTAGAAAAAAATTATTACTATGAAACTCCCACAAAATAAAAGCAGAATAAAAATTGCTCCACATCATTTATCATCATGTGGTCAAACACTTTACTGCATGGTGTACAATTGTTTGAGGAAAATATTACAGTTGCTTTCATCAATAAACTATTTTTAACAGTAAAAAAAATTTTTTTGTGAAGTCCAGATCAGATTTACTGTTCTAAGGATCAAACTTCAGTTTATGTAGGAATGGATGTAAAAAATGATATAAAAAATAACTGTAAACTCATAGTTACAATCTTTAGTATTTTAGCTTTAAAACTAAAATTTTGCACACCTCGTTTTGTTTTTAAATGTGGAAGTAAGTCCAATAATTTATGTAGAAACCTCAATGATTGTCCAAACAGATTTCAATAAAAACTAAAAAATATGTAAACATGTTAAGGGACTCTACTGTGGATCTCTTTGCCTTTTTGCAGATGTGTTTGTGTGTGTCCTGGTTATGTGTTTGCAATATTCAATCCAAACATGCCAGACACTAAACTATACCTTTGCTGTGTCTTAGGTGAACTTTCTATTTCAAAAATTAAGATTTTCGTTGGTACAGAAAAACTGATTATTTGCTTTGAAGGAGGGGAGGGATCACTGACTGGAGTTTGTTTCCTCCAACTACTTTTTAATTTGTTTTATTTATTGATTTTTATTTGATCAGCAACACATTTTAATTGAAATCTGAAAAAAAATCAATTTATAAAACTCAAATTAGAATAGAAGTATAAACTTGTTACTAGAGGGTAAAGGTGAGAATTTGAAAATGTCTCTCCAAAGACCCACTCTAATAAAAAAACTGTGTCCTGAGCTCTTTGTGATGCAGATGGAAGTTGGGAAATTTTCTATTGAATTACTGTCGCTCTGCAGAAACTATGCTCTAGAAAGCTACACAGGTTTTTTTGACTCTAGGCTAAAAAAATAATCATAATTAAAAGACCACTGGAAACACTTTGACAATAGATCAAAAGATGATCAGAGTGGACTTTAAATGAAACCAAATCCAAATCCTGTCAGGAACTGGCGGTGGAGGACCCAAAATACAGGAGACCAGGCTTGGTGACTAAAAATAAAATATTTAATAACCAAACCAAAACATGCCAAAACTCTGAGGAGAACCAAAAAGGTGAACCAGCAGAGCAGAGGACCTGACGAGGATGACCAGAAACCAAGACACTTAAATAGGCTGAAGGTAATAAAATGAACTGAAGACAGCTGTGGATCATGAACCTGAAACTGGTGTGAGTGACAACAAGAAAACCAAAAACAAGAACCAAACCACTGAATCCTTATCAATCCAGACTGCAGAAACTGAGTTGTAACTACACACTGAGGGTTTTTTTACATCTTTTGTGTAAACACATTTTAATTTCCAACTAATATTCTCTTTGTGTCATTTTTTTTTCCTCACTCTCGATTTATTTGAAAAACTGATACAAGCTGCAAAATTCAGTGTGAAATGGAATCAAAATGAAGCTGAGTGGCTTTTGAATCCCCCACCCCCCCTCTACGTTCCCATATAGATATCAAGCCATCGATTAGAGAAATGCTGTCATGTGGTTGGCAGCAGTTGCTGCTGGCTTTGGCACTGATTCAACAACTAATTCACATGCTAATGTCTCCCAGATCAGGCCTTGCCCCTTAACTAGTTCTCCTTATTGACTCGATTACCTGATTGGACAGATGGCCACCTTTCAATATCGCAGACGTCTGTTTGTGTTTTAGCTTGTGGTTTCGGTGGTGAAGGGTTGTCAAACCGATGCAGGGGTGTGGATAAATAAATGTGAATAAACAACAACAATCATCCTGATAAACAACATTATGTGGTGTCTGAACCTTGACGACAATCCATTATGGCCATTACTGTCACATCATGTGCTACAGTTGGTTTTTAATAGCTCTTATTCTCTTTCAAGAACTAGTGAAGTAGCAGTGGTGTTTATGTGTTTGTGTGTGTGTTTGTGTGTGAGTGTGTGTGTGTCCATACATGTGTGTTGGGGAGAGCTCAAACACTTTATCAGTCAACGCCTAATTGATTTGTCCTCGTGTTTGCCAAGACTGCAGTCAATAGGGTGGAGTGTGCTGAAACCTATCAAAGCGGAGCGAGGAGTGGCGGCACGAGCAACAAGGACGAAGCAGCTTGTGGAGAGGAAAAGAAAAGCAGGAGAAGACTTACGGAAAAAAAGAATAATTTCCCTTCATCCCAGATCTCCTCCCCCACACACACACGACTCTCCACCACCTCTTGCTCTGCCTCTCGCTGCTCCCGCTCTCCATTTTCATGCCTGGCAGCAGTCCTCCTCAGGAGACGCTCTGCAGTTGTGTGAGGAGAATGTCAGTCTTGTGTAGTTGGCATGTTGTGTTCTCAGACCGGAGTGTGTGCTTGCATTTCTGCCTCCATTAAAAACGTCCCTCTAGATGTGCTCATTAGCAAAACACAAGTGCATACGGCTCACTAGAACAAGGCCTTGTGGGTAGTGCTGCTGTCTGTCTGAGCTTTGTTTCATGAACAGATTTAGGCATGAGCACAGGGCAGCACAGGGCAGCACAGGGCAGCACAGGGCAGCACAGGGCAGCACAGGGCAGCACAGGGCAGCACAGGCCATTTGCCATATACTGCACCTCAGTAGCACTTTTCCTGAATCTGACCATCACACTAAACACACAAGTTCATTTCAAGGCTTAGTCGCACGGTGAAGCCAGGATGTGTGTGAGGATGTATGACAGGGCTGTTGCCCCCGACACCAATGGAGCAAAGTACCCCGCACCAGAATCCAGACTAAACAGCAGAGCAGAGGAACACTTGTCAGACCTGTGTTGTTCTGTGTGCATGGGCAGAACCTCTTTGTTGCAGCACAAAGAAAAGGAGAAAAATTTCCTCATGTCAGCCCCCCCCCCTCTTAAAGAAAAAAGAAAAACAAGCACTGGGCAGGCTTCTACCCTTTGAATTGATTGAGTATTCATTATTAAACACACAGATGGCCCTCTGATGGGCCGGGAAAGGCTGTAATTGTGTGAAATTTCTCACAGCTTTACCCAAAATGACTTGCTAGAGAGGTGCAGGATGACATGGTTTTATGTGCTTTTAAAATATTCCAGTCTTAATCCTGGCCAGCTGTAGAAATTAGGATGGAAATATAATTTTTAAAAATTCTAATTGTTAAAAAAAAGCCTTAAAGAAATGCTATTAACAAAAAGAGTGAATCTATGTGTTGCACTTCGATAAGTATATTTGTGACTGAAGCTGTAAATGAGCTCTGCAAAAAAAAAAAGCAAGATTCCAAGAATGAAACATTCAGATCAAGAATTTAACAAAAGAAGTCTTCTGAGAATAAATCCATTTGCAAAACAAACGAGGGTGAAGGAAACAGATGTTCTGTATGAATGAAACAAATCTGGTGACCATGGCGACCATGTCTTTGCAGCACAAGGCTGCAGAAATATAACAAAAGATTTTAGGACAGGTAGCTCATTTCATCTTTTTCTCAGCTTTAGAGCAAAATGTTTGTATTGAGCAATTGTCTCTGCACAAGATAATGTGAATTGTGTGTATTGTGTTGCAGTTGTGTGAGGAATGGAGCCAGAATGCCGGAGATCAGGCTTTTGGCAGGAGCTTAAGCTAAAATAAGGAACGGAAAAAACAAAACGGATGGCCTGACCAGAGAGACCTGAAAACCAGAGAGCAATTGAAACAGTGGACTGGCAGAAAATGTGAACCAGGTGGAATAATAAAGCTTAACCTAAAATACAAAAGGGGTTTATACAAATATACACTAAGTTTATAAATAAAATTCAACTGAATTGGAGATCCATGAACCCCTAAAGTAACAGTAAAATCTGTCCAACACAGGAGGCTTTCAGCTCTGATCTCTTGCTCAGCTGTTGGATAGGACAAGTAAAAATTAAAAAAGAGATAAGGATAAGCTATGATAAAGATGCTTCATTGATTCAGACCTAGGAAATTTGCTGGTTGCAGCAGCTGCTAACATGCTGCAGTTTGTGCAGAAAAACAAACAATGTGAAGCAAGAAAAAATGAACAGCAGAGATGCAGCTTCTCTGTGGCACAAGGAGGACGAGTTTAAGGCTGAATTCAAATTCATTCCATTCCTCTACAGCTTCTCCCTACCCCTACATTTATCCTTCCACGCGGAGAGTTATAGAAAAATAGTTACTACCACTCGATGACGTCATGAATAGCCGCCGGTCATCTACTTTATCGCATAGCTAGCACTAAAGCTCCAAATGCCCCTACAATTGGAGCAATAGGGAGGGGCCAGAGGGGTAGGGAACTAATTCGGATTCTGCCTAACAGTCTTATAGCAGGACCCTGGAATGATCTCATGAAACCCCAGAAGGTGCTTGTTGTCCATTCAGTACAGGATGGATACAAAGGTAAAGTAACAAAAGCTTCCATGATTAACAAATAATTCCTGCCTGTAGATTAGGAATGGATATTTAGGCTGCAGCACGGTTCCAGCGTGAAGAGTCGGGCCTTGCTAATAAAACCAGTGTGTGTGAAAGCTCTTCACGCTGAATCATTACTCCCCTGTCTGAGAAAACTGTCAGCTCCCTAAAAGAAAAGGAAAACCATCATCAGTTCTCAAAAGACTTCAAATGACAAAGTGATCCCTCATTAAATTCCTACTTCCATCATCTTTAGCTCTGTTGTAAAATTGTTCCCAGTGGTCTTATAATTATGATTATGCTGTTTTTAGCCAAAATTCCAAAAAACGTGTCGTTTTTTAGGACATAGTTTCTGCAGAGCGGCAGGAGTTCATCAGAAATTCACCTCTGAGATGTGGGCGGGACCATTAGCATGTAAGTGAGCCTGCACTACATTTCTGTCATCCCTTTGTTTACCCTCTCTCCTGCTAGCTTACAACCCCTCATACCCCCAGCATTAGCATTGCAACAAAAATGGGGAGCAGTATTGGAGCTATTCAGCCGTGCAGTTCAGATCCAGATTCCATCTTAGACGAAAAAAACAAAGACGTTCATGGATCTATTTTTCTGCAAGTGGATGATCAGAATGGAGCAGAGCAGGGAGCTTGTGGCCCACCGACTGAAGCTTCTAAGTCACACCAACATGCTTTTTCCAATGGCATTTTTTCATCTGATCCTAATTCACAACAGTTTGAAAAACAAAATACTCAAATACACTTTTAAGCTAAATTACTTGGATCTAGTCATACAAAGTGATGCATTAGAATGGAGGAAGTTTGTGGCCATCTTTTTTAAATGGCATTTTTTGTCTGCTCCTAATTTATCACAATTTGAATAAAGAAATACTCAGAAGTGCAATTTTATGCAAAGTGGGTCTTTAAAGTTTACATGGAAACATGAGGGCATGTGTTTGGTGTGGGGGTCTCTTTGTTGCAGAATAATGTTTAAAAAAAACAGATGTTGTTGTCTCACATTTTAAAATGTTATGGTTATTCCAAAAAAGTGACATAAATCCACTGCAGAATACTGGCATGAAGACTGCAGAACACCTCCTTAAATGTCTGTCAAACTGCAGCTTCTTTACCTTCATTATTTTGTTTAAAACCCAACCCTTAGTTGGGTAATATTTTGAATTAGGGTGAAAAATGTAAACTTATATATAACCAATATATTTGTGAACATGTCCTAACAGATGTTAGAGCCTCACTCACAGTATCAGCCCAGAATGAGATGATTCACACATATTTACTTTCATCTGTCAAAGAAAGAAACCTGGGTAAATATGCAAAATAAAGTCCTCAGACATGCAAGACACTTTTTTTTCTCTTCTTCAAAAGAACCCATTCCTTTGACAATGTTTATTGTTTCAGGGAGAATCAGTGGAATCTCAGATGCAATAAACTCTGCTATGAGCTGAACAGGTGCATAGGTGAGCATAGATAAATATAGGCTGGCTTGATGACAAAAATTCTCTACCTGTCCTGGATAATAACTCATTATGTTAATCACCAGCCCTATTAATCATTTTCTCATTTGAACTGTCAAGATGTGATTGTCGCACGAGGAGACTGTGCAAAGTATAACAAAAAAAAAATCTCCTTTTGCCATTCATCAAAGTCACACAGGGAAACGAAAAGGAAGTGTGCGCCGGCGCCGCAGCGGCTCGTTTGAAGCTGTTGTTAGATTGAAAGGCATCCTTATATCTGTGGCGTTGAAGATGACCAACTCACACACACAAGTGTGTCATTCAGGCATAGACTCTGATGGAACCACAACATAGTAACACAAAATACATTCGCTCAAGAAAGGAGCTTGTGCGTCTCAGCTTTTTAGTAAAAATCTGCTACTTCTGTGGGTGTGTGTGTGGGTGTGTGTGTGCGTGTGTGTGTGTGTGTGTGGGTGAATGCGCTCATATATTGTAGCTGTCTCTGTGAAAATGCCCTACTGGGGTGGCCAGCTGTTCTTGTGGCCATAAAAAGGAGGCAGGAATGTCTGTTGGGATGAAAGAGGATGCTGAGATACCAGGAGAGCTACACACTCTTCCTTCAGAGCAGCAGATGTGGGACACACACACACACACACAAACAGTTCAACACACAAGAGGAACACAAACACAGATGCACACAACAAAAGTGAGGAACTCCCTGAAAGACAGACACGTGCTAAAAGCATAGACATTGAGTGAAACATGTGAGTTGGAGCGTTTCTCAGACAAAGGCTGGTATTTTTGAGAGCATACGTTTTTGCACACTAACATCCAGATCCAGATATGAAGACACACATGCACTGTGCCGACGGCGAGGTGGTGGAGGCGTTATCGCTCCATATCTGTGCTTGGAGCCACAGCAGTCTCCAAGGCTGCTATCAGCTCCCCCATTATCTCTGTCTGAGAGCATGGAGGAGGAGGAGGAGGAGGAAGAGGAGGATGAGGCAAGTAGTGAATGCTGCCCCCCCCCCCGCCTTCCCAGCCCAAGCAACCCCCCCTGTATGCAAGCACACACGCCTTAAAACACACTCACCACTGGCTTGTTAGGAGGTGGAAATCAAATTTTCTTGAAGCGATGCGTTCAGAACAACAGGAAGGAGAAATAAAAAACAAATTTTGCATAAAGAATGGCATGAGGAGAAGAGGAAGAATATGAACGATTATAAAGAAAGAAGAGAAACTGCAGAGATGAAAAGAATGAGATGAGGAGTCATTGTGTTGCCTCCTCCTTAACCCAACACGACATGACATGAACTCCTGTGGATGAAGAAGAGCCGGACGGTGACTGGGGGGCTTTTATAGTTCTAGAGTTCTTCATAATCCTCCCCCACAGATAATCAATTGTGCTGTAATATCTGCCTTCCAATGAAGGCCTGCATCTGATTGCATGAATGATCAGGAGGGTGAGAGCCGCTCCGTACAGGGTTCACTCTGCTCAACAAGCAAAAGTATGAACACTCATTTCTAGTTCTTCGCTTCCTCCTTTGGAGTTGAGAAGCAAATTTAAATCAGGGGTCTGCATAATGAGGCTCTGGAGCCACAAGCAGACCTTCAATTCCTCTGTTCTGTGTCTTTGGGTTTGAAGAAAAGTGCAAACAATTTATAAACAATAATGTGTTTTTTATCATTTCGATAATTTTCTTTTAGTTAATTGAGTTTTTGTTATTTATGTTTAGATTTTTAATGTCAGATTTTTTTATTTGAGGCTTTGATGATGGTTAAAGGTGTATTCTACTGTCAGAGTGGTTTGTTATTAGAAGAAACTTGAAGTATCTCCTGCTGCATAACAGTCTCTAGTTGCAACGTTCTTAAATGATATGATTTTATTTTTATGCATAGATCTGAAGCAAAACTGCCTTCCACACCATTGCTGTCATGTTTCTATTTAATAAAGCAGAAATGTCAGATTGGATTTCTCACATTTTTAATTCAGGTTAGTCTGCTGAAGCCGGAGGATCCACGACACAGGATGCATTTTATTCTGAATGGAACTTTTACGTGGAGGAGTTCATTAAAAATTCCCCTCTGAGTTATGCCCGGGACTGTTGGCGGGGATCATTCCTTTGTTCACGCTCTCCTGCTAACTTACAGCCCCTCACAACCCAAAGCTAACGTTAGCAATTCAACAAAAATGGCAATCAGCATCGGAGCTGCACAGCCGCACAGTTGCACAGTTTTGAGGCAGATACCAGCTCGGACCAGGACAGACGGAGCTCTTTTTCTGCAAGTAGCCCATCAGAATGAGATGGAGGTGAGGTGAAGTATATTGCCAGAACTTTTTCAAATGATGGGGGTTATCTGATCCTCATGCATCTTGATTTGAGTAAAGGGATACTCAGAAAATCCAGTCTAATCTTAAATTATTTTATTTATGTCCTCCATCATGAGGAAAAATGCTACAAAAACATGCAAAAAAAACCAAAACATGATTTTAATTGGAGCGGGTCTTTGAGTCATTTTACCCAAACTAGAATGAGGTTCCTATTTAGACTAGGAATTTTGTTTGTTTGTGTGTTTTTAAAATTTTAGGTGTTTTTTTTTTATTCTCTGTCTTGTAGTTGTGAGTTCTGTGGAGTCATTTAAACCCTATTTTTTCAGTGGAATTTGTTTCAGTGCTTCATAAGCTCACAGGTCTCTGCTTTTCTTGTTTGATTTCAATGCCTTTTTGTTTTTCTGATTTTTTTTCTACCCCAGAATGTTTGCAGATGTCTTTTTTTTTTCTCAGATGCTACTTTACATGTCAATTTGATTTTTCCTAGATTTTTTTAAATAGATATAGATATAGATATATAGATATATAGATATATAGAAATAGATATAGATATAGATATAGATATATAGATATACATTTATCAATTTAATGATTTTCTGCAGGTTTTACTGAGGAAATCACTTGGTAACAATTACAAATTCAAGTAATTGTTTATATATAAGAAATTAAAGACCCATCTATTTAACTAAGCTTTTAATTAGATCTCCTAGGGGGGGTCTAAAATTCTTACTGTTATATTTTACTACATTTTTATTTGTTTAATGTGTTTTTAATTATTATTATTTATCTATTTATTTATTCTTTATTTTAACATCTTAACTTTTTTCTTTTTATATTTCAGGTGTTTTAGGCTTTTTATGCATTAACTTGTCTTAATTTTTTATATTTTAGCTGTTTTTTATATTTTAACTTTTCTAGTTATCCCTTTTACATTTTAGACGGTTTATGAGTGTTTTCTCCCCCTTGGCTGGGGGTTTGTGTCTATGCTGACACCCAGGCCAACAAGAGGACAGAGCAGACGGCAGCTTGTTGGTTCTCTCTTCTTAAGGTTTTTTTTCTTCTTAAGTCATTTCTCTTTTACTTGTGCTTGTCTGTGTATTTGTGTATACTTATTTTTTTATTTTTTATTTTTTGCATTGGTGTTTGTGCATCCTTGTTTTTTTATGTACAGCACCTTGAGCTGTTTTTTTTTACATGAAAGGTGCTATAGAAATAAAAATTAATTCGAATTTTGGATTTGAATATGACATTCAATTGATCATTATTCCCTTAATTATCTTGTTGCTTTCTTATATAGATTATATATAGATTTTGTGAGATGTATTTGTCAACACGGTCATGAATGTGTGATCTTATGGTTCTGATTATGCGATCAGAGTTCAAATCTGTGTTTCCTCTGTAAGATGCTGGAAAGTCAGCGCCCCTTAAACATAGCTTCATGCTGCAGACCACAGTAAACACTAACACCTCCGTGAGGCAGCAGACGCTGTTGGAAATGCAGAGAGGCAGAAGTTTCCTAACACAATGCTGATGAATTGTCAAAAAATGTCACAACAGGATGGATGAGAACCAACCTTTTAGGGTTCAAAAACACGTGGAGACAAGTCAGCTTTCACTGATTTCAGACGAGTCGCAGAAAAACCATCCATCACAAATGTTACAGGCATGCAAGCCTGTCAAACGATCTTTCCTTAATGTGAAGCAGGATGGAAATCGCATTCTTCATTTTCTAGCTCCGTGCTCTGGATAAAACCAGCTAACAGCTGCTGATGTGCAGCATGACAGGGCACAGGCCGCTGAAAGAGACAGACGTTGGAGCGCCAGACAGATGACAGATCCGCGGTAAAAAGTGAGAGGCCAGATGAACAGGACAGGAATGGTGCTGAGGGGAACAATATTTTGCATAAAAGAGCTGATGAGGGGAAATTGGGATGAGGCTGGAGGAAGTGGAAAGCTATAATTAACAGACATTTACAGCAAAATAATTTGTTCACAGGTGTGTGAGTGTAAAGGGGCGCAGCATCTTTAGAGACTTGCTCATCCACCATGACTGCAGCTCACCAAATTCCAGTTAGCAATCTCACACCCAAGGTTCTCTGTAAGTTAATGCAGCACAAGCAAACAAATAAGGCCTTTCTTTCTCTGTCACACACACACACACACACACTGACACACACAGGAAGCCACACTGGTGGGACCATCCGACAAGGCCAAAGTGATGTTGCTTTCAGGGGACCCGGATTCGGTCCCTCCACAGATGGGCTGGGGCTCTGCACCCTCTCCCTGATGCTCCATTCTGCAGCTGTGCCAGATTAGCTAGGTACCATCAATGCTAATTTGTGCTGATACAACCAAAAGTTTATTGAGATGAGAAAAAAAGAGATAAAACAGACACACACATAAACACACTCAAACATAAGGCGGTAAACTGAGGATGTCTCCTTGAGGCGATGACAGAGGATGTTCCTCTGTGTGCTCTGCACTCAGGCCAAGGTGACAACTTTAGCTCATTATTGTTCACAGTCAGCATGACAGCTTGATTAATGCGTGGAATTCTGCTCCATGCTATGTAGAAATCCTCATCTCGCTGGTTAAAATGGTTAAACATAAAGGCTGGTTGATGAAAATTGATACTTTGTGTCAGAAAAGAACAAGAATTTAGTAGAGTCTTAAATTAATTTAGTGCATTGACAACAAAACCATTACAAAATGTTTAATATCAAACTCAACTGAAATTGTGGGAAAAAAGTCTTCTGTGTATGTTTACTGCACACATGCAGCAATGCATGAACAGGCAGGACTTCTGCCAGTAGAATGTTGATGGTTTGATTCCTTGCCACCACAGTGGCCCATGTGCAAGGCTCCAACATGAGCAGGTTTCTCTGTTGCAGATTAAAAAAAGCTCTACATCAAGAAGTTTTGGAAAAGTTCGATGAAATTGTGTTTTGCTAAGCACAGGAGTCCAAAAACGTAAGGTCCTGACCGTAAAACCAATTTTTTCATAGCAAATTCATGTTCAGCACGGCAGAAATGATGTTTGCTTTTGCGTAAACCTTTGGAAGAATCACACTAAACAGTTTTTCATCTGAACATTTTATCCGTATTGTTCAGAGTATGTTTGTTAATACGCCCCTGTTGATGTTAATGATTTTAATTTGGTACATAAAAAATGAAAAGTGCTCATTTGAACTATTAACCATTTAACTTTATAAACTATGTGGAGTACACCACAGAACACATTTCTGATTATTTTCTGTTACACTGATGTCATCATGGGTTCTTCTTGGTTGTTACGCCCCCTTCTGGGTCTAGGGGCACCGAGGCGGCATAACATAAAAAAAGTAAAGTTTTGGCTACCAAAGTTGACTGCAACACAAAACACCAAACAAATGTCTCCATAAAATAACCAAATTTATTTACAAATAAACAACAACCAGCAATAACTAAAAGTGAAGCAAAAAGGCTTCAGGGTGAACCCAGGCCAAAATAACAAACAAAACCCCAACTAACTGAAACATGTAATCTTACCTGCAAATGAAAGAAAAGGGAAATCAATGACAAAACACTTACCTCCCTAGACTAACAAAAACAGGAGAAAACATGTACTAAAGAAAATGGCAGTTCACCCCTACAGCTTCACTTAACATAAAACTATAAACCAAAGGACTAAACAGAGTGGGCAGAGAAAAACTACGAAGGACTACGAATGACTACAAAGTACAAAACAAAGTGCAACACAAACTAAACAGGTGGTGAATTACAAAACAAAATGGAGAAGAAAACAAAATGGAGAAGAGGGCCAAGCTGCAGTGGAGGCTTTTGCTGCAAGGCACCCTTCTCACCGGCTGGAGGTCCAAGTGGTGGCTTTAAAGGCTGCCTCCACCAGCTTGTCCAAATGGAGGCCACGCCCTTGCCAGCACACCTGAAAATAATCACAGACATACAAAGATCCACAAAACACACAAGTCCCACTCTGATACAGAAATAATACACAAAACACAGAGGAAACAGAACCAAACAAAACCAAATAAAACCAAATACGGCCACAGCCGTAACATTGGTCAAATATGTACAGATTCTGGGTTTACATTTCTATTCAGTCAGCTTGTATTAGCTGCTATCATTTCTTCACACATGTATGAAGTAGTCATCCTTTCCTATGTGGCAGAACATGAAAATCAAGAGTTTTGAGTGTCACTGAGTGATTCTAAAGAAATATCTGTGTCTTTGTGTAGAAAGTCCCACTTTGATCATCTTTTGAGCTATTTTCAAAGCTTTCCCAGTGGTCTTGTAATTATTATGTCGTTAAAAGCTAAAATCAAATAACCAGTGAGTGTTGTTTTCTTGGACATAGTTTCTGCAGAGCGGCAGGAGTCCATCAGAAAATGTGGGGGGGTGTTGACATGGAGCACGGGGTAAGCCCAACCCCCCACTTCCCCTCATCCATCTGCTAATGTGCTGTCCTGCTAGCTCACAGTCCCTTCACACCCCCCACTTTACATTAGTGGTGCATTGGTGAGCAATATTGAAGCTATCCCACCTACAGTTTAGATCCAGATCCCAGCTCAGATGAGGAAAACAAAGATGTTCATGGATCTGTTTGTCTGACAGTGGATGATCTGAATGGAGCAGAGCAGCATTTTTGTGCAACCAACAGCAGTTTTGCAATTTGAATAGAAAAATATGCAGAAATGCAGAAATTTAGCTTCATTTTCGGAATATATGTCCTCCATCATGAGAAAAATGCCACTAAAACATGTTAAAAACAACAAAACCCCATTGGATTGGTCTTTAAAATAAGCTAAATTTCCCTGCAGAATTTGAAAACTGTTGTTGTTTTTTTTTTCAAAACCATAGTTATGAATTCTGAAGTAGTTTATTGTTACAAATCAAATTAGTAACAGATACAATATTTCTTTCTATCTCAGGAAGACATGCTGCCAGAACATCATTTTGTAAAACCTCTGCTTTCCTTTCACATCAGTGTTTTTTTTTCAAAATAAAAAAAAGCTTGACATGATGCAATTATAACACCTTTCCTCCACTACTCAACCTCCTACGTTTTACACTTTTTCCAAACCCAGTTTGTCATCAGGAGATGTGAAATGTTCATTCTTATGCGTGTTTTTAGAGGCATTTTTGACGCCATTCATGAAAGGAATTGATCAGCTGAATGATGGATGAGCTGCAGGAAGTTTCTCTGCTAAAGTTTTCTGCTCTGATGCTTTCAGTTCACTAAAAGTTCAGTGTCACAGACAAAAACTGGATATGAAATAATAATGCAGCTAATGTACATGTGAAAAGTATATTTTTTGTGAATTTATTGTAACCTTTAACTCAAGTGACCATTTTTACAAAGATCATCTGATAGCAGAAACCTGCAAAAACAACATTTGTCTTTTATTAAAAGTAGCCCACTACTTTTCAAAAGCTGCTTTAATAACCCATGAAAGCAGACCCCCCCCCCCCCCCCCCCCCACACACACACACAGCCTCACATGGTATGAACACAGAACTTCTGTCTCTCCTGCACACGCTCCTATACC